>CM022303.1:534981195-535581195 GCA_011799875.1 Thinopyrum elongatum
TTCAATTTCAGGGTCATATAGCTCAACAAAATCAGTAAATGCATGAAAAATAACAAATGAAGTCAGAAAGGGTTGAAAATTGATGATGTGGCTTTGAATGGTGCATTTTGAACACACAAAAAGTCTGGAGTTCAAATAAGTTCAAAACAAATAAAATCCCTTTGTAACAGACGAGTTTTCGTTCGAAACCCTGATACTTCGAAAGAGATTGCTCGTTTTGTACACGAAGTGCATCCAGTTTTTTCCGTAACCCTCTCAAATTATTAGCAAATTCTATGTGGGTGAAATGATGATACCAAGCCAACTTTCAACCTTTTCAGAGTTCATTTGTAGTGCTTTTCAATTTCAGGGTCATTTAGCGCAAAAAGAATGAATTAATAGCAAAAAGAATGAACTTAAAATAATCAATTAAAATATTCTGTTATGATCAACTAAAACAAAACTATAATATTCTTCAATAGCAAAAAGAATCAACTAAAAAGCTTTTATAAAACTCTAATAGCAAAAGGAATCAACTAAAAAGCTTTTATAAACCTCTAGTATTTTTTAAACTAAAATTATATAAAAGTTAGCACTAAATTACAAAGTTTATTTTCTGTTCAAAACATTAATGGCAAAAATAATTTTCATAAAGAAATTTTTTGTTAGAAACTTTAATAGCAAAATAAATAACAAATCTGTTCTTGATTAAAACAGACATTTAAAATAACCTAAAAATTACCAAATTTAATATAATGATAAAACACAGTAATATTAAATAGCAGGAAAAAGAATCACTCCAAAATCTATTTTTATAGTAATGTTAATCACAAACTAGTGATTCACACAAATTTCAAAGAATTCAAATTTGAAAACTAATGGCACTAACAGAAAGTTTATAATTTTTGTGACCTAAAAGCAAAAAGAATTAAAAAATAAAGCAAAAAACAAAAGAAAATAAATAAAGAAAAAAACAAAACAAAAAAATGGAAAAAAATAGAAAAAAATGCCACCTACTGGGCCACCACGGCCTGAATACGACTAGAAACCTAACCACGGGCCAGGATTCAGGCCCGCAGAAGGCCCAGTAGGCCCACAGGCAGCGGAGTGTGAGGTTAGGCCCGTAAGCCTGCATTTGAGAGGAGCTCGACAAGGCAGCGGCAGTGGGGCTTATAAACCACTCCGCGCCCCTCTCAACTAGCGAGGTGGGACTAAACTTTTGGCCGCGGGCAAGGCCTTTAGTCCCGGTTGGTGGCACCAACCGGGACTAAAGGGGGGCATTGGTCCCGGTTTGTGCCATGAACTGGGACCAATGCTTCGTGTATATAAGAAAACACTTAGCAGTTTCTGCAAAAAATCACTTCTCCGCCCGACGCCCCCAGCTGCTCCCTCGACGCTGTCGCCGCCGAGCCCTGCCCCGACGACGTCAGGCTGCTCCACCGCGTCGTCGCCGACGCCGTCGGGCTGCTCCACCTCGCCGTCGCCGCCGCCACCGCCGCCGCCCTCTGCCCCGACGTCGTCGCCGCTCCCCGCGCCCCTGCCCGCCCCGACGCCGCCCGCCGTGTGCCCCTGCCCGCCCCGACGCCGCCTGCCATGCGCCCCTGCCCGCCCCGATGCCGCCCGCCGTGCCCCCCTGCCCTACCACCGACGCCCCCCCTCTTGGAGCATCGCGCCCTGGCCCGCCCCCACCGCCGGGGGCGGGGGGTGGGGGGTATAGAGGCGAGGTGTGGGGGCCAGGGTGGGGGAGAGAGGGCGGGTCTAGGGGTCAGAGAGGGCGGGAGGGGGGGGGGGAGAGAGATGGGGGCGTGGAGAGGAGAGAGGGAGAGGGAAGGCGCACGGTGGAGAGAAAGGGGCAGGACAGACGGTTTGGAGGACGGTGGAGTGTCCACAGAGAAGGTAATAGCATGTTTCCTCTTTTATCTCATGCATGCCCCTTGTTTTGTTTCCTATCTAATTATCTCTGTCTCATGTCTGTGGCTATGTAATTCCTGGATGTTCCCACCTTGTTTTGTTTCCTCTATGTATTATTGTGTTTGTTCATAGCATTTTTTTTTCATAGCCATATATATGTATGTGGCTATATGTATGTATGGATGTTCATAGGATTTTTTTTATATGTATGTGGCTATATGTATGTCGTTGTCGATATAGCCCCTCCCCGATAACTTCGACATAAGGGAGGGGGGTCGATATGCCCCCTCCCCGATAACATTTTTTTCTAAGTTACTAAGGTAAAATGTTCACCCCTCCTCTCGATATACCGGGCGACCAACTCTCGAGGCCATCCAAACCCTAGAAAAAAAGCGTTGTCGATCTCCTACCCCCTCCCGCCCCTACCTGACAAACTCTCGAGGCCACCCAAACCACTAGAAGAAAACTCCGGTAACTTCGACATGAGGGGGGACGTCGATCAACCCCCTCTCGCCCGAACAAGTCTATGTATCATTTTATATCGCGGTGGACATATATCAAAGTTTGAATTTTGACATATGCAACATTTGATCATATATCAAAGTTTGATCATATGTCAAAGTTTGAATTTTGACATATGCAACATTTGATCATATGTCAAAGTTTGATCATATGTCAAAGTTTGAATTTTGACATATATAGATTTATCAAGAATGCCCCCATTATGGATGTGCACAAGTTGATCCAATTTTTTTCTGATCTCATCTATATATATATTCTTCTATATGTCACGTTGTCTGTCAAAGTATTGAAGAAATCCATGGCTTCATCATTAGCCGGAAGTAACAGGCGTATGATGCTACGAAGCTCTTCAAAGTTGTTTTGGAACGGAGTTCCGGATAGAATAATTCGCTTTTTGGTACGAATTTCAGCAAAGGCCTTCCAAATAGCGATATTCGGAAGGCTCTTGCTGAACTTCGTACCAAAAAACTAACTATCCTATCCGGGACTCCGTTCCAAAACAATTTTGGAGAGCTTCGTACCATTATGCGCCTGTTACTTCCGGCTAATGATGAAGCCATGGTTTTCTTGAATCCTTTGACACTGACAACGTGACATATAGAAGGGTAGATGAGATTAGGAAAAATATGGACCATTTTCTGCACATCCAGAATGGCGCCATTTTGTTAAATCCCTTGTTTGACATTCATGAGAGAGGCGGTCCGGACGTCGGACATTCATGAGAGAACTCCGGTAACTCTTCAACATGAGGGGGGACGTCGATCAACCCCCTCTCGCCCGACCAAACCCTAGAAGCGTCCAAGCCACCCCAAACCCTAGAAGCGTTGCCGAGGCCACCCCAAACCCTAGAAGTGTCGAGGCCACCCAAATTTTCCAAGTTAAAAGAGCGTTGTCGAGGCCACTAATTAATATTCCTTCTTGTGATTAGCTAGCTAGGTCTATGTTTGCCACTAATATATCCATCTCTCATGTTTGTATATTAATTGCCATGTTGTAATATTTCCAGAAACTATGGATCAACAAAGAGACTTGGAAACAGAAGAGTTGTTGGGGGACATCATCCTCGGCGGAGGTGATGTCTTGTCGTATCTCAACGACACCGATTGTCTGGAAGGAGAGGGTGAAGGCTCTGGTGATCGAACAATGGAGGAGGAAGGACATGATCATGATGGCTCCGGTGACCGAATGCCGGAGGAAGAAGAAGACCATGATGATGTCTCCGGTGATCGAACGGAGGAGGGAGCTGTTGCAAAGTCCGGCGAGGTATATATATTAATTAAGCCTGTGCTGACTAGCTAATTAATGCATTAATTGTTTTGGTATGTACATATATTAACTCTTCTTTCTTCTTTTAAAGCCCTCCGGATCGAGCCAAACTTCGGTAACGAGACGAGGCCCGAAGAAAAGGTTGTGTCAAGATGAAAGGTTCACGATCACAGCAATCGCGAACGATGGCCAGCCGATTGAACCGAGGCGGACCAAGGATGCATTTTCAGCTCATTGCGGAGCTATTGTTAGGGACAACATCCCGATCAGCATCCAGCTATGGAATGAGCCTAAGAAGAACGAAGACCCTCAACTTTCTTATGTCACCGATAGACAGAAAGATGATCTTTGGACCTCGCTGAAGGCAAATTTCACCCTACCGCCAGAGGAGGATCCGGATAAGCCAGTTATAGAGCCATTGGTCAAGGCGTGTGCTCTTAAGAAGATGGCAGATCTATTCAGGAGGTGGAAGAATGAGTTGAAATCAATGTTTGTCGACAAAGGGAAGACTCCAGAATTCACCGGCCGATTTGAGATGATAAGAGATCACTGGCCCGCATTTGTGGCCTACAAGACATCGGACAAGAGTAAGAAGATGTCAGAGAAAAATAAGATAAATGCTGCAAAGAAGAAGTTTCACCATCGCACGGGGTCAGGTGGCTACCTCAAAGCCCGGTCGCTATGGGACAAAGCTGAGAATGACCTGCTTGCTAAAGGGGTCGAACCAGAGACATTGAACTGGCCAGACTGTTCAAGGACTTGGTTCTTCGGGGTTGGGGGAACCTTGGACCCTGAAACAGGGAAGTGCATTTGGACGGACGAGCAACTTGCAATACCCGTCAAGAAGCTTCATAAGTGTATCACCGCAGCGCAGCAAGGGACGTTCATTCCCGACAGAGAGAATGACGAGCTGACCGAGGCCCTCGGGAATCCTGAGCACCCTGGACGAACACGAGGCACGCCAGGCTCCGTTGCGTGGAAGGTTGCGTTTCTTGGCTCAGGCGGTTACAAAACCCGGGAGAGGAAGAGGAAACTGGAGCAGAGCGAACTGCAGAAGCTGAATGCAAGGGTACAAAAGCTAGAGGAACAAGTTGAGAGCCAGTGAGGTGCCGGAGCTACCCCAGAAGCTAGCTACCCCGCCATCTCAGCGGAGAAGCAGCGTGGCTTCCACCGAGCTCGTTCAGCAGCCTGACTTCACGGCTCCTAGCTACCCCGTGGATGCTATCACGGAGGCTCAACATTGCCAGCTTATGACGCAATGGCAGAACCTCAAAGTCAAGGCGGCTGTCGGCTCTGTTGCACCTCCTGAACCCGACGCAACTTTTCACTGCCGTCCGATTCCACAAGGCTATGCTGTTGTGATGGTGGATGAAGTAACGGAGGGATTTGAGGAGCTCGAGCTTGACCACCCTACAGGTGAAGGGGATACTCAGCTGGGTCTTGCTCTGAAGACTCCATGTCTATGGCGGAAGGAGCACGTCAAGCTTCCGAACTGGACGCCTCCGCCTCCGGCGAGTCAGGGCACTCGGCCTCCTCCTCCTCCTCCTCCGGTGAGTGATCAGGGCACTCCGCCTCCTTCCCCGGCTGCTCCGGCGCGTGAGGGCAACACTCCGCCTCCTTCTCTGCCTGCTCCGACGCGTCCGAGCAGCCCACCTCCTCCTCCGCCTCGTCAGCAACGCCGGAAGACAGAAGCCGCCGCTCCGGCTGCTCCGGCGTGTCGGAGCACTCCGCCTCCTTCTACTACTCGTCAGCAGCAACGGAAGAGAGACGCCGCCGCTCCGGCGTCTAGCAGTACAGCCAGAGGCGGGAGGCAATACAGATTCGGTCCATCTCTCAAGCCTCTAGAGAAGTTACCATACGAGATGACCGAGGAGGAAAATGCGGAGATCTGTAAAGCTCAAGTGAGGGACTTTTTTGCAAAGAAACCTCCACCTCCGGAGGAGAAGATAGATCCGGTGAAAGCGAAATGCACTCTCGATGCCCTGAAGCGACCACCACCGTCTCCGCCGCAAACCAACTATGAGCGCATTATTTAAAGGACATATCAGGAAGCGGAGCAGTCGGGAAGTACTTGCAGTGATCGAAGGTTAGCAGAACAAAGAAGTGGGAAAAAAATCCCCAGCTCGGCGAACAAGCGAACCAATCGTTCCCCCCGCTCAAGGTGTCTAGCGATATCGTTGCTAATCATCCGGGGATGGTGCTCGGTACCAATCCTGCAGATTACCTGCCCGACGATGCACATTTTGATATAATGGAGGTGGACGAACACAAATACCGGCACGGGAAGCCTCTCGTCAAACCTGGTCATCCTCCTCTAACAACGATGATGCAAAGATTCCATGAGTGGTACATGGATACCTGCAAGGAGTCTGGGAAGGATACTTTGACGCTGAGAGTTAAAGAGGAGCACGACCTCGTTGGAATTGATCTGTTGTCTGTTCCATTTGAGGAGTTCTTCCAGTTTTTCAATCAAAAGGCCCTCGCTAAAATAATCGTCACTTGCAACTGTCTGTAAGTACTACTTCTGTAATTAAGTCTCTATATATAGCTCAGCTCTTTCATTGCATGCATATATAATTATCCTCACTATATTATGCAGATTGAAGATCGTCGAATGCAGAAAAGCACAAATCTATGATATTAGGTTCATTAACACAAATCTCATAGATGAATGGACGGTTAAATATAATGCCAAAGAAACCGAGGCCAACTTGCTACAATCGTTGCTTCGAAATCAAAACAAAGATAAAATACTCTTTCCTTACAACTTCAAGTGAGTGTTACTGTCTTGTGCATATTTGGTTTCCCTTATTACTCGAGGTTATAGTAATGTAATTGATGAGTTATGCATGCGTGTGCAGCTTCCACTTTATTCTCCTAGAGATTAAGCTTGAGTAGGGACTAGTAACCGTCTTAGACTCGAGATGAAAAGATCCCAAGGAGTATGCGGCCATGACTAAAATGCTCGAGAAGTAAGTTCAATCGATCGTTATCGCACCATATCGGCAACTTTGTTCATTTCCTGATATCAAGTAATTGTTTTCTTTGTCTGGCAGGGTTTGGAAAGAGTTCACCGCTAAAGCTCCGGGACTGCCGGGGGAGCTCCGATTTACACACCCGAAAGTAAGTACTACTAGCTAGTTCCGCGCATCTCCCATTGATTCTAGCTAGTTTCATCAATACCATTTAGCATGCTTGCTTATCAGTTTGATTGACCTCTATTTCTTGTAAAGTGGTTGTGGCAGGAAGGCGGGACTGATTTTTGTGGATACTACATTTGTGAGTTCATCCGCCACACGACCTGTGAGCGGGGCTACTCTGAAAAACAATATGAAGTGCGTAAGCAATAATATTCATAATTTTATTTTATTACCATCATTTGTGTTGAGTTTCATTCATATATATGTATTGACCCCCTTCTTCAAATTAGATGTGGCAGATGCGGGATGAACTCCTACCACAAGATCGCATAAAAGCAATTCAAGAGGAATTGGTGGGTTTCTTTCTTGACCACGTCATCAATAAAGCCGGAGAATACCATGCGGAACTTGACATCAGATGTTAGGGATTGTAAGAGATCTTATATTGTATATATGTAGCTAGTAGCGTCAAATAGATATACGAAAACTTGTTGTTCGACCAATCTCTCAAAGAAGGAGGAGGTCGATCACTTCTCTCTGTATATATATGTTCATGACGATCTTGTATACTTAATGGTTTCCTTCATTTCCTTACTAGTTAGCGTGTCGCGAGTTCTCTCTATACGTATAGTACGTAGCGTCGACCAAGCACGGAGATAAGAGAGGTCACTTCTCTCTATTACCTAGCTAACACAATATATGAAACCCCTAAACTAACCCTACAAAACCCCCAAACCCCCCCCCCCTTTCAAAAACAAAAAAACAAAAACCCCAGCCCCTGAACTGCTGACGCGTGGATGCTTTTTGGTCCCGGTTGGTGCTACCAACCGGGACAAAAGGCCCTCCTGCCTGGGCAAGCCGCAGCGGCCAAGTGGAGCCCCATCTGTCCCGGTTCGTAGGCGAACCGGGACTAAAGGTATTGGGCTTTAGTCCTGACCCTTTAGTCCCGGTTCCAGAACCGGGACAAATGGGCCTCTGGAACCGGGACAAATGGGCCTTTTTCTACTAGTGATATTGGGAAGGTGACAAAAGAGATGGCAGCCAATGTGGAGCAATTGTTGAAGCTCGGGGTGACAAAGGTTCTTGTCAACAACTTGCACCCTGTCGGTTGCATGCCATCACAAACCCAGACTAACAACTACACTACGTGCGATATTTTTGAGAATTTGGGTGCATCAATCCATAACAATAACCTGAAACAAGTTATGACAGCAAAGAAGAATGTCCACATTGTCGACCTGTACACCGCATTCGCTAATATTGTGGATCATGTGCCAGGTATGTATCTGTATGCATTCAAAAGTGTCTTTATTTTAAAATTTTCTAATCTAATTAGGTCGGGTTCGATTGTGTGCTTCAACTA
The DNA here is from genome assembly GCA_011799875.1 of Thinopyrum elongatum. Taxonomy (NCBI): domain Eukaryota; kingdom Viridiplantae; phylum Streptophyta; class Magnoliopsida; order Poales; family Poaceae; genus Thinopyrum; species Thinopyrum elongatum. Next base: position 534,989,377 of record CM022303.1, read on the forward strand.
CTTCATAAGTTCTTATGATTTTTATTTTTAATTTGATGTACATTAATGTAGGTAAAGGCTTAGAGCTGTCTAAGCAATTCAAGCGCAAACTATCGCCCTGTTGCGAGAGTTTGGATTCGAAGGGTTACTATGGACAACAAGGCGAGTTGTCCACAGAGCTTCTTTACACCATTTGCGACAAGTCCAATAAATTATTTTATTGGGACGACATGCACCCAACGCACGCATGATGGGAAGCTGTCATGAAACAATTGGAAAAACCCTTGAGGGAGTTTGCAGATCAAGACTAGGTAGCCAAGTTTCATATGTCGTTGTAGCGCTGTTCGTCCATGATGACAATATTCTGATTGTATTTGTTCGATAGTTTTAAGGATTTCAAAGATTGTATTTTCTGGATTCCAGGATGAATATTATATTGTATTTGCGTCTTCTTTTGTAGAAACTATATTCATAAGAAGTAATTAATGTATTCCATATGGCACATCAACAATAAAGATATGTTCTAACTTGTAGACGAGAGGTAGGAGGAAGCGATGCACCTTGAGGTGTCGCGGCTGTATTACTCGAGGCTAAATAGCCTGGGATTACATCACGGCGCATGGAGGCGCAGTTACATCAGGCGCGTAGTGCGCGGAGTGGGCTACGTGCATGGGGTAGTGCATGCATGCGATGGGGAAGTGGAGAGTTACAGTCAACACCCCGCCGCAGTATCTGAGCATCGGGAGGACGGATGCACAGGCTGGACCTGAACTCTTGGAACGCCGGTGTCGGGAGGCCCTTCATCATAACGTCGGCGAACTGCTGTGTGGTGGGGACATGGAGAACACGCAGCTGTCCCAAGGCCACCTTCTCGCGTACAAAGTGGATATCGAGTTCGATATGCTTTGTGCGTCGATGGTGCATCGGGTTGGCCGCCATATACACCGAGGAGATGTTGTCGCAGTAAGTGACCGTGGCGGCTGGGACAGGAACACGGAGCTCGCCGAGGAGTTGACGGAGCCAGCAGCATTCGGCGACGGCGTTCGCCACAGCACAGTACTCGGCCTCAGCGCTCGAACGGGAGACGGTCGGTTTTCGTTTGGAGGACCAGGACACCAACGAGTCGCCATGGTAGACGACATAGCCGGATGTCGACCGCCGTGTATCCGGGCATCCGGTCCAGTCCACGTCAGAGTACGCGACCAGGTTGAGCTCGGAGGAGCGGCGAAGATGGAGCCCATGCGTAGTCGTGCCATGCAGGTAGCGGAGGATGCGCTTGACCAGCGTAAGATGGTGCTCCCTGGGGTCGTGTTTGTAGAGGCACGCCTGCTTCATGGCATACACCAGGTCAGACCGCGTCAGGGTGACGTACTGGAGAGCTCCCACAAGGCTGCGGTACTCAAAGGCATCGCGGACGGGGGCGCCGGCTGCAGCGGAGAGCTTGGAGCGGGTGTCGACCGACGTGGATGCCGGCTTGCAGCCAGCCATGTCGGCACGATCCAGCGGCTCGTCCGCGTACTTGCGCTGGGACAGAAAGAAGCCATCGGCGGCGCGCGTCACACTGATGCCAAGGAAGTAGTGGAGCGTGACGAGGTCTTTCATGGAGAACTCGGCGAAGAGCTGTTGCTGGAGCCCGCGTAGAAGCGACGTGGAGGAGGCCGTGAGCACGATGTCGTCGACGTACAGGAGCAGGAAGGCCGTGCCGGTGTCGCCGTGGAGGACGAACAGCGAGTGGTCAGCTCGCGCCACCGTGAACCCGATGCTGCAGAGGTAGGTCGCGAACCGAGCGAACCAGGCACGCGGTGCCTGTTTAAGCCCGTATAGCGACTTGTCGAGGAGGCAACCATGGTCGGGGCGCAGCTTGTCGACTAACCCAGCTGGCTGTTGGCACTAGACGCGCTCCGTGAGCTGCCCATGGAGGAAGGCGTTGTTCACGTCCATCTTATGAACTGGCCAGTCCTGAGCAGCTGCGACGGCGAGCACGGTGCGGATGGTGGCCGCCTTGACGACTGGCGAGAACGTCTCGTCGAAGTCCATGTCGGGGTGTTGAGAGAACCCCCGGACCACCCACCTGGCCTTGTACCGCTCGAGTGTCCCATCCGCCTTGAGTTTGTGGCGAAACAATCACTTGCCGGTGACCACGTTGCCGCCAGGCGGACGCAGCACGAGCGTCCACGTCCTGTTCACCATCAGCGCCGTATATTCATCCTGCATTGGTGTTAGCCAATGAACATAACGAAGCGCGGCATGCACAGACTTGGGCACGCGGGAGATGGCTGGTGGGTCAACAGTGGCGGTGTTGTTTTGTGTGTATTTCTTGTTGGGAAGGGAAGTACCGGCCTGGGCACGGGTGACCATGGTGTGCGTGGGTACGGGTGCACGTTGGCAGGTAGGTGCACGAGGGTGTGGCGGGGATGAGCAGGGAGACGCAGCAGTGTCGGTGTCGGCGAGTGGGGTGGGAACGGGCGCTGGTGAGGTTGGCGGTTTGGTGGGCTGATCGGGTGCTGCCCTGGCAGCGCTGTCACTGGCCGCAGCAGCGTGGCCATCGGGCGGTGCCACGACAGCGGGTGGTGGTGCGGGAGGAACTGCTTGGCGAGGCGGGGCGCGGTCAGTGCGTGGCCGCCGGGGGACCGGTAGTGGGGGTGGTGTGTCATCTTCGGCGACCGGGCGTCCAGGTTGGGGGCGGCGACCAGGCGGGATCTGCAGAGGGCCACCGTAGTGGCTTGCGTGCCCGGCGAATGGCGCGTGCGCGCCGGGTCGGGGGCTGAGTACTCTAGCGCCCGGGGCATGGGGGCACAATGGCATGGGCCAGGCGTGAACCATGCCGGTCCATGGTGTGGAAGTAGGTGAAGAAGGGCCCGGGGGACGCGGAGTTGAGCTGCTCGCCCCACCCCCGTCGCTGACCTTGGCCTTGCCATTGTTGCGCCCGCCGTTGCCGCCGGAGCGGCGGTTGTTGGAGCCACCCGAGGAGCCCCCGCCGGTGTTGGTGCTGGGGGGCGAGCGTGCCGCGTAGAGCGCTGTCTCGTGGGAGCTCTCAGGTGCATGGAAGGCACGACACCGGAGGAACGAAGGGAACGGCGTCTGCATAGTGAGTATAGGGATGGCATAGCGGAGGTGTGGGTGCAGCCCGCGAAACATGTTCAGAACATGCTCATGGTCAGTGATGGGTCAGAGTGGACACGGTCCGGGCCGGTCCGGTCCCGGTCCGAGCCGTCGTTTGGACCGGCCGCCGGCGGGCCGGACCGGACCGGACCGAGCAGGCGAACGGTCCTGTTTTGGGGGACCGGACCGGCGCCGATGAAGCCCGAGCCAGACCGACTGGACCGAAGGGCCGGCCAACAACCACCGGCGTCGATGTGTGCGAGGGCCGCGGCGAGGTGGGCTACGTGCATGACTGATATGAAGAAGTGGACGACGTGCGCGAGCGCCTGCGAGAAATTAGCCAACAACTGAAACCTCGGGGAAACCAACAAACTGAATTTTCTGAACCTGTTGAAACTGAACCAACGTAGCTCTCTCTCTCTCTCTCTCTCTCTCTCCCCGTAACTACCAGTCCTAGTCTCTAGTGCATGATCGCACGAGCTTATCTAGATGATTTCATTACGGAGGTTGTTAGCGTAGTGGCCGCACCTGCATCCTCCTCTTCTCTGCACATTTGTAACACTCGACAGATACATGAACATACGACCTATTTCTCTCCTATTGCTCCTTCTTACACTGACGAAACTGACGAAACTGAAGTGTGTGAGAAATCCCGACGAGCACAGAGGGACTCCTCGAACAGCAGCGGTGGCTTCACTTCAGAGCGTTCGGATCATACCCAGTTATTCCTGGTCGTGCCGGCTAGGCGTTTTCCTACCTAGGGCAGCTGGTAGCCGGTGTACGTGCTGTCGCCATGGCAGGAATTGGTGCCAGGTTTGGGGTCGACTCCATGGTCGAGAACTTCAGATCGGCGCCGGTGCACGCATGGCAGCGATGGCGAGCGGTGCCAAGAGGCTATGGCGCACTGGAAAGTGAGGAAGGGATGAGAGGGGAAGCTCGGGGACATGATGGTTCACACGGGGGCTGCCGGTGGCCACGACGACGAGGCACGGCAGCGGCGGTGACTACATTTTCTCGGTCCGACCGAGCGGCTCGGTTAAAGACCGGACCGGACCGACAGTTTCTCGGGCCGAAAATTGCAGCCCAGACCGACCTGTTTTCCTACCGGTCCTGGACCGTACGGTCCGGTCCTTAACGGGCCACGAGCGGGCCGGAAAGCTTGCTCGTGCCGTCCACCCTGAGTGATGGGCATACCAAGGACCGCCAGTCTGTCGGCGCAGTCCTTCAGCCGTGCGAAGTAGGAGAGGACGGAACCAGCACCTTGCTCGATGCGACGGAAGTCCGTAGCGAGGAAGACGGCTTGGTGCTCGCGGTTCTCCAGGAAGATGGAGGAGATGGCCGCCCAGACCTCGGCGGCTGTCGCGTCACGCTGGTGGACGAGCCCGAAGATCTCGGGGCTAATGCGGTTGTAGAGCCACGAGATCACATAGACGTCGTCCTGCAGCCACACGGGATCGTTGGGGCGAGGCGAAGCAGTGATGTGGGAGAGCACACCGGTCTTGCGGAACGTGACCTCGAACAGCGGCCGCCACTGAGAGAAATTGGGCGGGTTGAGATTGAGGACAAGCGGCACGTGCTGGTTGATGTAGACGGCCGCAAGGTGCGAAGGGGCCGGCGTGATCGCCGCAGGGGAGCCGTCGGAGCCGGGGACGAGCGCGTGGGGTACGCGACGCTGCAGCGAGGGCCGAGGGGGCGAGCAGCGTGGTACGGTTGGGGGAAGCCGCTCCAACGGTGGTGGCCGCGAAAGCGCCGTGGAGTCCACGACCAGAGGAGGGAGGGGGAGGGGGTGGGGGTGGCGGCGGAGGCGTAGCCATGGCGCCGCACGGAAGGATCGGCAGCGGAAAGCGATCTACAGGCGCTGGACGAGGCCGGCGTCTGATACCATGTAGACGAGAGGTAGGAGGAAGCGATGCACCTTGAGGTGTCACGGCTGTATTACTCGAGGCTAAATAGCCTGGGATTACATCATGACGCATGGAGGCGCAGTTACATCAGGCGCGTAGTGGGCTACGTGCATGGGGTAGTGCATGCATGCGATGGGGAAGTGAGGAGTTACAGTCAACATAGCTATATAAACTGAGTGCTTACCTGTATGCGGTTCAATAAGCTCAATTTCACGCCGGTTGATTTTTTGTTGTCGACGTGGTTTACTGGGTCGGCATGTTCTAAGGGTGACGGGTGTCTTGTCTCTAAATTCAGGATTAAGATAATTTTACGCATGGATATGGATATATGTGAATACCCGATCCGAATGGGTATGGTTTAGTTACGTTTTTATGTTCATATACAACGCTCAAACCCGATCAACTTATTACTCTGAACCTGCAAAGCGTCTGCGCGTGAACAGTAACTGGCACGAATGCTAAAATCGATGTACGGACAGGATAAGCGGGTGTCTGGGCTGCCGGGACCTGTCGCACCTTTCCGGATCAACTAGTCATGAAGACATGAGCATAACCCTACCCGCGCAGTCAAACCCGATAGTCTGACTCGCAGGACCTTTTTTCCCAACAACCCACGGCAGTCACTAACCTATCGCCTTTCGCTAGAGGCCTTTTTCCTCGCAGCAGTTCACTAACCCCTGACTGATGGTTACATGCGGTTGACTCAACTAGTATATATCTATTGTATGGGCTTGTTTCCTAGCTGCCACCTTCCGATCCTACGAACCTACTTACCCAACATTGATGCCTGAATACATCCACCAACTAATGATGTATGTAACTGGCTTCCTTTACAAGTGTGTACATGGATGCACATAGACATAGTCAGCTTCCCTTGATTTGAACCGCATTTCAGTCCATGCTTTGCTACATTGATGAACATACTCCATAGACATAGTCAGTAAGTAACTCGTGAGATTGGCCTAGACTCGGTCCATGCATGGTTGCCCGCTTGCTGCATTTCAGCTGCCCCCTTAATTAGCGGCAGTAAAAAGATGCATACTTACTTCGGACACACGCCGGAGACAGTCTTGATTGAACTAGTCACATAAAGTTACCCCCAGTCTCACGGTGCTGATAAGCTGACAATCCATCGATCCATCCATCGAAGCAATCAAAACGATGCACGGCCTGCCGGAGACGGCCATCATCTAGCTCAGCTCTACTTGGCGTAGAAATTTACATGCAACCTAACAAGAATGGATGGATACGGAGCCATCGAGGATGATGTGTAGAGCTATGAGTTATCTAGCTCATGGACGGCGCACGCCCACGCCTCGCTTTTGCCATCAACGATGCACGGCCTCGGCGACTACACTCGGATGTAATTGACGATTGTATGCATCTTGTTAATTGATATATGTTGGATAAATTAGCAATTTTTTGATTGGTTTAATAAATCGTGATGATAGCGCTACAATATTAATCTCATACTTAAGATGTGAGGAGCATATTACACATAGAGCAGATATTTTTTGACAAAGAAATATATTAATATCACGAAGATACCAATTACACTCAGCCTCCGCATCAACAAAATGCCAACTAGACTTTGAGGATGCACACAGCCGCCTAAAAGAAAAGAAGAAGAAGAAATAAATAAAAAGCCCCACCACAGTGGTTAATCACACACAATAGCAGCACACAAACCACCACCAAAGATAGCACTCGGACTACATACGAGTTCTTCAAAAGCGACGCCTCCAACAAGGAAACAATGCATAAGCGCCGTCGCCGCCCGATCAACTAATCTTGAATTTTCGCCCTGAAGATAGTCTGAATTTTCAAAACAATGCCTTCGACAAGGCCATTGCCAGGTACAACCAACGAAGGTCAAACCTCAGGCTTTCATAATGAGAACCGAGACCCGGTAATCAATGAGTACCACCAACATGAAGTCCTCCGGTGCTGCCGCCCCCACTTGCCGAGGCCGCTACTACAAGTCACCAAACACCAGGCTCACAAGATCATGTGTCAGAGATGTAGAGGAACACCGCCCCGCATGCCATGCCCGAACAACAACCTATGAAGCAACTTCATCGCATCCAAGACACCTCTCCTCCCCTTCCTCTGTCCATACCACAGAAATCTAGAGGAAGACATGTCCCATGGTATAGACATAAAGCGCAGCTTCGCGCTGCACCCTCTTGAAGCCGCGCAGACTAATGTACGGACGTGCATGAACTCATATGCACGTGTGAAATGATAAACAGATAAAATAAAAGTTCCTAATCTCGCCTATAAGACTAGCTCAAGTATTGTTGGTGATCACATTTTCTGGATCTTCGGATATCGTTAAGTGTAACGATGATACTAAACCAACATTGAGATTATGACGTTGGAAGAACGATCATATTGAATCGACCCAAACTTGTTTGTTATGAATTGAGATAATATTGTCCGTATTCAATTGTAATAACACGAACTATTAACATGTGATTTTTCTCCTTAGACCATGAGAGTGTCATAGTCACTTCTTACCGTACGGTGGGCTTTGGGGTTGCTCAAACGTCACCTGTAACACAGTGCTCATAAGGACCACTTACAGGTTCATCGAAAAGTTTGACAAGGGACTAGATAGCTCGAGAGTGGGAGTTGCTCTTTCGATGATGGAGAGATATTCTTAGGGCCCTCTTGATGCAACGGAATCAATCATCGTCTGGCTAGGCATAGGTGACTATATCACAGGGATGCCGGAACACAATAACTAGAAAGAAGAACAAAACCTGTAATGAGGATTTCGGTATAGTGAGCATGGTGATGACTTAGGAGGATACCGATGCATCCCGGGTTTTGTGAAGTATCGCGAAGTAAAGGGAACAACACATGATAACCAAAGGTGCACTTGAATATCATTCATGTGCTCATAGGGATCGATACGAACGTCCACGGTCCCATTGTCGGTCGTTGAACGAACGGTTTCGTTCATGTCTATGAGTTACCGAACCTACGGGGTCACAAGCTTAAGGCAATCACGATCTGCTGAATGTTAGTAGGACGGGAGTCATGAGAATATATTTGTGGAATTATTTCATGAATGTTCGGAATAGTTCCGAGAGGATCTGGAAGCGTTTGGGGGTCACAGGAAGGATTTCGGTGAGTCTCAGGTAATAACGGGTATTACCGATAAATTATATATAAATGGAAAAAGTTTCCGAAGATATTAAAATATATATATAATGGTCTAGAAATATTTAGAATATTATATATTTAATTTAAATATCAATGGGCCTAAAAAGGCCAAGAGGTGGAAGGCAATTTGGGCCAAAAAGGCCCAAGTGGAAAAGTGCCTCCTTCCCTAAGGAAGGAGGCCTAATTGGGGAAGGGGACGTGTCAGATTCCTGGCAAATCCTATTTGACGCTTATGTGCCGGTTCGCCAACGGGCGCCATGCAGGCGCATCTAATTGGGCTAGGCCCATCTTGCCATTTCATTCTCTTCTGTACAAAGAAAAAAAGAAACGAGTCGGGTAGATTTTGAACCTACGATCTCCTTGTCGTTCACAACCTGCGCTAGCCACCCCACCTGCCTCACATCTTCCGCTGTTCTACACTTTTTTACTTCTTATGTCTTTTCTTTTCCTTTTTTCTCTTTTTTTCGTTTATCTTTTTTTAATCAAAATGGTTTTGCTTGGCTTTTATTTCTTTTTTCTTTTTTTCTTTCGCTCATTTGAATGAAATTTTTTTGAATCGATGAACTTTTTTCAACATGGACGAACTTTCGAATTGGATGAACTTTTTTCAAATTCGATGAACTTTTTTCGAATTCGACGAACTATTTTCGAATTCGATGATTTTTTTTCAATTCGATGAACTTTTTTCAAATTTGACGAACTTTTTTCGAATTCGATGAACTTCTTTTCAAAATTGATGAACTTTTTCAAATTCGATAAACTTTTTTCCAATTTCGATGAACTTCTTTTCAAAATCAATAAACTTTTTCAAATTCGATGAATTTTTTTCCAAATTCGATGAACTTTTTCCAAAATCAATTAACTTTTTTTCAAATTGGATGAGCTTTTTTTCAAATTCATGAACAGTTTTTCAATTTTTGTGTTTTTCTCAAATTCATACACTATTTTTGAATTTGCATTTTTTTTCAAAATACATTAAGAAATTTATTAAAAAAAATAACTTCTTTGAATTCGTGAAGTTTTTCCATTTGGTGAACTTTTTTGTGAATACGTGAACTTTTTTTTCATGTTCGTGAACTTCATTTGAAATCTGTAACATGTTTTCAAATATTTTAAAAATCTAGACGGTACTGTTAATGCGCAATAAATAAGGTGTCTACTATTTTCGTTCTTAAGACGTACCGCGATGTACAGTCAAGAACGGTTAGTTTTTCGGGTGGTTAGACTACGTGTAAATAAGCGCGATGACGTGAATTCGATTACAGGGGACAGCCATTTTTTGCAAGTATTTTCTCGCGCTGCTCTTGTTTTTGGGCCGGCCTACCCAGACGCGGCTGTGAGCGCCGGCTGCGTTCCCGGCGCCTGCAGCGCCCAATAGGACCTCCCCAGATTCCTCCTCCCCTAGGCCGGCGCACCAAAGGGGATTCCTTCCCCCTTGGTGGCAGCCCTCCCTCTACCTCCAACCTATATATACATGAGGATTTTGCTCTTTTGGAGATACAAGTTTTTGGAGCCTCCTCTAGTTCTAGTTCTAGTTCTAGTTGGTCCTAGTTGACTATTTAGAGCTAGGCTAATCCTCTTGTCCTCATAATTAGAAGCCCACTGTGGTTTTAATCTCCTCCCTTTAATTCTCAGGCGAATATTTGCTTTGGACGGCGAAGCACTGCTGGATCGTGAAGGCTGCCCGCTTGCAACCAAGTAGGGAGGTTGTGCTTTCGGTCTTCGGTTCGAGGGACTGTTCATGGGCGGTACGAGGGATCGTTCATCAACAGTTTGAGGGACTCCAAGTACGATCTACACCAACACGATCTTCTTCCGCTGCAACTCAGTGACGGTAACGATCGTGATCCCAGCTAGTTATGCATCTTCATATTGATATTGGGTGATCGTAGGCGCGAGATTTTTGTTTTCTACTATGTTTCCCAACAGTACATCGCCACCTCGGCAGTACCACCACCAGCACCCGGGGCCGCCCCTTGGCACCGAAGCTCCACGGCCTAAACCGCGTCGTCCGGGGTCGCCTCGCCGGCCGGAGTGCTCCCCACGCGAAGGATCTCAATGTGAGAAGACATCTCTACCACCGCCGTCGGCCTAGCAGGCTTTGCCTATTGGCGTCCTTCGGTGGCGGTGGGGAAGAAGATGGAGAAGACGGGGGCGGCGGCTAGGGTATTCGCCCGAGCAACCCCCCTAGTGAGCGATGCGGGCATCTGTTACTAGGGTTTAACTCCTCTCGAGCCGCCTCCCCGAGCAGATATGTCTATAAAGAACTATTATTAGCTAACACACGAACAAACAAAAGAAGAATGAACAAATCACACCCTCTAGTCGGCCAGGTCAAAGACAAGGCGATCGTAGCAGCGGCAGCATCTGTCGGCGTTCTGGGATCGGGGGTACCTAGACTTGCCTGCCTGTGGCCCAGCGCGTGGGCCCATTGACGGCCTGGTGCAGCCCAGCTACAATGACCCCAAGGCAAGACCCTCGCGAGGGCCCTAGCCTTGCAAGGGGAACGACACCAAGACATCCAGAGGAGCGGCCTCCCCGGGTTGCCTCCCAAGGAGTGGAGATCTCTATGCAGGTACCCAGCCTCACGAGGCTGCGATGATGTAAGCCATGACGACCATGGCCAGGCGGGCGTAGAGGAGACAGTTTCCTCTTTGGTGCTAAGGAGGCAAGGACGTACGCGGGTTCCCAAGGAATCCCCCAAAGGTTTCCATTCCGGCGCAACAAGACCAAAACCACGAGATCGGCAGGACGGATGTCATCGCCGAGCCCACCTCTGCGTCACGACCAGAAGCTTTGCGGCGAAGACCACCTTTCGTCAGGATTAGATGTACTTCTTGTCCCCTTTCAAATTGGCCGTTGTGGGATCCCTTCCCGCCAGTTATGAGGGAAGAGGACCAAGGTCACTATAAGATAGACTAGCCACCACCGTAGAGGGGATCCCCGGATCGGATCCATTCCACCCTCACCTCTCGAGCCCTCGCGAGGTCGCTCATCTACTGTACCAATTCATCCTCAACCACCTTGTGAGGACAATCCAACACAAAGCAGGAGTAGGGTTTTACACCGCAAGGTGGCCCAAACCTGAGTAAACTGCTGTGTTCACCTTCTTCCCCGCTCGCATGAACTCAACGTAGTTAGGCCGTGGGGTGGCGAGCTAGAGGCTAAGGCTGGTTGAGATCTTCGCACACGCCCCAGAGTTTGAACCTTCTTGGGTCTGCGGAGCCCTGAATCCGCCATTTGGCGCGCTAGGTAGGGGGCGTGTCGGAGTCATCCTTCCAATTCGCTTCGTCTCTGCTTCGTCGCTCCCATGGCCGATGCCCGCCGAGTCCGTGCCGAGCGCCGGGCTGCTCGTGTTGCCCAGACGACGCCTGTGGGCAACGGAGTCCCTCGCTGCTCTGCCTCTCCCGCGGCTAACCCTACCACTGACCCCGCCGCTCATGAGAAGCAGGATTTGTTGCTGCCATCCTCCGTGCGGCGCGACGGCCGCACCGCCACTCCGTCTCCCACTCCCACCGCAGCTTGGCACTTATCCGATGCGGGAACCGCGCGCCGGTCGTTTTTCCTCGAGATTGTTGCATGACACTACAAGAAATTTGTTAATACGTGACGGATTTCTTGTGACGTTCTTGAAAACCATCATAGATAGAGCGCCGGTCCCTCCAGGTCATCACAGAAATCATCACGGATCGACAAGATGCGCATGGCCATTGAAATGATGCCCCATTATGACGGACAATGTAAGACTATCATGGAAACCGTCACGGACAGACCATGTGGACATAGCCGGACCGTCACCGATGGCTCATGCTGATGTGGCATGTATCCGGTGTGATACGTATGCTGAATCCTGATTGGTCAATCTACCCTTGTCGCGGATCGAGCATCACAACCGTCCACTCCCTCAGATCGCACGGTAGGCATATGGCCCAACGTTGGTTGACCGCCTCCACCACCGCTACTCCCCATCCTCCTCCATCCTCCATCCCCCAATTCAATCTTATCCATCTCCATCTCCCTCTCCCTCGTCCGTCGCCGCCACCACCGGCGACCTCGGTGCCCCTCTCCCCAACCGCCACCGCCCCTACCCTCTCCCCCATCCCCTGCTCCCACCTTCTCTCCTTAAACTAGGCGCCCCCCACAACGAGTAGGCCAAGGCGCTTCCCGATTTGCGGCGCTGCTTCCGGATCCCCCGAGCAGCGCCAGATGTCGGCTCCTTCGCTGCGTTGTTCTGCGCCATGGTTGGCCTCCCCTTCCTTCTCCGCGTGGTCCATGGTGCTAACCCCGGACGGTACCGCCTCTCCGGTTCCCAATCCCACCCCTAAATCGATGGATGGATCTCTATGGCTGATGTGTTTTCCCACTGCTCTGGTTGGTCGCAGGTGAGGCACTCAATACCATGGCCGGATGGAGGTTGGGCGATTTCCTTCCCTGACCTCGCCGCCTAGCCACTCCACCACAAACTTCTCGTCCTCAGGTTGTTCTTCCCCTGCTCGCTCCCTCCCTCTTCCTCTCTATGGATTGGTTGCTGTTGCATGCTTTCTGCTCAAGTACCAATCATCTCTTGCGTTGGTGCTGCTGCTGTGTGGATTTGTTGATATTGTTGATATTGCTTAGCTAGTGTGGATGACTGGATGTGGGTGCGTGACTGTGCTCAACATATTAGAACATTTTCAAATAAAAATAACAATAAGTGCTCAAGTAATAATTTATGGGTTGAGTTCTGTGCATAGTTAAATGTAGCAGCAGCATGCAGTTTTCACAGTGCACACTGCCGAGCATGCATTTTTGTATGTAGAAATCTCAAATCTTTGTAACACAACACTTGCTGGCATTGGGTAAATGACTTGCCTTCCATTAACTACAGTCTTGCATTTTTATAAAAAGAAAAAAGATTATCTCTTGCGTGCAAATGTACTCTGTGAGATAATAATACATCCACGTGTATGTGTAGTTCATTGGGCCTGTAGCTCACTAGTTTGTGTTTCCCCTGTAATGTTTACCTCTGCTATCTTGACAGATTTGGCTTTGTAGTCCGGTCCTTGACATATACTTCTCGTTCGAAGAATTAGTATTTTAAAATATTAGTGTCCACGTAACATCAGTACCTTGGAATATACTGCCTGTTGGAAGGATTAACATTTTATATCCTGAACATTTGTTATTGCAGCTGCTCTTTAGCTACATAGCTACATAATATCAAATCTGACTTGAACTTTATATGTTTATATTATATGGCAAGTTGATTGTGTAGCCTATGTACAGAAGCTCAGTGTGTAGATAAGTTCAGAAAGATGTCTCGTTTGGCTAGAATGTGATGAAGTAGTGTGGAATTGCTCTGAACCTTTTATACATTTGTGTGTGGAATCTGTTATTAATCTGTACAACATCAGCACTAATACTTTAATAGTATCGATTCAGTATCTTAACTACTGGGCCACCAGTCAGCCATGAATCTTTGTACGTACAACATCAACAGTGAAACTTTTATATTATTGATTCAGTATCTCTACAACATCAGTACTGCCGAGCATGTATATTTTTCTGTAGAAACGACTTCTTCCATTAACTACAGTCTTGCATTTTTCTAGAAAAATAATCCGATCTCTTGCGTGCAAATGTTCTCTGCGATACTAATACATCCATGTGTATGGGTAATACTGGGGCCTGTAGCTCACTAGTTTGTGGTTCCCTGTAATTATTTACCTGTGCTATCATGCTTGTTTCGGCTTTGTAGTAAGGTCCTCGACATATACTTCTCGTTCAAAGAAATACTTTAAAATTTTAGTTTGCCTACATAACATCAGTACCTTGGAATATACTTCCTGTTGGACGGATTAACATTTTGTATTCTGGACATTTGTTGTTGCAGCTGCTCTTTAGCTATATAACATCAAATCTGGACTTGAACTTTAAATGTTTAGATTATATGACAAGTTAATTGTGCTACTTTTTATTCGCCGGTGTTAGTTACTATGAAGTAGCTGACTGGAGCCAACGATGGATGCTTAGCCTCTAGTTATAAGGATTACCTGCTGCTGCTTTTGCTACGTCTTCTGTTCCCTGAATGAACGGTCCTGCTGCTATCTCGCATGCGGTTTCTGTTTCTCTTTTTCTTGGGCAGTGTTTTTCTCTCTTAGAATCATATTCTGGTGAGGCTGCTTGTGCTGTCAAATTTGAACTATTTATTAGCGATGATTTCTATGCCACTAATGCCTACTGCCTTCTCCACCCATCCAGCGGCGCACAATACGTCCTCCTCCTCGACGCAGCCGTTCCCTATGAGTCTCTTTGCCGGAAGAGGTGCAGAAGCAAGTCCAGCACCCCCTTGGCACCTGCATCCTGTCCTACATCGCCTGGACGAGCTCACTGATGGCTGCATCCTCCTTACCTCTTAGCGTGGTGAGCCTCTCCCCACTTTACCCCAAATCTAGATGATACTTGCAATCTGAATACAAATCATGTCTTGGTTCAGTTGCTGAGATGAATATGTGAGCTTGATTAGTTGCTGACGGTTTTGTGGATCTGATTCTCTTGCACTGTTACACATAATTTAATCAGGGCAAGCTAATGCTGATCCACACAATATGATATAGCTATTTTTTTTCTAACATGCACCGTTCTTCATGTTGCTTTCGTATTGATCTTTTGGGAGTTAATTTGGAAGTTCCAGCTTGGTAGATATAAATTCAGCTGCGACTGTGTATCTTGTTAGGATGGACTTGTTTTACAGATGCGTGTATGTAGTACTTGAGAGAAAACCTAAAAATCTGTACGCTTATCATCAGCATCTTAGAACTGTAAGTGTATATTTTGTTCATATTGCTATATGCTATTATTGTTACTTGGATTTTTATTTCCTGTCAAGTAACTATATTTTTGCTTGAACAGATGTGGAATTTAATTATGCTTCTGTTGTTTTCTTGTTAATACAAAAGCAACAAGTTCCCTATTCTAAAATAGTGTTTAGGATTCAGATTGTGTTGGACATCAATAATTCTGTACATGGTAACTGAACTCCCTTCTGTTCAATATCCGATCCCACACTACATATATGGTACATCAATTATCACTTATTTTCATACCAATGGTAACCCCTTTTCATGGTTGAATGAAGATTTTCACCGTGGCAGTCTGCTTTATCTATCATAGATTGGAACTGTGGATGCATTACGGTATGATTGATTGTTGTACGAGAAGCTATTATCCTTTTTGTTGTTGTTGGAAGGTAGGACTACCTGTGATATTATTATTCTCCTGTAGCATAGTAATCTTATTAAGATGAAAAAAGTTTTGTTCCCTTTTCGTTGTGATGTTTGCCTTTGTTACCCGAACAAAAGTATTGCTTATGTTATTTATTTCCGGTAGTGGGTACAAAAGTGCCTCCCCTTGACTTACTTTTTATACTTTTCTTAGTTTCACATACTTCATATTTCAGGGCACATGAGAGACTGCATCGTAGGAAATTCAGAAGGTTTTCATAGCATGATTCGAGTTTAGTGTAAGTAAGAACAGTGGAGTCTACTACCAACTATTGATCTATGTATGCTCATCATTCCTTTTTGTTGCCACCAGTTGTTTCTTTTCACACGAATGATTTTGTTTCATTACTTTGCATCATGGCAGAGAAAAAAATATAGAACTTGATAACGTGTAGTAAGCTACTTCTAGTTTCTACTTCTATTTTAACCTACTGACTATAATATTTTATAGTGTGACATATTTTTCATCATGTGGCAGATATTGGTTTATGGGAGCATTTTCAACAACAAAGACATGACGAGCGGATCCACGGCCAGGAATGCGGGATGACCCCTGGTTGACGTCCGACGAGCATTGTGCGTTGCTTGATGGGTGTGGTGCTGGCTGTAGAGTAGCATAATGTTCTCCGAGACATGCTTGTAGAATTAATCTTTTTTGGGTCCTTTTTTTTTGCTCCTGTACAGGTGTATTTTTGGGTGTGTTTATGTAATTTTTTGTTTTGAAGGACCTGAGCATATATTTTTTGTTAAATTATTATTGGCTTAAAATTTCCATGGACCAAGAGAAATGCGTGATGGGCTAATGTCCTAGACTGAGAAATTAGTGGGCCTTTCTTGAAATTAATGGACCTAAATTCAAATTGGGTTGATTACTATATGGGCCACCACTCTTGGAGTGAGTTGAAATTTAGTGGGCCAAAATTTTAGATGGGCTGATTACAACATGGGCTGCCATGTCAGATGATGACGTGGTAGACAAGCTAATGCCGTTATGAGCATGCCAGTTAACCGCCATTGATGACGGTTAAAAACCGTCATTGTCTGTGACGGTTTCGATGATCCGTCATGGAGCGCGCTGTGGTTAAATTATGACGCGATATACATGACGGAATTCAAATCAGTCACGTATGCCCCTCGATGAAGGTCTTGCGCAGGTCCATGACAGACTGAAACCGTCACGTATTAATAGATTTCTTGTAGTGAGAAGATTGGGCAGGACGTCTGTGCTCGGGTTCATACCTGCAGCATCGATAAACCCAATGGCTGAGCTTTGTCTGGCGGGCCGGCCCCGTTCATGTCACCTCCTGGGGTCGCTGGTGTTTGGCCTTCTCATGCGATGGCCTCCGGAGACTCGTTCGGCGCATGTTACCCCCATCACACAGGTTTTTGCATGCACGCCCCATGCCAGAAAAATCAGGCACAACCCACCTTGAGGTAGGGCCTCGTGAGTCCCGCGCTGGCTCACGGGTGCCCAGATACACCTCTTCCAGTTCTGCCGTGCCAGTCACGCGTACGAACGACATTGGGATGTACACGCCCGGAGACTCTAACACAGAGCTCCCTTCCCACGCCCCAGTAGAAGCCCCATGCTCCGCGCTGGCGGACGACACGGTCGCTCTGCGGCTATGCCCACGCGCAAGTGGAAGCCCCTGATACGTCTCCAACGTATCTATAATTTTTGATTGTTCCATGCTATTATATTATCTGTTTTGGATGTTTTATATGCATTAATATGCTATTTTATATGATTTTTGGGACTAACCTATTAACCTAGAGCCCTGTGCCAGTTTCTGTTTTTTTCTTGTTTTAGAGTTTTGCAGAAAAGGAATACCAAACGGAGTCCAAACGGAATAAAACTTTCGCGATGATTTTTCTTGGACCAGAAGACACCCAGGAGACTTGGAGTGCAAGTCGGAAGAGCCGCGAGGCGGCCACAAGGGTGGAAGGCGCACCCAGGGGGGTAGGGCGCGCCCCCTGACCTTGTGGGCCCCTCGTAGCCCCTCTGATCTAGATCTTTCGCCTATATATACTCTTATACCCCAAAAACATCCAGGGGGGCAACAAAACCACTTTTCCACCGCCGCAACCTTCTGTACCCGTGAGATCCCATCTTGGGGCCTTTTCCGGCATCCTGCCGGAGGGGGATTCGATCATGGAGGGCTTCTACATCAACACCATTGCCTCTCCGATGAAGCATGAGTAGTTTACTTCAGACCTACGGGTCCATAGCTAGTAGCTAGATGGCTTCTTCTCTCTCTTTGATTCTCAATACAAAGTTCTCCTCGATGTTCTTGGAGATCTATTCAATGTAATACTCTTTTGCGGTGTGTTTGCCGAGATTCGATGAATTGTGGATTTATGATCAGCTTATCTATGAATATTATTTGAATCTTCTCTGAATTCTTATATGCATGATTTGATATCTTTGCAAGTCTCTTCGAACTATCGATTTGGCTTGGCCAACTAGATTAGTTTTTCTTGCAATGGGAGAAGTGCTTAGCTTTGGGTTCAATCTTGCGGTGTCCTTTCCCAGTGACAGTAGGGGCAGCAAGGCACGTATTGTATTGTTGCCATCGAGGATAAAAAGATGGGGTTTTCATCATATTGCTTGAGTTTATCCCGCTACATCATGTCATCTTACTTAATGCGTTACTCTGTTCTTATGAACTTAATACTCTAGATGCAGGCAGGAGTCGGTCGATGTGTGGAGTAATAGTAGTAGATGCAGAATCGTTTCGGTCTACTTGACACGGACGTGATGCATATATTCATGATCATTGCCTTAGATATCGTCATAACTTTGCGCTTTTCTATCAATTGTTCGGTAGTAATTTGTTCACCCACCGTAATAATTTCTATCTTGAGAGAAGACACTAGTGAAACCTATGGCCCCCGGGTCTATTTTCCATCATATAAGTTTCCGATCTACAATTTATGTTTCCTATTTCTTTTACTTTGCAATCTTTACTTTCCGTTCCATAAACCAAAAATACCAAAAATATTACTTTACTGTTTATCATCTCTATCAGATCTCACGTTGCAAATAACCGTTAAGTGATTGACAACCCCTTTATTATGTTGGGTGCAAGGTTGGTGTTTGTTTGTGTAGGTATTCGGTGACTTGAGCGTTGTCTCCTACTGGATTGATACCTTGGTTCTCAAAAGCTGAGGGAAATACTTACTCTACTTTGCTGCATCACCCTTTCCTCTTCAAGGGAAAAACCAACTCAAGCTCAAGAAGTAGCAGGAAGAATTTCTGGCGCCTTTGCCGGGGAGATCTACGCCAAGCCAAGACATACCAAATACCCATCATAAACTCTCATCCCTCGCACTACATTATTTGCCATTCGCCTCTCGTTTTCCTCTCCCCCACTTCTAAAACGATTTTTGAAAAGATTTGCCTTTCCTTCGCACTCCGTTTTGTTCATCTCTTTTTCCATGGCCGAATCTAGAAGAGCTTTGGGTTTTCTCCCAGGTTCAAGTACCTTGGACAACCCATCTGTCCTTTCTAAGCTTATGAATAATGATGCTTTGGAAAAACTTACTGGGATAGTTGAGGAGGACTTCAATCTTGATGAAGATGATCCGGAATTTTTCGTCATTTGCTTGATGAATCTTTGAAAGATGCTTGGGATCGACTGTTGAGGATTCGAGCCAGCTATGTGCCCCAATATCAAATTGAGGTTTACTTAAAAAGCTTTTATTTTGGCCTCCCCCCTTCTTTTAAGCAAGTTTTGGATTCTATTTTTGAAAACGGTTTTCTTGGAGGGGATGCCATCGATACTTATGAGAAGATGAAATCCATATTCGGGCACCCCAAGGAAAAGGATGTTGAATCTTCCGCCATTATAAGTTTTTATCAAAACGAAATAATCAAAGAGATGAAGGCAAGTTTAGATGCAAATTTTCGCAATGTGCTTAATCTTTCTTCTACGATCAATGGCCATGTGCTCTCACAAAACAGAAAGATAAATGCCATAGATAATAAATTTTCTCTTTTCTTCCCAAATGCCAAAGACGATAATACTTAGATCTATTCGTGTTTTATGCCTAGCTAAGGGCGTTAAACAATAGCGCTTGTTGGGAGGCAACGCAATTTTATTTTTTATTTTTTATTTTTAGGTTCTGTTTTGCAATAAATATTTGATCTAGCCTCTGGTTAGATGTGGTTTTGTGTTTTAATTAGTGTTTGTGCCAAGTAAGACCTTTGGGATGGCTTACGGTGATAGTTGATTTGACCCTGCTGGAAAACAGAAACTTTTGCGTCCAGTACCAGAGTTGTTTAAATTCACTGGAGCCTGTAATAACGCTGAATTTTTTACACAAGATTAATACACGAATTGCCTCTGTTGTTCTAATTTCTTAGATATTTTTGAGGTACATAAGTATTAGAACAATTCAGATCTTCGCAGACTGATCTGTTTTTGACAGATTCTGTTTTTTTATGTGTTGTTTGCCTATTTTGATGAATCTATGGCTAGTATCGGGGGGTATGAACCATGGAAAAGTTGGAATACAGTAGATATTACACAAATATAAATAAAGAATGAGTTCACAACAGTACCAAAAGTGGTGATTTATTTTCTTATACTAACGGAGCTTATGAGAATTTCTGTTGAGTTTTGTGTTGTGAAGTTTTCAAGTTTTGGGTAAGGATTTGATGGACTAAGGAATAAGGAGTGGCAATAGCCTAAGCTTGGGGATGCCCAAGGCACCCCAAGGAAATATTCAAGGATGTAAAAAATCCTAAGCTTGGGGATGCCCCGGGAAGGCATCCCCTCTTTCGTCTTCGTCTATCGGTAACTTTACTTGAGGCTATATTTTTATTCACCACATGATATGTGTTTTGCTTGGAGCGTCTTGTATGATTTGAGTCTTTGCTTTTTAGTTTGCCACAATCATCCTTGCTGTACACACCTTTTGAGAGAGACACGCATGAATCGTGATTTATTAGAATGCTCTATGTGCTTCACTTATATCTTTTGGGCTAGGCAAATTTGCTCTAGTGCTTCACTTATATCTTTTTAGAGCACGGCGGTGATTTTATTTTATAGAAATTGATGAACTCTCGCACTTCACTTATATTATTTTGAGAGTCTTTCTAAACAGCATGGTAATTTGCTTTGGTTATAAAACTAGTCCTAATATGATAGGCATCCAAGAGGGATATAATAAAAACTTTCATATATAGTGCATTGAATACTATGAGAAGTTTGATTCCTTAGGATTGTTTTGAGATATGAAGATGGTGATATTAGAGTCCTGCTAGTGAATAGTTGTGAATTTGAGAAATACTTGTGTTAAAGTTTGTGAGTCCCGTAGCATGCACGTATGGTGAACCGTTATGTGATGAAGTCGGAGCATGATTTATTTTTTCGATTGTCTTCCTTATGAGTGGCGGTCGGGGACGAGCGATGGTCTTTTCCTACCAATCTATCCCCCTAGGAGAATGCGCGTCGTACTTTGTTTTGATGACTAATAGATTTTTTCAATAAGTATATGAGTTCTTTATGACTAATGTTGAGTCCATGGACTATACGCACTCTCACCTCTCCGCCATTGCTAGCCTCTCTTGTACCGCGCAACTTTCGCCGGTGCCATAAACCCACCACATATATTTCCTCAAAACAGCCACCATACCTACCTATTATGGCATTTCCATAGCCATTACGAGATATATTGCCATGCAACTTTCCACCGTTCCGTTATTATGACACGCTTCATCATTGTCATATTGCTTTGCATGATCATGTAGTTAACATCGTATTTGTGGCAAAGCCACCGTTCATCATATTTTTATACATGTCGCTCTTGATTCATTGCACATCCTGGTACACCGCCGGAGGCATTCATATAGAGTCATATCTTGTTCTAGCATCGAGTTGTAAATTTTGAGTTGTAAGTAAATAAAAGTGTGATGGTCTTCATTATTAGAGCATTGTCCCATGTGAGGAAAGGATGATGGAGACTATGATTCCCCCACAAGTCGGGATGAGACTCCGAACGAAAAAAAAGAGGCCAAAAAAATGAAAGAAGGCCCATAAAAAAATGAGAGAAAAGAGAGAAGGGACAATGTTACTATCCTCTTTGCCACACTTGTGCTTCAAAGTAGCACCATGATCTTCATGATAGAGAGTCTCCTATGATATCACTTTCATATACTAGTGGGAATTTTTCATTATAGAACTTGGCTTGTATATTCCAATGATGGGCTTCCTCAAATTGCCCTAGGTCTTCGTGAGCAAGCAAGTTGGATGCACACCCACTTAGTTTTTTTTTGAGCTTTCATAAACTTATAGCTCTAGTGCATCCGTTGCATGGCAATCCCTACTCACTCACATTGATATCTATTAATGGGCATCTCCATAGCCCATTGATACGCCTAGTTGATGTGAGACTATCTCCTCCTTTTTGTCTTCTCCACAACCACCGTCTATTCCACCTATAGTGCTATGTCCATGGCTCACGCTCATGTATTGCGTGAAAGTTGAAAAAGTTTGAGAACGTCAAAAGTATGAAACAATTGCTTGGCTTGTCATCGGGGTTGTGCATGATTTAAATATTTTGTGTGATGAAGATGGAGCATAGCCAGACCATATGATTTTGTAGGGATAAGCTTTCTTTGGCCATGTTATTTTGAGAAGACATAATTATTTTGTTAGTATGCTTGAAGTATTATTGTTTTTATGTCAATATTAAACTTTTGTTTTGAATCTTACAGATCTGAACATTCATGTCACAATAAAGAGAATTACACGGATAAATATGTTAGGTAGCATTCCACATCAAAAATTCTGTTTTTATCATTTACCTACTCGAGGACGAGCAGGAATTAAGCTTGGGGATGCTTGATACATCTCCAACATATCTATAAATTTTTATTGTTCCATGCTATTATATTATCTGTTTTGGATGTTTTATATGCATTAATATGCTATTTTATATGATTTTTGGGACTAACCCATTAACCTAGAGCCCAGTGCCAGTTTCTGTTTTTTCCTTGTTTTAGAGTTTTGCAGAAAAGGAATACCAAATGGAGTCCAAACGGAATAAAACTTTCGCGATGATTTTTCTTCGACCAGAAGACACCCAGGAGACTTGGAGTGCAAGTCGGAAGAGCCGCGAGGCGGCCACAAGGGTGGAGGGCGCGCCCAGGGGGGTAGGGCCCGCCCCCCGACCTTGTGGGCCCCTCGTAGCCCCTCTGACCTAGATCTTTCGCCTATATATACTCTTATACCCCAAAAACATCCAGGGGGCAACAAAACCACTTTTCCACCGCCGCAACCTTCTGTACCCGTGAGATCCCATCTTGGAGCCTTTTTCGGCATCCTGCCAGAGGGGGATTCGATCACGGAGGGCTTCTACATCAACACCATTGCCTCTCCGATGAAGCGTGAGTAGTTTACTTCAGACCTACGGGTCCATAGCTAGTAGCTAGATGGCTTCTTCTCTCTCTTTGATTCTCAATACAAAGTTCTCCTCGATGTTCTTGGAGATCTATTCGATGTAATACTCTTTTGCGGTGTGTTTGCCGAGATCCGATGAATTGTGGATTTATGATCAGCTTATCTATGAATATTATTTGAATCTTCTCTGAATTCTTATATGCATGATTTGATATCTTTGCAAGTCTCTTCGAACTATCGATTTGGTTTGGCCAACTAGATTGGTTTTTCTTGCAATGGGAGAAGTGCTTAGCTTTGGGTTCAATCTTGCGGTGTCCTTTCCCAGTGACAGTAGGGGCAGTAAGGCACGTATTGTATTGTTGCCATCGAGGATAAAAAGATGGGGTTTTCATCATACTGCTTGAGTTTATCCCGCTATATCATGTCATCTTACTTAATGCGTTACTCTGTTCTTATGAACTTAATACTCTACATGCAGGCAGGAGTCGGTCGATGTGTGGAGTAATAGTAGTAGATGCAGAATCGTTTCGGTCTACTTGACATGGACGTGATGCCTATATTCATGATCATTGCCTTAGATATCGTCATAACTTTGCGCTTTTCTATCAATTGCTCGGCAGTAATTTGTTCACCCACCGTAATAATTTCTATCTTGAGAGAAGCCTCTAGTGAAACTATGGCCCCCGGGTCTATTTTCGATCATATAAGTTTCCGATCTACAATTTCCGTTTCCTATTTCTTTTACTTTGCAATCTTTACTTTCCGTTCCATAAACCAAAAATACCAAAAATATTACTTTACCGTTTATCATCTCTATCAGATCTCACGTTGCAAATAACCGTTAAGGGATTGACAACCCCTTTATCGAATTGGGTGCAAGGTTGGTGTTTGTTTGTGCAGGTATTCGGTGACTTGAGCGTTGTCTCCTACTAGATTGATACCTTGGTTCTCAAAAGCTGACGGAAATACTTACTCTACTTTGCTGCATCACCCTTTCCTCTTCAAGGGAAAAACCAACGCAAGCTCAAGAAGTAGCAGCCCCATGCTCCGCGCTGGTGGATAAACAACTGAGGCTGCCCCAGCGGTTGCACCAACCTCAGGATAGCCTTTCGGCTCTTCGCAGGATCCTTCACGCAGCATTCCCCTGGGATGCACGCGTGAGGGGGCTGGACACGGGGGCTATGCTCAGGCCAAGCTTGAGCGCACTCCTAGGTGAAGGCTGGGAAGGAAAGGTATGGAGGACTCCGCACTAACCTCGGCGCTGCCCATGTTTCCTTCATGAGGGCTGCTCGCACGTCAAGGGGGACCCCTGAGCGTCACAACTCAGGGGCCTCACTAGCCACGTAGCCCCTTGCCCCTTGGTGTCGTCCTGGCGATCTGGACGCCCCAACGGCGGTCGAGGTATGCGCGTGGTTGGGCTCTGTCGACGCAGAGCACAAAAGCTTTCCCTCATGAAGACTGCTCGCACGTCAAGGGGGACCCCTGAGCATCGCGACTCAGGGGCCTCACTAGTCATGTAGCCCCTCGCCCCTTGGTGTCGTCCTGGCGATCCGGATGCCCCAACGGTGGTCAAGGTATGCGCGGGGCTGGGCCCTGCCGACGCAGAGCACGAAAAGGAAATTAAGCACGAAAGGAAGATAGCGGAGTCCTAACAGTTATTACAGGCACCAAATATTCTGCAATTCCAAAACAAAGTCTTACACCTCCACGAGGCACGATAAATGTCGCAGGGTAAAATCTAGGAGGAAGGGCCATCGCCACCGTGGCCATCACCGCCGCTTGTCCCGGTCATGAGGAGCTTGTTGTCAACATCACTGCCGCCGCCGTCGCCGCCGCTGGTCTCCGCCGCTGGAGACTCGGTGTCGAGGATGCAGGAGAACTTCTTCAGCAGCGCCTCCACATGATCCTTTACGGCCTCCGCGACACTGGAGCGGGACTCAGGAGCGACCGGTCGGATCACCGTGTCGAATCTGAAGCCCGGATCCTGGAGGTAGAGCTGGCTGAAGACGCGTGTCGCGGCTGCAGTGAAGAGCAAGCGGCACTCGTCCTCCAAGATGGAGTCCACCTCAGCGGCAGCACCCTCAAGCGCTTTAATAAGCTTGGAGGAGAGCCCTACAAAGCCACCCTCAGGGGTCGCCTACGGCTCCTCGAATCCTCCCTTGCAGAAGGAACGTAACGCCTCGCGAGACTTGAGCTCAAGAGAGGGGAAGGCGTCGCTCTCCGCGGCCGCCTTCTTCTCGGCGGCGACGAGGGTCTTCTCCCTGGCATCCAGATGGGCCGCCGCCTCGGAGACGCGCTGGGCGTGGGACGCCTGGGCTCCGTCCACCTCTTCCTTCAACTTCGCCAGGCGATCATGTTCCGCGGCCTGGTTGACAGTCACCTGGGACAGCTCGGAGTCGCGACCGGCGAGCCTCGCCTTGCGGGCCTTGAGGTCATCCTCCCACCGGTGGAGCCGCTATGCAGCCGCTGCCTGCTCCTCCTGAAGGGCCTTCAGGCTGGCCTCTGCCTCGTCGTAACGCTTCATGGCAGACGCTGCTTCAGCCTTCGCCACGTCACGAGCCGCCTTGGCATCCGCGGCTCCTTCTTGCTCTCCACAGCGGTAGCTTCCGCCCAACCCCAGGCCATCTCGACGGCGGTGTTGGCCTGAAGCCACCCTGAGATGAGCCCCATGCGCTGAAGGAAATATGCCCTAGAGGCAATAATAAAGTTGTTATTTTATATTTCCTTATTCATGATAAAAGTTTATTATTCATGCTAGAATTGTATTGATCGGAAACCTTAATACATGTGTGAATACATAAACAAACACCGTGTCCCTAGTGAGCATCTGCTAGACTAGCTCGTTGATCAAAGATGGTTAAGGTTTTCTAACCATTGACATGAGTTGTCATTTGATAATGGGATCACATCATTAGGAGAATGATGTGATGGACAAGACCCATCCGTTAGCTTAGCATAATGATCGTTCAGTTTTATTGCTATTGCTTTCTTCATGTCAAATACATATTCCTTCGACTATGATATTATGCAACTCCCGGATACCGGAGGAATGCCTTGTGTGCTATCAAACGTCACAACATAACTAGGTGATTATAAAGATGCTCTACAGGTATCTCCGAAGGTGTTTGTTGAGTTGGCATAGATCGAGATTAGGATTTGTCACTCCGAGTATCGGAGAGGTATCTCTGGGCCCTCTCGGCAATACACATCATAAGCTTGCAAGCAAACGACTAAGGAGTTAGTCACGAGGTGATGTATTACGGAACAAGTAAAGAGAATTACCGGTAACGAGATTGAACTAGGTATGAAGATACCGACGATCGAATCTCGGGCAAGTAACATACCGATGGACAAAGGGAATTACGTATGTTGTCATAACGGTTCGACCGATAAAGATATTCATAGAATATGTAGGAGCCAATATGGGCATCCAGGTTTTGCTACTGGTTATTGACCGGAGAGGTGCCTCGGTCATGTCTACATAGTTCTCGAACCCGTAGGGTCCGCACGCTTAACATTCGATGACGATATAGTATTATATGAGTTATGTGATTTGGTGACCGAATGTTGTTCGGAGTCCCGGATGAGATCACGGACATGACGAGGAGTCTCGAAATGGTCGAGAGGTAAAGGTTGATATATAGGACGATGGTATTCGGACACCGGAAGTATTTCGGGGGGTACCAGGTACTTATTGGGTCACCGAAAGGGGTTCCGGGCACCCCCGGCAAAAGATATGGGCCTTATGGGCCAAGAGGGGAAACGCACCAGCCACAAGGGGCTGGTGCGCCCCCCATATGCGCCACCCTCCCCTAGAGGCAATAATAAAGTTGTTATTTTATATTTCCTTATTCATGATAAAAGTTTATTATTCATGCTAGAATTGTATTGATCGGAAACCTTAATACATGTGTGAATACATAAACAAACACCGTGTCCCTAGTGAGCATCTGCTAGACTAGCTATTTGATCAAAGATGGTTAAGGTTTTCTAACCATTGACATGATTTGTCATTTGATAATGGGATCACATCATTAGGAGAATGATGTGATGGACAAGACCCATCCGTTAGCTTAGCATAATGATCGTTCAGTTTTATTGCTATTGCTTTCTTCATGTCAAATACATATTCCTTCGACTATGAGATTATGCAACTCCCGGATACCGGAGGAATGCCTTGTGTGCTATCAAACGTCACAACATAACTAGGTGATTATAAAGATGCTCTACAGGTATCTCCGAAGGTGTTTGTTGAGTTGGCATAGATCGAGATTAGGATTTGTCACTCCGAGTATCGGAGAGGTATCTCTGGGCCCTCTCGGCAATACACATCATAAGCTTGCAAGCAAACGACTAAGGAGTTAGTCACGAGGTGATGTATTACGGAACAAGTAAAGAGAATTACCGGTAACGAGATTGAACTAGGTATGAAGATACCGACGATCGAATCTCGGGCAAGTAACATACCGATGGACAAAGGGAATTACGTATGTTGTCATAACGGTTCGACCGATAAAGATATTCATAGAATATGTAGGAGCCAATATGGGCATCCAGGTTTTGCTACTGGTTATTGACCGGAGAGGTGCCTCGGTCATGTCTACATAGTTCTCGAACCCGTAGGGTCCGCACGCTTAACATTCGATGACGATATAGTATTATATGAGTTATGTGATTTGGTGACCGAGTGTTGTTCGGAGTCCCGGATGAGATCACGGACATGACAAGGAGTCTCGAAATGGTCGAGAAGTAAAGGTTGATATATAGGACGATGGTATTCGGACACCGGAAGTGTTTCGGGGGGTACCAGGTACTTATTGGGTCACCGAAAGGGGTTCCGGGCACCCCCGGCAAAAGATATGGGCCTTATGGGCCAAGAGGGGAAACGCACCAGCCACAAGGGGCTGGTGCGCCCCCCATATGCGCCACCCTCCCCTAGAGGCAATAATAAAGTTGTTATTTTATATTTCCTTATTCATGATAAAAGTTTATTATTCATGCTAGAATTGTATTGATCGGAAACCTTAATACATGTGTGAATACATAAACAAACACCGTGTCCCTAGTGAGCATCTGCTAGACTAGCTAGTTGATCAAAGATGGTTAAGGTTTTCTAACCATTGACATGAGTTGTCATTTGATAATGGGATCACATCATTAGGAGAATGATGTGATGGACAAGACCCATCCGTTAGCTTAGCATAATGATCGTTCAGTTTTATTGCTATTGCTTTCTTCATGTCAAATACATATTCCTTCGACTATGAGATTATGCAACTCCCGGATACCGGAGGAATGCCTTGTGTGCTATCAAACGTCACAACATAACTAGGTGATTATAAAGATGCTCTACAGGTATCTCCGAAGGTGTTTGTTGAGTTGGCATAGATCGAGATTAGGATTTGTCACTCCGAGTATCGAAGAGGTATCTCTGGGCCCTCTCGGCAATACACATCATAAGCTTGCAAGCAAATGACTAAGGAGTTAGTCACGAGGTGATGTATTACGGAACAAGTAAAGAGAATTACCGGTAACGAGATTGAACTAGGTATGAAGATACCGACGATCGAATCTCGGGCAAGTAACATACCGATGGACAAAGGGAATTACGTATGTTGTCATAACGGTTCGACCGATAAAGATCTTCGTAGAATATGTAGGAGCCAATATAGGCATCCAGATTCCGCTATTGGTTATTGACCGGAGAGGTGTATCGGTCATGTCTACATAGTTCTTGAACCCGTAGGGTCCGCACGCTTAACGTTCGATGATGATATAGTATTATATGAGTTATGTGATTTGGTGACTGAATGTTGTTCGGAGTCCCGGATGAGATCACGGACATGACGAGGAGTCTCGAAATGGTCTAGAGGTAAAGATTGATATATTGTACGATGATATTCGGACACCGGAAGTGTTTCGGGGGGTACCGGGTACTTATCGGGTCACCGGAAGGGGTTCCGGGCACCCCCCGGCAAAAGATATGGGCCTTATGGGCCAAGAGGGGAAATGCACCAGCCATAAGGGGCTGGTGTGCCCCTCATATGGGCTGTCCTAAGGAGGAGAAGGAATGGGGAGAAGGGAAAGGAAATTGTGGATTAGGATTCCAACTTCCTTCCCTCTCCCCCTCTCTTTCCTTCCCCCTCGGTTATATATGGGAGGGGGCGCGGCTTAGAGGGGACTGCAAGTAGGATTCCTCCTACTTGGGCGCCTCCTATGGCTGCTCCTCCCTCCCTCCCACCTATATATATGTGGAAGGGGGGCGCCTAGCACACACCAGATCAATTGTTAGCCGTGTGTGGCGCCCCCCTCCACCGTTTACACCCCCGGTCATATTTTCGTAGTGCGTAGGTGAAGCCCGGCGGAGATCACTTCACCATCACTGTCACCATGCCATCGTGCTGATGGAAATCATCTACTACCTCGACGTCTTGCTGGATCAAGAAGGCGAGGGACGTCACCGAGCTAAACATGTGTAGAACGCGGAGGTGTCGTGCGTTCGGTACTTGATCGGTTGAAGCGTGAAGAAGTTCGACTACATCAACCGCGTTGTGAAATGCTTCCGCTTACGGTCTACGAGGGTACGTAGACACACTCTCCCCCTCGTTGCTATGCATCTCCATGGATAGATCATTGCGTGTGCGTAGAATTTTTTTTGTTTTCCATGCAACTATTCCCAACATGCGCTCCCTCGCGAGGCACCTGTCGGCTTCCTCAAGGTCGGCCCGGACCCGGCCGAGCGTGACGTAGGCCTCATCCAGGGCCCCGGGCCTGACCAGGGGGTCGCAGTTCGCAAGCGCAAGGGCTTGACGAGGAGGCATCGCTGACACGATGGCTAGCTCTGAGGCTAAGGAAGCGGTGGCAGGGTCGACTTGGGCCGCCGGAGGCTCCAGGCTCTTCTCGGGCACGGCGGGCGTGGACGGCTGCGCAACTGGCTGGCCCAGAGGGTTGTCTCCTCTAGAAGCTGCATCACCACGTCCTCTGGGCCAGGCTCCGCCAGAGGGGAGAGAGTAATCACCCCCTCTACCAGCACCAGGGTTTCCGCGGCCGCGGCGAGGGATGCTGCCTCATGAACCCCCGCGTCCTCTTTGGTCGGTCCCCCGGGTGGCGTCGGCGGGGCGCCTGGAGCAGGTGGTATGCCCGTGCGCCCAGGTGCGGCGTCGCCTGGGCGCCCGGGGGTTACACTGGGCTGGCGCAGCGCACTTCCGCGCCTGCCGCGGCCGCGATCGAGGCCGGACGGCGCCCTGAGGGCAGTGGGCTCCTTCGTCCCAGTGCCCGCCTTCTTCTTCTTCATCTCATCACAGCTCCTGACATCAAGAGAGGGGTGCTGTGAGCACAATTGCAATCTATGATTGACCCAAGGGCAAGGTAGGTTACTTACTCCTCAGGGTCGACCCACTTCCTCTTCTTCTCCTTCCCGGCGAGAGACAGGGCGCCCCCGCCTTTCTTCGGCATGGCCTTGGTCGCGTCCAGGGAGCGGGCGGGGTGCTCCTCGGCAGGCCCCGGCGCGGTGCCGCCGCCTGGAAGGGTGAGGGGGTCGCCCCGAGGGGTTGCGGCCGGTGGAACCACGTCCGCCCCAGCTGCGGCCGCCCCGCCTTTCAGCTATGAGTCGGGCGGAGACGGGGACCGACGTCTCGGCCATCGCGCTGGCGTGCGCGGAGCCCTCCGGAGGAGGCACGACTGCGCTTTTCTTCGGGGTCGATCCGCCTGATGCTCGCGTGATCCGCAGGGTGGGCCCTGACCTCTTGAGGACCCTAGTGGAGCGAGGGGAGTCCATGGCCGGGGGCTCGTCGGTGTCGTCATCGTCTTCGAGGTTGCGGAGGAGCTCGCTCTGTGATGGAGGGGACACCTCCTCCAGGTCATCATCCTCGGTCTCCTCCGAGTCCTCTTCCTCGATGCTGTCGCCGGAGGACATCGGCACGGGGGAGTTGGGACACTCGGACAATAGGAGCCCTAGCTCGTTGAAGGTGGGCATGGCGGCGACTAGTTCCTCCCTGTCGTCGCACCAGTACAGCGGGATGCAATCCACGGGAAGGTCCCTCGGATCACCATTCAGCAGGACGGCCATGGCCTTGTCCAGCTCCTCGCCCGTCACACTAGCGGGGCGTAGCCTCATGTCGTCCCGAGCGCCTTGGAACTCCCACATGAGCCTCGCGTGTGACTGGAGTGCCGCCAGGCGCTGCGTTAAGAACTCCTTCACAAGCATGCCTCCCGTCAACCGCTTGGCCTCCATATCCGAGTTTATCCTCGTCAAGACAGGCTCTGCTCGAGGGTCGATAAGCTTTGCATGGCCCCACCTCTCGAGCCGCTGGGCAGCTCTATCAGCAGCTCCAGCCGCTGGTTGAGGCCCTTGGTGTCCAGGAAGACCCAGCGGTGCCGGAAGACTTCCACCTTGTTCCCGGCCTTCAGGAGGACATTCCCCTTGTGGACCGCGACAAAGGACACACATGCAGAGCGCTGCATCGGATCATGCAGCCACAGGCTGAAGAAATGGCGAAGGAGCGCCACGGAGGGCCTCACGCCAACAAAAGCCTCGCAGTAGAAGGCGAAGATGGATAGGAGGAGGATGGAGTTGGGTTGAAGATGAAGGGCCTGGATCCCGTAGTGGTCGAGGACGGCGCAGAAGAATTCCGAGAAGGGCGGAACGAGCCCCGCGAAGATGCTGTGGAGGAAGAAGGGGTAGACTGTCTGGGCCAAGGTTCTCTGCTTGGCGGAGCCAGACCGGATCACGGTCTCGCCCCACTCGTTGTCTTCGCTCGCCGTCTGCGGGAGCACGGGGTCGAGATGCCCCACCTCGGCGATGGAGAATGCACCAAGTGTCGGCGAAGGAGAGGAGGAGCTTGCGGCCTGGACCACGGGCTTTGACTTCCTAGGCGCCATTCACGGGGTCTCTGGCGTTGGAGAAGGAGAAGGAAGGAGGCGGAGTTGCGATTGGACCTGGAGAAGCTCTCAGTTGGAGAAGAGGATCAGGAGCGAGGCGAGAGAAAGCAATGATAGCCCTGCGGCAGACGCCAGACTTTTGTCAGCTTGGGCAGTTGCCGAGGGGACATGGGGGAGTGGAGGCATCCATGCCTCATCTCGTGCCACGCGTCAAGCCTGGCCCGCAGGCGATCGGGGCCTGCGTCGCTTTGCACTTGCCCCTTGGCTTCGCCTCAAAGCCAGCCCGAGCGTGCCTTGGCCCGGGGGCCACTGTCAGCGTTCTAGGATCGGGGGTACCCAGACCTGCCTGCCTACGGCCCAGCGCGTGGGCCCATTGACGGCCTGGTGCAGCCCAGCTACAATGACCCCAAGGCAAGACCCTCGCGAGGGGAACGACACCAAGACCTCCAGAGGAGCGGCCTCCCCAGGTTGCTCCCGAGGAGCGGAGATCTCTTTGCAGGTACCTGGCCTCACGAGGCTGCGATGATGTAAGCCATGACGACCATGGCCAGGCGGGCGCCAGTGGGCGCAGAGGAGACTGTTTTCTCTTTGGTGCTAAGGAGGTAAGGACATACGTGGGTTCCCAAGGAATCCCCCAAAGATTTCCATTCCGGTGCAACAAGACCAAGACCACGAGCTCAGCAGGACGGATGTCATCGCCGAGCCCATCTCTACGTCATGACCAGAAGCTTTGCAGGCGAAGACCACCTTTCGTCTAGATTAGATGTACTTCTTGTCCCCTTCCAAATTGGCCGTTGTGGGATCCCGTCCCGCCAGTTATGAGCGAAGAGGACCAATGTCACTATAAGATAGACTAGCCACCACCGTAGAGGGGATCCCCAGATCGGATCCATTCCACCCTCACCTCTCGAGCCCTCGCGAGGTCGCTCATCTACTGTACCAGTTCATCCTCAACCTCCTTGTGAGGCCAATCCACTAGAAAGCAGGAGTAGGGTTTTACATTGCAAGGTGGCCCGAACCTGGGTAAACTGCTGTGTTCACCTTCTTCCCCGCTCGCACGAACTCGACATAGTTAGGCCGTGGGGTGGCGAGCTAGAGGCTAAGGCTGGTGGAGATCTTCGCACATGCCCTAGAGTTCGAACCTTCTTGGATCTGCGGAGCCCTGAATCCGACAACATCAACCTTCTTCTTGGCGACTTTGGAGTGTTTAACCATGGCGATGTCGGAGAGCTCGAGGACATAGTCGAAGTAATGGAACCACATCAAGCAGTCGCGCTTGAGACACTCCCCAAAAACCCAATCGCCCTTCTTCCAGTCTAGGATCTTGACGGATGGGGTTTTCAAGGCTTGCACTCTCGTACAGGCTGCGTGCAAGCGGTCGATGGGATGGGATCACCGAAAGCAATAATAGTAATACGTCTCCAATGTATCTATAATTGTTTATTATTCCATGTTATCATAGTATCAATTTTGGATGCTTTATATGCACTTGTATGCTATTTTATATCATTTTTGGGACTAACCTAATAACCCAGTGCCTAGTGCGAGTTGCTATTTTTTGCCTCTTTTTGGTTTTCCAGAAAATCAGTATCAAACGAAGTCCAAACGCTACGAAACTTTTTGACGATTTTTTTGGACAAGAGATCCTAGAAGCATTGGGAGGAGACCAGAAGGCAAACGAGGAGACGGCAAGGCAACAAGGCGCGCCCTGTTACCTTGTGGGCCCCTCGTAGCTCTGTCTGACCTAGTTCCACCTCTATAAATTCTCTAAAATCGGGAAACCAACAGAGAGCCACCCAAAGCACTTTTTCCGCCGCCACAAGTTTCTGTTCTTCTGTGATCCCATATGGAGGCCTTTTTCGGTACTCTGCCGGAGGGGGAATCGATCACGGAGGGCTTCTACGTCATCCTTGCTGCCTTCCGATGTTGCGTGAGTAGTTTACCATAGACCTACGGGTCCATAACTAGTAGCTAGATGGCTTCTTCTCTCTCTTTGATCTTCAATGCAATGTTCTCCTCGGTTTTCTTGGAGTTCTATTCGATGTAATCTTCTTTTGCGCTGTGTTTGTTGGGATCCAATGAATTGTGGGTTTATGATCTGAATATTTATGAGAAGTAATGCAATATTTTCTGAACTTTATTATGCATGATTGCTATAGCTTTGTATTTCTCTATGATCTATCCATTTGGTTTGACCAACTAGATTGACTTATCTTTAGTGGGAGAGTTGCTTTGTGATGTGTTTAATCTTGCGGTGTTCTATATCCCAGTGACAGAAAGGGACAAGACATGTATTTGTATTGTTGCCATTAAGGGTAAAATGATGGAGTTTATTCATAATGCTTGGATTTACTTTGTCGACATCATGTCATCTTGCTTAAGGCGTTACTCTGATTTTATTAACTTAATACCCTAGATGCATGTTGGATAGCAGTCGATGGGTGGAGTAATAGTAGTAGATGCACGCAGGAGTCGGTCTACTTGTCTCGAACGTGATGCCTACATACATGATCATTGCCTTGAATATTGTCATAACTATGCGCTTTTGTATCAATTGACCAACAGTAGTTTGTTTACCCACCGTATGCTATGTGCTCGAGAGAGAAGCCTCTAGTGAATATTATGGTCCCGGGACTACATTTATCATATATAAAACACAAAAATATCCTTGCTGCAATTTTCTATTTTATTTTATTTTATCTTTGCAATGTATCTATCTACCACTACGAGATTTAATCCTTGCAAGTAACCGCTAAGGGGATTGACAACCCTCTTGTTTGCGTTGGGTGCAAGTATTTGCTTTTGTGTGTGCAGGTGCTGTTCACAAGGCTTTGTGTGATTCTCCTATTGGATTGATAACCTTGGTTCTTAATTGAGGGAAATACTTATCTCTACTGTACTAAATCTCCTCTCCTCTTCGGGGAAATCCCAACGCAGCTCACAAGTAGCAAATAGCGAAGGGAAAGACGATGGATTAAACGCGAGGAGGTAAAGCATATGCGATATGATCTGATGACTATGGTTGTCATTGTCTCTAATATATAAGTGACCCGGTAGGGAGACGTGGGGTTGGGCCCATGACCTAGTCGGCAACAACCCACTATCCAATTTAATTATTCATTCTAACAGGCAAACATAAAGCGCATGCATGACATAAGTCTGAGCTTGGCTCATTCATGGAACACGAGCACGCGCACAGGAGAGGCGGTTTGTAGGGAGGAGCACACATGTATGACTTCTCTTTTCAAACTTTAATAGCATGTCAAAGAGAATTTTTTTATAAGAAGGTCTCAACTCTCCTTGATTTCAACTTCATTTTAGTCCATGGTTGGTGCATTGATGCACACATAGTCAGTAACTCGTCAGATTGGCTTAGACTGTCAATAGTGGGAATAACTTCAGCATTAACATAAGGTCCAACTCAGCAAATTTGCTTATGTGGCAATGATTTAATGAGAAAAGAGATGATTTGAGTAACATAGCTAGTTACTCATCACACTATGAGTAACATCATACATACCAAGACAAGACGAGTCTGCAAGCTAATAAATGAAGTGTTGCATGACATCACACATATGTTACTCCCCACTATAGAGGTAGTAACATATCCATGTTACTGGTCTAAGTTACTCTCCACTATGGGTAGTCTTAGACTCGGTCCATGGTTACTGCATTTCAACTGCCCCCTTAATTAGGGACGGTAAAAGATGCATACTTACTTCGGATAGATGGCAAAGATGGTCTTCGATTGAACTAGTCATATGAATTTACCCACAATATCATGATCCATGTCGGCTCGTCTCCAGCATGCTCGTGGGATTGCCTTGGCTGTTTGTTGCTCTGAAGTCGAAGCTGCGGTGCGGGGCACCGGTGGCGGGTGATGCCGCGTGTCAGGTGGTCCATTCGGTGATCCTTCATGGCGCCAGCTAGCCTAATTCTACTTTGTAGGTTCTCCTTCGAAATCGGAGATGCGTTGCAATGTTGTGGGTGAAAGGCGTTTCACCATGAGAGTGTAGTGCTGATCTACAGCCAATAGGGTTGTGATATCCTTTTTATTTTTCTTTGATCTTCGGATCCTCCTCATATTGTTTTTCTGTTGCTTTCTGTTAAATCTGAATCAAGCCAGCAATTTGCTGGATCTTTCAAAGAGATAAGTTTACAATACATTTTTCAATCCATGAAAGCAATCAAGCTCATCTAAACGCCGGCTAGAGACGGCGATCAACGATTGATGGCTCTACTCTAAATAAATTCACACGCAAGCTAAGAATGAATGGATGAATATGGAGCCATGAAGATGGTCTCCACACGATCTCATGAAAAATCATGAAAGGCATGGCGCCGTGGAGCATTTCATGCAGGATTTTTGTTCTTCCATGGATACGGTCTCCATGCCCACTATTGTGCATACCCGACGGGATCTGCCGCCACATATCCTGACTTAGCATTCTGAAGATTACCCATCGGCTCACCTACGACATCTGTTTTTGGCACGGATCCAACCGCTCGTGTTCATCGGATTAGGACATGCATGTGTTATCATCTCAAGCAACGGATCCTATCTGGTCTGGCTGTCAAGAGGTGAGCGCAACGACTGTCAATGGCCTAGCAAT
This sequence comes from Thinopyrum elongatum, assembly GCA_011799875.1. Classification (NCBI taxonomy): domain Eukaryota; kingdom Viridiplantae; phylum Streptophyta; class Magnoliopsida; order Poales; family Poaceae; genus Thinopyrum; species Thinopyrum elongatum. Next base: position 535,025,694 of record CM022303.1, read on the forward strand.
CTTCCTCATTCAATACCAGGAAGACCTATCCCAAATCATTTTTTTCAGATTAAATATAAGTGGCACCGCTCCTCGTCACGGAATCGCTCCTCGCGTCACCCCTTCCAGGAGACCGGTGGGTGAAACCTTACGCCCAGCTGCTGCCGGCAAAGCTTGGCACCGCTTGTGAAGGGGCGTCGGGGATCTTCTACCTCCCATCCCCTCACGCGGTGGTAGGAGGAAGACCACCGTTCTGGGCGCCTGCCGATCTCTGTGCCGCCGGATCAGATCTGGCACGCGGCGACCGAGGGCTAGGTGGGGTGAGTTGGCAGCCTTCTCCCGCGCATGGCGGCACCGTACTCCTCTGACAGTGGAGACTCGTGATCTGGCGATGATCCAGCTGCGTGGAGTGGCGGGATCCCAGTGACGAGCGTGAGCCGATGTTGATAGTGGATGTGTGCCTACTCCACAGCGGGTGCGCCCCTGTTGCTGCGGACATGAGCATTGATCTCACGCGTCCCAGAAGGGCTTGGGCTAGTCGACGGCTCTCAGACGTGACTCCAGGCTGGCGCGGTGGTGCCTGACGGTGCCGGCCGCTAGGCACCGTGGTGGTGCCGGCGCCCGGACTGGCGGCGGCAAGCTGGATCGGGGGCGGCGTGGGAGCCTACTGCCATGATGATAAAGGTGGTGGTGCTCGTGCTCTTCTCGCATCACGGTAATGGCTACATGATCGGTCCTCCTCGATCTGGCCATCGACGTGTTCCGGAACGGCCACCGGAGATTTTGCTCAGTATATCCGGATTGGTTAGTTTCCGGTCGTGCACATCCATATCAACCTACGAGGTTCTGAGGGCGTGGAGCGAAGCTCTGTTGGCTCATGATACATTGGGACATGTCGGCTTCTCGATTTCCATGGTGGAGAAGGTCATGGTGGCCGAGATCGGAGGATCAGTTACACGGACGGTTTGGAGGTGATGGAGTCAGCCAGGTGTTAGATAAATCTCAGGAGCAGCCATGATAAGTGGGGACGACAACACTGTAGGATTTCATCTTTGGTGGTACTCCTTGGGTGCCGAGTCGTGACTTTTAGGGTGAAAATGTAAGGTCTGGACTTAATTGGTTGTGCCTGATGATTGCCTTGTTGGAGGAATTGTTTTGAGAGCACAGACTTTCTCCACGGTAAAAACCTAAGATCTTGGATAGGGCAACGACGATGCTTGTGCATTGTTCCCTACTTGGAGGCGTTGCTTTTGGAGACCTTTTATCTTTTTCGGGTGTTGTATTTGGTGGTGTTATGAGTGCTGCTATTGAGAGGAGTTGATCACTGTGGCGGGACGTTTGTTTTTTTCCTTCCTTTTTATTTTCTCCTTCGGTTGTGCGCATCCTGGATGTCTTAGCAACATCTTGTCAGAAGCTAGATGTAATTGGTATCTTCGCCATATTAATATATTCCCCTATTAAAAAAATCATTTTTTAAATAAAATAGGTTCCCCCCTGTCGCATTTTATTGAAAACAAGGCAACCAGACTGAGGGCATTTCTAACCGATCCCATAAAAATAGCAGAGTATTAGTCGAAGTAAACACTTAGTGGAGTACTTTCACTCCACTAAGTTTTCGTGGGACCTAACCGGTCCCTTATATATAACGAAGTAAACTTTTTTTAGTTTGCATTTCATTTTCGGCCACCGAAACACATTTCTTTACTTCTTTATTTCATTCAATGACATTTTCATAAATTGGAGTACATAATTCACCAAATTCTTCGCTACAAGAGCAAAACCAAAGAAAAAAAGAACCACAATTAGACACTTTAAAAGATATCCAACTTCCATGACTGCTCCCACTAGTTGGATTAATATCTTCTCTGCGTCTTCATTGTTGATTCTCTCTATTGGATTCTCGAGTTTGCACACTTCTTTCTTCTTCGCTTCCAAAGAATTCGACATTGCTTCGCATCTAGTCTCATCTCTAGTGTTTGTTCTAGCAATGAGTGCACGAGCATCTATCAAATTTTGTGCTATCAATAGATTGATGTAATATTTTTTTCCAATACCAAAACTGGCATTGATACTACACACAAATTTGAGCAAACAATGAGCTACCGAAATTGCGCCGGTGATCGGTGAACAACCGAATCAAAACAAGAACATACCCCATGTTTTTTACACTTGAAGAACACCCATCCAGGATGTTCCAGCGAGGTAGAAACTCGGCGCACCACCTGTTGCGGGCAGTTTACGCACTTTATGACTGGCAACGTTGAGTCAATGAGCCGCTGGGCAGCGCCGAGCCCGGGCGACGGCCAGGCGTGTCTTTGTCGATGAACCGCCGACGAGAGAGATCCGAGATCCGAGCGGCTAGAGGTGGAGTCAATACCTATATGCAGCGTGGAGACGTTGTCGGGGTTGTGCGATCCATTACCCGGCCAATCTATGGCAAGGCGCAGTCGCTGGCGGTCGAAATGCCAAATCCAGCGGTGGCGGCAGCTATAGATCTACAGGTTGTGCACCAGTGATGGAACAAGGAGGCACAAATCCGGGTGCGCAAGGACCGCGGTGGCGCCTACGGAGCATCCGCGGTGGTGAGCGATGGTCGAGGGTGGGAGGGACGACAATGGCGTAGATGCGGCGCGGGAGTGGGGCGGGGGAGACAGAGGAGAGGAGATTTTTTATTCGGCCGCCGAGCGATGGAGTAAATATAGGGAGGCGCGGCGGCCGAGGATAATTTATCCTCCACTAGCACCGATTGGGGATCCGCTAGATGCCGATTAGAGGAGTAAAACCAAGTTTTACATTTTTAACCGATTATAGGGGATCGGTTAGAAATACCCTAAGAATTGTTCTCAGCACTCTGGCCGAGCCAAATTAGCTGAGCCAAACTACAAACATGAGATAACATCACAGTACAACTTAAACAAAATAAATTCTATGGATAGGAAGTCGCCAGAACAAGCGACAAAACATGCCTAACCTCATTACATATCAATCAGAATAGCTACTGCAGAATGCTCGGCGTTGCCCTTAGGCCTACGCACAGGATTTTAGAGAAAAGTCATAAGCTCGACTATATAAATAAAGCCAACATGCAAGGTATCAGACAAGACAACCAGACCAGACAGAACGAAATCAAAGTGTTAGGCCAACAACCACTGGCACGCAGGCCACAAGTTCTATGGTAGGCAGGCCCGAAATCATAAAGAAGGCACGCAGGCCAACAACCTACAGCTAAAAGAAAGGATCACATCGCCAATAGGGGTTCTCGGCAATAGGAGACGACCGTAGATTGGCAGACGCCCGAACTTTGTTGATCAGCACCTCCATATCAGCCCGATCCGCTAGCTTAATCAATAATTTCCACTTCTGCAAGAAGATAGACATTTTAAACAAGACATCAGCCAATTTGTTAGAAAAAACACCCTCAATGGTGAATTTGTTCCTAGTAGTCCATAAAGACCAGCATAAAGCACCAAGCCCAGCCCAAAACGTCCTCTTAGAAACACCCTAAAGGTTAGCAACTAGCAAACGCACATCCGAGAACGAATTGGATGCCCAGGTAACACTCAACCAGGAGCAAACATAGCCCCAAGCCAACTTGGCCAGCGCACACCGAAAAAATATGATTGGAGTCTTCTGGCACAGAACACAGGGCACAATTAGCAGAGCCAGGGCCATTCCTTTTCCGAATCTGATCAGCCGAAGGCAGACGGCACCTGAAGGCCTGCCGGAGGAAGATTTTAATCTTGGGAGGAAACTTGGCCGCCCAGATCTGTTTAAACTTGGATGTAGGGGTCCAAGAAATAATCCTAGAATAGAGAGATTTGACAGTAAACCTCCCAGACACCACATGGGGCCAAGTCACCGAATCCTCCTCCTCCGAGAGCATAGGGAACAAAGCAGCAAGGCGATGCCAGTCCCCCAACTCTTCAGGAGAAAGAGACCTCTAGAGGCCCAGAACCCAATTATTGAGCTCAGAGATTGAGATCTTAGGGTTGGAGCAGTAGGAAAACAAAATAGGAAAGGATGAAGCTAAAGTGGCATCGCTAGTCCACCAATCCAACCAAAAGCGAGTAGAGGCACCGTTCCTAACAACAAACTTAACATGCTCACAAAACACATCACACACTCTGACCAAGTCTTTCCAGAACTGGGATCCCCATGCCGCCTAGGCAAACATGGGGCTACAAGATAGAAAGTATTTAGCTTTCAAGAGATCAAACCAAAGGGTGCCAGGAGCGGCCGTCATGATCCTCCACCGCCATTTAATAATGAGACATTTATTCAAGATCATGGTGTTCAAAATCCCCAGCCCCCAAGGCTTTTAGGTCTACAAATGATGTTCCATTTGACAAACCTATATTTACGCTTATTAACAGAAGCATTCCAAAAAAAGGCACCTCTATGCTTGTCAAACCCCTCATGTGTGCCCTTAGACAGTCTAAAGAAGCCCATGGAGAACATGGGTAGAGAAGATAAGCATGCATTAATGAGGCAGACCTTCCCAGCCAACGTGTTGTACCTACCGCACCAAGGCATCACCCTATTGTCCACTTTAGAAACTAGAGGCTTGAATTCCTTCGCACACCGATGACAACGAGATATAGGGAGGCCCAGATATTTGAAAGGGAAGGAACCAAGACTATAATTAAGGAGATGAGAAACCCTCAAGGCCTCAGCCTCAGCCACCCCAGTCACAATCACCTCACTCTTGGAAAAATTGATTTTGAGCCCCGACAAGGCCGCAAAACACACCAAGATAAACTTAAGATTGGCAAGACAGGCGTCGTTCAGCTCCACCATAATAATAGTGTCATCAGCATATTGAAGATGAGTAATGCCATGTGGGAGAAGGTGGGAGATAAAAGGGGAGATGTGGCCTGTAGAAGTAGCCCGGTCCAACATATAGGATAAGGCATCTACCACAAAATTGAAGAGTAGAGGCGAAACCGGATCACCTTGCCTCAGGCTTCGATTATTGGCAAAGTAATTCCTGATGGAACAATTCACTGCAACCACAGTATGCCCACCAGAGACAAGTTGCATCAGCCTATGAACATATGCAGCCTCAAACCACTTAGCATGGAGAACTTGTCGAAGAAAATCCCAGCTAACCGAGTCATAGGCCTTCTCAAAATCGAGCTTGAGAATAAGAGCACGAGTCCCTCTCATCCTAAGATCGTGCACGATCTCATGCAAACAGAGAATACCATCCAAGATGTATCTACCCTTAATGAAAGAAGATTGGGTAGGGCTAATAGTTTGATGAGCAATAGGAGACAGTCTCGTCGCAAAGCCATTAGTAGGGAACTTGGCAAAATTGTTGATGAGAGCAATCAGGTGAAACTGGGAGATCATATCAGCACCCTTGACTTTAGGAATAAGAGATAAGATGATATAATTAAGTCTAGAAATGTCTACTACCCCCAAACAGAAGCCTTGAATAACAACACAAACCAGAGAACGCAAGGCCGGCCAAAAACGCCGGAAGAATAGGATTGAGAAACCATTCGGACACGAGGCAGAATTCAAGTTGGTAGAATTAATAACCAATTCAATCTCCTCCACAGACAGCGGTACCGAGAGGGCCAGGTTGTCCTCCACAGACACACACCTACTTTGATCCCAAAGATTGGGAGAAATAATAAGACCAGAAGGAGGCCTGGCAGCAAGCAAAGCAGCAAAAAAATTATGCACATGGTCAAGAATGAGACGAGGTTAATCCACTCGAACACCATCAATTAACAAACTATCAATCGAGCATCTACGACGACACCCATTAGTAATGGTAAAAAAATAGGCAATGAGAGAATCCCCTTTCAAGTTCCAATTGATCGTGCCCCGCTGCCTCCAATAGATCTTAGCCTGCCGGTAGAGCTGCATGAGAAGGGCCTAAAAATCATACCGTTGTTGCCATCCCGCCGCAGAGAGCCCGGAGACGTCAGCCTCCTTGTCCAGCGACAAAATATGCCCCATCAGCTCGCGCTTACTTTTGCTGGCCTCTGCCGCGCGATTGTGGCCCCAACCTTTAAGGAATCTACTAAGTTGGTAAGAACAAAAGTGCCAATCATCCATACGCCCAAACGACTGAAGAGTTAAGGAGGGAGGTGATCTTCCCATCAACCAAGTCACAAAAACCCTCAATCAAAGGCCAGGACGCATCAAATTGGAATCTAGAAGCTTTAGCCCGGGAAGAAACACCCAAATCCAGGATGAGAGGAGAATGATCCGACCCAACCTAGGGTAAGGCAAACAAGGAGGCACAAGGAAAGAGTGAATTCCAGGCGGAAGAAATAAGAACACGGTCCAGAACAGAGCGAACCAGATTAGCCTGGTGATTAGACCAGGTGAACCGCAATCCAGCCCTAGGAATTTCGCAGAGGGCGCATTCCACAATGAAATCATTAAATGCATCCGCCAAAGGCCAGGAGAAATTAGAATTATTCTTATCGCCAGGGAACCTAAGAAGATTAAAGTCACCACCGATCACCAACAGAAGATTACATGAGTCAATCTTGGTCGTGATCTCATCCAAAAAAGGGAGGAGAGAGAGTGGTCAGCTGGGCCGTAGACCACCATAATCTCCCACAAAATATTAATGCTCTTGTGAAACACCACCATGCTTTCCCAAACGATTCCATGATCAAATGCCACAAAGTCAAAATAATCCAGCTTCGCACCAACAAGAATGCCAACCGAATGCCCAGAAGCCGGCAGACAGCGCCACACAAACCGATCGACACCAGGTATCGAACACAACTCATTGTTAGAAAAAGAGGCTTTAAAGGTTTCAATGAGGCAAACCAGATCAACAATAGCATCTCTCACCAAATCATGAATTTTGTCTCAGCACGTCCTAGCGCCAAAACCTCTGATGTTCCAGAACAAATCTTTCATTTGAAATAAAGGTTTTTGATACGAAGACTTGACCTGCTCGGGGCCATGCAGGATTTAGCTCTATTAGACCACCCCTTTTTGGTCATTGTCGGAGGAAGGCCACAACCCTCCCCCGACGCAACACCAACAACCACATCCGAGACCGACACCTTCTTGGTTGTTGTCTCCTTAGCTTTGGCAATAGCAGCCTGAGCCTGCTCGTTTAAGCGAATCAAAGAAAGCAGAGAAGCGGGAGAACCAGCATTGCAATCAATAGAGATAGCAATGTCAGAAAGAATATTAAGAAGACAGGAATCTGGCAGAGAAGGTAGCACCAATTGAACGGGTGAGGGGGGCTGACAGTGCCTGGTGGACAAAGATCCTTAGCCGCCGCCCGACATTCAGCATGTTCCTCGATGGGGACCGCGATGTTCTGGCGACGCAGGCCTTTCCTGGCCGTGGACACCGGGGACCGCACCAGCATTGCAGAGGAGCGCGCCGCCTGATAACCCACAAGTATAGGGGATCGCAACAGTTTTTGAGGGTAGAGTATTCAACCCAAATTTATTGATTCGACACAAGGGGAGCCAAAGAATATTCTCAAGTATTAGCAGCTGAGTTGTCAATTCAACCACACCTGGAAGACTTAATATCTGCAGCAAAGTATTTAGTAGCAAAGTAGTATGGAAGTAACGATAACGGTGGCAAAAGTAACAGTAGCAGTTTTGTAGCAATCGTAACAGTGGCAACGGAAAAGTAACGAAGCAAAGATCAATATGTGAAAAGCTCGTAGGCAATGGATCAATGATGGATAATTATGTTGGATGGCATTCATCATGCAACAGTTATAACCTAGGGTGACACAGAACTAGCTCCAATTCATCAATATAATGTAGGCATGTATTCCATATATAGTCATACGTGCTTATGGAAAAGAACTTGCATGACATCTTTTGTCCTACCCTCCCGTGGCAGCAGGTTCCTAATGGAAACTAAGGGATATTAAGGCCTCCTTTTAATAGAGAACCGGACCAAAGCATTAGCACTTAGTGAATACATGAACTCCTCAAACTATGGTCATCACCAGGAAGTGTCCCGACTATTGTCACTCCGGGGTTGCCGGATCATAACACGTAGTAGGTGACTATAACTTGCAAGATAGGATCAAGAACACATATATATTCATGAAAACATAATAGGTTCAGATCTGAAATCATGGCACTCGGGCTCTAGTGACAAGCATTAGGCATAGCAAAGTCATAGCAACATCAATCTTAGAACATAGTGGATACTAGGGATCAAACCCTAACAAAACTAACTCGATTACATGATAAATCTCATCCAACCCATCATCGTCCAGCAAGCCTACGATGGAATTACTCATGCATGGCAGTGATCATCATGAAATTGGTGATGGAGGATGGTTGATGATGATGATGGCGACGATTTCCCCTCTCCGGAGCCCTGAACGGACTCCAGATCTGGCCTCCCGAGGAAGAACAGGAGGTGGGGGCGGCTTCATATCGTAAAATGTGATGAATCCTTCTCTCTGATTTTTTTCTCCCCGAACGTGAATATATGGAGTTGGAGTTGAGGTAGGTGGAGCTTCGTGGGACCCACAAGCCAGGGGGCGTGCCCAGGGGGTAGGGCGTGCCCCCCACACTTGTGGACAGGTGGTGGGTCCCTCTCGGTTGATTCTTTCGCCAATATTTTTTATTTATTCCAAAAGTATTCTCCGTGAAGTTTCAGGTCATTCCGAGAACTTTTATTTCTGCACAAAAATAACACCATGGCAGTTCTGTTGAAAACAGCATCAGTCCGGGTTAGTTCCATTCAAATCATGCAAATTAGAGTCCAAAACAAGGGCAAAAGAGTTTGGAAAAGTAGATACGATGGAGACGTATCACCACCGGGAAGGAAGCATCCCCAGCCGATGGACTAGCAGAAGTGGCACCGAGATCCGCCTCCAGGCGCCAGCACAGGCCCGCCACCGAATGCTTATCCCCAGACGAGCCGCGACTCTTAGCAGAGAACTTCTTAACACACGACTTCTTCTTGAGGTTACTACTTGGGCTGGAAGGTTGCACGGACGGAGCAGGCGGGACATCCATGATACCAGACAGCGATGGGGACACGGGACAAGCAGGCATGTTGGAGCAGGCTCCTGAGAAGGGAGTGCTCCCATCGAAGTCCAGAGGCCCGCCCTACGTAGCCCTACCACCACCAGCCGAGGTCGTACTGCCCCCACATGTAGTCGGTGCCCCAAAGTCAAACATGCCACGGGAATCAGAACACATGGCCTCCCATTCCAAAGTGCACTACAAAAAAAATACACTTCCGTGATGGTAGGTGTTTGTCACAGTAGGTCACATTTTCTGTCATGCATGTACATCCATGACGATTTTATGACAGAATCAAGATAGTCATACCTGTGCTGTCGTAGAAGTGTTCCATGACATTACCAAAATTATCATCACGGAAGTGTCAACTTCCATGACGATAAATGGCGCATCATGGAAGTGCTTTTGTCAAGGGTAACCAACACGTGGCATCCACCGTAACGGGTCGCCGTTAAGCTATTGGGTCCGGTTTTGGATCCGATAACCCGTTAACAGCCCGGACCAATGGGGATTTTCCATGTGTAAAATTCTCAATGGCCAGAGGAACCACGTGTCGGCTCACCGTTCGAACAGATGTCATTCACTCATTGGACATGAGACGCCTATGATACGTCGACACGTGGCACAGCCCAACAGAGGCCCATTCTGGTGAAAAGGCCGGCCCGTTTGACTTGGTCAAAAGGTAGCGGGCCGGCCCACGGAAAGCCTATTAACGACCTGTTCGTATATAGCTAATTTATGGCCCGCTAATCACGGCCCGTTACGGCCTCTTCGAATTTGGCCCAGTAGCGTCATCTGGGCCGTCCAATATGATTCCAGCCCGTTGTAACTTCCGGCCCATGTATGGCCCATGACGTCTTTCAGCCCATAGGAGGCCCTTTGTAACTCTGGGCCCATTAAAGGCCCGAGATGAAACTGGCCCATAATGAACAGTGTATCGCTTTATACCCATTAACGGCCCATTATTCCGTCGGCCGTTTCCAGCCCATGTTAACTTTTGGCCTTCTAAGGGCCCATTTATTCTTTAGCTCATTTCCGGAATTCGATTACTTACGGTCTGTTACTGGCCTGTTCCGCTTCTGGGCCAAATTCAGCCCGTGGTTACAGTCGGCCTGTTTGTGGCCCGTTAACCCATTGGGCTGTTTTCATAGCGTCATCAAATACGGCCTATTAACGGCCCGTTATGGTCGGGCCATAAAACAGATGATTTCCACTCTAGCCCGTTTACGGCCCATTTTGTGGACCGTTATTGGTCCACGAATAGTACGGCCCATGTTTGGCGAAACGATTATACGGCCCATAGAAGGCCCATGGATCCTACGGCCCGTAGGAGGCCCATGGATACTACGGCCCGTAGAAGGCCCATGGATCCTACGGCCCGTAGAAGGCCCATGGATCCTACGGCCCGTAGAAGGCCCATGGATCGTATAGCCCGTGGAGGGCCATGGTCACTACAGCAGGTAGCAGGACCATGGTTACAACAGTCCGTGTCTTGCCATGGTTATTGTGGCCTAGTTATAAAAATAGGTTATTGTGGCCACTAGAAGAACGCGGAAAAACAACTGCAGTGACTACAAGCAAACAACTAAACAAGACAATAAGGAAATAAATAAGCAAGCAATTAACGCTAGGCTATTACGGCTATTACAGATATTACATCCACTGGGCATCAAAGTTCGCCACCAGTGCAAATATAGGGAACAAAGTAGCATATTACATACACTGGCCGTCTAAATTGGCCACCAGTGCAAATAAACGCGGCAGCAAAACAAGTCCAGAACTGAAACAACTTCAGAAGAGCTCAAGAAATGTTATCCTGGGTATCCACCATGCTGGCAATAAGCTTAGCAAGCTTATTAGCTTTGTCCTATTTGGCGCTAAAATCCTCCAACGCTTGCTGTTGCACCAGAAAGTATGCATCTGAATGCTCCAGGGACTTCCGCAGTCCTTCGGCTTCTTGTCGCAGCACAGCTGATCGATGTCTTTCAGCTTGTAGTTGAGACTCAAGAAACCGAACTGATTCAGACAGTGAGTTTGAATAGCTTGTGCCAGCGGTAGTGGCCAGTAACTCGAACACTAAACCAAGACAGGACTTTGGGGTTGTCTCACTCTCTTCAAGATAGTTTTCCTTAGCTGTTTTATCAGCTTTGTTGGAGACCAACAAGGATGTCTCACTATCCTGAACCTTATCTGCATTACTTCCTTTACCATTGCTTAATAAAGCACTCTTCCCCAATATTCTGTCAGCATTCTAAAAGAAGAAACAAGCAGACACATAACAGGTTTAGCATGTACTAGTATATGAAACTCATTTCGGTGAACCAGTTCATTAGTAAGGTGGACAGGATTAAACTACCAAGTCTTCTATTGCCAAGTAGTACATAATAAAAGCATCAAACAAACATATATCTATGTCCTATGGTCACTGCATTGTCTTGCCAAATCAAAATAGAGACACGGTTCAAATCATATCAGTTCAAGACAAAGCAGCACTGAAAGAATACAAAGCGTGGGAAACTACACGGCACAACAAGATTTCAGATGGGTACCACGGGTCTACATGTACAACAACACTATTGGCTCTGTTGTGATGCTAGTAATGTGCATGATATGAGAAGTCAACTATATACACAATTGAAATTGAAATCAACAGAGCTATTTATAAGAGCAAACCTGTTAAAGAAACATGCGTAAACATACCTGTTGTGCCATTGGAGTTTCGATTGGATCCTTCAATTTAAAAATAAGTTTGTATGAGTAAATACAGTGATACAAGAGCAAAGCAGTATGCACGATAGTAGTGGAATCTTAAATGAGAACAGTTGTTCTTCAGGTTTAAGCACTTGCTCTACATGAACAGAGTACAGTAAGACGCAAGCATATAGTACTTAAAAATAAAAAATGACCTCATAGACCTTACCACATTCTTGGTTCGGGACCAGTACAGAACAAGGCATTCCCAGTCATCGTCCAATAAATGTGTCCCAGGAGAACGTAAGGGAATTTGATGAGTTTCTTTGCCAGTGAAGTACATTTTCTTCAGGTAATTCCGATACTGCCACCAAGCATTCTTGAAGATAGCAGAGGTATTAGCACAGGTTACCTCATCCTGAGTTTCCAAATCCATCCTTCTCTATAGATTAAAATGGGAAAATTTGATGTATTATAACCATCATGGAGGTAGAATGTATGGGACAAAGCAAAGTAATTGCCATGAATAACATTACTTACACATAACTCCTGGACAAACACCTGCAACTGGCATTTTCCTTCATCTTCAGTATAATATTTCCATGATGGGAAGATACGCACATAGGATTTAACAACGTCAAATGCGATAGATGCTAAACTACGAATGGCTGGTTGTGCTTCCTCCACAGGAATAGGTGTACTAACTGGTGGAGTTGGGGTTCGCCGTGGTAGTACTGGCGCTTTGGGCACTGGAGCTGCCTTACTAATTGCTCTTGTTTGGGAGCTCTGTGGTGGAGATGGTGCTGTGTCAACACGAACTGGATTACTATCTACTGGGGTTGGGGTTAGATTGGGTGAAGCTGGTTCTCTGTCCATCGCAGTAGAGGTACAATCTGCGAGAGTCTGGGTTATGTGTGGTAGGGCTGGTTCTCGTGCATGTACAACCAGGGTGCTATCTCCACCAAGAGATAGCACTGTTTTATTTGAAGACCATGTTTTTACTCCGCTAGATACTGCCATCACCCGCTCCAATTCAAATGGATGATAAACAGGAAACATAGTTGAATGTACAGACATTGTATGAGAGACAGATGCAATAGATAGTGTGGAAAAAAAAGGGCATGAAATAGTTGACATGTATATTGTTTAACTAAAAAGGATAGCATGACATAATTTCACATATATGATGTCTATCTAAACTGGATAGCATAGCATGACATAATTCAAAGATATGATGACTAACTAAACAGGATGGCATGAGATAATTATATGATGTCTTTAGTAAATAGGTTCGCATGACATAATTCACATACATGTTATCTAAGTAATCATGATAGCATGATTTAATTCACATATGTGATTTATATGCTAAGCAGAGGGCATTCGCATATATGATGTCTGAACTAAGAACATGGTGTTGAATATTGTGTATATGATGTCTAAACTATGCAATGCAAGACACCATATGCATGATATGAGTAGTATAACCATGCCAAGTTAGAGCATACACCTCGGTGGGGGAATAGGACTGGTCATCTGTCTCTGAATCCATCTCTGAGGAGCTATCGGGACCCAGCAAGAGATCTGCTTCGACAGGTACCAATGTCTGCTCTGAAGACCTTGTTTTCACTCTAGATTTTTCCATCACTCACTCAAATGGCTGATTCACAGGAAGAGTAGTTTAATGTACAAACATTGTCGACAAATGGAAATGTAATGAAGAAAAGGATGGGCAAGATATCATTCAAATATATGATGCCTGGTTAAATAGGATGGCATTGCATATTTCACATATATTATGGCTGGCTAAAAGAGATGAGACTGCATAATTCCCATATATGATATAGAAACTAAATAGGTGGCATTACAGAACATGTCTAAACTAAGCAGATGACATATGTGATGTCGAAAGTAGGCACTGCAAGGCAACATATGCATGATATGACTAACATCATCATGCCAAGTTAGAGCAAACACCTTGGGGTGTAAATAGGAGTGGTCAGCTGCGTCTGAATCCGCCTCAGAACAGATATCTTCCTCTGGATTACAATCTGGAGAGGGGGGGACGGTTTGCCATTGGACCCACCATGGAGCAATGTCTGCATGGCATTGTATTGCCGCGCAAAATTCTTCTCTTTTTCTCTACATGTTTAGCATGACTGTGTACAATATCTGACATGCATACGAAAAAAATATAGTGAGATTATGTAAGGAGAGCATGCAGAAATCTAGAGTGATGGTAACAACCAGTGGATGGATCAAAAATAATGATAGCAGGCTGATGATAGCTTTAATTTAATAAAAAGACAGATGATGATTGCTTTACTATTTATTTCCCACCCAAGATGAACAACATAGGCATACCCTAGGTGAACCAGATAATAGACAGAGATACTATTCATTACTGCCTCGATATGTGCCACACAACTAATTTTAAAACTCAAGTTTGAACATTAATTTGGACCTGACTTGGAGTCTAAGAGGTGAACAGGATGATAAAGTAGCAGGTAATATTAAGCAATGCATAACATAAGCAGAAACAAAAGAGTGCGACCTCTCTTTTGGACCCGTGTACTCCTCAGGTTCATCTGCTGAGTCGATGATGGTGATGCCGTTGCGGTGGGTGTCGGTGGCAGGTAAGGAGATCTGAGGCGGCGAAAGACGGTCAGGAGTCGTGATGTCTGGTTTGGTGGATGCTTCTGTCGATGTAGCAGCTCAGGTGAGGTGGACGACGTCGCGGTAGGAGCAGGACAAACCACACAAAGTTTTCTTCGACACCTACCTGTAACTGAAGTAATTTTGTAAGGGCTCCTTTGGCTTGCAGGATTCTAAAAAGGCAGGGATAGGAAAAACATCGGAATAGAATAGGAATGCACGTGGGAAACAGAGCATTTGTAAACACAGGATTTCTGTCAACTTGGGTGTTTGGTTCACAGGAATTGGAAGAGCAGAGGAATGCAAAGAAACATGGCCAAATTAAAGTGAAACCATATGAAAGCGTGTACAGTTAGAATGTTATTCTGCCACTAATGCACTTGGTGTTGTTTTCATGCATAGGATTTTGAAAAGTAGGTCCAGGTGGATGTTTTGCTCCATTCCTTTCAACAAAATGCATGAATAATTGAATAGTAGAGTGCCATAGGAAAATTTCCTAGTGCTATGCTTTTCCTTCAGTTTTTCCTTTGAATCAAAATAGCCCTAATGGATCGACATGAATGTAGAGTAATAAGTGATGCGACAAGTGCACAACCTCTTTGCCGTAGCCGTGTCGACCTCGGCTTCATTGGGTTGGTCGTCGAAGAAGTTGAGGCAGAGGTGGCTGTCAGAGGTGTGGAGGAAGATCTGAGGAATCTGTAGACGGCGTCCAGGGCACTGCTCTGTTGTGATGGATGGTTCCGTCGTTGGAGCAGCTCCAGCGAGCCGTAAGACATCGAGGCTGAAGCAGTACAAGACAGACATCATTAATCTCAAGGGGGATTCTAATAGCATCTCCAATAGATGATGTAAAATACATTACCAAAAAGTGATAGATGTAAAATTTACATCACCAAAAAACACCTGACTACAACAGATGAGGTAAAAACTGTTGACTCTAGACTTAACTGTCAAAACTGAAATTTACTGTGGAATCTGAATGTTACTGTAAAAACTGAACGCACTGGTAGCACAGAGTCACTTCACATGTAGTTTAGGCCACTCGAGCACTAGTAGTAGAGAAACAGTGATCTAAATCAGCAGGCGATCGACGGGGAACACAGTAGTAGATAGCAGCCGGAGCAGCAGCGCCTGGAGGAGCAGCGCGAACTAGAGCCGGAGCAGCAACTCATGCAGCTGCAGCTGCCCATGTACCAGCATCAGCAGCGCGAGCGAGAGCAAGAGCAGAGCAGCAGCACGAGCGAGGGGGAGAGCAGAGCAGCAGCGCGAGCGAGCGAGCGAGAGCCGGAGCAGCAGCAGCAGCGCGAGGGAGCGAGCCAGAGCCAGAGCAGCAGCAGCAGATCCGGTTGGTATGGACGCCGCCGCCGAAGGGGCCTCGCACTGGGGGAGAGCCGTCATGGGGATGTCGCCCGCGGCGCAGGCTTCGAGGTAGCCGTGCCATGGGGGTGCGGGATGGAGCACGGTCGGCGCCGGGAGGTCGAGTTAAGGAGAAGGTGCGATGCGATGAGTGTACAACCTCTTTGGTGGCACCGAGTAGGCATCGGCTTCGTCCGAGGAGTCGGTGAGGATGCTGCGGTTCTGGTGAAGCAGGTTAAGGCGGCGCTGTGGGGATGGAGCAGCGGCGATAGACGAGGCGATCGTCGGAGCAGCTCCTTGGAGGTGGAGGACGGGGCGGCTGAACCGGCGGGACGACAAGATCGACAACGGATCCTCATCCGGGGAGTTGGATGAGGGACGTCGAGCTGTTGCGGTGGACGACGTTGTCGGGGAAGAGGCTCCGGCTGGGCATCGGTGAGGTGGCGGACGGAGGAGGGTGGGGTTTCCCGGCTGGAGCAGAGAGGTTATGGCGGCCTGGGATTTCGAATGGCGAAAAGGAGGCGATGGGAGGGGGAACCATGACTTAGGGACGCGCTTGTCTAAAATGTAGGGTGTGTTACAAAAGTACCCCCACAGATTTGAACTAGCAACCCTTTCGGCTCAGGATTAGAAGGGGGATTTCGCGTGTCGGGATTTGGCAGCTGGAGGGAGTTTTCGCACGCGTTGTAATTTCGGGATAGCAAGGCGCGGGTTGTGAAGGCGCGAGTTTTGGGAGCACGATATCTGAATTTTCGGGATATAACAAGGCGCGGGTTGAATTTTAGGGACAAGCCTAACGTGTAATATTGTACGTGCCAAATCAATTCGCACTTCCCTCAACAAAAAAATAAATAAATAAAACTATTCACACCACACAAAGAGAGAGTCTTGTCCCGTTTTACTGTACAAATGCTATTCAAAGCTATGAATCCATGTTGTGTCCAATTAAATTTTTTTGCTGGCTGTATAATGCATGTAACCTACTCATACCAACATTTTAGTACATTCCAAATGTCTATACTACCGCTGCAATTCAAACTAAATTTGAATTCGTTTCTCTATTTGAATAAGAACCTACAATCATGATTGTTGCCAACTTAAACCATCATTCGTGTATTACCTTAACAACACACCATATGATTACTATAGAGATAGATATGAACTATGTGTACTATATGAAGTCGAATTCAAATTTTTGAATACACTTGATGTTGATTCCAAATAATAGTACATTTGATGTACTAGCTAGATATTCATAATCTAAACCATGTTCCATATGTACACCATGTTTATCACACAAAGAATAGTGCCCCGTCCCCTACATTATGACAAGTATTTAGCACTGAGCTGCAAAAGCCACACATTATCCCAATTTATAATCAATGTTCTATATATTATATGTAGTATAACATGTTCATAACCACACCATGCGTATCACCATTATATATATTCATTCATGCATGCGTCGGTTTAAAACACTATGATATCTTCTTCAAATATTCGAATCCACTTTTTTATAATGAATTACGATCTATGTTCGTCTTTTACACCTTCATGATCCTCTTCTCTTTGTAGCTAGCTAGCGCTAACTTTCTATCGTGCATGCACACGCCCGCCCCCCTCCCCCACCCTCCCTCAGTGTCCCCTCCATCGCGCACATTCGTTTCTCTTTAGGTCGTTCACCCACGGTGTGTGTAGGCCCCCCGGCTCCTTCTTTCCGACACAAACCGGTCGATATACCTCTCTAGCCAAGTGTGCCTACCACAAATACACACTTCCCCTCTTCTCTTCTCACCGTCCATGCCCCCCTATGTACAATACGGTTCCACGCAGGTGCATACTCCCACCCCTCTTTTCATCGATCTCATACTCGCACACTCCTCCCCCCTCGACATAGTAGGCCTCTCACACCACCTCCTAGCCTCACCCCTCTCCCCCTGTCCGTCTCTCCGGACCTTATTTGCTTCTAACACATGCATGCATGTATATGTACCGATCTCCCTACATATAGCTAGGTCGACTATAATTCTTTTTCCCCACGCACCGATCGACTTACCTCACTAGTTATGTCTCTCCCTTTCTAAGACACACGATGATTGATCTTCCTATGTAGTTACGTCTGCTTACCACAACCATATCGTCTCCCCTCATCATCCTTGCATACCTCCCTACCCGTCTCTCACACGCACGTGCATAGACAGACAGACATCCCCTCTCTTATTGATATTGCACTCGTACCCTCCGTTTTTCTAGCAGGCATCTCCCACCATTTGTGAGAAGCAACTCCACCACCAACCCTCCGACACTCTACCTTTGTCTTTCTCCCAACCTTATTCCTCTGCTACACATATGCATGGATGCCGATCGATCTCCCTCAATACATAGCTAGGTCTCTCTCCTTCTCCACACATATACTAGTCGATCTACCTCTCTATCCCACGCCCCCACCCCACCCCACACACACACCGATAGTCGAACATTGTAGGTAGGTATCCATGCCACAGAGAAAAACTGCACCTCTACCCTCTCACATTCTAGTAGGCCAGCCGCCCTGTATCTTTGACGTGGGCAAACACAAATTCGATGGCACTCTTTATCGATAGCGCACCCACTCACTTCATCCATGTTTTTGATTCTATCGATATCTCACGCCAATGATCCCTCCACTCTCTTCTCGTGGATCGCTCCCTCTATATATGATATATCCATGACTCTGTTTCACACACATTGCATATGTTACATTTTTTTTGTTTGAGATATCATCGACACATTGCCTCTGTTTCGCACAAACCATCTCTCTCACACCCACCCACATACGTACCTGCACCTAAAGAAGAGGTGCACGCACGACGCACGTACTCACGTCTCATTCCCGGCCACACCCGCGCGGGTACACGGTGGAGTTCATTTCTGTACGAAAAGGCAGCCCACGTGATAATTTGACGCGTGTAGCGGTTGTTTACTCGAAGGAGGGTCGTGTACCACGCGTAGACGGAACAAAGTTCGACTTGACGTGTTAGTATTAAAAATAAAGTTATATTCCTCCATGGCACGTACAGAATATAAAACGATTGTCGTCGGGAAAAAAGAAAAATCCGCTCCACTATATACAATGGAGCCTGCCTGCCGGGGTTTGTCTCTCGTCACACTATCTCACACAAGGCGGCGGTGGCCTCTCTCTCTCTCACCGTCGGTCACTGATCCGGCCGCATCCCGTCCACCGGCGGAAAGGGAGGATGTGCATCATTTCTCCGTTCGACGGCGTTGAGGCAGCACGTCCCGATCTGCAGTACCCGCCGTTCTCTCTGACCAAGCTCCGGCACGGTAGGGCCTTTGCCACTTGCTCGCTGCCGCAGTATGGGCAGATCTTGGCCACCGGCGCCCTCCTAGTTTCATCTCGACGACCCTCAGGTACAGCTTCCTTCGGCCTTGCTCCACTGCCCATCTTCTCACGTTGCTGCATGTGGAAAATCCTGCATGTCGATCTTCTTTAGTTGTTTGCTTAAAACGTATCTCGGCCGGCGTACTTTCCATCTTGAAATCTCGTCCTCAAACTATTTTTGATAAACCACCATGCTGCTATCTTTCCCTTATTACATGGAATATGTTTCTTTTTTGTCGGCGTATGTGTCTTCAACTCGTGTTATTGGGCAGTAATTGTTTCCTTTCTACCTCCTTTGGAAACAGGGCTATCCATTTCACCTCGTTGCTATTGTGACCTTTTGGTGAACTGCACAAATCACTTTTTTCTTAAGAGTGTTTTGTGCAGTTCCGCCAAAATGTCACACGAGCAATGTTTTTATATTTCTGTGGGACTGCAGAAAGGGAGATTGGTTTTGCTATCCTCCTCATCCAACTCCGTGCCTAATCTTCTCCAACAAGTAGTTAGTCCTAAAGAGAGATCGCAGAGGTGATCGGCTTCTATTTGTGTGTGTTATGTTTCATCATCTAGTTCACTATTATTGTAATCACACTGACTGAATATCTTTGCAAACAGGGATGATCAGCTCGATTTTAGTGGAGCTGCACAAAATGATCAGATTGTGATGTCCTCCATACACCTCTTTTTTGGCTAAAGAGCTGGGTGAAACTAGCTGCCAACCAATGAACACTGTGCCCAGGAAATGGAGCCATGCCTACGAACAGCATCGATCAATTATATATTTTTCTTTATTTGTACACCTTCTCACAACTTTGTCTTCAGTTGTGAAGTGAATATTGGCGCTGATCTGCGAACCATTGAGATGCATTAGCAGCCATGGTAGTTTCATTTGTATTTGATGGAATGTTGTAACGAGACAATCTTGAGGCAAGAGGACACATGAATCCTAAAGTTGAAACCTTTTTTTTCCTGCGGGAACCAAAGTTGAAACCTTCATAGCATCACAGTACTATTTCATTATGCTGGAAAATTATGCGTACATATAAACAAATCCTGAAGGATTGATAGCAATGCCAGAAACAATTCAACTTCGTTTCGCCGACATGTGGGACATCATTCATCGGGCTCCACCTGCCATGCAGCAATATTGAGTGCACGACTGCAGGGAAGATTCACCCCGGTTGTTGCGCCGCAGTAATAATGACTAGTGAGCAGTCAAATCACAGAGCCCCACTTTCGCCACAGTAAGTTGCTCGGACGAAGCAACCATCATTTATCTCATCGTTGAATCCGCTGGTACTCCAATATTCCCAGAGTAGTAATAAGTTGCTCGGGCGAAGCAACCATCACTTCACCTTTCCCACAGTAAGTACTACCTTCTTTTTTTTATTCTAGAAACAACCACACGCGAATATTGGACGGTAGTAGCACAGCAACTGAATCAAAAATCGAAACCAACCAATGAACTACTACTAATGGTGAGCGTTTGCTAGTATCATGTACTCCGTGTGTCCATGTATATAGGGCTTAATGCATTTTCCGAGACTAACTTTGGCCCTGTTTGGATCCATGGGTTAGAGTTAGTTTGAGCTAGTTGGGGCTAAATAGCCCTAAAGTATCCAAACATGAGGGTTAAATTGGAGCAAGTTGCACCAAACCCACCAAAAAAAACTATCCCACCCAAGAGGTGCTAATTGGAGATAGTTCTCATTGGGCCCACTGAAAAATCACTTTTCTCTCTCTATCCCGCCAGCCAAGTGGTGCTAATTGGAGCTAGTTCTCATGGGGCCCACTGAACAATCACTTTTCTCTCTCCATCAAGTGCATTTATTGCCAATCTAACCCTGTCATCCAAACACCTCTTTGGCTAGAGTTAGTTCAGGGTTAGTCATGAGTTAGTCTCACCTCTAGCTAAGTTAGAGTATCCAAACAGGAGCAGTATAGGACATGCAAGTTGCTCAAAGCATACCGTCAAATTCGTACGTGAAAGGATTTTTTTTAAACGGAACGTGAAAGGATCTTCGAATGATATAATTTCAAATTATATAAAATCTTATCAATAGTCAAAGGCAACCTCGAAGAATACATTAGGCCCTATATAAAATCTTATCAATAGTCAAGACCAAGTGTTACTACTACACCAAACAAGTTCAAAATGAGAAACTGGACCCACTCACGGCACGGCACGCATGTCTTGTTTGGTCCGCCGGTCAAAGCGCTTCCTCTTCTTGGCATAACAATAGAGTACAGTAAATTTTTTAGAATGCTCTTGGCATGTCGCTAACATGTGATGAGTTAACCGACCTCAATAGACGGCAAAATTGCCAGCCCGCCGCACTTTGAGAGAGACGAGGAGCAAGAAGCGATATGGGCTGGTGGATTACTAGAGCAAGGTGTCGCACGGAGGCCAAGAAATATGGTGATAGCGTGGGTTGGCCATGTATGATGTAACTACACTGGGCTGCCGTGTTTCGGACTCTTCCGGTCTACTGTGGAGAAGATTGGGTAGATTTTATATCACCGAATAAAGATATTAAAGAGTCCAGACGCTCCACCGCGAGGTTTCTTGCTCCTTCTCGGTCGTCGGAAAGTGTTCTTCTAAGTGTTGCCGACACGTGGGACATCCAACATCCAGGTCCACGTGTCATGCAAGAAAATGGAGTTAAGTATAGTAGGAGAGACTCACCAACGGTCACGAACGTAGGTGGAGTACATGCACGAATCACCCGAAAAAAAGGAATACGAGCACAAAGAGAAGAGGTGCAGGCACCGACGCAGGTACTCTTTGCCTCTTTCCCTAATACTCACGCGCGGGTACACGGTGAGCTCATTTCTGTACGAAGAGGCAGCTCACTAGATAATTTAGCGAGTGTAGTAGTTGTTCATGGGAACCACGTGTGGACGAATCAAAGTTCGATCATGACGCGGTGGCGCTTTTTTTATAAATTAAGTTATTCTATTTGATGGCATGTACGCAACATTATTTTCTCAATGGAACGTGAATCGTGCACGCACTGAATGACGGAGCACGGGATGGTAGCCATGGACATGGTCAGCCCTTTTTGGAGACTAATACACTACTTTTGATGTGTCCCGTCAACTCGCAAACAAGGAGAAGCTTTGCTTAGTACGACCTCTCCCTCGCTCATGCGCGCGCGCGGTGGCTCGCAGGATGAGGAGAAGCTTTTGCTTTATGATAGTGCGCTTAATACAGGCGGTGGACGTGCAGCAGTTCATTCGGTGTCAGATTGCCAGAAGTATCTATACTATCATCATTGTTCGACTTCCGGAAGAGGCGAAGAGCCAAGCGCACGGTCACCTACTCATAGTATAACCGGCCGTGTTTGCACGAATTTTTTAACGTAGTACAATCTGAGTGGATTGCTCCAGTGGTCATCACACATGAGCCAATCGATTCGCACCCTTCCATGCTCCATTTTGTCTTGCGTTCCTTCCTCCGTCCAGCACGCTGACAAGTGGGCCCCATGCTCATGTATGCCAACGTGGTAGTCAATTATTTTGCCAGAGTCAGCTATCACACCCTTTCAATGCCACGTCAATGTGCACACTAAAAACAAGTTAGACTTGTTTGGTTCAACCGCCTCCCTAGGTGTTTGGAGAGGAATTGGCCGTCGCGAGGCGGTTCTATAGGTGCACAGGCGGCAAAAAACAGGGGAAAACGCGCGAACCAGCTAGACGAGGGAGGGAAGCTGCTACATTCACGGGGGACGTGGCATTGGCCATTGGGCGGCAACAGGCGGTCATCCTGGTACGCCATAAATGATACGAAGAGGCATCCTATATCAGCAAGGACCAGCTTCCCAGGAAAGAAGCATGCCCAGGAAATTAATGCATGCTTAGGGAAGCCTTTGCTCAAAGAGCAAGTGTATATAAGGTATAGTCGGCAGGCTATAAGGACGAGGAGCGAGAAGTGATATGCATGGGCTGCTGGATATACTATAACTAGGTGTCCCACGGAGGTAACATTCAAAGTTATTCTCACACTATAGAATGGTATAGGAATGTGGAGAGATTTGGTTGATTTTATATCACTGAATAATATAAAATATTATGAGTGCAGACGCTCCACCGCGAGGTTCCTTGCTCCTTCTCGGTCGTCGGGAATCTATGTTCTTCCACTCTTTACTTTTTGGCGTGAGCTTTGTTCATCCTTTTGCCAACACGCGGGACATCTAGCATCAAGGTGCACGTGTCATGAAGAAAATGGAGATGATCAGATAAGCAGTGCGTAAGTGAGTCGTGCACTTCGATGGCACCTACTACGCAATATTTTTTCTCCTCGATGGCACGTGAATAGTACAAGTACTGAATGACGGAGCACGGGATGGTAGCCATGGACAAGGTCAGCCCTTTTTGGAGATGTGTCCCGTCAACTCGCAGAACGATGAGAAGCTTGCTTACTACGCCTTCTCCCTCGCCAACGCGTGCGCGGTGGCTTGCAACACGAGGAGAAACTTTTGCTTACAGGCGGTGGACGTGCAGCAGTTCATTTGGTGTCAGATTGCCAGAAGTACTGCTGTAGTACCATCATTATTGTTCGACTTAGAGAAGAGGAGAAGAGCCAAGCGCAAGGTCACCTACTAACCTAGTATAGTACTAGTATACTATAGCCAAAGCTGGTCCACCTTTTTAGAGGATGGTTAATTAATATAGGCGGCTCTTGCAGCGGCACGTCATTTAGAGCAAGTACTCTCTTCGGCCCTGTTTGGATCCATGGGTTAGAGTTAGTTTGAGCTAGTTTGAGCTCAAATAGGCCTAAAGTATCCAAACATGAGGGCTAGTTTGAGCTAGTTGCATCTAACCCACCCAAAAAACCTATCCCACCCAAGAGGTGCTAAATGGAGCTAGTTCCCCTAGTGCATTTATTGTCAATCTAACTCTGTCATCCAAACACCTCTTTGGCTAGAGTTAGTTCAGGGTTAGTCATGAGGTAGAAACAAACTCTAACCTCTAGCTAAGTTAGAGTTTCCAAATAGGGCCTTCGTAGGAACTTAAAACGCAGGAATAGGAAAAATAAAGGATTGGAGTGGCATGTCCACTTGAATCCCATAGCATTAACACAGTGTTCCCCTAAAAAAACCAGAGTGTTTGACACAGGAAAAACAAAGGAAGTGAAAAAAAAGTTGGAGTGGATGCTAGATTGCCAATTAACACATGATTACATAGGAAAAAAATCCTATAGCATTCTATCCTATGAATCAAACGACTGATGTTCGAAAATTATGAGGGGGGTCTCTCCAACAGTGTTCCTCGGCTCGCACCTAGCATCACGGTGGTCAAACTTGGAGTCATTCATCTGGTACACATGGCATCTCAGATCTGGACACAAGGTGACATACACCGTAAAGGATAATGTTGTCCTCAAAGCCGGACGTACACGGTCAAGGTCCATGGTCAAGGGGGTAAGGGCGGACGCGACCTCTCACTGCGTCCGCCATTTGAAGCGGCGCGCCGGCCGAGGGTGCCGCCCACTGCACTCCCAGCTGTACACGCCTCCTCGCCGCATTCAAAAACCTACATTTACTAGTAGCAAAATGCTCATGCGTTGCATGGAACATCAAGATGCATTTGTATGAGTAGTTTATCTTGTGGGAGAAAAGGATGAACGAGGGAAGGCCTTATTTGCAAACGTGGAGAGGGGTGTGGGTATCTTTTTGCTAAATTGCGATAGTTTCCTTCCTATCCGTTAGCTATAAATGACCAATAAAAAACTAGTACATGCACGCAACGATTTAATGGACATTGTAATCTGATCCCAATGTTGGACAAAGGTTCTATGGGAACGGTGTCACCATTGTAAATGTTGTGCAAATTGGTGTTGGTACCCTCTCGTACATATGCAAGCCAATCTCCACTGGCACCAAGCCTAACCTGTGAAACAGTGGGCAGCGGGGGAATTAGGAAATGGACACGGAAGTAGTCTTTAGAATGCATTTACTACGTGATCAAACTCATCACTTACCTGCTCATCGGACAAAATCCGAGTGCCCCTCAACTCGGCATCTCAAGGGGCGTCAACTTGCAACTACGACCACGCCGCGCTGGAGAGACCCCCAAGGAAACATCCTCGTGCGTTGCACGTAACATCAAGATGCATTTGTATGAGTAGTTTATCTTGTGAGAGAAAAGGATGAACGAGGGAAGGCCTTATTTGCAAAT
The DNA here is from genome assembly GCA_011799875.1 of Thinopyrum elongatum. Taxonomy (NCBI): domain Eukaryota; kingdom Viridiplantae; phylum Streptophyta; class Magnoliopsida; order Poales; family Poaceae; genus Thinopyrum; species Thinopyrum elongatum. The sequence continues at coordinate 535,050,927 of CM022303.1, forward strand.
GTGGAGAGGGGTGTGGGTATCTTTTTGCAAAATTGCCATAGTTTTCTTCCTATCCGTTAGATATAAATCGGACGGCCTATATTGCAGCATGGCAGGCACACCATCATCACCAACTCTGTTTTTTATAAGAGTAGTAGATAAATAATACTAGCAAGATGCCCGTGCATTGCACGGAACATCAAGATGCATTTTTTTACAAAACACCTGTTTTGATTGACCCATGCGGAAGTAATTCATGTCTAAAAACTAATGATATCTCAAGAAAGAGGAGAGGTAAGGTGAGGAGGAGTGGGGCGTGGTGGTGATTGGTTGTTGGACTGAGCGGAGGAATGGGGATGGACGACGCCGGCAGCGGCCACCATGCCAGATTGTTCCAGAGGCTTCTTTTTTTAATTGATCAACAATGAAGTTGTGGGAGATAAGGATGAACGAGATAAGCATGCCCAGGAAATTAATGCATGCGTAGGGAGGCCCTTTGCTCAGAGAAGCATCGATCGTTTTTTCTTTATTTCTACACCTTCTCATAGCTTTGTCTTGGTTATAGTCTTGTGAATCATTTAGATGCGTAAACATGCTGAACTAAGTGCTTGTGAATGTTAGCTAGTATGCATACCGTATCTTGTGAAGCTTAGTTTGAATGTTAGGGTGTCAACCTTTACAATCTATGTATATTGTGGGCATGTTATTTGACCCCTCATTTTGCCGCGCTATGACATGTGTGAGTGTCTGCATGCATTACACCATCCTCTAATTTGGTGGATGCCAAGCCGGCCCGAAAAGGAGCTATAACTTTTTTTAAGTTGAAAAATGTTACCGATGAGGAGCCATAATTAAGATAGAGTCGTCTCTTTTTTTCTTTCGAATGGGCAATAAGCTGGAGAGTGTCTCTAATGGGCTGCCTCTAGTGTTAAGGGCCTCCAGTACAAAACACGGGCAGCCGACTAGGCCGATACAAAAGCCTATCCATCTTGAAGCCCATTTGTTTTTTTTTTGCGAGGAAAAGCCCATATTTCTTAAAGAGGGGGCGGTCCCAGAAAAACCCTCCTTCCTCCTCGCTTCCACTTATACTGCAGCTCGCTGGACTCTCCCGCTTCCGTCGCCCCCCAATTCCCCCCGCTCCCCATCTTCCTCACTCGTACAGGAAACCCCCACTCACCTTCTTCCACACTCGTACAGAAAACGCCTGCTCCTCTTCTTCCACTCCTACAGAAAACCCTAGCCCTCCTTCTTCCCCACTCGCACTGCCACTAGGCTCGTCTCTGGCTACTCTGCTCAAACCACGGAGCTCGGCGCGACGCCCGCAAGGAAAATGGAGTCGGCTGGCCCCAGTGCCAAGAAGATGAGGCTCCCACCAGCGGCGACACCGGTTGTAGATCCCGCACCCGGTAGCGCGGGGAGAAGCGGCGAGCCCCCCCCCCCCCACCCGGATCTGAGGAACCCGTAGAATCTCCGGTGGACCGCATCAGCGATCTCCCGGACGACATCCTTGGGGAGATCATCTCGCTTCTCCCCACCAAGGATTGCTGACGCACACAAGTCCTCTCAACTCGGTGGCGCCCTCTATGGCGCACCGCGCCCCTCAATCTCGACTGTCGTCAGATATCTGTCCTTCCTAAATTTGATCTCCTCAGAGCCATCATCTTCTCTCACCAGCAGGGCCCTGTTCAACGCCTCTGCATCCCGACATGCTACCTGTTGTCCATACCCTGCACGGTGGACGCTTGGCTGACATCCCCTGAATTCGAAAAACTCCAGCAGTTTGAGTTCTACCATTACCACGAAAGTTTCATACCACGAACACACCAAGAATTTGTGCCCACACCACCGTTGTCCATCTCGTGGTTTTCCTCCTCTGTCCACACCGCCACCTTCGCCCAGTGCCATCTACCAGACGATCTGGTACAAATGCTTCAACTCCCACTGCTAAAAACACATTCGCTTCTGGTGGTTTATCTGTCGGAGGCCTCACTGCACAGCATCATCCACTCCAGGTGCCCTACCCTGTAGCGCTTGCTGATTGTTTTGGGAATAGAAATCCCTATCAGTTGTCTCCAAATAAAGTCGCCTCACCTTAAAAGCATTGGAATTTGTTTTCAAGGACAGCAGCTCATCATCGAAGATGCCCCTTCGCTTCAAAGGTTGCTCCTTGATGATTGTTATAAACCTTCACAAATAACTGTCGTCTCTGCGCCCAAACTGGAGACCTTGGGTGTAATTAGTGATTCGTTTAATGATCACAGGAAGTGGGTGTTTGGCTCCTCACTTTTTCAGGTACCGTATATTATCATCTACACATTTGTAATCATAAGCTGCATTTTTCATTTGTGCGAATAAGTTTTATATCATCTTGGAGTACACTTTGGGTACTAATATTATGTTATATGCTCAATGAAGAGTTCGTCCATGGATAGCCTATCAATGCTGCTGGATTATGTCAAGATCTTATATATCGGAATGTTTAGTTTTGATCTGAACATAATTATTAGCTTGCTGCGATGCTTTCGATCTCTGGAGAATTTATATATAAAGGTGATGATTTCATGCACATTGAAAGCCCGTATATATTGTACTAGAATTAACCGTTCACCTGTCGCTCTTTCGACATACTCTTTTTTCAGACCTTAACTGTTTTCAATCTTCATGTCTACTTAGGCACTGCTAACACATGGAGAAAAACGTATAACCAATCGGTGGCCTAATAAGCACCAGGATTTTCTCAGTTCTCATGACATTCGTTTGAGGACAATAACGATGGAAGGATATGCATCCAACCAGGCAGACAGAAGCTTTGTCACATTCTTCCTGTTGAATGCGAGGTTACTATTGTCCATGAGGCTTAAGTTTTACAACAAGAGATTTCTCACAGACAGACACATTAAACAGCAAAAAAAGAAGTTTCAGGCGGACAAATGGGCTTCTAAACGTGCTCGGCTTCTATTTACAACAAATTGTAGTCATCCTCCAATAATTTTTTTTGCACAGGATGTTGATTTTATGGATCAGACCGATCCATTTGTTTGTGACTGCGAAAAAGAGTGGTTGGATTAGATGTTATTGCCATGTTCAATCTGGGTTTTGTCTAAATTTGATGAACAATTAATCCTTGGGCTTTTTGTACCGTTTGTAAGCTTGAGTTACATGTTGTTGCCCTCGTACTCCCCTTTGCCTACCACTACACTGCTCGGGTTCAGTACGCGAACGCCTCGCTCGGGTTCAGTTAGAGCCCAACGCCTCGCTCCCATGCGCGTACGTGTACGAGAGAAACGCGCAATCCCTCCATGCATCGCTCGGCCCCGACCACCCACCGTAACCGGGAACTCCCCGATATTTTCCTCGCCCTCGCTTCTACCACGGTTTTTTCCGTCATGGACGGCCCAAAGAATGTCATCCAGCTGCGTCTCCGGCCCACCCAGGACGAAAAGCCAATTTTCTGTCATGATTTTTTGTCATAGAAGTAGGAGCCCACCACATCTATGATGATACTGGGTTTTGTCACAATTATCGTCATAGAAGTGTCATAAGCATGACAGAAAAAAATTCGTTCGGCCCAAAATGTCACGGATGTGTCTTTTTTTTTGTAGTGGTGGTGAAAGGGTTTGCGTTGCTGCCCGCACCAGTCTTACCCCCACCATTAGAAGGACCAGGCTTAGAGGAATTTGGGGGAGAGGGGGGAAGCGGGGGTGCCTGCTGATCAGCCAGACACTACTGCAGGAAGCTGGTAACGTGACACTACAATCAGAGACCCTTCAACAAAACTGTGTGCGATGCTTTAATCGCAAACGGTGATGTAATAAAACCGTAAAAAATGGAACGACACGTTTGCGATGGCGGAGACATCAAACATGATTCAGAAGATTATGGTTGCATGTGTGATGTGTGGCATACGGTTGATCCATATGAACTGTTTGCGATGAGCCAGAACAACAGAAACGGGCAACCATATCAAGGTGTGTGCGATATACGGCGTACAGTTCGCTCGGAAGAACTGTTTGCGATGATCGAGTTGAAAACAAACAATTCGGCGTAACAAGATGTGTGTGATACCCGACAAACAGGTCGGTAATCAGAATTGTGTGCGATCATTATAGACAGCGCAAACGATTTTTTTTTGTGAAACCAACCTGTGGGTGATAATGTAAAATATCTCATCGAATACGTATTGCTAACCGTCTGTGATGAGATTGACAGGGGAAACAGAGATAACGAATTACTATGAGCGAACGGCAACAGAGATATATACAGTCTGCTTAATTTAGTCCTTCTTGTTGTTGTTGTTGAAGGATGGCCCCGCGACATCATCTTGGTGAGGACGCTTCTTGCCTCTGACCGTTGGCTTTTCATCGCCGTCGTTGTTGTCATCGACATCTTCCACCTCGTTCAACCACTTCTCATCATCATCATCATTGTCCTCTTCTTCATCCTCCGACGGCTCCTCGTCCATCTGGTTGTCGTCTGACGACTCGGGAGGCGGCGTCCCTTCCATGATCCGGATAAAATCGAGGTCTGGGCTCGACACCAGACTCATGGAAGACAAGCGGGATGACTCCGATGTTGACCTATTATCGGGTGCCAGACTGCTGGTGGAACTGTCGTCCTCACTATCGCTCGACATGGCTATGGTATGTATACAAACCGCGAGAAAGCGAGATTGCAGAGTGTGTGCAAGTGTGTAGCGTGGCCAGCCGAGACGATGAAGATGGTGGACACTGAAGTGGGGTATGCAGAAAAGCGGAATGTCAATTGAAGCGGGGGATTGCCGTATTATCTAACAGCCTTGGCACCCGGTTAGAATATTGATATAATCAACCACAATTATTAGTACCCAGTCGCTCAAATTCCCGCGGTTGCGCTGTTCTCAATGTGATAATTACGCACACGCGTTGGAGCGTCCAAATATGAAACAAGCATTTTTCATACTCCCTCTGTACCAGCGACCAAGGTGGGTGGAAAATGAGAGAACTTGATTTTTATTTGCTAATCGATACCATTGCGTGCTAAGAATTGACCGTTGCATGTAATGCTAAGTAGTCTGAAGTCATTGAATGCATACAAGCCCCACGGCTCCTATTGGCTGATTTTCCTTTTTCAAGGCAAAAAACAGGGAACGAGTTTTGGGATTATTTGGTTTTCGTAATGTGACTTCTGCACCAGTACGAACAGAGTAGGATAGTTGGCAAGCAATACATTGAGCTCTTCTTATTGATGAAGCTAGTAATAATCAAACAAAACCCCTAATCATCACTGCAAACAACACATAGAAGATGGCTAATGCAACAACCACAACTACACATGCTAGTTCCTTCTTGTCTCTTGCTTCCATCGGTTACCTGTGATTGATTCTTTCTTGCTTCATCGTACTGATTGTACACTCCAGATTAGTCAGTTTCTTCTTCAGCTTTACATTATCTTCTGTGAGTTTGGTGATAACACTCCGAGCCATGCCATGTCATTCTTCATCCAGCTAGTTAACAAAGGCACAAGCCTCATATCCCTGCCAATGTTAAATAGTATTCAGGATGAGCAGTGGCATTAACTCAACTAAAATGATGACCTTAGCACTAACCTCTAAGGGACAACTGAGAAACCGTCTGCCAATGTCGAATCCCTCCATGCATACCCATTGAGCAGGAGTGTCTCCATGCACACAACTCATATTTTTGTACTTCTTGGTGGCGCAAAACTCAGAGTCGAACTCATGTTGTGGCAGTCTGGAGTCATACTCCGGATCCGGGGGCTGATCGCTTTCCTTGGAGTGGTCATTCTTGACGGGTTGAGCAGCAAGCTACTTTGGACATGCTAAAAAAGATCTGGATAGATTGGAACCTGACAAGATGATTCAGATCCATAGTACACGTGCCTTCTGATGACCTTAGGCAAGTGCTCGGTGGTGACAGCCGTCGTGGAGGCGTTGCCGAGAGCTGCGATACGAACAGGAGCAGCCGCACCGAAACCATCAGCACCACTTGTCCTCATTCCCACAATGTCAGCGCCACGCGAGGGAATTTGGGGGCTAGGGATTTGGAGGATATCTAGGGATTTGGGGGAAATGGGAAAACTATGGGGATCTGCTAACGGTCGGGAACTACTTATCGCACTATGGTGTATACGCCACATGGTTTATACATGTCGTTTGTGTTAGGTATTACAACTTCACACATGATTTCCACACCAAACCGTGTGAGAAGACAACATAGGTGAGACACGGTTGTCGTGACATAGCCGTATGTGATGTACTACCCTTTACATATGGGAATGCAATAATTGAGTTAATACTTAGGGTAAACAGCCGCTTTGCGGATACTCGTCAAAAAATAAAAACAGCCGCTCTGCACATAGAGATGGCGGCGACGGCCGAGGCAACGGCTACCGGATAAGAGGTCAATCCTCGGTCGGTCGGTGGTGGCGGAGGAGGTCAACCCTTGGTCTGTGGTGGGAGATAGGAGGAGCTCAACCCTTGAGGTCGGCGGCGGCGTGATTGGTGCACATCAATCGCGGTCGATGGTGAGATAGTGGAGCTCGAACTTCAGGCGATTGCCCCACTAAGCTTTGCTCCTCGACCCTGCTGTCTCGGTGTGCTGTCGCATCGCGCTTCTCTGTCTGCTAGGGGAGGTCGCCACATGGCTAATTAATTAAGGTATTCTTTTCATTGAGTGGCTTAATTAAGGTATTCAATTCATAAGGGTATTACTGTAGTACTCTGCGTGTAAATTGACTGGCCATTAATTTTTGTCATCGCACGGCTAGATAACAATATGGAGCGCCCTCGGTAATTATGAAAATAAAATCTTGTGATTTATGCAGGCATCTTGGGGCATCAGTTAATCCATGTATTAATGTTGTTATTTTTTAATTACCCCTCGTGTGGTGCAGATGGAACGATCTGAATGGATGAAGGATCGGAGAAGCTCAGATTTTATCAGTGGCATGACAGAGTTCATCAATTTGACCTAAGTTCATTCAGGGTCAACCTAATTATCCCAGTTCCCCCATGTACATGGGAATTAAGCCGTAACACTAGTTTTTATGACTATTCTGCAACTTAATTCGTTCAATTAGAACTATCATGTGTACTAAACTTGTGAGTTATGCCCGACCTTCTGTTGATGTAAGAATGATTAATATGTTGACCTTGATATGATGTCAGCCCAGGCAATGAATTTGAACTATCTATGATTATTACCCTAGAGGTAGCACACTCAATTGATCTCACTCCAGTATGTATGAACGGACCATATGCAATCTGGTTTGCGAATAGCACATGGTTCATTCATGGAAGCCGTACGTGTGCTGACCAAAACCGCGCGCATGATATGAGTCATGCGTTCTGATTGGCCAGAACCCAAACCCCACGGATCATACGTCTGCACCATTGGATACTCCCAGATCGAACGGTAACCCTCATCCCCTTCATCAGCACATGCAGTTGCGGTTGGGATTTGACTATATGCACAAAATGCACGTTAAATTCAAAAAATTGCTTAAATATAACAAACAATACCTGAAATGCGCCAGAAAATCAAACTTGTGGTATAATGGTGATTGCGTACCGTGGAAATTTTTATGAGGCCAAACGATGAAGTCACCGGCCATCGGAGTTTGAATTGCCACATCTCCTTTTGGAAACCATGATCCTTCTTGTGAGATGCTCCGGTTTCCAAGGAGCGATCATCAAAATGTGTGACAAACTTGGCCAAGTTTTTTCCATGGGGTCGTGAGAGCACGCCACGGTCACACACCAATTATCATGATTTTCGGACTCCATCTGAATTTCATGTAATTAAAATACCAACTAGGCCTATGCAGGTGGCCGCACCTCACAGCCAAAATGTTTGAAAATTCTCTCCGCTTCTCGGACAATGGATGAAAACTCGCAAAGCGACACACAAATAATTTTGTACACCTTCTTTGCTAACACCCACATGTAGTTGTAGTAGGGTTTTGATTTTATATGCATTAAATGCATGGTAAATGCAAAATGGCTTAAATATAGCAGACGAGACCTGAAATGGGCCAGAAACAAACCTAGGGTATAACGGTGATTGCTTACCGTGAAAAACAATCGAGGCAGAACGATGACGTCACAGACGATTGGAGCCCGAATTGCCGCGTCTCCTTTTGGAAAATATGATCCTTATTGTGACATGCTCCGGTTTCCAAGGTGCGAGCATCAAACTTGTGCCAAACTTTACCAAAAAATTTACATGGGGTCATGAGAGCACGCCATGGTGACACACTGATTTTCGTGATTTTCAGACTCTATATGCATTTCCTGTAATTAAAATACCAACAAGGCATATGCCTGTGGCCGCACCCTGCGGCCAAAATGTTTGAAAATTGTTCCCATTTCTCAAACAATGAATGAAAACTCACAAAGCGACACACAAATGATCTTGCTAACACCCACGTGTAGTTGCGGCACGGTTTTGATATATATATGCACTAAATGCATGGTAATGCAAAAATGGCTCAAATATAGCAAACAAGACCTGAAATGCGCCAGAAAATCAAACCTAGGGTACAATGGTGATTGCTTACCGTGGAAAAAAATTCGAGGCGAAATGATGAACTCACGTCTTCATTCAAACGAAAATATGTTGTTAGTTGATGTAAATATTTTCGAACAGCACAGGGTTCATTCATGAAAGCCGTGTGCCTACCAAACCATGGCCGATGCCCCCCTCTACTGTGTGCGTGATGTGAGTCATGCGTTCTGATTGGCCAGAACCCAAACCCCACGGATCGTACGTCTGCACCATTGGATGCTCCCAGATCGAACAACAATCCTCATCCCTTTCATCAGCACATGCAGTTGCGATTGGGATTTGATTTATATGCACAAAATGCACGTTAAATTCAAAAAATGGCTTAAATATAGCAAACGATACGTGAAATGCGTCACAAAATCAAACCTGTGGTATAATGATGATTGCGTATCGTGGAAATTTTTATGAGGCCAAACAATGAAGTCACTGGCCACTGGAGTTTCAATTGCCACCTCTCCTTTTGGAAACCATGATCCTTCTTGTGAGATGCCCCGGTTTCCAAGGAGCGATCATCAAAACTTGAGCCAAACTTTACCAAAATTTTTCCATGAGGTAGTGAGAGCACGCCACGGTCACACACCGATTTTCATGATTTTTGGACTCCGTCTGAATTTTCTGTGATTAAAATACCAACTAGGCCTACGCCAGTGGCCGCACCTCGCAGACGAAATATTTGAAAATTCTCCCCGCTTCTCGGACAATGGATGAAAACTTGCAAAGAGACACACAAATGATTTGTGCGACTTCTTTGCAAACACTAACATGTAGTTGTAGTAGGGTTTTGATTTTATATGCACTAAATGCATGGCAAATGCAAAAAATGGCTTAAATATAGCAGACGAGACCTGAAATGGGCCAGAAAATCAAACCTAGGGTAATGTCGGTGATTGCGTAGCATAAAAAAATTTTGAGGCAGAACAATGAAGTCACCGATGATTGGAGTCTGAATTGCCCTGTCTCCTTTTGGAAACTATGATCCTTCTTGTGAGATGCTCCGGTTTCCAAGGTGCGAGCATCAAAACTTGTGCCAAACTTTACCAAAAAATATCCCTGGGGTCGTGAGAGCACGGGACGATGACACACCGATTTTCGTGATTTTTGGACTCCATATGCATTTCCTGTAATTAAAATACTAAGAAGGCCTACGCGTGTGGCCGCACCCTGAGGACGAAAAGTTTGAAAATTCTTCCGGTCTCTCAGACAATGAATGAAAACTCGCAAAGCGACACACAAATGATCTTGCTAACACCCCAGCCTAAAGGTGTATATGAAGTAACCGACATCGATTTAAAGTCTTGGGCTCCAACTAAACTAGATAAAGCACGCACAAGGTTCGGGAGTGTGTGTGGATTTGTTGGCAGGGCAAGGCTCAATCTGCCGGGGTTTCCGAAGGCTGACACAGAAACACGGCAAAGGATAGTCCGGGAGGTCATGGATCACTTCAATGTTCCAGAGAAGTGGAGAATGTAGGTGGAACACGCTGCACTGAAGAAGGCCAGGGATGCTTGGAGAAACTGGAAGCGCGTGTTGTACAAGAAGTACTTGAGTGAAGGCAAAGACCCAATCCCCGCATACCCCTAAATTACAAAGGCAGACTGGGGCAGAATTCAAAAGGGTCAGGGCAACTACAGAGTTTACTAAGAAGAGTGCAAAGCAATCGGAACTTCAGAAGAGGAACACACACACCCACCATCTGGGTGTGGCAGGATACGGCATTAAACCGATATGGGACCAGGAGGATAAAGAAGTAGTAGCTACGGGTGGGAAACTGGCCTTTAGTGAAATCAGGGGCGAACGCGCTAGAGACTACTTGCGGGCACGTGCAAGGAGGCGTGACGACGGAACTTATTACTTTGAAAACTCACATGATGAAGAACTGTATCATGTGATGTTAAAGGCTTCCAAGATCCCTGAAAGGTTCTACAGGAACTCAGGGCCATGGGACATCCTGTCCGATGCTCTAGAAACAAAAGAGCCCCCTAGCCGTGCAAGGGGTATAGGTGTCAATGTCCCGCACAAGAGGGCTTTCACACTCAGCAAAGAAGAGAGACTCGGCATGAAAAAAGCGAGGAGTGAAATGAAGCAGAATGAATTGTATGAAAGGTTGAGGAGGGACATGTATCCAGGGCATTGAAAGGAAATTGAGGAGTCAATGATGATGCAGAAGACTCTAACACTGACAGATAGCCAGCAGATGGGAGGGGAGGCGGACATGGAGGATACTGCTTATTGCGCGACAACACCGCAGAAGAGTAGTTGTGCATCAGCTGACCCCAGCGACACTGAGACTGTAGCTGCTCATGATGATGCTATATCTGATCTATCTGAAATGAAAGACAGACTGAGGGGCGTGCTTTACACATTATGAAGGTACGTTAAAATGTGTAACAGCCTGGGTTTGCCCACCCTTCTTGGAAGAGGGCCTCTTGTTGGACAATGTGCCATTGAAGCCGGGCTGTGTGAAGTGCTACGTGACTGAAGTAAAGCCTGGATTCAATGAATTTGCATTGAAGAATGTCCTAGGGGACTTTGATGAGAACATGACCTTGAGAGAAACACTGTTACATCACATCCAGTGGCCATGAAAGGAAATAGACTTCATGGATGAGATCCCTGAAGCCTCGCCAAGAGCAACCAATGTCGCCCTTCAACAGGTGACTCTCTCCTTGCCACAACAACTCTCGCGTGCTTCCCCCAAGGAACCTAATACTCGTAATCCGACGGCTGATGCATCAACCTGTGATCAGCCCACCCGACTTTGTGATGTACAGGCCATGTCATCGTCCACCCCAGAGCAGCCAGTGGCAAGGCCTACAACTGCTGAAGACGCACTACCGGCTCAGATGCCGGCCACTGAAGCAGCGGGGGGAGACTCAATGACACCACATGCTCAGCAGACCAACCTGGTGGAACGGACTGTTAAGCAGTCTGATGCTTCGAAACCACCTGCTAAGCAGTCTGTAGGTACAGAACCGACTGCTCATTAGTCCGTCGGTCCACAGCCGCGTGATCAGCATACCAATGCGTCAGCACTACCTGCTCAGCAAACCAACGCATTGGCATAGCCTCCTCAGCACACCGACAAGTTGGCACCACCTGCGCAGAAAACCTGACATAGCTTCAACACCTGGTCAGCAGTCCGATGCCTCTGCTCCTACAGCCCAGCAGTTCGTCACAATAGCACCGCTAGCTCAGCAGTCCGTCGTAGCTAAGCCGTCTGCTATGCAGTCCGTCGTAGCTTTGCCGTCTGCTTGGCAGTCCGCCTTTCAGCCATCCAGACCTTGCACCAGAAGTGCTTCAAGTACCAAGAAGGAAGCGGGCAAAAAGGCTGGACCCTTGAGAAGGTGGGCACCGAGACCGAGGAGGAATGGGAATGATTGCCTCTTAAGGCACTCATCGCCCAGAACCAAATTAACAGCAAGTTGTTCGAATCGGAGAGTAATATTATTTCTGATGACATGGACGATGCAGAATTAGAATTGATGCTTGCTGAAAATAAAGCAGACGTACTTGAAGCACGCAATTACGTCCATGACCAGCCATTTTTTGTTGGCGAATACTTTGATGAGTAAAGTTCCAGTTGCCGTGTGTTACATAAATATTGCATGGATCAAATGTCAGCAAGTCATCATGTTCTGCTAGTCTACTACAACAGAGATCATTTCCGACACGATTTGGGTTCCAACAGTGTGGATTTCGAGGACTTACATCTCTTCTTTAACTTCAACGTGCTCGACGACACTCTTGTTAGATGCCTAATTTTGTAAGTACTTAACAAACTCTGATCAACTTCTCCATACAAGGATGTAAATGATAAATAGCTAACTGTATTTTATTCCTCTCAGGGGATTGATCGCGCAGAGAAGAAAAAGGGAGTGTGTGTATTTCATAGATCCTGAATTAACAAAATGCACATTATTACAAGATAAGGATGAATGGGAGTGGGCCATTAACAAGGTCGTCTGTATCTTCGAAAACACGTCCCATGCAGAACCATTTCTCTGGCCATATCATGAAGGGCAAGTCAAACAAACAACCACGCATACACTGATTGTCTTTCAGATTTCGACATAATTTGTAAGTTCATGGTTTTCTTAATCTGTAGCAATCACTGGATCTTGGTATTCATTGTTCCAAACAAGAACATAGTTTACTACATGGATTCTCTCAGAGAGTCAATAAAGCCTCAGGATCTGATGCATCTTCAGCAATTCATGGATAGGTATTGAATTCTATGATATTGAAATTAATTTGCATTCATATCTGGTTCAAGAATTGAGTATGTGAAAATTCATCTTCATTTGTAGTGTGTTGGCATTGTGAAAAACTAAAACAGGGAACCTGTTCAAGAGAGAACTACCTCTGCAGTACGAGATCGTTTCTCCAGTAAGACACCGAAATCCGTTATTTTCAAAAAATGTATCCAATAGTTTGTAAATACCTTTTCTTACGCTAGACAAATGTTCAAGTTTCTAAATAAACCTCTTTCTATTTCTGTCCAAAGAAAAAAATACATCTAACACCGGTTAGGTTGTTCCTAACAGGGAAAATACTTGACTAATTTTGCACAAAAAATTTCAGTGTCCTCAGCAATAAACAGGGACCAACCTTTGTGGATACTATGTTTGCAGACACATGATCTCCATCTGCAAATCTGCTGATAGTTGTGAAGATGCTCGTGAATTAGTACCAGTAAGTCTATCTTAATTAATATCTTCTACTCCACTCATATGGCACATTCTGATCTTAAAAATACTGTAGCTCATCTTTGAACCGAGGACCCCTGAACCGCTTCCAGCTGGTGAATTGCTGATGGTTAGGAGATTTATAAGCAACTTCTTCATGAATCACTACATCAAGCCCACTAGTGATAATGAAGATTTCAGCATGCCTTCTCCCGAAACAATAAGTAAGAGCTAGCCGCTAAACTTATACACATGGATCCATTGTTTTCCATCTGATGAGGTCTTCGTATTTCGTACACTATGATTAATTATGTACTGTATATATATGTTGCCAAATCATTGAAATTTAGCAATCATTTGTTCAATTGCAATTGTTGCGAATTCTGATGAATGTTCTTCCTGTGGACACTATTTCTTCAATTGCATATTGTGGCAAATTTGCTTTTTTGCATGCCGATTCAAATGCGATATGTTTGCTTTAACCTGGCCATCGATGCGCACATGGTTCAACTAAATGATTGTGTGCGATCCACAACGGAAAGCATACACCAATCATAGCGGAACCGTCGGTGATACACAGCAGATCGTAGATGATTTGCAGCACTTCTACATGTGCGTAGGGGCTCTTGAACCGTTTGTGATAGCACATTATTGCACATGAGAGCTTATAGTAAACCGTGCCCAATATAAAATGCAATCCCACTCATACATTTTTCAGGAAACATGTGTGATCCCAAACGGAAATCACATGTCACTCATATCGCAACCGTCGGTGATACACAACAAATCACAAACGATCTACAACACTTGTATGTGTGAGAAGGGGCTCTTGAACCGTTTGTGATAGCACATTATCGCACACGGTAATTGTTCGAGAAACGTGTGCGATGGTGTCATGCATGGCAGACGATTTCCGCAGAAAACTCGTGTGCGATGGGATACATATCCCACACAGTTCCCATGATGGCCCGTGTGCCTTAGATACTGTTTCGCAAATGGTTCAGTATGAAACACCATTTGGTTTCACTGCGTCATTAGAAACGTTTGATCACCAATCCCACACGTGTGTCAGAATGTGGTGTGTGCGATATGTTGTTGCATCGCATACGATTACATTTGGCAATGCGTCTGCATCATGGCTCCCTATCCCCAACGGTTTCTGGGTTGTGTGGGAAGGACCCCCTATCGCATACACTGACAAGGCGACGGTTTAAAAGGCTGTCGCGGAAAGGGGTTAAAAACCGTTTGTATAGCAACTCGTTGTACCGGTGAGATCCTCAGCATGAACATGAATCCTAAAGGCTTCATTGTCAGGGAAGATGTCGATTGCACCATGAACGTGGGATGGATCCAAACACCAGATCTTCATGCGAATAGGGCCAGGGAGCTCCCGAGAAGACACATCAACTTTAGATGGTTTACCAATCAGAACCCCAAAGGTCATCAGGAAGCGGGAGTTGCGGAGTCCGGAAGGAACGTCATCAAGGAGGGCCCACACCTCAGATAGCGAAGCAACAGGCCTGGCCCCATCAACTGCGACCTTAACAGAAACGATGACTTGGTTGAGCGGGAGGGTGAAACTGGAGCAAGAAGCCATCATCTTCAAACTCTCCTTGGAGGGGAAGGTAACCGCAAACTCTGAACTAGAGACCTGATGGATCTGCCAGTCCCAGCCTTCCAACTCCCACTGTATGAGCTCATCAGAAATCACTTGGGTCGAGACAGGTTGGGAGATGACCGAAATAACAGAAGCATTGGAAGACACAAGAGCAACCACTGGCATATCCAGGACTCCATCCAGCGAGAAGAAAGAACATCCATGTAGCCCAAGAAGGGAACTTGCAGCGATCAGCACAGTCGACCATGAGGTGACCCTCCACGCGACATATCAGACAAAAGGGAGGAAACTTGCAACGGGACTGAAAGTGGCACGAACGATGGTACGCAAAGCAAGTGAGGGTAGCAGGACCAGAAGCAGAGCCAGCACCAGAGGACGGACCAGCGCCATGAGAAGGAGTGAACTCCTGGGAAGGGGCTGGAGAAGGAAGGATACCATAACCAAACGAGGCCGGGGAGGATCCCGGATCCTGCGGCGAAATGCGACGAGCCTTGGATGGGAACAAGGACGGGCCATACCAGCCCCCCATGTGCGCCGGACCGCCCACCGAAACACGGTCTCCGCCACCGCGCCCAACAGCTCCAGGGTTGAAACCACCCGCACGCCTAGCCGAGCGAGCAGGTCCAACTGAACCCCGGGGAAGATCTGGCCGGGCAGCCACCGGAGCCGGAGTTGCCGCTGATCCGGAAGCCGTGGCCTCCCAAGGGTCCGCAACCGCGGCCCCCCAGCCCGGCACCTACGACCCCGACTCCCTCGCGGCCGGCTCCGAGCGCGCCTGCTCGTCACATAGCAACCACTCTGGCGCTGCCGCCCACGCCGCCCGGTCACGCTCCACCTGCTCACGAGACGAGCGCTCCGCCTCCAGCTTCACCCTTAGCACCGCCTCATACTCCAAATCTGTGGAGCGGCCAGCCTCCACCGAGCCCTCGCGGCCATGCTTGCTACCAGACATGGCCTCAGAGGAAGAAGCCCTAGACTTATCCATGGAGAGGGCCGGAGCAAAGGAGATCGAGAGAGGAGGAGGTGGTTGAGATCTCACAAGACGTCGAATGCGGAAGGGGTAGCAGCGCACGTCAGAATGGGGAGCCAGAAACCCTAGGTCAAGGTCAGGGAAGCCCTTCCTTATCCATATAAACCCAGTAACCATGGGCCAACAGGCCAAACCGGTATGGACTGACGGACAGGCCCAACACAAGCCTCATCCACCAAAATAGGGACTTGAGAACCAAGTGGAGGGAAGTCAGAAGCCGAGAACAGGGCCTCGGGCGGCCCAGAGCCAGGCCCAAGAGAAACAGTGGCCCCAGTCAGGTCCAGCCCCGCAATAGACACCACCAAGGCAGAATCCCCTAGGGTTTCACCCACCACGGACCGTGCCGCCACCGACGTCCAGCGGCAGCGCCACCGCAGCCAGAGCCCCAGATTGCCGCCCCAACGGCAGATCCAGGGAGGAAGGTGAGCCAGAGGCGAGATTCGCCGGACTCAGCACAGGGGAACCAAGGCTAGCCACGACCGAAAAGGACATGGGAAACCTACCGGACTTACCAGATTTACGACCACGACGCCTCACCAAGCGCCAGCCGAGCTCCGACACAGGCGACGGGTCCGCCCGCCCGCGGCCGCCCGGAGCGAACATCCTCACGCTGACCGGCGGCGAGGCCGGGGGAGGCCGACGTACCGCCGAGGAGACGGGGGAGTCAACATCGACCTCCGACCCCGAATCATCCCCTTCGAGCGCCCAAAACCTATTGGCAGAAGGAGCAACGCCCACGCATGAATGGGAAGAGGGCCAGGAGGCAGCGGGGGGTGAAGGGGAGGCGGGAGAAGGGGGCGACCAGGGGGAGGGACAGGGAGGGAGGAAGAAGGTTGGTCGGCGCCGACCACCGCCGCAGGCGCCAGGGGGTGAAGGGGAGGCGGGAGAAGGGGGCGACCAGGGGGGGACAGGGAGGGAGGAAGAAGGTTGGTCGGCGCCGGCCACCGCCGCAGGCGCCAGGGGGGAAGGAGGGGGAGAAGAGAGGAGAGCCATAATCTGGCTTCTCTCTAGGCCTCCCTTCGGCCTACCCACAGGATATGTGAGCTCCACAAGATGATCGAGGAGGAGCGAGCATTCCCGCATCGACACTCATTGAGAATCTGCACACAAGATTTTCCACTAGTGTAGCAGGACGCTTGTTCTTCCCAGGAGCAGTCTGACATCTTTCCAAACCAAGCCCTGAAAGCAAATATCATTACGCAACGTCCATAAGCTTCGGACAGAAGCGGCACAAGTCATATTGATGGCAACAGTTTTAGGATTTTGAGCCCAACGTTTAGAAAAACCAATCATAGATCACGGAGGACTAAAATTCGAAACTTTAGAAATGACTCTCCAAAGTTCCCTAGCAACAATGCAATCAAAGAACATGTGCTGGCCAGATTCCAGCTCATTGCGGAACAAGCAAGTTAGGTCATTAACATGTTGTCTTTTAGACAGTGGCGATTCTACACATAAGCTGTGGGGTGAACTAAACCCACTGCTTTTTGAAAAAATAGGCTAAAATTACTAGAAAATAATTCAAAAGTTAACAATGACCCCATAGGTTCTTCTGGCTAGCTTCACCAGTGCTTTCAGATAGATTGTCTCTAGATAAAATTTTATTGTGAAAGGCAACCAAAGAAAAACCAAGAACCTGGGAGGGATTGGCTTTTACAGAATTTTTCACAAAAAGGAGCAGCAACCCCACAAAAATTGATCAACTTATAGAAGGAACAAAGAGTGTATACCGCAGATGGCTCAAAGGTCCACACTGGTCGGTCAGCACTAGAGCTCGGTACTTAAGAGCATCTCCGCCCGCCCCCCGCCCCCCGCCCCCCAACAGGCCCCCAAGGCACCTTTTTTATCGCCGGCGAGAAAAACCGCCCAGTCGCGCCCCCAGGAGCCCAAATTTCGCCTGTTTGGATCGAAACTGACGCCGGCGGACCCAGGCCGAACCCAGCGCTCTGGGCGCCGACCGGGGGCGCCGGGGGAAAGAAAAATGGCGCCAAAACTTCCCGCACCAGATTCCCACCCTATGGGGCCGCCGAGTCAACGACTAGGCTTCGTCGTCCTCCTCGTCCTCATCGCCTCGACTCGACTCCCACGCGATTCAATGCCAAGGCTGCCGTCGGTCAGCCTTCCATTGATTGACGGGGCGCCGCAGTGATGGCGAGCCGCCGCGCTTCCCACCCTTTTCTGCCACGCGTCCACACCGCCCCCGCCCTCTCACCGCTATAAAAGCCGACCTCGCCGCCGCTCGCCGGATACTGCCATCTCACTAGCCCGCACAGCTCAAGCCCAACGCCGACCACCTTTCTCTCTGGCCTTCTCTCTCGCCCACATAGCTCAAGTCAAGCACTCGCCATGGCGGAGAGGTTCCCCGGCGACGGTGCGGCGGCCAACGGTTTCGGCAGCCGCTGGATGCACGAGTGGGAGGCGCGCCTACTGCAGGAGGCCAACTACCCGACGCCGCCCGACATGCGCATGCCCGGCGCATGGCGGCTGAGCGCAGGCGGCGTCCCCGTGCCTCTGCTGCCCTCCGGCGCGGAACGTGGCGCCGAGATCGTGGCGATCTGGGCGAACATGCCGGAGCAGGCGCGCCAGCAGCCGAAGTACGCGGCGGACAACCACGCGCTCTGGTCTGCGTACTTCAAGCGGCACCGCGCCGAGCAGTTGGCGTCCACCAACGGCGCCCCGGCGCCACCACAACGCGGAGGGTCGCCGTCAATGGTGGGGCGCGTCAGGGCGGACTCTCTCCGCTGTGCTCGCGCACATCGAGGACGGCAATGAGCCGCCGCTCGAGTACCAGGCGCCCTCCTTCTCCCTGCCAGGGAAGCTCCTGGACGCCGAGGCGCATGGACACGCCGCCCTCGTCGTCCTCGGGCTCCCCCTCCTCCGGGTTGGCGCCAGCACTCCTCCCCGTCAAGCCCGAGCCGCAGGAGACGCCGCTCGGCCAGCGCACCCGCAGCAACATCATCATCAACGAGGGCGGCCGCGTCCCTTCCCCTCCCCGCGGCCACTCCCGCCTGGTCAAGCCGAAGCAGGAGCCAGCGGCGCTCCTTCCCGTGAAGAAGGAGCACGAGGCCATGGCTGCCGACCTCGAGAGCGGCCTCTTATGGTCGCGGCAGGACTATGTCGCGCAGGAGATGGAGTGCCAGCGCCGCGCTCTGGAAGAGATCGCCGCGCGGCGCCGCGGCCGCGACGAGGGCGGCGTCGTCGTGCTCTCCGACAACGACGACGAGGTCGCTGCGCCGAGCCAGCCGGTCCGCAGCGGCGACCCAGGGCAGGGCTGCAGCTAGGACGCCCCGAAGGATGGGCCACCGAGCGACGGCGACGACGACGGCGGCGGCAACGACTACACCGCCTTCTACAAACTCCTCGGCATGAACTAGGAGTAGTTTTTCTTTTATGTTTTTATCTATGTAAAAATTCGCCAAATATCAATGAAATCGCCTATATTTCGTCCAAATTTACTGAATTTCGTTGAATTTGGGCCTTTAAAAAAAATCGCCCATGCCGGTGCGGTCGCGGCTAGGAATCAGTTCCCCCCACGCATAAATTATCGTCGGCAACCCCCCAATAGGCGCTATTTTTCGCCTAAAAGCGTCTTTGAGGGGCGAACGCCTGGAGATGCTCTAAGGAGCAACTAGGAACAAGAGTTCATTCCATTGATAAAAAAACTCAGAATAAAAAATGCTGAGAATCAACACATCTCCTAAAAGTAAGTTTAAGCGCACACCCGCCTCAGACCGAGCAGTCTCGCTGTTGGCGGACATCATAAGTGTCCCAAACTGTGTCATCCCAATTCATATTACTGATTAATCAACTAATCTGCAGCAACTGTGCTTCAATCCGGCCATATGTGTGCGAATCGGATCGACTGAATATGAATTGGAACGTGCTCTAGAGGCGACGGAGGAAGCCAGAGTGGGCGTCCGTCCGTCGGATGCATGAGCAAGGACAGGTGGCGGCAGA
Organism: Thinopyrum elongatum; assembly: GCA_011799875.1. Lineage (NCBI taxonomy): Eukaryota > Viridiplantae > Streptophyta > Magnoliopsida > Poales > Poaceae > Thinopyrum > Thinopyrum elongatum. The sequence continues at coordinate 535,070,760 of CM022303.1, forward strand.
TCACGCCGGGTACGCGCGGGGCGGGCCATGCACACGGTCCTCACGAAATATTTTATTCCGGTGGCGCAACGGGGTCAAGCTGGATCTTTTTTGGCACTTTTTTTTTTGAAACGGATTGTGGCACATTTTTCAACGCGACTTACTTGGCGCGGTTGGTGTGCTGCATGGCGCTGATGATGGATGGGATGATGCTGGTTGTTGCTTGGCGAGAGAAACTCGTGATTCGGTCGCCCGGGTCCTCTGTTTTTTATAGAAAGAATATACCCAGTCTCCTCCGTGTTCGCTCCTACTACCACCTGAAAACAGGGGTTGGCAGTGAGTAAACAAATGCCGCCAGAATACTAGATTCCGCCCCCACACGGCAAAAGTGTGTTCCACACTACACTCCCGTTCATATTCAATTGCGTTCGGAAGCCCGCCTACCCCTTCTTCCCCCGCCACGGTGAGCAGGCCATGCACGCACGCGCTACTCACCATTTTTCCTCGCCAGTCCACCTGCTCCCTCCTCACCCGTGACCCCGATGTCCGCCGCCGTTCAAACCCCTGCCTGCTCCCTCCCTCCCTCCACCAACCCCCAGTAACGACCAAGGAGTAACCCCTATATCTACGTGCCGGCAACTCCCCCTTTGAGCAAGCAAAGAAGCTGGCATACAGCGTGCTACTGGACACTAGACTCGACGGTCATTGTCCCCGAACCTTGATCCGTCCTCCTTTCTGGGAGGGAGGGAGGCTCTCGGCCGGCCATGGACACGGCGGAGGCGGCGTGGGGGGTGGCGAGCCTGCGGCTGGGCTCTCGCCATTCGTACCGGGAGCGCGGGGCCGATGTCTTCTCCCGGGCGTCGTCGGCGGCGGGGGCGGGCTCCGAGGACGATGAGGAGGCGCTCATGTGGGCGGCGCTCGAGAGGCTGCCCACGCACAGCCGCGTCCGCAAGGGCTTCGTTGTCGGAGACGGCGGCAGCGGGGTCGAGCTCGGGCTCATCGACGTCGCCGGCCTCGGGTACCAGGAGAGGACGCGCTTGCTCGACCGCCTCGTGCGCGTCGCCGAGGAGGACCACGAGCACTTCTTGCGCAGGCTCAAGCAGAGGATAGACAGGTGGCTCCTCTCACCTGTTTGCTTTGCTCTGCTCTGCTTTGCATCTATCTCTCTGCTGTTGTCACCTATTTGCCGTCAATCTCTCTACTTCCTCCATTCCAAAATATTTGAAGTTTTTCATTTGAAATATTCATATGAAAATATACTACACATGCCAACACATTTGAACATTTTCATCATTCATAGATTTCCTCTTGTCAATCCAAAGCCCCAATCACGCGTTAGTTAGAAATTAAGCATGAAGAATGTCAACAGCAGGTGATGAATTTCTTCCCTGCTCATTTGTTTCAGGGTTGGGATCGACTCTCCGACGATCCAAGTGCGATACGAGCACCTCAACATCGAGGCGCTCGCACATGTGGGGAACAGAGGCTTGCCCACCTTCATCAACACCACTCTGAATTGTCTAGAGGTACTGACAGGAGCGCTGAAGCTACTATATGTTATCATGAATGCTAAGGAATGTTCTTCAAGCCTGACCTTTTTTTCTGTTTGTGTCCGCCTTCTCCTTCAGACATTAGCCAATCTTCTTCATATTGTTCCCAACAAGAAGATACCCATCAACATCCTGCATGATGTCAACGGAATTATCAAGCCAAAGAGGTACTTTGCTGTTAAACATTCTTCAGTACTCGTCGACTTTCCGTATTTGTGCTGTCCTTTAGCAACATATATCAGTTGCACCTGATGGTCTGATGTCCGGTATTCATGCAAAATTCAGGATGACGTTACTATTAGGGCCACCAGGATCAGGGAAGACTACACTGCTTCTTGCTTTGGCAGGGAAACTAGACTCTGATCTAAAGGTTAAACAGCTTACTTGTTTATTAATCAACTAGATTGTGACCGCAATCTTTTTGTAAAGTTCCAGGAAACTTACTCTTGTGTTATACGATACGAATAAACCAGGTTTCAGGAAAGGTGACTTACAATGGCCATGGAATGAATGAGTTTGTGGCTCAGAGATCAGCAGCTTACATATCCCAACATGACCTCCACATCGCTGAGATGACGGTACGGGAAACCTTGGCCTTCTCAGCCAGATGCCAGGGGATTGGAAGTAGATACGGTGAGCTCAAAATCCAATCACTTTATGGGAGACAATTTACTTCTGTCTATAATTGTGTTCTAATTCCTGGTGAACATGTCCTAGACATGCTAACTGAGCTATCAAGAAGGGAGAAGGCTGCAAATATCAAACCAGACCCAGATCTTGATGTCTACATGAAGGCAATATCAGTGGGCGGTCAGGATACAAATATCATCACTGATTACATCCTCAAGGTACTGAATCCAACAACAATATCTTGTTCTTCAATGTGCTAAGCTCTGACTGTTATGCTGAACCCTGCAGATTTTAGGGCTTGACATTTGCGCTGACACCATGGTCGGAGATGATATGCTGAGAGGAATCTCAGGGGGCCAACGCAAACGTGTCACAACTGGTACGTCTGGTATTGCAAAAGGCCTAGGCAGTCTGATTGTCATGGCTGCATAATTCTAAAGAATTTTGTAGAACAAAAATACCAAATTTCTTGAACATCTCATTGCCAAGAATTTTTTTTTTTTGAACTACAACATATACTTCTCAAGATTATCCTGTTGTACACTATACAAATTTCCATGAACATCTCATCTCGTTATCATGGCATTTGCTGACACTTGGTTACTTGAAATTTTCTGAAGGCGAGATGATGGTCGGGGCGGAAAGAGCACTGTTCATGGATGAAATCTCCACTGGCCTGGATAGCTCTACCACATACCAGATAGTGAAATCACTTGGACTAATCACCAACATCCTCGGTGGCACGACTGTCATTTCCTTGCTGCAACCTGCACCAGAAACATATAATTTGTTTGATGACATAATCCTCTTGTCGGATGGTCACATTGTGTATCAAGGGCCACGTGAACATGTGCTTGAGTTCTTCGAACTCATGGGCTTCAAATGTCCCAACCGGAAGGGGGTCGCCGACTTTCTGCAAGAAGTAAGTCAGCTCAAATGCTTTGTCAAAGTTTACTAATTTCCAAGCCTCATGATGTTGGTCATTTCACAATTTTGGTTACTGACACCAGCGGAATTAATTTACAGGTGACATCAAGAAAAGATCAGCCACAATACTGGGCAAGGAGTGACCGGAGATACCAATACGTCCCAGTCAAGGAGTTTGCTCGTGCATTCCAGGCATTTCATGTTGGCCAAAGTCTATCTGCGGAGCTGTCTCGCCCTTTTGACAGGAGCCAGTGCCACCCTGCTTCACTGACGACCAAGACGTACGGCGCCAGCAAGATGGAGCTGCTGCGCGCATGCGTCGAGAGGGAGTGGTTGCTCATGAAAAGGAATATGTTTGTCTATCGTTTCCGGGCTTTTCAGGTAAAGCCTCCCATTTCAGTTCAGGCATATCTTCATACTTGAGATCATTGATTGATTGATGAACTAATGGCACTACCTCTGCAGCTTCTGGTGATGACAACAATCGTGATGACGCTGTTCCTGCGCACAAACATGCAGCATGGTAAGGTTAACGACGGCATTGTCTTCATGGGTGCTCTGTTCTTTGCTCTAGTTGCCCACATGTTCAACGGTTTCTCCGAGCTCGCTATGGCCACCATAAAATTGCCGGTCTTCTTCAAGCAAAGAGATTACCTCTTCTTCCCTGCATGGGCTTACGCCATACCAACTTGGATTCTCAAGATACCGATATCTTGCGTCGAGGTCTCCATCACAGTATTCCTGGGTTACTATGTCATTGGGTTCGATCCAGATGTTGGAAGGTACGAGTCAAATATCATCTTATTGTGGCAGATTAACAGTTAAACCGTACGTTCTGGAGGAACAAGAAGAACATCACAGACAACTCATGATCCTACAAGTAGGTAACAATATTAATTATCTTGTTGTTTTCTTGCAGGCTGTTCAAGCAGTACTTGCTGCTGTTGCTTGTCAACCAGATGGCTGCAGCAATGTTCAGGTTCATCGCAGCACTGGGCAGGACCATGGTTGTTGCAAATACGCTGGCGTCCTTTGCACTTTTTGTGATGCTGGTGCTCAGTGGATTCGTCCTGTCGCACCGTAATGCCCCTGGAAAACATTTTTCACTTGGTCGTTGAAATGTAAATTTCAGAGAGAAGATTAGTGACACCGGTTTCGTTTGCTTGTTCATGACAGATGATGTGAAGAAATGGTGGATCTGGGGCTACTGGGTGTCACCGCTTCAGTACGCCATGAGCGCCATTGCCGTAAACGAGTTCCTTGGACAAAAATGGCAACGTGTATGTAGCTGTTGTTTCCACCGTGACAACAGTATTGGGCATTGGCATAACATAGTACTGTCGTTCTGACTGTCAACCATTTTGCAGGTTCTCCAGGGCTCCAACAGTATCTTAGGAATAGATGTGCTCAAGTCCAGGGGCATGTTCACTGAGGCAAAATGGTACTGGATTGGCGTTGGGGCACTCCTGGGATACGTTGTCCTGTTCAACATCCTCTTCACCTTTGCTCTAAGCTACCTCAAACGTACGTAATTCAAAGCTTCTAGAATGGAATTTTGCAATGCTCATTTTGATCAAGCACTTGATCTGAGACCATTTCTTGTATATCATGCAGCGCTGGGGAAGTCTCAGCAAATTCTTTCAGAGGATGCACTGAAGGAGAAGCATGCCAGTATCACCGGCGAAACTCTTGATGGTTCTATCTCTGCAGCTGCAGGTAAGGCCACTTGCAACAATGATTGGATTTGGACATGATCATGGCAACATGTCATCTAAATGGCCAAACTTCTCTTGTAGGGAACATCAACAACTCGAGGTCAAGGAGAAATTCTACCGGCCCAGGCGACAGTGGTAGGAAGGGAATGGTCCTCCCTTTTGCACCGCTTGCTGTTGCCTTCAACAACATGAGATACTCTGTTGACATGCCTGCGGTAATGCCAAAAATCTAAAGCTTTTAGTTTCCAATGAATAAGAACATCATGTGAAGTACAAGTACTAATTAACTTCATGACAAAATCTTGTTGCATAACAGGAAATGAAAGCACAAGGTGTTGATGAAGATAGGCTGCTTCTGCTGAAGGGAGTGAGTGGCAGTTTCAAGCCAGGAGTCCTGACAGCACTGATGGGGGTCAGCGGCGCCGGCAAGACCACGCTGATGGACGTGTTGGCTGGCAGGAAGACTGGAGGCTACATCGAAGGTGACATCTCAATCTCCGGTTACCCGAAGAAGCAGGAGACCTTCGCTCGTATCTCAGGTTACTGTGAGCAGAATGACATCCACTCACCAAATGTGACGGTGTACGAGTCCCTGGTCTACTCTGCATGGCTCCGCCTGCCTTCTGATGTTGAGTCGGAAACAAGAAAGGTATATATATGCGTCCTTGTTCAGCTGGGGCACTCAGCCCAGGGATACATTACACTTGTTTTGATCTGAGCAACGCCATTTCATCATTTTTAACAGATGTTCATAGAGCAAGTGATGGAGCTGGTGGAACTGAATACACTGAGGGATGCGCTTATTGGACTACCTGGAGTGAACGGCCTGTCGACGGAGCAAAGGAAGAGGCTGACGATCGCGGTCGAGCTCGTTGCTAACCCCTCCATAATATTCATGGATGAGCCTACCTCTGGCCTTGATGCCAGGGCCGCGGCTATTGTCATGAGGACGGTGAGGAACACTGTCGACACAGGCAGGACTGTTGTTTGCACCATCCACCAGCCTAGCATCGACATTTTCGAAGCCTTCGATGAGGTAATTGTTTATACTAGAAAATTCATTTTCATGCATGTTTCCAAAAAAAAAACCGCGATCCTGACATTCTTTTGGTCTTGCAGCTGTTCCTGATGAAGAGAGGAGGGGAGGAGATATATGTGGGTCCTCTAGGGCACCAGTCGTGCGACCTCATCCAATACTTTGAGGTAACTTTGCCGTCCTTCTCATCCAATCTTTCATAATTTCCTCCTTAATTTCCTAGGTAGTTTTTTGGCTTTGATAGATAGTAACAGTTTGCTCGTATGAATTTTATCAGGGAATCGAACGGGTCAGCAAGATCAAACCAGGGTACAATCCGGCAACTTGGATGCTGGAAGTGACCTCACAGGCACAAGAAGATATACTAGGTGTCAGTTTCACGGAAGTCTACAAGAACTCGGACCTCTACCAGTAAGTAGTCATTAATTTTGCATGTTTGCCAAAGAAGAAACGGAAGGCCTGATGGACTGACAAACATGATGTACTATGTATTTTGCAGGAGAAACCAGAGCATGATCAGGGACATCAGCAGGGCCCCTGCTGGCTCCAAGGATCTCTACTTCCCGACGCAGTACTCGCAAAGCTCCGTCACCCAATGCACGGCGTGCCTGTGGAAACAACACCTGTCCTACTGGAGGAACCCTCAGTACACGGTTGTCCGCTTCTTCTTCTCCCTCGTTGTGGCGCTCATGTTCGGCACCATATTCTGGCAGCTCGGGGGCAAGACATCAAGGACGCAGGACCTGTTCAATGCGATGGGGTCCATGTACGCTGCGGTGCTCTTCATGGGGATCTCCTATTCCTCGTCGGTGCAGCCTGTGGTGGCCGTGGAGCGGACGGTGTTCTACAGGGAGCGGGCAGCCGGGATGTACTCAGCGCTGCCCTACGCATTCGGGCAGGTGGTGGTGGAGCTCCCCTATGTGCTGGTGCAGTCGCTGGCGTACGGGGTGATCGTCTACGCCATGATCGGCTTCCAGTGGGACGCCAAGAAGTTCTGCTGGTACCTCTACTTCATGTACTTCACGCTGCTCTACTTCACCTATTACGGCATGCTCGCCGTGGGGCTCACCCCCAGCTACAACATCGCCTCCATTGTCTCCTCCTTCTTCTACGGCGTGTGGAACCTCTTCTCGGGCTTCGTCATCTCACAGCCGACAATGCCGGTGTGGTGGAGGTGGTACTCGTGGGTGTGCCCGGTGTCGTGGACGCTCTACGGGCTGGTGGCCTCGCAGTTCGGCGACCTCACGGAGCCACTCCAAGACACTGGCGAGCCCATCGACGCCTTCCTCAAGAGCTTCTTCGGATTCCGCCACGACTTCCTGGGCGTCGTTGCCGTTGTCACCGCCGGGTTCGCCATCTTCTTCGCTGTCGCCTTCGGCCTCTCCATCAAGGTGCTCAACTTCCAGAGAAGATGATCCATCACACAGTGCACGGATGGACCAACGGGTCAATCTGATCTGCACATGTATACATATAAACACTTGCGTAGCAATAGTATACTCAGTACCAAGGAAATTGTACTAGTACATTTTTTTTTTGAACCGGGCATAACCCCTTTCTATTACTTAACATAACGGAAATACATCATCCGAGTCTAAAAGGAAACTGGAGGGAAAGCGAGTTCAAGACACCACTGGGAAACCCACTATGAGCACTCGTCATCGAGCAGCTCACTATGGGGCGAAAACCCAGTGCCATCTAAAACCAACTATCCTAACCAGCATAAACCAAGGCACCAGCATAAAAGTCTCCAAACATGGGGGAGGAAAGGCTCACATGATGAGCAGACAGCAAAAGCCCATGCAAGGGCAATGATCAAAGACTAACATAACAGTTCTTGGGGAGGATGTAGGAGACTACTGATGAAGATAGTATAGCAGCACCTCACCAGTCCATCGTTGGTTCCGCTGGGGCCGCACAGATCATCATCATGGTAGTCGCATTGGTCTTGAGCATCTTGGCGCGCGCTCCATGGTCTCGCGATCGGCTCCATCCATCAGACCTGCCCAATAATTCATATATCCACATGCAGAAAAAACCACATCAAAAGGAGTTTTTAGCTTCTTGTGTTCAAATGTGGCCCGATTACGACAGTTCCACATAGCCCAGCATATCGCCGCGAGGCCAAAGGTATAGAACTTAGATCCATCCGGTAAGAAGACATAGCACCAGGAGAAATATTGCCACAAATTGTCAGGACACAAATCCGTGCCCAGGACACACCCAACGGTTCTCCAGACTACCCTAGCCACTGGGCAGGTGAAGAAAAGGTGTTGTGAGGTTTCTCTATCATTGCAGAAGGAGCATTTCGGGTTACCAGCCCAATTTCGTCTTTTCATGACATCACGTGTCAACACAGCATCCTGGAACAACTGCCATAAGAAGATTTGAATCTTAAGAGGGAGTTTAGTTTTCCACACCCATCTATAGTCACATCCAGCTAGGTGCCTTTCCAAGTATGTATACATAGATTTAGTTGTGAAGCGCTTACTCTTCCCCAGGTTCTAGATAACTTGGTCCGGTTCATTAGAGATTGCCCAGGAATCAACAGCTCGTTTAACTTCCCCCCACTGATCCATCAGCGGAGGGTGCAGGCGTCTCCTGAAGAAATCTAGGTTAACACTGTTTTTAAACTTGGCCACTGTGATCTCCTGCTCATTACATATGCTGTAAAGCTCGGGGAATCTATCCCGCAAGGCAGAGTTATTATCAATGGGATCAATCCACACTCTGGCCAGGTTGCCAAATTACAGGAAATTGTACTAGTACATAGATGGTGAAGATAATTTTTTGGGTAAATTCGATAAACCAGAACGGCTGCTAAGCGGCTCTTGTTTCCCCTTCCTCTCTCTCCAGCCCCTCCGTTGAGAGTTGTTTGTGATGACTCGGCTCGTGCCCCCTCCCTCTCCGCCGGCGCCGCCGGCCAGAGCAGGCATGGGAGAGGACCGCGGGTAGGTCCTGTGCATAAGTCTAGGGTTTACCACAGGGGTGTGTGGCGCTATGCCAGCTAGGAGAAGGCCACCGGCGCATGCGAGCGGTGGCCAGTGCATGACAGCGATGCTCCTACTACTCGCAGCGCTCCACTGGTGGGAGCAAGATGCAGCGGGAGACTGCGAAGCTGACGTCTCCATGAATAAGATCGAGGCTACCTTTTCAAGAAGGGGAAAGCCCTCAGCCAACCTATTATTAATTATTCTATTGTAAACAAGGTCCAAGTATCACAAGGTTCAACGAAGTAAATAAAAGCCACATATATACCGCCCAAAGAGCAATGGGAAAAAAGGTAGAAATAAGTGAGCCTTCATGCATCACCAATCCCACTAATAGGCCGCTACCAAATCGGTTGAATAAATCACAAGCGGCCATCACCCATTAGTTGCATCCAAAGACCGTACCCGCTCCTCCTCCCTGTGAAGTAAAGGCTAAGGACCATGTCTAGATCCTTCATTTCTAGTTCATTTGCTTGAAGGCTACCAAGATCTAGAGCTTGTTTATTTGCCATGTTCGCTCTCTTAGTCACCATGGTGGAGGAAGGGGGACGGTGGAGGGGGAAAGATCGAACGTCCGACAGGTTCTGAAGCCAATTTGCCTGGAGCTTATTCTCAGTGGTGTGTGTGCGCTGCCCACCGAAGCTTTCCTCCCCTAGTCCTAAAGGATTCAGTTTTGGTGGTAGATGGCTGGCCTCCGACACCCTGTTGATGTATCCTCTGGTCGAACGACGACCGTGTGGAACTTCTGGCTACTTTTCTTCCCCTCGGCCTAAAGAGCCTATAGGGAGGGAGTTCGGCCTCCGCCACACGTCTACATCCTCTGACTCCGGCAAGCTGCCGGCGCTGGTCCTGCGGCGGATCTAGTGCTCCAAGTGATTTTGTCCCTGGTGACACTAGGTTTGGTTATGTGTCAAAGCCTACAAGTCAGGACCAAATTACAATCTAGTTCTCTGATCTGGGGTCTTTCATATAAGATGCAAGGACTCATTTCTAAGTTCACTTTCCTTATGGGTCCTTGTGTAAAATACGGTTGTATTGTACAGCTTCTAATATCTAGTGTAGTCTAGGTCCTTCTGGACCCTTCCCCTACTAGAAAAAGATAAACCAAAAAGCCATTGCTGCATGTCAAACCTTAGGAATATGTACCATTGTAATTTGTACTAGCCAATATGACTTGTGTTTGTTAAATGCCACCCACCCCAGCTATGTATTATACTTTCGTGGGGCCAGAACGCTCTTTCATTCCACCCTTCTATTTCTTCCCCTTGCCCTATCCATAGGCTCTTGACAAACTAGAGCCAAGCTTGTCATCAAGCTCCTGCTCCTACCTACGATCTTCTAAATTTCTTTTTGGGAGGAGAATGATGTTGTTAATAACTGCAACAGTTGAGTTTTTTATATTCTACTAGCACAACGAATGTGCTTTGCTATAGCGTAGACACCAGTTGCCAGGAACCAGGGCTGGCCGATTGTCTAGCATATTTTATGATGTGGTAAACTATGTCTGGAAACACTGCTGAACATAACATATTTATGGCCAAGTGTTTATGTTCTGGAAACTCAACATAACATATTTATGACATATCATATGGTGTGCTTAGTGCCAGATGAATTCATGTATCAAATAAACAGGGAAGGTGGGAATTACTTGAGGCGAGGGGCTTCACTGGAAGGAAGGAATCGAGCAAATCCACCACCTCACGGTGCAACTGCCACTTGCATGCAAACATCACCTGCCCAGTGCCCACCATCAACACCACAGCATCCCTGCAGCCCATGGAAGTCCTCTGACATGCCTAGAGCATGTGGCTCAACCTCCGCTCCGTACCCATGACTGCGAGGTGACACATGCCCGTGGCATCTTCCAGTAGTAATGCACAATGCGGCTGCCCCTCTCCTGCGAAATTCCTCCCTCCAACCTCAAAAGCTCTGAACTGTCCTCCCTCTCCATCCTTATAGCAATACCAACAGGACCCACCCCGACACATAGAATGTCAAAGAGACTTGGGGAAGTTCTTGCTGACTAGTACGGCTTCAATCAGAGGCCAAACAGAGTAGCGCATTAGTATTATACTGTGACAAGATGGATTCAATCGATCGAGAAAAGAGAATTCCAACTAACCTTGATGCACTTGTGGATCTGAAAACAATGCTAGCCCACATTGTTAGTAGGGCAAAAAGGATCATCCATGTGAATTGGATCAATGTTGGCAAATCCACAATATGGAAGATTATCATAGGCTGAAGGTGACAGGAAAAAAAAATGTTACTGATATTGATTTATATTACCTTTGATCTCTATCAGTTCAAATAAATTCAACCTCCTTCGATGGAAATACGAATTTAGGAAGAAAATGGAGGGTGGGCTCAAAGTTAACGGCGAGAAACCTAAAATGCCCTTCTGATGAGAAAACATTATCTGCTAATTCTTTTGTACAAACAAGCTGAAATTTTCCCAGATTACTATTGGAAACATATAGTATTTACTTATTTTTTTTAAATATCATTTTTGAACGAAAATTTGGAACCGTCTTGATAAAGGAGTAGCCATTATCTCCTGATCATTTTGTCCTAATAAGCTCAAACTTTGCCAGATTACTAATAGAAATATGTAGTATTTACTAGAAATTTTCTGGATGTTCTGCAAAATATCAAATTTTGAATCTATTTAGAAAAACAGCCATTATCTCATAACCCGTTTGCCCAAATAAGCTCTAAATTTCTCAGGTTACTACTGCAAACATTTACTAGTATTTACTGGAATGTTTCTGGATATTTTTTAAAAAATATCAATTTTTGTACTAAAAATTTGGTACTGCCAATTTAAACAGACAATATAAGTACAACTAGCTACTGACTAGAAAACTAAACTAGTTGGTATTATTTCTCTTCATTTCTATATAAACAACGAAACAAGAATAGAGATTAGTTCAAGGATTATAATTATAAATACAACTAGCTAGGTTTTGACTAGAACTAAACTACTTTCACTAGTGTCAAAAACGTTCTTATATTATGGACGGAGGGAGTAGGCAGGCTACAGGAACTACACTAGCTACCTTGTCCATATGCTTCACAAAGAAAGTATATGGAGACAAATGAGCAAATTAAGCACACAACTTTTGCAAAGCATGTGTGCTCTTCTCATCTCTAATCAACAGCAAGAGAAGAAAACGACCTCGTCCGGGGGAAGTCCGCGCGCTCGCTGCGGTCGGCGTGGAGCCGCGTAGGGCCTCCCTGGCTGCCTCCGGGACAGGCGACGGGAGAGGGAGGAACCGGCGAGCGGCGTAGGGCCGTCGCGACGGCCGTCGTCGACGGCGCCTCCCGCGGTGGGCGGCTGGGGGCAGTCTCGGCAGCGTGTCGGCGTAGCCTCCTCCTTCCGATCCGTCGGCGTGGCGACTGAAGAGTTCCGGCCGTCCGGCGGCGGCTAGGTTTGGCGCACGGGTGCGGCTGTGCCTGGTGTAGCTGGCGACCTGGCGCGCGAGCGTCGAGGGGAGGTCCTCTACAGCGTTTTTTTCTTTGATAAACGTTTGCCATCTACACGCCGGCCGAAATTTCGGCCGGTCCCTTCGTTGCGCGAGGCGCTGGCGTGTGGGCCCTGCAGCAGCTTCTTCGACGCAACCAAACTCCTGCACGCGGATGGCTGGCGAGCGCGGGCGGCCGGGGGCGGCGAGCGCGGGTGGTCGGGGGGTGACGAGCGCGGGCGGCGCCATGGTCTGCAAGTCCGGCGAGGACGGGGCGGCGGTGCTCCTAGCAAAGGACGACGAGTGCAACGGCCGGGGACGGTTTGAGTCGACGAGCTCGTAAGCCATGGCCGCGCGCGCGATGGGGCTGAGCACCGATGCTACCATGACAGGGGGGCATCACCTGCGAGCTCACAGGCAGGTCATCCATGGCTTACAAGCTCGAGGCGGACGGCGAGCTGGGAGCACCATGAGAGACACCCCCTGATGTTGCAACGAGCGATCTGGAAAGCTACAACCAATGCAAAAAAAAAAAAGCTTCAACCAGCGACGGCTGGAGGTGGAAGAAGGTGACAAACGCTGCAGTTTTGCTACATGCTTCAACCGGCATAGATTTTGCTACAACTGGCATAGCATTTTGCTACGACCAGCGTCACGTTTTGCTACAACACATAGCCGGCGTCGCGTTTTGCTACAACTAGCATCGCTTTTTGCTACAACCGACATAATGTTTTGCGACATCCATCACGGCTGAGCTGCGAGGCTCGATGGCGACGACGACATTTTTGCTGCAACCGTCGTAGGTTTTTGCTTTGTCCGGCAACGGCTTTTGTTACATCCGTTCATTTTAGATGCAAATGTTGCTACCTGCAACGGCGAGCTACAACCAACGACGACGGTGACGTTTTTTTTGCTGCAACCGTGTCTCCATTTTGCTACGACCGACAAAGAAAAATGCTACAATGGGCAATTCTATTTGCTGGAACCAGTCAATCGCCGGCGAGGCGGAGCTGCATCCATGGCGTGCGCGGGCGGCGAGGGCGGGATCCATCCATGGCGAGCACGGGGCGGCGAAGTTGCATCCATGGCAAGCGCAGGCGGCGGAGCTGCATCCAGGGGGCTGTGAGACACATTGAGATGCAAAGGCAGAGCTGCATCTGGCGAGCGGCCCCGGCGACGAGGACGGCCGGCGAGGGCGCCGACCGGCGACGGGGACGCCGCGGCGGTGCTTCAAGCTTGTCGCTGGGGGATGGCAGGGCGTCGAACGTCGCTGTGGGCGTTGCAATTTTTTTCGCGAGGGGGGGGGGGGGGGGGGGGGGGGGGGGGGTGGGGGGGGGGGGGGGGGGGGGGGGGGGGGGGGGGGGGGTTGGGGGGCAACTGGGAGGAAGACGAAACAGGGGTCAGATCCAACGGCCCTTAATCGTGGTATCGGGCGGCTAGGGCTCGACCGGCCGAACGGTTCGGCCGGCGCGCTGGCGCCTATAAGCGCCCTTTTTCTTTTGGAACGGGGTGCTCCTCCACCAATAATCTCACCCCCCACCCCCAAATTTTGTTCGCAAATTCAAAAAATAGAAAACATGAATTTGAAAAAATGTTCACGAATTTAAAAATTCATAAAATTTTGAAAAGTTCACGACATTTCAAAAAAGTTCATGGATTGAAAAAATGTTCTCAGATTTTAAAAATGTTCACTAATTTTTTTAAAAAGTTCATGAACTTTAAAATTGTTCATGAATTTAAAAAATTTACATGGATTTTAAAAAAAATATCAAGGATTTTTTAAAATCATGGATTTAGAAAAACTTCATGAATTTTAAAATATGTTCATGAATTTTAAAAATGTTAAAAAATCATGATAAAAATTTAAAAAATAAAACAATAAAAAGGAAACAAAGCCGAATGGAAAAACTGCCAGAGAAACATACAGAAAACCAGGGTTCCTAAAACTGGTGAGAAAAATCTACATGGGTCGGCCCATATAGGAACTATGACAGAGGGGGATGTGAGTGTTACTCGTACCTAATGGCTACTATTTGGGCTCAACTGGCCGATCTTTGTTGTTGGGCTGGGCCTACCAAATGTGTTGATGTTCGGTAATAAGAATGATGTCGCAAATTTGGAGGGTAGGCTTCAGCCTATCGAAGCCTCACCTTAGATTCGCCGTTGCGAGAATCCGTGTCCGACAATAGTAGCCGTTCAATGTCGCATCCCACAACCTGGGGTCGTTCGTCCCAGATCAAGGGCCGGGGTCAAAGCCGGATCGACGTGTATCAATGGGGGGATGCGACCCTACATGCCGCTTGGTGACCCCGTTCGGGAGCGAGGCAGAGAGATGGAAGCGATGTGGTATGAGGGATGGATGGAGGAGGAAGAACGCCTATTGAGAAACGTGGTAGAAAATAAAGCCTTCGTATGAATAAAACCCAGTATCACTACGAAGATGAAAAGAGGTTTAGATTACCAAGTACACGACAGAGAGAAGAGGTTGGTCAAGATGTTGATGTAGATTCCCGCAGCTAAGATTAAAATCTCCCAACCACGATAATTTCTCCCTCGAAGTGGTTCGCCGATCTAGCACCGAAAGAACGATGCCTCTATGGTATCCACACGTACCGAAGTAGTGGTTCAGTAGAGTTTCACCGTCCAGAACAAAGAACTGCTGGGAAAACTAGGGGAGGAGCGATGCTTCCTCTAAACTAGGAAGGTGTCGGGCCCCCAAGTGCAAAGGTTTGTAGAAAGCAGTAATTTCCCTCAAGTGGATGACCTTAAGGTTTATCGAACCAGTAGGAGTTGGTGACACAACCAGTGACAAGTACCTGCATACACAAATTACAAAACTACCTTGGCGCCCAACGAAACTAGCGAGATTGTCAATCTCACTAGCCTTGATAGTTACAAGGATTAAACGCAAGTGTGTATGGAAGATTGATTGCAGAGGAAATGTAAAAACATGGAATTGTAAGAGAGAGCATTGATCTGGTTGAAATAAGTAGGAAGAAGAATGGAACGGGGTCTGTAGGTTCACTAGTGGTTTCTCTCCAAAAGATAGCATGGCGTGGTGAAAAAAATATAGTTACATATCGATTAAATTACAATTTTTATGACTATGATTATACATGGCATAACTACAAATGAGCATCACATCCAAACATCCATAGATCAATATCCAACTTCATCTATAGCTAATACTCCACCCAAGACCTATATCTAGCATGCATCTTAAAGTATTAATTAAAGACAATATTAGATTAAGTATGATGATATGAAGTAGACGATGTATTGTCTCTCCCATGTTTAAAGGATAACTATGCAATCATTTTTTTTATCCCTAGTGGTAACAACACAATATAAACTTTTTCCACTTTCTATGACTATGGTAGATGATACGTCTCCAACGTATCTACAATTTTTAATTTTCTTATGCTATTATATTATCACTTTTGTATCATTTATATGTCATTTTATATTATTTTTATGGACTAACCTATTAACTTAGTGCCTAGTGCTAGTTCCTGCTTTCTGCATATTTTTTTTGTTTCGCAGGAAAACCATACCAAACGAAGTCCAAACACGAGGAAACTTTACGATGATTTTTTCTAGAACATAAGAGACCCTAGAAGCCTCTGGGAGAGACCAGAAGACACATGAGGGAGGCCCGGGGGTAGGCGCGCCGGGCAATCTTGTGCCCCCCCCCCCCCGGGTGGCTCCGTTTGCCCTAATCTCTGGCCTATAAATTTCCTAACATTCCAAAAAAACCCGAAGCGAGACCCAAAACAATTCTTCAGCCGCCGCAAGTCTCTGTTCTTCTACGATCCCATCTGGAGGCCTTTTTCGGTACTCTGACGGAGGGGGAAACCATTGGGGAGGCAATCTTCATCAGCCTTGCTGCTTCCATGATGATGTGTGAGTAGTTCCTACAGGACCTACGGGTCCATAGCAGCAGCTAGATTACTTCCTCTCTCTCTCTCTCTCTCTCTCTCTCTCTCTCTCTCTCTTTTGATCTTCAATACAATGATCTCTTCTGAGATCAATCCGATGTAACCTTTTGCGATGTGTTTGTTGGGATCCAATGAATTATGGGTTTATGATCAGATTATTCATTGATATTATTTTTAGTTCTTGAGCTTTCATTATTGTTTAATTTTATAGCATTGTATTTCTCTTCGATCAACATTTTGTGACTCTTCAAGAGCCAAGCGAAGACCTCGCTCTTCCTCAAGAGCAATGGAAAGAACTGCAATCTCATCGGCATTGTCACGACTATGCCCCTCCATCTTAGTGGTGGTCTCTTCGTGAGACTCAATGATATCATTAGCCTCACCTAGTTGTTTCAAGAGAGAAGCAAAGTGCTTCTTGGTCTCACCTTTGAGCTTACCCAAGAACTTGTCAAACTCGTTCTCATCCACCTTTACCTCCTCATTTTCGTCCGTGCAATCCAACAATGAAGGATTAGTAGTGATGGAAGTTTTGATGTTGGAGGTTACCTTGTTGATACCTTTAGCCATGAGGCACTTGGGGATGAAGTTCTCGTTGGGGGCGTCGAAGAGAGACGCCGAGGTTCGGGAAGAGGTGGCAATGGCCACGGAGGCTGTCGCCATCCCTTCACCACCTACATCATCATCATTATCGGAGATGTACTCTTCATGTGCCACCAACCCCTTTTGTGGCACCTTCTTTGTGAAGTTGTTCTTGTTGGGGAAGGACTTGGCCTTGTCTTTGCGGATAAGCTTGCCACCATTGTCTTCCCTCTTCTCGTAGGGGCAATCCACCACAAAGTGACCTACATTGCTATAATTGTAGCAAGTTCTCACACGTTGCTTGCCCTTGAAGCCACTTGAGTTGTTCTTGGAGAAGTTGGGCCTTGAGTTTCTCTTGTTGCCCCAAAATTTCCTTGACGCAAGAGCCATGTAATCGTGGTAAGCATGTAAGTCTTCGGGGCAACCCTCCTCTTCTTCCTCTTCTTCCTCTTCTTCTTCTTCTTCTTCTTCTTCCAGTATGGCATTGGCCTTCAAAGAAAGGTTGGGCTTCTTTGACCGTTGAGCACGTGCAAGGGCATTGTCGGTGGTCTTGTTCAGGATGTTCATAGCAATGAATCCATCCAACACATCACTTGAGGACAAGGTGTGGAGGCCCGGTCTTTGACGGATCACGAGGACATGGCCTTGTTGAAGGGCATGATGGCTTTGAGAAACTTGCGCTTGATCCAATTGTCATCTGTATCCTTGCTCCCATGATCTCGGAGTGAGACCGCGAGAGTAGTCAATCTCCGGTAGGGCTCACGAGGATCTTCATCTTCACTCATTGCAAACTCATCGTCCTCATCAAGTACCACTTCAAAGTTGGAGCGTTCAATGCTCGAACTTCCCTTGTACAAATAAACAATATGTTCCCATGCATCTTTTGCGCGAGTGAAAGGGCGCAAGTGTGCAAGCTCTTCGGGAGGCATAGCGGATTAAAGGATGAATAAAGCAGAGTGGTTGAATTGGTTGTCCACTTCTTCTCTTGATGTGAGGTTGTTTGGATCATGCGGGTAGAAGCCATGCTCAATAATTCTCCAAAGATGTGTTGAGATGTGATTCAAATGAGACTTGATACGCAAAACCCAATTAGGAAAATCATTTAGCACAAGCTTAGGAGGAGATCCAAGGTGGTTTATATGAGTTGAGGGGGCCGGTTCTCCATAGACCGGGGGAGGGGCAACCATGGCATGGATGCCCGTCCCATTCTTTCCTTGAGGCACATTGGCCTTATCACTACTAGCCCCCTCCTTGCCGGCGTTGGCATCCGACTCTGAGATAGTGGGGTTAACCACTTGCAATGGATCGGTAGAAAGTTTAATACCATCAAGGAATTCTTTGAACAAGGATTTGACCTCGGCTATCACGAAAGTTTTAAGAGAGGCAATTGCCTCATTTAAATCCTCACGTGTGATCATGGCCACCGCCTTGGCCGTGGGTAAGTCACCTTCCCTTGTCCGTAGTCAAGCATACTCTTTTAGGCAGGGCCGGCTCTATGTTTTGGAGGCGAACTCGATGACATGGGCCCTAATACTTCGGAGATAACATTTTAGGACTAATGACCTAAAATTGAGAAGAAGAAAATAGTACATAGAAAGCAGTTCAACACCTTAACAATCCTATAACATTCATACTAAAATTGGGAATGGATGAATCATATACGTACTTCTAAAACACCAAGAGGATGATGATCGATGAACTCGCGCGGTCGCAACCTTGCAGACGGACGTTCGGCAAGAGCAAGACGGGCCAACGGCGGCACGGCGGCAACAACCAACGGCTGAACAGTGGCACGACACAAGATGGCAAGAGCGGCCAACAGCCTGCTGCAGCGGCGGCAGCAGGCAAGGCGTTGAGTGGTGGCAGGAATAGTGAGCGACGATTGAAAGATGACGAAGCGATCGTGATGGATATTTTTCTGTTGATGAGTACCAGCGATCATGATGGATTGATGCATGTGAGATGCGTCCCTGCTAGCGCTAGCGATCAGCCAATTGGCCCATCACGCTGCTTCTTTTTATTTTCTCTATTTTTACTGCCTATATATATATATATATATATATATATACTAGATCATGTGCCCCCTGGTTCTCATGAATCTGAAGATCCGGATCTGAAACCGAGCCGCCTCCCGGGTCGCTCTTGGCGACTTCGGAGGCACCCAGCCGCCAGCAGCCTCGTCCTCCTCCTCCGTCGATCCTCCTCGCCGTCGCCGGCGGTGGCCTTCGTGGCCGGCCGGCCGGCGGCGGCGGGCCTCCCCACTTCGCCTCCCTACCCACTCCCTCCTTTAGAATCGATCTGGCCATGATCTACTCTTAGTATTGCTGGCTCGTGGGCGTGGCACTTCCGTGCGGGTAACGGTGCGGCTGGCCGCGATCCGTTGTTGCCGGATGCAAGGCCCAGCTCGTTCATGGCCTGGCTTCTGCCCTGACGCTCTTGCTGCCCTTGCTTCAGCCCTGACGCGAGTCCAGTACGTAGCCTGGCGATGCGGCAGCTTGGACGGACAGTTGGGAGACGCCATTGGTGTTGGTCCTTCTTGATCACTACATCCTGCGGCGGCAGAAGCAGATTGCAAGAGCCGCTGAGTGGTCCATGTGAGAGTTTCTCTTCGGATCTGATGGTTGACTTCGACAGGGCGATGCGGACTATGGACAATGGCTTGACGCAGAGGAATGGTTGTGCAGCGGTGGCAGATACAGATCGCGTGTAGCTGCTAGGATCGTGCAAAAGAGGTGGCGACAACACATAAAGGATATCGACGGTGGTGCTACTCGAGCACCCGGTTTCAAGCTCTGGGATGAAAACCTAGGTATGGCCCAAGTTGGTTATACCTGGCAATGGTGATGTTTTTACATCATTACCTTGTTGAAGGCATTGCTCGGGTAAGCTCGGATTGGTTCTTCAGGGTGAAAACCTAGATTCTAGCCTTGGATGGTTGGATCCGGTGACGATGGCGTTTGGGCGTCGCTTCCTTCCTGAGGGTGTTGCTGTTGAAGAGCCTCGTCGTCCATGTGGTGTCATAGGATGGTTGGTGCGGATATGGTCATTGTTTAGTCTGCTGATCATGTAATTGATCGCTTCTTTTTCTTTCTCGCCAGTGCATAGCTTTGGTCTTGTATGACTTTGCTATTTGCCAGGTGTTTTTTTTTGCATGTGTTGATGTTGGCTGTGTGCATCTTAGCTATGCAGAGGCCGGATGTGTGCTCATTATGTTTGTATCCTCTTGATGCTTCATTTTGAGTTAATAAAATCCATCCTTTATCGGAGATCATGTGCCCCCTATAGTGCTGGGCCCTAGGTCGTCGCCTCTGTGGCCATAAGCCAGAGTCGACCCTGCTTTTAGGCGGTGAAGCCCTTAAAAAGAGACGAGACTCTGATACCAATTGAAAGGGTCGATATGGTGTTGACTAGAGGGGGGTGAATAGGGAATTACCAATTTTAGCCTTTCTTAACAAATTGGGTTAAGCAACAAATATGTTGTCTAGATATGCAACTAGGTGGATAACCTATATGATGCAACCAACAACAACAACACAAGCAAGCAAGGATACAACACAATAATAGCTTGCACAAAGTAAAGGTAAGAGATAACCATAAGTGGAGTCGGTGAAGACGAGGATGTGTTACCGAAGTTCCTTCCCTTTAGGGGAAAGTACGTCTCTGTTGGAGCGGTGTGGATGCACAATGCTCCCCAATAAGCCACTAGGGCCACCGTATTCTCCTCACGCCCTCGCACAATGCAAGATGCCGTGATTCCACTAGTGGTTCCCTTGAAGGCGGCAACCAGACCTTTACAAACAAGGTTGGGGCACACTCCACAACTTAATTGGAGGCTCCCAACATCACCACAGAGCTTCATCACAATGGAATGTAGCTCCAAGGCGACCTCTTCCGTCTAGGGTGCCCAAACACCCAAGAGTAACAAAATCCCCACAAGAAGTATGGGGGAATCAAATTTCCTTTGGTGGAAGTGTAGATCTAGGTCTCCTCCTTCAATCCCTAGCAAATCAAAAAGTTTGAGTGGCTAGAGAGAGAGATCGGACAAGAAAACTTGAAGGGCATTAATGAAGGAGAGAGAGACGCAAGAGGTAAAAGGTAAGTGGAAGAACCACTACCTTATATAGTGTCCCCCTAATCCAACCGTTACAACCGCTTTTACACTGCAACGCTACAACCACTTTGGTACAACCGGGATTCGCGGGTTACCCTGCAGAAGTGCACCTGGCGGTACAAACGGTGAGCTCACTAGTAGAACCGGTAGTTTGGAGTCACCCGGGAACTACTGGCTCACTACCGCCTTGAAATAGAGGGGAGACACCCCCATAGCGGTGGTTGGGGTGGTGGTTGCACCGGTGCAACCGCATGGCCCAAGTATAGGTGGTGGCTAAGGCCCGAGTGGTACAACCGCTTAGGACCACCGGTAGTACCGGCTTGAAAGAGTCTGCTAGTAACTACCAGGCCGCCACCGCCCAAGAACCACCCCATTACATAACAAAATCCGGTGGTAGGGCGATACTGGGCCGGTACAACCGCCTGAGAGCAGTCCTAGGGTTTGCCTGACATGAGGCGGTACAACCGCCCGGAGGCGGCGGTACAACCACTGGCAAAGCACCGGGGGACTACAAACTCTAGGGTATCACCCCTAGGGTGGTAGTTGTGCTGGAAGTACATGACATGTGGTACAACCGCTTGGGTAAGTGGTACAACCGCTTTGGTGGAAAAACCACTGTTCCAGACAGAATCTGAGGACCTCTCTCCGCGAACGGAAGGATATATAGTGGGCGCAATAGAGTGTGTATGTGCATTGATTCACCCAGTACCTCCCAATGCGGATTCCCTCTTAATAGTACGGGTTTTCTACGACCAAAAATAAACATGTCTGAAACTCCGTCTTCGATCTTTTCCGTCCAGAGGGAACGCCTAATCGTCTTGTGCCATCTGAAAGTATCCTGAGAGACTAAGGCACACGATTAGTCCGCAAGGTGAATTGTCATCATCACCAAAACGCTAAGGCGGGAAATGCCCTAACATGCAGGCATTCCAAGCTTTGGAAGCCTTAAGGCCCAATATGGGGACAAGAGATTCACCCTCACCCATTGTTAGACGATCATTTGTGATTTCCCTAAGTTCAAGGAGCATTATGCCGCCCTAAAGAAGAATGGAGGGCCGACGGCGGTCGTTGAGTATGGTGAAGGTGTGAAACGGCTGAGGGGGAAGACTAACTCCAAGGTGGATGACAAGCGTGATACGATGACACTCACCTTGCAAGAAATTATGAAGGGGTTCCTGAACCAAAAGGAAGTGAGGGAGGATAGGAAGCACCAAGAGAAGGAGGAGCAAATGAAGGCCTGTTGGGGAACGTTGCATGGAAAACAAAAAAAATTTACGCACACGCAAGATCTATCCATGGTGATGCATAGCTACGAGAGGGGAGAGCATCTTCATACCCTTGAAGATCGCTAAGCGGAAGCATTTATCAACGCGGTTGATGTAGTCGTACACCTTCACGATCCGTCCCGATCAAGTACCGAACGTACGGCACCTCCGCATTCAGCACACGTTCAGCTCGATGACGTCATCGCCTTCTTAATCCAGCAAGAGGTGTGAAGTAGTAGATGAGTTCCGGCAGCACGACGGCATGATGACGGTGTTGGTGAAGAACAGTCTCCACGAGGCTTCGCCAAGCACAACGGAAACTATGACGGAGGATAAACTAGAGGAGACGGGGTTGCCGGCATACGGCTTGGTGAATCTTGATGTATTCTGGATGCTAGCCCTGCCCCTCTATTTATATGTTGAGCCCTGGGGTCATTTCTTGGAGAAAGAGCCTCCTCAAAGCCGGTTTAGCACGCAAGGCAAGAGTCCTTCTCGGACTCCAGGACCAGACGCCAGGTTCCTCGGCGTCTGGCCCCAGACACCAGGGTCCCTGACGTCTGGCCCACTGTCCTCCTCAAAACTCCTTTTTGCACCTTCCTAAAGCCTCGTGGGCTTTACCCCTTGGCCCAAATAAAGTGTTCTCGTACCCGAACATTTCGGGAAACATCCGAAACCCCTTCCGGTGAATTCTGGAACCCTTCCGGAGACCAAACACCATTATCCCATATATCAATCTTTACCTCCGGACTATTCCGGAGCTCCTCGTCATGTCTGTGATCTCATCCGAGACTCCGAACAACATTCGGTCACCAACATACATAACTCATATAATACTATATCGTCAACGAACGTTAAGCGTGCGGATCCTACGGGTTCGAGAATGATGTAGACATGACCGAGACGCTTCTCCTGTCAATAACCAATAGCGGGACCTGGATGCTCATATTGGTTCCTACATATTCCACGAAGATCTTTATCGGTCGAACCTTTATGACAACATTCATAATTCCCTTTGTCTGTCGACATGTTACTTGCCCGAGATTCGATCGTCGGTATCTCCATACCTAGTTCAATCTCGTTACCGGCAAGTCTCTTTACTCGTTCCGTAATACATCATCATGTAACTAACTCCTTAGTTACTTTACTTGCAAGCTTCTTGTGATGCTGTATTACCGAGAGGGCCCAGAGATACCTCTCCGTCACACGGAGTGACAAATCCCAGTCTCGATCCATGCCAACTGAACAAACACCTTCGGAGATACCTGTAGAGCATCTTTATGATCACCCAGTTACGTTGTGACATTTGATAGCACACAAGGTATTCCTCTGGTATCCGGGAGTTGCATGATCTCATGGTCGAAGGAATATGTATTTGACATTTAAGAAAGCAGTAGCAATAAACTGAACGATCATATGCTAAGCTAACGGATGGGTCTTGTCCATCACATCCTTCTCCTAATGATGTGATCCCGTTATCAAATGGCAACACATGTCTATGGTTAGGAAACCTTAACCATCTTTTGATTAACGAGCTAGTCTAGTAGAGGCTTACTAGGGACACATTGTTGTCTATGTATCTCTACTCATAGTGGAGCAGTTGGTAGGATTGCGTCCAGGGTTTTTTTTGTCTGGCTTTTTTTCGTCCGGTTTTTTTCGTCTCACCTCCCACCACCACGCTTCACATTGTTTTTTTCATCGTCTAATAAAAACTTTCTTAACTAGCCACTTTTCAAATGGGTAGGAACCGATAGCACGTTACCAAACAATGAAATCCAGTTTCATGACAATCAATGCTAAAATCTTAACTTTCCTAATGCATCAATCCTTACCTTTCCTAACAACTAAATCTTCTACTATTAAAGGAAAATTGGTGAATGATGATTCATCATTCAACTTCTCCATAATGGTACGTTGTGGCCTTCCCACACTTAGCGAAACAATTAATCGCACTTATCAAATCTCTACTCCTAAAGGAGGAGTATGCGGTTGGTGATGGTTAGTCATGGTTAGTCGTTGTTCGTTCGTCTCGTCGCTTCAACCCTCCTCCCACGTCCAGCATTGCCCGTTTTTTCGCCCGTTCTAATTTGCTAAATCACCCCTTATCTGGGTTTTCCATACTTGCCCCTCCTCTCCCCCACGAGGCGGGGGGCGCACATATTTCGCTTTCGCCTCGCCTATCTTCTACCTCTCCCCCGACTCCTCTCTCTCACGCGAGAAAATTGGCTATTTGCCACTTTCAATATGGGGCTTCGCACAAATGCCACTGTCAAGATTGACTTCGTAAAAATGCCACCTAGCTCATGTGTACTTTGATTAACATGCCATTCCACCCCTTTTACAGATTTCCCTTTTTCTTTTCCCATTTACAGGCACCGGAAAAGACTAAACTGCCCCTGATGTTATCTACACGTACTTGGCATCTAATCTGCGCACTTGAAACAGACAAGAGCATGCAGCCCGCCGAGAATAACGTGCTTGCCGTATCCGCGTCTTGCGTCAACCTCTGGACGCCGCCCCCATCTCCTCGCTGCCGCGTGACATTGATCTTCTCGCCGCCGCCGATTTCGTCGACGCTACGTGCCGCCGATCTCCTCGGCGACGCTCGACAACGAAGTGGCGACATGGAACCCAACCTTTCCGGACGGTATTATGGTTTACCTTTCCCTTAGCTTGTTTTCTTTGATTCTAATTCAACAAAGCTCGTTATGTGATGTATGGAATCCGTTGGAAGTACAGCCATCATCCCTGACCTGCTCCCTGTTAATTCAAATTGACATATAAATGATAAATCCCAACAATGATATACAGCTTACTGAGAAGGAATTAACAATGCAAGTACTGTTCATAATGCAATCATTAATTAAGCATGATAGTTTAGTCACTGTTATCCTGGTGGCATTCATAGGCTGCCAATTTACAACAAAAACAATGTTCATAATGTAAACATTAATTAAGAAGGAAGTAGTAAATCATGTTGAGGAACTAACGGATGATTATGCATATTTTTTGTATTGGACATCATAATTATGTTGAGCTAGATATATGCATTGTAAAAATATGATCACCACTCAATCTTCTGTTCATGTTCTCCCAATTGTTTGGAATAGGCATGATTCAGAGGTCAGGCTAGGGAGCAATACTGATAATACATTTTTATTGGTTGAGGTCCCCAATTGTAGTGGAATGGCCATTTAGCGTCGGCTACAGCAGTTGATGGTCACAATTGGATGTATCCACTTGCTTTTGGGTTCATAGCATGTGAGACGGAAGACAATTGGACTTGGTTTATGAATCAACTTAAGAAGGCAATAGGAGATCCTCCACTTCTTGCGGTGTGCACAGATGCTTGCAAAGGATTGGAGAATGTGGTGAAGAATGTGTTTCCCAATGCTGAACAAAGGGAATGTTTTTACCATCTTATGAAGAATTTTGTGAAAAGGTTCCATGGGTTTGGAAGGATGTATCCTGCAGCAAGGGCTTATAGGGAAGACGTGTTCACAGAACATATGTCTAAAATTATTAAAGAATCAAATGAGGTATGGAAATGGTTAAGTCAGTACCATAATCTCAAGTGGATGAAGTGTGTATTCAACTCAGATATCAAGTGTGACTACATCACTAATAATGTAGCAGAGGTTTTCAACAATTGGATCCGAGACATAAAGGACTTACCTGTTGCTGAACTAGCTGACAAGGTTAGAGAGATGATCATGCTTTTGTGGAGGAAGAGGAGAATGATTGGCGCAAGACTACCATCTGGACGGATACTACCAGCAATTACGGTTCAGCTGAGGGAAAATACTAGAGGCCTGGGGCACTTGAAAGTTGTGGAATCTGCTAACTGGAGTGCAGAGGTGTGGGACAATAGCAAGAATCTGCTAACAAGGCACAACTACTCCAGAGAGGATGCCCACTGCAGCTCCAGCAAAGAAGCTGACTCCAAAGAGAAAGCTACAAATTGGATGATTGATCTCTATGAAATTGATGTTATAGTTATGTCAGATGTGAACTCACAAGTAGTTTTCTTCTATGTGAACTCACAAGTAGTTTTCTTCTATGTGAACTCAATTTCTCCGAGTTGTGAGCTCATATATTCTTTTTAGCTGTGAACTCATTTTACTTTTATCTATGAACTCAGTATGTGAACTCATCATTTTATTTCGTGGGAGGTGAACTCATTTCATATTCATATATGAATCGTGGTTAAAGTGATATGTCTCTCCCTTGCCAATATACTGAATTTTGAGGTCTACATATTTTGCCACTTCTAGCTACATTTCCATTTCCTGTCTTTAAATAAGCTACAGCAAGTGCAGAAGAACAGATTGCAAGAAACGTCACTAGTGGCTTTGATTGTATCTGTGATTGTATTTGTGGAAGGCAAACGTACACTCTCCTCTGACTGCAATTCCTTTTTCCTATCTTTACATACACTGTGATTAGATACACAAGCAGGTATACATACACTGTGATTAGATACATGTAATTGCCAAATTGCAATGCAAGATTCAAGTAAAGGATTAGAGCAAATGTCACTTACAGGTTGCTTGCATCCCCGTCTTCAGAACATGTACACACATCCATCTCCTCCAGCCGGTGCTGCCATCACGCCACTTGAGCTGTTGTTCAACACTGCCCTCGTATGTCTTGGCTCTCGGGACAAGGTACGCCAACGCGCGAAGGGGAGGGCGAGCTGCGCTGGCTGGGCCACCACCGGCGGCGAGCTGCGGTGGCTCGCGCAGGCACCCGCGAGGCTGCGCCGGCACGTGCAGACGTGCACGAGCACCGGCGGCGAGCTGCAGTGTCTCGTGCAAGCATCGGCAAGGCGAGGGTGAGCTGCGCCGGCGCGAGTAGGCGTGGGCGAGTACCTACGGCGACCTGCGGATGCTCACACGGGCGTGGTCAAGGCGAGCTGCGGTGGCGCGCGCAGGTGTCGGCGAGCAACGGCGGCGACCTGTGGTTGCTCGGGCAAGCATCAGCGACATGACGAGCTAGCCAGCCTCGAGCAATCCCCATCCAACCAGCCCACAAACGCATCGGATAAGGTTGAAAGGTCCAAGGGCACTTTGGTCCTTTCAGGTGCCAGAAAATGGAAAAGAAAAAGAAAGCAATGGGAAAAGGAAAAATGACATGTTAATTGAAGTACACATGAGCTGGGTGGCATTTTACAAAGTCAATCTTAACAGTGGCATTTGTGCGAAGCCCCATATTGAAAGTGGCAAATAGCCAATTTTCTCCTCTCACGCTCGCTACCGCATCGCCTCCCAGCACCGGCCGCCTCCACCGCTGACTGACTAGCACCTCCATCTTCTCTCCAATCCTTCCTGATTCTGATTTTTTTCTTTCCAAACATGATCCCCACCCGATCTGGAGGGGTTGCCTCCGTCCATCCCGTCACGCCCCTTGTGCCGGCCATGGAAGAGAGAAGGATCAAGGATGGAGAGCAGAGGAGAGCGCAGCTAGCGGCCCAGAAGGCTGCAGCACGATCGCCCGCTGCGCCGACACTGATGCTTGCGTGCTCGTTCCCCTCCCTTCTGCCCACCCCCACCTCCAACTCAATCTTTGGCTGCCGCCACATATATAGCAGATGGCCAAGTCTGGGTACACGCTCCCACCGTCCATCATCATAGAGGAGAGGACACCGCCTCGCGCCCGCTCCCCGCGTCGTCTTTACATGACCAACTATGGGCCGACGGTGGGGCTGACATACGACGAGGGCGCCGCGGCCTTTGGGGAGGTCGAGGGGCGGCGGATAAAGTGGTGCACGCCGTCATCGTCCGGTTTCACGAGCCCACTGCCACCAGGGTCGCGCGACGCTCCACAGGGCTGCTTCGGTGCCCGTCGTTCCCAAGGCCTCTTGATTGGTGTATGATCAGTGTATTGGTGAGGAATTGATGTTGAAGATCCCACATACGACAGGGATGGTTGATGAAGACAATGATTTTGTAGCTTTAGGTACGAGGCTGAGATGGTTCATTTTTTTCCTAATTGTAGTTTATGGCATATATTCCCTATGCTCTTATGTTCACATGGATAAGCAACTTCACAGCAAAGACGTTTTGCCTTCTTTGATTTGCATAATCCTACTTGATTTGCTAGGCTGGCCTACTATCTGATGCCTTTCTTCAGATCTTGCAAACTCTCTAGCTAACATTAATCTTCATCCAGGAGAGAAGATGCAGCAGTAGACCATAACAAATGAATATCAGCCTGATCGAATGGATGAACGACTGCTAATGAAATCATGTTGGGTTGTGTAGGTTGCTACAAACTTGCCTAGCAAACCAAAGATATTTAGGATGACTAGAAGTTCCAACTTCTTTTTCCTTTTGACTCTCTGATGAATGTGCAGGTTAGTACAGTACCTTGATGAAATGGCTCAGCAAGGTGGCGAGGAAAGGCAATGCAAGTATTCGTCATTAATTTGTCTCTGTCAATAGTTCAACTGATTTTTACTAATCAAAACAACTGTTTGTGCTTTTTCTGGTATAACAAATTACATATTCTGCTTTCCCAACCTAAATATGGGGAAGGTTTCATAAATTGTTTATTTGAATATGATGATGAAAGAGATTACCCACTGTTATTTCTTCCAATAGAAGCACTCTTTTGTTGGTTTTGTTACATAGCCAAAGCAGCTGCTGAAGACACAGGTGTGTGCTGAGCTCAAGAGAATAACTACTCCTAACTTTTGGAAGGTAGCCGTATTGTAGCAACATGCAAATGTTGGGTAAGGTGTCCCCTTCCATGTCAATCTTTTTTGCAATCTTGCGTAATGTTCATTTGTGCTTCAGTTTTTTTGTTACCGTCGATGTGTGACATGACTGGTAATGTCCAAAAGGTGACTTCCTGGTTTTTCTTTCAAAACTGCATATATCTACAGTTGGCTCATAATAGATGGATTGGTTTTTTTGTTCTTTAGTATGAGCGCATATGCCAATTTCTCTCATAACTAAGTGTTCACTCCTACATTTAGTTGAAGATTTTTAGTACAAATTGGAGAACATGATTTTTTTAGAGAAGGAATTGCAGAACATAATGCATATTGAGACATAGATTATGCTTTCTCTGGTTCCAGAAATTAGATGGTGTGCTTGCAATAATTATATATAGCTTCTTCATGGTCTTGCAGTGAAGTTTGTTTTAACATGGTTTCTCACCATTTGGTCAAAGTAGTAATCTGGGAGCATATGTACGGCCTCTGAGCCAGGTGTCCTTTCATACTTTCGGTCACTTTCTGGATATATAGTACAATACAAAAAATTTGTGATTAGTTGTAACATTCAGTGAATATGTTTATAATTCTAAATGAATCTTCATCAGCAGCCAGCCTTTTCAGTAAATATGTTCTTGCTACAGATGATTTTTATTCGTGTAACTAATTATTTTCTTGTTAGTGCTCTTTCATGAGCTGAAGAGCATGATGTTCCTTTGGTAACAAGTTTCAGATGCATCACTGGAATAAATTATACAGAAAAGAGATGACCTTCATAAGGGAAGCATTTCTTGTATGACAAATTTATGAAACCACTATTGCTAGAATTTTGCACTCATTGCTAGGGGAATGCAAACAAATGCAATTATGTTCAATATGAGGGCCCGTCATGCGTTTGGGAAGAGAAGTATGTGTTGTCGGAACAAATACACGATATTTTTTGGTTCTGAATCCTGATGATCTCAAATATGGTCGCTACAGTTTTAAAAATGATTTCTAACCACTAAATGGTCTTATTTATTTACTGAATTATGTTGTTTGTTCCCCGCAAAAAAAAGAATTATGTTGTTTGTTTTTTCCTCTCATGTAACTACTTCATAGCATACAATTAGGCAGTGTGCTCGAAGAGAATTGCCAAGGTCTTTTCTGTACAAACTCATCGAATCTTTTTCTTCTTGTGGCTGCTTGATTCTTCTTTACATAAAATTCTTACACTGAACTAGGCTGAGTAGTTATATGTACAAACTACTCCTTTGACCTTACACAAATAATTTGATAGGCTTGTTCTTGAAAATGCTGAGAGGAAAAAATAGTTGATGCACTACTCTATACCCATGCATCAACTCTTTTAGTTCCTATTGGTTCGATACATCTTCGTTGAATTTTTTTGCTCTTTGATTTTGTGGCTGCTTACAGTTTCGCGAGGGAGCTGCCGGATTGTTTATGATCTGGAATAAGGCGGAGAGGAGGCTCATGAGGCCTATCAAGAGGCTCCAGTCTCTAAAGATTATGGAAGTGAAGCATAGGGTCGCTCTCCTATCAAGAGGCTCCAGTCATGCAGGCTCGTTGAGCATGGTCGATTCTGTGTGGTCCCGCCCTCACGCCAACAATGAGGACTGCGCCACCATGCCTTCACGTCCGTCCTCTCATCCAACCATGGATATTTTCCTCAAGCCACTAAGCTAACCCCGTCTGCAAGTTCCGTGCTTCTTCTGCCTGCGTACATCCATCTCTTGGACGGTTCAAGTTCAGGAACAAGGCGAGGAGGAGGCTCACGAGGGCCATAAAGAGGCATTATCATAACTTTTTTTTTCCTGGGAAATACATTATCATCACTAGCAAGTTTCTTAACATAGGCTACTTCGTAGCATCAAATTAGATAATTCTTATACGACATTCCGGTGAAGGAGCACTACCCCACTGAATGTGATGTTCATCCAATTAATGCTGACAAGATGGAGAAGACCATGCGACCTTTATGTGAAGGAGAAATTACAACATTGTGATATCTGGACCTTCGTGTGAAGGCGAAATTACAACAGAGTGATGTATCAAGTAAAATCGTGCACTGATTTATTGATGAAATTGTAAAGGATGATTGTTGATTCATTTGCCTACATCGCCCGTAGCAACGCACGGGCATCTAACTAGTCCACACATGTATCTGAGTTTCCGATCAATACAATTCTAGCATGGATAATAGACGTTTATCATTAACAGGGAAATATGATAATAACCAATTTATTATTGCCTCTAGGGCATACTTCCAATAGTCTCCCACTTGCACTAGAGTCAATAATCTAGTTCACATCGCCATGTGATTAACACCCAATGAGTTCTGGGGTTTGATCATTTTTTTCTTGCGAGAGAGGTTTTTAGTCAAATGAGTCTGCAACATTCAGATCCATGTGTACTTTGCAAATCCTTATGTCATACTGTAGATGCTGCTATCACGCTTCACTTGGAGCTATTCCAAATGACTGCTCCATTATACATATCCTGTTTGCTACTCAGAGTTATCCAGATCGGTGTCAAAGCTTGCATCGACATAACCCTTTACGACAAACTTTTTATCACCTCCATAATCGAGAAACATTTCCTTAGTCCTCTAGTTACTAAGGATAATTTTGACCGCTGTCCAGTGATCCACTCCTGGATCACTCTTGTACCCCCTTTGCCAGACACGTGGCAAGGCACACATCAGGTGTGGTACACAACATGGCATATCGTATAGAGTCTATGGCTAAGGCAAAGGGGACGACCTTCGTCCTTTCTCTTTCTTCTGCCGTGGTCGAGCTTTTGAGACTTTACTCAACCTCACACCTTACAATACAGGCAAGAACTCCTTCTTTGACTGGTCCATTTTGAAGTCCTTCAAAATCTTGTCAAGGTATGTACTCATTGAAAGTCTTATCAAGCGTCCTGATCTATCTCTATAGATCTCGATGCCCAATATGTAAGCAGCTTTACCGAGGTCTTTCATTAAAAAATTCTTATTCAAATATCCTTTTATGCTATCCAAAAATTCTATATCATTTCCAATCAGCAATATTTCATCCACATATAATATCAGAAATGCTACAGAGCTCCCACTCACTTTCTTGTAAATACAAGCTTCACCGTAAGTCTGTATAAATCCATATGCTTTGATCACCTCATCAAAGCATATATTCTAACTCCGAGATGTTTGCACCAGTCCATAGATGGATCACTGGACCTTCCACACTTTGTCAGCACCTTTAGGATCGACAAAACCTTCTGGTTGCATTATATACAATTCTTCCTTAAGAAACCCGTTAAGGAATGCAGTTTTGACGTCCATTTGCTAGATTTCATAATCATAAAATGCGGCAATTGCTAACATGATTCGGATAGACTTAAGCATCGCTACGGGTGAGAAAGTCTCATCGTAGTCAACCCCTTGAACTTGTTGAAAACCTTTTGCGACAAGTCGAGCTTTGTAGACAGTGATATTACCATCAGCGTCCGTCTTCCTCTTGAAGATCCATTTATTCTCAATGGCTTGCCGATCATCGGGCAAATCCACCAAAGTCCACACTTTGTTCTCATACATGGATCCTATCTCACATTTCATGGCCTAAGCCATTTATCGGAATCTGGGCTCATCATAGCTTCTTCATATTTCGTAGGTTCGCCGTTGTCCAACAACATGACTTCCAGGACAGGATTACCGTACCACTCTGGTGTGGAACGTGCTCTGGTCAACCTACGAGGTTCAGTAGTAACTTGATCTGAAGTTTCATGATCATCATCATTTGCTTCCTCTCTGGTTGGTGTAGGCATCACGGGAACGGTTTTCTCTGATGTACTACTTTCCAATTCGAGAGTAGGTACAACTACCTCATCAAGTTCTACTTTCCTCCCACTCACTTCTTTCGAGAGAAACTCCTTCTCTAGAAAGTACCAATTCTTAGCAACAAAGATCTTGCCTTCGGATCTGTGGTAGAAGGTATACCCAATAGTTTCTTTCGGGTATCCTATGAAGACGCACTTCTCCGCTTTGGGTTCGAGCTTATCAGGCTGAAGCCTTTTGACATAAGCGTCGCTGATAACCCACAAGTATAGGGGATCAGTTGTAGCCTCTTTCAATAAGTAAGAGTGTCGAACCCAATGAGGAGCTAAAGGTAGAACAAATATTCGCTCAAGTTCTTTCGACCACCAATACAACTCTATGCACGCTTAACGTTCGCTTTACCTAGAACAAGTATGAAACTAGAAGTACTTTGTAGGTGTTGTAGGATAGGTTTCTAGGATAATAAAAAGCACGTAAATAAAAACTAGGGGCTGTTTAGATAAAGAAACAACTAAGTTATTTTTAGTAGAGAGCTTTTTGTCACAAGAAAGTTATTTGTCCCTAGGCAATCGATAACTAGACCGGTAATCATTATTGCAATTTTATATGAGGGAGAGGTATAAGCTAACATACTTTCTCTACATGGATCATATGCACTTATGATTGGAACTCTAGCAAGCATCCACAACTACTAAAGATCATTAAGGTAAAACCCAACCATAGCATTAAGTATCAAGTCCTCTTTACAACCATACGCAAACAACTTACTTACTCGGGTCTGTGCTTCTGTCACTCACGCCACCCACCATAAGCGAATCATGAACATATTGCAAACCCTACAGCGGAGATCCCTCACGCTTGCACGACACGGAGAGCACCATAGGACATCACCAGTAATAAAACATACAACTCAACCCAATCATGATCATCAATCAACCCATAGGACAAAACGGATCTACTCAAACATCATAGGATAGCCATACATCATTGGGAAATAATATATAGCGTTGAGCACCATGTTTAAGTAGAGATTACAGTGGGGAGAAGGGGTGTTACACCGCTGCATAGAGGGGGAGAGAGTTGGTGATGACGATGGCGAAGTTGTTGGTGTAGATCGTCGTCACGATGATGGCCCCGGCGGCGTTCCGGCGCCACCGGGAGAGAGGGGGAGAGAGCCCCCCTCCTTCTTCTTCTTCCTTGACCTCTCCCGTAGATGGGAGGAGGGTTTCCCCTCTGGTCCTTGGCCTCCATGGCGGCGGAGGGGCGGGAGCCCCTCCGAGATTGGATCTCTCTCTCTGTTTCCTTCTGTTTATGCATTCCAGATTCTGACCTTTCACCGTTTCTTAAATTCTCGGAGATCCGTAACTCCGATTGGGCTGACATTTTAACACGATTTTTATCCGGATATTATCTTTCTTGCGGCGAAAGAAGGGGACCAACCGCCTTACAGGGTGGCCACAAGGCCCCTGGCCGCGCTCAGGGTAGGGGGCGCGCCTCCAGGGCTTGTGGGCCCCTCGGGCATCGTCTTGCGTTGATTCCAATTCCCAAAAATCACAAATATTCCAAAAAAATCTCCATAGGTTTTTATCACATTTGTACTTCGTTTGGTATGGATATTCTGCGAAACAAAAAACATGCAACAAATAGGAATTGGGCACTGGATCAATATGTTAGTCCCAAAAATAGTATAAAAAGTTGCCAAAAGTATATGAAAGTTGTAGAATATTGGCATGAAACAATCAAAAATTATAGATACGATGGAGACGTGTCAGCATCCCCAAGCTTAATTCATGTTCGTCCTCGAGTAGGTAAATGATAAAAAAGATAATTTTGATGTGGAATGCTACCTAGCATAATCTTGATCATATAATCTAATCATGGCATGAATATTAAGACACGAGTGATTCAAAGCAATAGTCTATCATTTGACATTAAGAGAATAATACTTCAAGCATACTAATAAAGCAATCATGTCTTCTCAAAATAACATGGCCAAAGAAAGTTATCCCTACAAAATCATATAGTTTGGCTATGCTCCATCTTCATCACACAAAGTATTTCATCATGCACAACCCCGATGACAAGCCAAGCAATTGTTTCATACTTTTAATGTTCTCAAGCTTTTTCAACTTTCACGCAATACATGAGCGTGAGTCATGGATATAGCACTATAGGTGGAATAGAATATGGTGGAGGTTGTGTGGAGAAGATAAAAAGGAAGAAAGTCTCACATCGACGCGGCTAATCAACGGGCTAGGGAGATGCCCATCAATTGATGTCAATGCGAGGAGTAGGGATTGCTATGCAATGGATGCACT
Organism: Thinopyrum elongatum; assembly: GCA_011799875.1. Taxonomy (NCBI): domain Eukaryota; kingdom Viridiplantae; phylum Streptophyta; class Magnoliopsida; order Poales; family Poaceae; genus Thinopyrum; species Thinopyrum elongatum. Next base: position 535,105,791 of record CM022303.1, read on the forward strand.
AAGAGCTATAAGTGTATGAAAGCTCAAACTGAAAACTAAGTGGGTGTGCATCCAACTTGCTTGCTCATGAAGAGCTCGGGCATTTGAGGAAGCCCATCATCGGAATATACAAGCCAAGTTCTATAATGAAAATTCCCACTAGTATATGAAAGTGATAACTCAAGAGACTCTATATATGAAGAACATGGTGCTACTCTGAAGCACAAGTGTGGTAAAAGGATAGTAGCATTGCCCCTTCTCTCTTTTTCTCTCATTTTTTTTGGGCTCTCTCTTTTTTTGCCTCTTTTTTTATTTTTTATTATTTTTTAATTTTTTCTCGTCCGGAGTCTCATTCCGACTTGTGGGGGAATCATAGTCTCCATCATCCTTTCCTCACTGGGACAATGCTCTAATAATGATGATCATCACACTTTTATTTACTTACAACTCAATATTACAACTCGATATCTAGAACAAAGTATGACTCTATATGAATGCCTCTGGCAGTGTACCAGGATGTGCAATGATCTAGCATAGCAAAGATATCAAAAAACGGACAAGCCATGAAAATATCATGCTAGCTATCTTACGATCATGCAAAGCAATATGACAATGAATGCTCAAGTCATGTATATGATGATGATGGAATTTGCATGGCAATATATCTCGGAATGGCTATGGAAATGCTATGATAGGTAGGTATGGTGGCTGTTTTGAGGAAGGTATAAGGAGGCTTATGTGTGATAGAGCGTATCATATTACGGGGTTTGGATGCACTAACGAAGTTTGCACCGACTCTCGAGGTGAGAAAGGGCAATGCACGGTACCGAAGAGGCTAGCAATGATGGAAGGGTGAGAGTGCGTATAATCCATGGACTCAACATTAGTCATAAAGAACTCACATACTTATTGCAAAAGTTTATTAGCCATCAAAACAAAGTACTAATATGCATGCTCCTAGGGGGATAGATTGGTAGGAAAAGACCATCGCTCGTCCCCGACCGCCACTCATAAGGAAGACAATCAAAAATAAATCATGCTCCGATTTCATCACATAACGGTTCACCATACGTGCATGCTTCGGGAATCACAAACCTTAACACAAGTATTTCTACCAATCCACAATTACTCACTAGCATGACTCTAATATCACCATCTTTATATCGCAAAACTATTGTAAGGAATCGAACATATCATATTCAGTGATCTACAAGTTTTATGTAGGATTTTATGACTAAACATGTGAATGACCAATTCCTGATAACTCTCTAAATAGATATAAGTGAAGCATGAGAGTTTAATTCTTTCCACAAAAGATATGCCCACGCTCTAACAAATATAAGTGAAGCAAAAGAGCATTCTACAAATGGCAGTTTTCTATGTGTAGAGAAACAGGCAATCCAAACTTCAAATGATATAAGTGAAGCACATGAAGCATTCTATAAAGCCATACTCCAAAGATATAAGTGAAGTGCATGAAGCATTCTATAAATCAACCAAGGACTATCTCATACCAGCATGGTGAATAAACAAAAAAGGAAAAATAAAAAGCACACGACGCTCCAAGATTTACGCATATCATGTGACGAATAAAAATATAGCTCCAAGTAAAATTACCGATGGTCGTTAGAAGAAAGAGGGGATGCCTTCCGAGGCATCCCCAAGCTTAGTTGCTTGGGAGTCCTTGAATATTACCTTGGGGTGCCTCAGGCATCCCCGTGCTTAGGCTCTTGCCACTCCTTATTTCTTCATCCATAGTGATCTCACCCAAAACTTGAAAACTTCAATCACACAAAACTTAACAAAACCCTCGTGAGATCCGTTAGTATAATAAAGCAAATTACAACTTTAAGTACTGTTGCCAACCAATTCATATTTTGTTTTTGCATTGTAGCTACTGTAATATAACTTTTCCATGGCTTATACCACCGATACAATCGATAGTTTCATCAAAACGAGCAAAACAATGCATCAAAAACAGAATCTGTCAAAAACAGGACAGTCTGTAGTAATCTGAACATTCACCATACTTCTGTAACTCTAAAAATTCTGAAACATTAGGAAAAAATAAAAAATTTGTATAGCAATACTGTGCAAAAAGTTTTGTAAGCTTTTGACATTCCAGTAAAAAAATGTAAAATCACGCACTACAGCCAAAGTTTCTGTTTTTGCACCGCACATACCAACAAGCATCTAATCATCCTAAAGGCAAATCTTGGCACATTATTTTTATAATACAATGGATTTGTACAAGGGGATAATTATTTTTGTTGAAAAGTTTCTGTAATTCAAGATTTGCAAAGTTTCCATGGGCATGAACAAAGTTCAAGAGCTCCCCCACTTCAACGGTGCTCGTCCTTCTTACTTTCACTTTTCTTTTTGAAAAGCTTTAGGTTCCCCACTTTATTTTTTTGTTTTTTAAACTTTTTAAAAATCACTCAATAGAAATAAATGACTCTCTAAAACTTCTAGGTTGTCCCCCTGGCAGCGCTTTCTTTAAAGCCATTAAGCTAGGCATATAGTGCTCAAGTAATGGATCCACCCGGATCCCAAGGTATATCAAAGCCAATTTTAATTAACAATGATTTGTGATTTAGTAGTGATCACAAAGTAACATATATCATGCAACAATGAAGTCTAACTCTCTTCATATGCATCGGCATGTCATAAAAGAACAATTCATGCACATCAAGTAAAGGCCAATACATAGCATAAATAGTTTCTTGCAATTTTATCTCATTGGAAACATAGAGAGGTGGAGATGTAGTTCCTCTCTCATAATAATTGCAAGTAGGAGCAGCAAGCACATGCATATTATATCTATCAAAATCATCATGTGTAGTAGTAAAATGCAACCCATCAATATAATCCTTAATAAGCGCAAACTTCTCTGATATAGTGTAGTTGGGAGAATTCAAAAAGATAATAGGACTATCATGCGTGGGTGCAATAGCAACAATTTCATTCTTAACATAAGGAACTATAGCAAGTTCATCTCCATAAGCAACATTCATATTGGCATCATGGCCACAAGCATAGCAAGCATCAAGTTCATCAAAAAGGGATATTTCAAACGAATCCAAGGGATCATAGTAATCATCATAGCATTCATCCTTCGGTAAGCACGAAGGGAAATTAAACAATGTATGAGTTGAAGAGTTACTCTCATTAGAAGGTGGGCACGGGTGATCAATCCGCTCTTCCTCCTTTTGTTCTTCGCTCTCCTCGTCATCTTTTTCATCTAATGAGCTCACAGTGTCATCAATTTCTTCTTCCATAGTTTCCTGCAAAATATTAGTCTCTTCTTGGACAGCGGAGACTTTCTCAATAAACTCATCAATATCAGCATTATATTCATAATTCTCATAGCAATATTTAAGTATAGCACAATTTTCAGGTCTGTAAACAACATCATCATAATTTTCACACTTTTCAAACAAAGATTCAATTTCATAAGCACCCTTAAAAGCAACGAATTCTTATATTTGTTCCACATCATAGTAATCATATATACCATTAGCATAAGAAGCCAAGCTTTTATTATCATTAAATTTACATGAAAAGGGAATGTGTGGAGCCTTCATCCTAGAGCAACAAGTATAATCATATCTCAAGCATAGATCCCGAGCATATCAATGCAACATATGAATTTGATCCCATAAGAGTTTCCCTTTTTGAGTCAAGCGATAATCCCTAAAGTATTCACGTTGATCCAACGTGCCTCCCATTATCAAGTTGAATGGGGTTTTCTCAGGATTATCAAAGTAGTGTTTAATATTTTCCACATAACGAGCATCGAGGGTTTTAGGAGGTTCCCCATCTCCATGAGTAGCAAGTACACCTAATTTTTTGGTATTTCGTGTTCCATCTCCATAACTAAAGATAGAGAACAACTTAGAACAACAAATAAAATCTACTTAGTGATAAAGCAAACAAGCACACACGAGAATATTCACCCCACACTATTGCTCCCCGGCAACGGCGCCAGAAAAAGGTCTTGATAACCCACAAGTATAGGGGACCAGTTGTAGCCTCTTTCGATAAGTAAGAGTGTCGAATCCAATGAGGAGCTAAAGGTAGAACAAATATTCCCTCAAGTTCTATCGACCACCGATACAACTCTACGCACGCTTAACGTTCGCTTTACCTAGAACAAGTATGAAACTAGAAGTACTTTGTAGGTGTTGTAGGATAGGTTTGCAGGATAATAAAAAGCACGTAAATAAAAACTAGGGGCTGTTTAGATAAAGAAACAACTAAGTTAGTTTTAGTAGAGAGCTTTTTGTCACAAGAAAGTTATTTGTCCCTAGGCAATCAATAACTAGACCAGTAATTATTATTGCAATTTTATATGAGGGAGAGGCATAAGCTAACATACTTTCTCTACTTGGATCATATGCACTTATGATTGGAACTCTAGCAAGCATCCACAACTACTAAAGATCATTAAGGTAAAACCCAACCATAGCATTAAGTATCAAGTCGTCTTTACTCCCATACGCAAACAACCTACTTACTCGGGTCTGTGCTTCTGTCACTCACGCCACCCACCATAAGCGAATCATGAGCATATTGCAAACCCTACATTGGATATCCCTCATGCTTGCGCAACATGGAGAGCACCATAGTACAACACCAATAATAAAACATACAACTCAAACCAATCATGATCATCAATCAACCCATAGGACAAAACGGATATACTCAAACATCATAGGATAGCCATACATCATTGGGAAATAATATATAGCGTTGAGCACAATGTTTAAGTAGAGATTACAGTGGGGAGAAGGGGTGTTACACTGCTGCATAGAGGGGGAGAGAGTTGGTGAGGACGGCAGCGAAGTTGTTGGTGTATATCGCCGTCACGATGATGGCCCCTGCGGTGTTCCGGCGCCACCGGGAGAGAGGGGGAGAGAGCCCCCCTCCTTCTTCTTCTTCCTTGACCTCCCCCTAGATGGGAGGAGGGTTTCCCCTCTAGTCGTTGGCCTCCATGGGGGCGGAGGGGCGGGAGCCCCTTTGAGATTGGATCTCTCTTTGTTTCCTTCTGTTTATGCGTTCCAGATTCTGACCTTTCACCGTTTCTTAAATTCCAGGAGATCCGTAATTCTGATTGGGCTGAAATTTTAACATGATTTTTATCCAGATATTATCTTTCTTGCGGTGAAAGAAGGGCACCAACCGCCTTACAGGGTTGCCACAAGACCCCTGGCCGCGCCCAGGGTAGGGGGGCGGGCCTCCAGGGCTTGTGGGCCCCTTAGGCATCGTCTCGGGTTGATTCCAATTCCCAAAAATCACAAATATTCCAAAAAAATCTCCGTAAGCTTTTATCACGTTTGGACTTTGTTTGATATGGATATTCTGCGAAACAAAAAACATGCAACAAACAGGAACTGGCACTGGACACCGGATCAATATGTTAGTCCCGAAAATAGTATAAAAAGTTGCCAAAAGTATATGAAAGTTGTAGAATATTGGCATGAAACAATAAAAAATTATAGATACGATGGAGACGTATCTGTCGCATCCTCAAACTTTAAGAAACGACAGCTTAGGTTTCTTGCCAAACCACAGTTCATACGGTGTCGTCTCAACGGATTTAGACGGTGCCCTATTTAATGTGAATGCGACTGTCTCTAATGCATAACCCCGAGACGTTAGTGGCAAATCGGTAAGAGACATCATAGAATGCACCATATCTAATAAAGTACGGTTACAATGTTCGGACACACCATTACGCTATGGTGTTCCAGGTGGCATGAGTTGTGAAACTATTCCACATTGTTTTAAATGAAGGCCAAACTCGTAACTCAAATATTCGCCTCCGTGATCTGATCGTAGAAACTTTATCTTCTTGTTATGATGATTCTCCAATTCATTCTGAAATTCTTTGAACTTTTCAAACGTTTCAGACTTGTGTTTCATCAAGTATATATACCCATAGCTACTAAAATCATCTATGAAGGTGAGAAAATAACGATACCCGGCGCGTGCTTCAACACTCATCGGACCGCATACATCGGTATGTATTATTTCCAATAAGTCATTAGCTCACTCCATTGTTCCGGAGAACGGATTTTTAGTCATCTTGCCCATGAGGCATGGTTCGCAAGTATCAAATGATTCATAATCAAGTGATTCCAAAAGTCCATCCGCATGGAGTTTCTTCATGCGCTTTACACCAGTATGACCTAAACGGCAGTGCCACAAGTATGTTGCACTATCATTAGCAACTTTGTATCTTTTGGCATCAATATTATGAATATGTGTATCACTACGATCGAGATTCAATAAACTATTTACATTGGGTGTATGACCATAGAAGGTTTTATTCATGTAAACAGAACAACAATTATTCTCTGAGTTAAATGAATAACCGTATTTGCAATAAACACGATCTAATCATGTTCATGCTCAATGCACACACCAAATAAAATTTATTTAGGCTCAACACTAATCCTGAAGGTAGAGGGAGTGTGCGATGGTGATCATATCAATCTTGGAAACACTTCCAACACACATCGTCACCTCGCCCTTAACTAGTCTCCGTTTATTCTGCAACTCATGTTTCGAGTTTCTAATCTTAGCAACTGAACTGGTATCAAATACCCAGGGGCTACTACAAGCACCAGTAAGGTACACATCAATAACATGTATATCAAATATACCTTTGTTTACTTTGCCATCCTTCTTATCTGCCAAGTATTTGGGGCAGTTCCGCTTCCAGTGACCATTTCCTTTGCAGTAGAAGCACTCAGTTTCAGGCTTGGGTCCAGCTTTGGGCTTCTTCACGCGAGCGGCAACTTGCTTGCTGTTCTTCTTGAAGTTCCCTTTCTTTTCCTTGCCCTTTATCTTAAAACTGGTGGTCTTGTTAACCATCAACACTTGATGCTCTTTCTTGATTTCTACCTCTGCCGATTTCAGCATCGCGAAGAGCTCAGAAATCGTTTTAGTCATTCCTTGCATATTATAGTTCATCATGAAGCTCTAGTAGCTTGGTGATAGTGACTGGAGAACTCTGTCAATCACTATCTTATCTGGAAGATTAACTCCCACTTGATTCAAGCGATTGTAGTACCCAGACATTCTGAGCACATGCTCACTGGCTGAGCTATTCTCATCCATCTTGTAGGCAAAGTACTTGTCAGAGGTCTCATACCTCACAACACGGGCATGAGCCTGAAATACCAATTTCAGCTCTTGGAACATCTCATATGTTAAAGAGCTTGTCAAATGTTGTAACGTCTGCATCAGCTCCTGCAGTAGGTCTGTCACCTAGCGGTGCATCAAGGACATAATTCTTCTATGCAGTAATGAGGATAATCCTTAGATCACGGACCCAGTCTGCATTATTGCTACAATCATCTTTCAACTTAGTTTTCTCTAGGAACGTATCAAAAATGGGGAAGCTACATTGCGAGCTATTGATCTACAACATAATTTGCAAAGAAATTTTGACTATGTTCATGATAAATTTTAGTTCAATTAATCAAATTACTAATGAACTTCCACTTAAATCAACATCCCTCAAGTTGTCTAAGTGATACATGATTCAAATCAACTAAACCATGTCCGATCATCACGTGAGATGGAGTAGTCTTCAATGATGAACATCTTTATGTTGATCATATCTACTATATGACTCATGTTCGACCTTTTGGTCTCCAGTGTTTCAAGACCATGTTTGTACATGCTAGGCTCGTCAAGTTGAACCCAAGTATTCTGCTTGTGCAAATCTGGCTTACACCCGTTGTATGTGAACGTAGAGTCTATCATACCCGATCATCACGAGGTGCTTCAAAACGACGAACTTTAGCAACGGTGCATACTCGGGGAGAACACTTTTATCTTGAAATTAAGTGAAGGGATCATCTTATAATGCTACCGTCGTTCTAAGCAAAATAAGATGCATAAAGGATAAACATCACATGCAATCAAAATATGTGACATGATATGGCCATCGTCATCTTGTGCTTTTGATCTCCATCTCCAAAGCAATGTCATGATCTCCATCGTCACCGGCGTGACACCTTGATCTCCATCTTTGCGTCGGGGTCATCTCGCCAACTATTGCTTCTGCAACTATTGCTAATGCATAGCGATAAAGTAAAGCAATTACATGGCGCAATGATTGACACACAGGTCATACAATAATTAAAAGACAACCCTAAGGCTCCTGCCGATTGTCGATATTACAAAACATGATCATATCATACAACAACGTATATCACATCATGTCTTGACCATATCACATCACAACATACCCTGCAAAAACAAGTTAGACGTCTTCTACTTTGTTGTTGCAAGTTTTACGTGGCTGCTATGGGTAACTAGCAAGAACCATTCTTACCTACGCAAAACCACAACGGTGATTATCAAGTTTGCTGCTTTAACCTTCTGCAACGACCGGCCGTAATCAAATTTGATTCAACTAAAGTGAGAGAAACAGACATCCGCCAGCCACGTTATGCAAAACAAGTTGCATCAGTCGGTGGAACCGGTCTCATGTATGTGGACATGTAAGGTTGGTTCGGGCCGCTTCATCCCACAATACCACCGAATCAAAATAAGACATTGGTGGTAAGTAGTATGAACATAACCGCCCACAACTCCTTTGTGTTCTACTCATGCATATCATCTACGCATAGACCTGGCTCATGATGCCACTGTTGGGGAACGTTGCATGGAAAACAAAAAAAATCTACGCACACGCAAGATTTATCCATGGAGATGCATAGCTACGAGAGGGGAGAGCATCTTCATACCCTTGAAGATCGCTAAGCGGAAGCGTTTATCAACGCGGTTGATGTAGTCATAAACCTTCACGATCCGTCCCGATCAAGTACCGAACGTACGCCACCTCCGTGTTCAGCACACGTTCAGCTCAATGACGTCCTCGCCTTCTTGATCCAGCAAGAGGGGTGAAGTAGTAGATGAGTTCCGGCAGCACGACAGCGTGGTGACGGTGTTGGTGAAGAACAATCTCCGCAGGGCTTCGCCAAGCACAACGGAAACTATGACGGAGGATAAACTAGAGGGGACAGGATTGCCGGCACACGGCTTGGTGAATCTTGATGTATTTCGGGTGCTAGCCCTGCCCCTCTATTTATATGTTGAGCCTTGGGGTCGTTTCTTGGAGAAAGAGCCTCCTCAAAGTCGGTTTAGCACGCAAGGCAAGAGTCCTTCTCGGACTCCAGGACCAGATGCCAGGGTCCTCGGTGTCTAGCCCCAGATGCTAGGGTCCCTGGGGTCTGGCCCCCTGGCCTCCGCAAAACTCCTTTTTGCACCTTCCAAAAGCCTCGTGGGCTTTACTCCTTGGCCTAAATAAAGTGTTCTCGTACCCGAACATTTCAGGAAACATCCGAAACCCCTTCCGATGAATTTCGGAACCCTTCCGGAGACCAAACACTATTATCCCATATATCAATCTTTACCTCCGGACTATTCCGGAGCTCCTCGTCATGTCCGTGATCTCATCCGGGACTCCGAACAACATTCGGTCACCAACATACATAACTCATATAATACTATCGTTAACGAACGTTAAGCGTGTGGACCCTACAGGTTCGAGAATGATGTAGACATGACCGAGACGCTTCTCTGGTCAATAACCAATAGCGGGACCTAGATGCCCATATTGGTTCCTACATATTCCACGAAGATCTTTATCGGTCGAACCTTTATGACAACATATGTAGTACCCTTTGTCTGTCGATATGTTACTTGCCCGAGATTCATTCGTCGGTATCTCCATACATAGTTCAATCTCGTTACCGGGAAATCTCTTTACTCGTTCCATAATACATCATCCTGTAACTAACTCCTTAGTCACTTTGCTTGCAAGCTTCTTGTGATGCTGTATTACCGAGAGGGCCAGAGATACCTCTCCATCACATGGAGTGACAAATCCCAGTCTCGATCCATGCCAACTCAGTTATGATCACCTTTGGAGATACCTGTAGAGCATCTTTATGATCACCCAGTTACGTTGTGACGTTTGATAGCACACAAGGTATTCCTCCAGTCTTCGGGAGTTGCATGATCTCATGGTCGAAGGAATATGTATTTTACATTTAAGAAAGCAATAGCAATAAACTGAACGATCATATGCTAAGCTAACGGATGGGTATTGTCCATCACATCATTCTCCTAATGATGTGATCCCGTTATCAAATGACAACACATGTCTATGGTTAGGAAACCTTAACCATCTTTTGATCAACGAGCTAGTCTAGTAGAAGCTTACTAGGGACACGGTGTTGTCTATGCATCCACACATGTATCTGAGTTTCCGATCAATACAATTCTAGAATGGATAATAGACGTTTATCATGAACAGGGAAATATGATAATAACCAATTTATTATTGCCTCTAGGGCATATTTCCAACAAGGCCTACATCGATATACAAAAGAAGAAGCTCGAGATCGAGGAGAACATCCAAAATAAGAAGGTTGAGATCGAGGCGAGCATTGCAAAGACAAAAGCAAACAAGGTGAAGCTCGCTCTAATGGCGAAGGAATTGGAGATCATGACGATCAACTTTTTTTCAAAAAGGAGGATGACCCCAGACCTCTACATGAGGGCGATGCATACTGCCATTTTATTAATTATTCATCACGACCTTAGAAACAAATACATCAATAAGTCTGAAGCCACCTTGTTTAGCAATAGCAGATGCTACACCTATCAAATGATCAAGGGGATGCACAAGATCGGGGCGGCCTACCCTGACCTCACACCAACGCCGAACATCAAAACCGAAGGCCCTAACCAAGCCGTCCAATGGTGGGTCGATGGCGCAAACTGGTCTAGTGTACTCTCAACGGGCACCGCATGCGCACGCTCCAGAGGCTGCCGCCACCATCTTCCACAGACCCTCTTCAAAACTGTTATCAATGTATTGACCTTGCCAGGCATGCCATCGACGCTGCCATGATGCCAGACAGCGCCATCTCCCTACGTGTGTCGATCATCCCACATCCATCATTGAGACCCTGCTGCCTGATACGTGTCCAACGTATCTATAATTTTTATTGTTCCATGCTATTATAATATCAATCTTGGATGTTTATTATGCAATTATATGCAATATTACATCATTTTTTGGGACTAACCTATTAACTTAGTGTCAAGTGCCAGTTGCAGTTTTTTGCGTGTTTTTGGTTTTCCAAATATCAATACCAAACAAAGTCCAATTGTCACGAACTTTTTGACGATTTTTTTCTGCACAAAAGAGACCCTGGAAGCTTCGGGAGAGGGCCAGAAGATGAAGGAGTAGCCCACAAGGCATCAGGGCGCGCCCAGGGGGGTAGGCATGCCCTGGTGGCTTGTGGGGCCCACGTTCACCTATTTGACCAAATTCCAGCTCTATAAATTCTCTAAAATCAGAAAACCAACAGAGAGCCACCCAAAACCCTTTTTCCGCTGCCTCAAGCTTCTGTTCTCAAGAGATCCCATCTGGGGGCCTTTTTCGGCACTCTACCGGAGGGGGGGATCAACCACGGAGGGGTTCTACATCAACCTTGCTGCCCCTTTGATGATGTGTGAGTAGTTTACCATAGACCTACGGGTCCATACCTTGTAGCTAGATGGCTTCTTCTCTCTCTTTTATCTTCAATAGAATGTTCTCCTTGATGTTCTTGGAGATCTATTCAATGTAATCACTTTTTCCGGTGTCTTTGTTGGGATCCGATGAGTTGTGAGTTTATGATCAAATTATCTATGAATATTTTTTGAGTCTTCTCTGAACTCTTTTATGCATGATTATTATAGCTTTGTATTTCTCTCCGATCTATTGATTTGGTTTGGCCAACTAGATTGATTTTTCTTGCAATGGGAGAGATGCTTTGTGATGGGTTCGATCTTGCGGTGCTCAATCCCACAGATAGTAAGAGGCATGACACATATTTGTATCATTGCCATTAAGGATAAAAAGATAGGGTTTATTCATAGATTGAGTTTACTTTGTCTACATCATGTCATCTTGCTTAAGGCGTTACTCCATTCTTTATGAACTTAATACTCTAGATGCATGCTGGATAGCGGTCGATATGTGGAGTAATATTAGTAGATGCAGGCAAGAGTCAGTCTACTTGTCTTGGACATGATGCATATATACATGATCATTGCCTTAGATATCGTCATGATTATTCGCTTTTTTATCAATTGCCCAACAGTAATTTGTTTACCCACCGTATGCTATTTTCAAGAGAGAAACCTCTAGTGAAAACTATGGCCCTTGGGTCTATCCAAATCATATATTAAAATCCAAAAATATATTACTGCACTTTTATTCATGTTATTTTATTTTGTGTTTTTATTTATCTATCTATCACTATGAGATTTGATCCTTGCAATTAACCGCCAAGGGATTGACAACCCCTTGTTTGCGTTGGGTGCAAGCATTTATTATTTTGTGTGTAGGTGCTGCTAACGAGGTGTTGCGTGATTCTCTTACTGGATTGAGAACCTTGGTTTCTAACTGAGGGAAATACTTATCTCTACTATACTGCATCATCCCCTCCTCTTCGGGGAAATCCTAACGCAACTCACAAGTAGCAGGAAGAATTTCTGGCATTGTTGCCTGGGAAGACATCATCAACATCTATCAAGTACCTACGCATAAACTTTCATCTCCTTGCATTTACTTTATTTGCCTTTTGCCTCTCATTTTCATCTCCCCCACTTCTAAAATGTTTTCACAAAAAAAAAATATTTTCCCTTTGCCTTTTTCTTGTTTGCTTGCTTGAAACTATTATCATGGCTGATTTTGGCATGGAAAAAAGTGAAGATGGTAAAACACCAAAAATTGAAATTCCCACAAATTTAGATGCTAAAACTTTTGTGACGGGACATGGGAATATCATAGGAAAAAGTATTATCAAATAATTCTTTAATTGCACGGGAACTTTAGCTTGTGATGATGCTCCTATTCTTAAAAGAACCAAAAACTATGCCGAAGCTATTTCCGCACTTGTTCTTAAACTTGAAAGAAGATTTATTCGTACCTATCCTACTTTGAAAATATTTTTTTATGAGTTGTCGGTTATAAAAAATCCTAGAGCTAAGAAGATAGCTACCCTTGTCCTCATGAATGAATTTGATTATATAGTGCAAGAAGCTAGAGAGATCTTTGATTTTTATAATATGAATCATGAAAAACCGGTGATAGATGAGATCTTATATAATGAAGATTACTTGCTGAGATATTTGTTTCGTAACAATCACACTTTTTATGAGGACAATCGTGAAAAAATAGAAACTTTTGCGCCAAGTACTGGAATTCTCTAGATTCACTCGCAAAATTCTGGATTTTTTTACACATGATTGATATAAAAATTTCCCATGTCGTCCTATTTTTTCAGAATTTTTGGAGTTTCTAAAGTATAGTCATAATTCAGGTTACGACAGACTGTTTTGTTTTTGACAGATTCTGTTTTCGTTGCATTGTTTGCTTGTTTTGATGAAACTATGGATTGTATCGGGGGGGGGAGGGTATAAGCCATGGAGAAGTTAGAATACAGTAGATATAATGCAATAATAAAATATGAATGGGTTGTCAACAGTACCTAAAGTTTGTGATTTGGTTATTACACTAACGGATCTCATGAAGGTTTTGTTGAGTTTTGTGTGCTGAAGTTTTTAAGTTTTGAGTGAGACCACAGTGGATGAAGGAATAAGGTGTGGCAAGAGCCTAAGATTGGGGATGCCCGAGGCACCCCAAGGTAATATTCAAGGACTCCCAAGCATCTAAGCTTGGGGATACCCCGGAAGGCATCCCCTCTTTCTTCTACCAACTATCGGTAAGATTACTTGGGGCTATATTTTTATTCATCACATGATATGAGCTTTGCTTGGAGCATCGTGTATAATATGAGTCTTTGCTTTGTTTGCTTTTTAATTTGTCACAATCATCTTTGCTGGACACACCTATTTGAGAGGGACACACATTTATCATGATTTGTTAGAATAATCTATGTGCTTCACTTATATCTTTTGAGCTAGGCATTTGCTCTAGTACTTCACTTATATCTTTTTTAGCACAGCGGTGATTATATTTTGAAGAAATACATGCACTCTCATGCTTCACTTGTACTCCCTCCGTCCCAAAATAAGTGTCTCAAGCTTAGTACAACTTTGTACTAAAGTTAGTACAAAGTTGAGACACTTATTTTAGGATGGAGGGAGTATTTTTTGAGAATTGATAATAGTGATGGTAATATGCACAAGATATGAATTTGGTCCTAATGTGATGGATATTCAAGAAGGATATAACGAAAAATTTCATATAGATCACTGAATATGATAAGTTTGATTCCTTGCAATAGTTTTGTGATATGAAGATGATAATATGTGAGTGGTACTAGTGAGTAATTGTGGTTTAGTAAGAATATTGGTGTTAAGGTTTGTGATTCCCTATGCATGCACGTAAAGTCAATAGTTATGCAACAAAGTTATATCCTACTTATGGTGCATTATTCATTGTTAGTTATGTTCAATGCATGTTTATGACTGTTTTTGTTTTCCAGTTGGTTGCTTCTCAATCTATTTGCTAGCCTCCATTTGTACCAAGCGGGAATGCTACTTGTGCATCCAATTCCTTAAACCTAAAGTTGTGCCATATGTGTGACGCCCCCGATTCGAGCGTACACTAATCATACATGTGAATGTGTACGATCAAGATCAGGGACTCATGGGAAGATATCACAACACAACTGTAGACACAAATTAAAATAATACAAGCTTCATATTACAAGCCAAGGGCCTCGAGGGCTCGAATACAAATGAGTCAGCGGAAGCAACAATATCTGAGTACAGACATAAGTTAAACAAGTTTTGCCTTAAGAAGGCTAGCACAAAAGTAACATGATGATAAAAAAGGCAAGGCCTCCTGCCTGGGACCTCCTAACTACTCCTGGTCATCGGCGGTCTCCACGTAGTAGTAGGCACCCACGGGGTAGTAGTAGTAGTCAACGGGGGTGGCAGCATCTGGCTCCTGGGATCCGCCATCTGGTCGCAGCAACCGAAAAGAAATAAGAAGAAGGGGGAAAAGGGGTAGCAAAGCAACCATGAGTACTCATCCAAAGTACTCGCAAGCATCAGATCTATACTAAGCATGCATTGGTATCAAAGGAAGGGATGTATCTGTGGACTGAACTGCAGAATGCCAGAATAGAGGGGAAGGCCTAGCCTATTGAAGACTAGCATCTTCAAGCATCTTACAACATTCAGAAGAGTACAGAATAGCATATTATAATTAATAAGCATGTTGTAGTATTAACGCCCAGAGATGCTTTCTCGACTCCCTGCGAGAAAGCAATCCCGGAGCCAACATATCCATCTCATATCTCAAGTATCCATTTCTAGTTGTAATAGATTAGGATACAAGTCTGAACGTCCATTACCAAGGACACGACTATTCGAATAGATAATCTTCCCTGCAGGGGTGCACCACGTTTCCCAACACGCTTGATTACTCTGGCCGGACACACTTTCCTGGGTCAATGCCCGGCCTTGGAAGATCAACACGTCGCAGCCCTACCTAGGCTCAGTAGAGAGGTGTCCACCAGTCTACATCCTAAGCACTCCGGGGGCTTGGGCCCATCGCCCATTGCACTCCGGGTCATTGCGTGCAGGGTGATCCAGGCCACCACCTCTAGGGCGCCGACCAGGCCGTGCCGTAATGCTGAATTGGACGTCTGACAAAGCTTCGGCTGATACTACGACGCCGAGTGCCCATAACTGTTCCCGTGTGGTGGTTAGTGCGTATAGGCCAGTGGCCAACTCAGAACAAATACCCAAACCTGTCAGTGCATTAACAATTAAAAGTGACGGCTGTCGGGACAAGTCCGGAGCTACCACCACCTCCTGGGTGATACCGCTAAACAGCCAGCCGCCACCGTAACATCTCGCGGGTGCTCTCTGGGCCCGCCCGACTTTCATAGGTATCTCTCGCGGGTGCTCACTGGGCCTGCCCGACTTGAACAAGGGTCTGAAGTAAAGTCAAGGTAACCGTGTGTCCAAAACATCAAGGGGAAAACCCGAGGAATCACCCTCGACGGATCCCACTCGATGTAATCCTCAAGGTGAGCTTAGGAGGAATCACCCTCGAGGTTCACACTAGTGGTGTTGCACGACAGAGTCGTATCGGGAGTGGTGAAGGAGGAATCACCCTCCATAGACCATGACCGATTAGCTACACTACAGAGTTATCATCAGGAGTGCTATACGAGGTATCACCCTCGGCACTCGATAGTAGCTCTACAGATTCGTACAACTAAAGGGGGTGAGGTGATGTGAAGTGTCGGGCTCTAGACGTCGATCACGTTGATCGAGTCATCGGTCAACAAGCCAGGGCAACTGGGACAAGGTGAGGGGTCACTGATGAATCACTAGCCAACCTATACTAAGCAGTTTAGGATAAACAGGTAAGGTACAACAGCAGGTTACAAAAATAGGCTATGCATCAGAATAGGAGCAATCAATTACAGTAGCAAAATCTAATGCAATCATGAGAGAGAATGAACTGGGCGATATCGGAATGATCAAGGGGGGTTTGCTTGCCTTGAAGCTCTGCTGAAAGGAAAGAAGGGTCGTCGGTGACGTAGTCGATCACAGGGGAATCAGCAGTGGTCTCGGGGTCTACCAGAGAAGAAGAGGGGGAAGAAACAGTACATACAGAGCAAACAAGGGAAATACTATGCATGACAAGACCAAAGCAGTGCTAGGGGTGTTCTAACGCGGTACTACATGATATAGGTGAAGGGGGAAAACATCCGGGAATGTTTTCCCGAAGTCTGGTATTTTCGGACAAACGAAGCGGAGGGGGACGGTTCCACGTTCTCTATGCTAGGGACTGCGTATTCGGATTCGTCACGTTTTTCTGAGCAACTTTAATGTACAAAGTATTTTCATCTGAGTTACGAATATTTTTCTATGATTTTTTGAATGTTTAAAACAATTTCTGAATTTATTTTTAATTTGAAAATAATTGTTAAAATGCTAGTTGCACCCAGCACAGGGTACACAAAAGTGCACCCAGTGGCTGACAGGTGGGCCAGGGGGTCCCAGTTGATGAGTCAATGTTTGACTGGTCAACAGGGGGTGGGCCGCCCCCCGTCATACACATAGTAGCTAATTAGCTGCTTAATTAGGCTAACTAATTTTGATTAGTCTAATTAAACCAAATTAATTAGGTTAATAATTAATTAATTATATATTTTTTATATTTTTTTCATCTTTTAAAATCCTTTTTAATAGCCAGGGCGCTGGGGCCCGCTGGCAGTGGCACAAGGCCAGCGAGGCGGGTGCGTGGTAACGGGCGTGGGCGCCTGTCGGGGCCGAAGTCCGTCCGGGCGTGGGGCACTAGCAGCTGCCAGCAGCAGCGAGCGGTGGCCCAAGGCGGCGGCGGGCAGCGCGCACGGCGGTTGGAGGCCAACAGCAGGGAAGGGCCGCCGTCGCGGCGGGCCGGCGACGGTGGGGCGGCAGGGCAGGGGTAGCGCGACGCTGGTTGGAGGAGGCGGGGCGAGCCGGAGCGCACGGCGGGGCTGGCGAGCGGGTGACACGGTCGCGGTGAACGCGGGGCAAAGGTGCGGCAGCAACGCCGGCTAGCAGCAGCGCAGCACGCGCGTGCACGGATAGACGAGGAGTGCGGGGCATGGGCGTGTACAGAGGTGCGCAGGGAGCTGCGGTGGCCGGCGGGGGGCGCAGGGGCGAGCTGCGCGGCAGCGGATGGGGACGGGACGATGCGAGGAGCCAGAGGAGGCCGGGGCGCGCGGGGAGGGGGCCAAAGGTGCACGGGATGCACGGCGAGCGCGGTCAGGGCCGGGGCGAGCGCGTACCCGGGCGCGAACGGCACGTGGGGAGCGAGGCCAGGGGCACGGCGAGTGACGCCGGGCTGCGGGGGCACACGGCCTACGGCGAGCAGAGAGAGGGAGCAAGAAGGAGAGCTCATGGGCGTGGCAGGGGCGAGGGGCGGCGAGGCTGGGTGGAGCTCATCGGGGAGGAGGCCGGGGACGACGAGGTGACCACGGCGAGGCCGAACGAGGACGGGCCATGACGTCGGGTGCGAGGGGGATCCCCCGATCCAGATCGAGAAAAAAGGGGGGAGTGACGTGGGGTAGCTAGGGTTCGGTGGGACGAGGGGGTCGCCGGGGTAGATGTAGGGAGGGGTCGGGCACCGGGATGGTCGCCACGGCGCTAGTGGCTGTGGCCGATGACTGCCACGCCCCCCTCCTGTGAACAGGAGGTGGAAGGGGGGCGCAGGTGGGCCGGCCTGGCCAATTGGCTGGGCCAAGGCCCAGGGTGAGGGGGGAAGGCCTTGTTTTCTTTTTCTTTTTATTTATTGACCTTTTTCTGTTTTAATTAACTTCCATAATATTTTAGTTTAGTTAAAATACAAAAGTAGTTTCTAAATTAGCATTGCTATTTATACCTCTGCCACAAAAAGTTTGGTACTCAAATAAATTAGTTTGATATTTTAGAAATTATAAAAGGCATTTATATAATTATTTAAGCCACTGTTATATTCACAAAAGGGCATTTAAATACTTTACAAAATTGTTGGGTCACCACCATAATTAGCTATGGAATATTTGCCACACTTTGAACATTTTATTTTGCATGTTTGAGAAATTTGAATATTTGACTTTAACTTGAATTTGAATTGAGTTATGTGTTGGATCAAATGAGGATTAGCAACAGTAATGTGATAACATGGCATCATTAGCATGGGTTTACTGTAGCTTAATTATCCAGGCGTCACAATATGAGTCCACCATACCTACCTATATGCGGTATTTACATGCCGTTCCAAGTAAATTTGCATGTGCCAACTCTAATTATTCAAAATAATTTTCTGTTTTGTGTGCACGTACCGCTCATGAAACGGCAAGGGGTGGCCAATATCTTTCATGCTAGGTGGGTTATTCTCACGATGAATGTTTATTAACTTGTCATTGCACGAGAAAGTGGCAGGTAATAGGGATGCCCAGTCCCATAATGAATCAAAATAAAAAATATAATAAATTCTTTGGAAAGTTGAAAGTTTGCACTAGTACAGCGATCTGCTATACAAATAGTTTTTAACCCCTTTCCGCGATGGCATTTTAAACCGTCGCTAGGCGAGTGTGGGCGATAGGGGGGTCCTTCCCACATGACCCAGAAACCGTCAGGGATAGGGAGCCATGATGCATACAGTTGTTCCTATAAAACTGTTTCTGGTATCTCAAATATCCCAAACGCTCCATCCTTGCTACTCGTTTGTGCTCGCATTGCCATCGCAGTCGGTATTCTGTGGTGCTACGTTTACGATGCGCGACCCATCACAAATAGTTCACGATTATAGAACATGTACGATAAGCAGACAATCACACACATTTTTCTTTTCCTCGACTGTATGCGATTTGATGTAAGAGTGCATAGAGTTGTCCCTATAAAACTGTATGCGAAGCTTGAATATATCCCACATGATTCATCCATCATACCCTAGTCGGATGAAGACCTATCGCACGCCTTCTTCTATGACCAAACATTTGCGATGCGCATGACTGATGGCTCGTGTCCGCGTCAATTTTTTCCCCGAAAAGGAAAGGATGATGCAGCACAGCTACGGTAGGTATTTCCCTCAGTGATGAAACCAAGGTTATCGAACCAGTAGGAGAACCAAGCAACACTATGTAAACAGTACCTGCACACAAAGAACGAATACTTGCAACCCGACGCGTAAGAGGGGTTGTCAATCCCTCCCGGGTAAAAGATTGGTAAAGATATAATTTGGTAGATGCAAATAAAATAACGGCAAATAAAATTCAGCGAGGTATTTTTGGGTTTTTGATAATATAGATCTGAAAATAAAAGATGCAAATAAATAAAAAGGCAAATAGCAATATAGATCTGAAGATATATGATGAGAAAATAGACCCGGGGGCCGTAGATTTCACTAGTGGCTTCTCTCGATAAAATAGCATACGGTGGGTAAACAAATTACTGTTGGGCAATTGATAGAACTTCAAATAATTATGACGACATCCAGGCAATGATCATTATATAGGCATCATGTCCAAGATTAGTAGACCGACTCCTGCCTGCATCTACTACTATTACTCCACACATCGACCGCTATCCAGCATGCATCTAGTGTATTAAGTTCATGGAAAAACGGAGTAATGCAATAAGAACGATGACATGATGTAGACAAGATCTATTCATGTAGGAATAGACCCCATCTTGTTATCCTTAATGGCAACAATCAATACGTGTCTTGCTGCCCCTTCTGTCACTGGGAAAGAACACCGCTGAAAAAACATGCGGTGCCCCCATGTTTGGTTTTGGTAATTGATGACAATCTCTATGGACTAATGGTTGCCTTGAGTTATATTTGAAGGATTTGTCCATAGGCTTTTCTTGGAGTCCATTTGTTGGTTTCAAGGAGAGTTTGTGATGACCAAGGTCCTATTCAAGGAATTACCTAAAGATTGGTCATGTGAGAGGTTGATCAAGACTAAGTCAAAGAGTGAATCAAGTTGATCAACACACAAAGCGTAGAAGATGTACCTAGGGGGACCAAGCGATCCCATGGTATGGTAAGCATTGTCAATTACGCTTTGTGTACTAACCCATGGTCTTCGTGAGAGTTCTTTGTGGGGTTAGGTTGCGGTGTGCAAGTTCAAGTGGATCATCACGAAGAGATCACATGCTTGAAGCTTGCCGTTCATTGTGGTGGCAATGGACTTGTGAAGATGAGCCAAAGAGTGGCTCACCCATAGTGGAGTATGGGGGAGCAATCAACTAGACTTCACCGAGCCAACGGAATCAAGAAAGGTGGTCCAACTTGAGGAAGTCAAGATCGTCATCATCTAGCTCAAGTGGACTTTGTGCAAGGCAAAGGTTTGCCCTTGATAGGTTTTCTATTTTACCGGTCTCATGGTGGTAGTTGGGAGACCGGGTTATAGGATTGATTGCCGTACTATCAGGGGGGGCTCTCGATGAGTAGCTTGATCGTATCGTTCGTAGAGAGCTCAAACCATTGCATCCTTGCATCATCTTTAATGGTTCTTGTTTGGTTCTTCTCCTTGTGAGATTTGGAGCTTTTGGTCATTTTCATGAGAAGCTCGTGATCATCGAAAACGGAGTTCACATGCATCTTCTATGATGTTTTCGATGTTGGAGGTTATGCCGGTTCTTCTCTGTTGGAGGTTTCTCTCCTCTATAAGCTAGGCATACCTCCCCTGCCTCTTCTTACTATAACCAGTCGCTGTTTTGATGCTACTCGTTTGTAACACCCCATGTCATTAGCCACAGTAATCACTTTTGATAATGACAAGTCAGCATGTTTAACAGTGCATAATCATCATTAGCATCATATTGCATTTCAACTCCTAACTCAAATACAAATTTAAATGAAAGTGGAAAATAAAAGTTATCCAACATAGAAACTAAAATGTTCAATAAATAGCAAATATTGCAGAGACCATTCTAAAATTGTAACCAACAATAAATAAATTAATTAGGTGGCTCAAACTTTACCAAAACAGCTAGGATTAATGCATTTTAATTATTATAAAAGTGGTGTGAGATCCATTTCACTCCAGACCAATTTTTGACTGTGGTAGAGGATGCCTAGTATTTATTGGAACAATTGCCATGTTCTACAAAAATCATTTTGAGGCCTAGATTTTTACTAAACAGGGAAATAAGAATAAATAAAAGAAAAAGACAAAAGAAAAAGAAAATATACAACCCCCCCCCCACGCTGGGCCAACCGGCCCAGCTGGCCAACCGGTCGGCCCAGCTGGCCTCTGCAGCAGGTCGGCCCACTCCCTCTCCATAAACCCCCCCGAAACCCTAGCCGTTCTCCCCCGTCGCCCCACTCGCTCCCCCCCACTCCCCCTCGATTGAATCTGGATCGGGAGGAGGCCGATCCCCTCGCCCCTCCACCCCCGACACCGACGCCGACGCCCGGAGCTTCCCCGCCGGACTGCCTCCTCCTCCTCACCGGCCTGCCTCCTCTTCGCCACATCGTCCCCGTCTCCCCACCTCGAGCACCGCTGCCCCGTGCCCTACGCTCCCTCGGTGAGGCCCCCGGCCTCCTCTTCTCTCACTGTCACCGTCGTCCATCCCGTCGCGCCGTACGGGTCATCGAACACCGTCACGGCCATCGCACAGCACCGCCTCCGCCCTCCTCCTCCTTCCCCTGTTCCCGCTCGTCGACCGTGGCCGCGCGCGCGCCCATGGCCGCGCACGCACGCGCGCACCCCTCTGCCGCTCCCCGCGCGCAGTCCTGCTCGACGCCCCACACTCGCCGCGCACGCCCACGACCCCGCGCGCCGCTCCTGTCCGCTAGCCGCGCTCACCCGTGTGCTCACCGCAGCCACCGCCGCCATCCCGCTGCACGCCTGCGCCCATGACCGCGTGCCTGCGCCGATCTGTCGCTGCTCGCCGCTCCGCCGCGCCACCACTGCCTAAAGCTGCTGCTGCCCCGCGGCCACGCGCCGTCGCCGTCCCGTCACCCCCTCCTCCGACCGCGCCGGCGCCCCAGTCGGGTGCGCCCCTGCCGGCCACGCCCGCAGCGCCCATTCGGGCTGCGCCCGACGCCCGTTTCGCCCGTGCCCGACCCGCTAGGCCCCCAGGGGCCTATGACAAGTGGGGCCCCGCCCTGGAACGTTTAAAAAAAAAATTAATTAATTAATTAATTAAGTGAATTAATTAACCTAATTAATTTGGTTTAATTAACCTAATCATTTAGTTAAACTAATTAAATCCTGTTTAGATTAATCTAATTTAATTAATTAATTTAATTAAATGTTAATTAATTAGTTAACCCTAATTAACCTAACCAGTCTATGACATATGGGACCCACGTGTCAGGACGCCTGCTGATGTCATGCTGACGTCAGCATAACACTGTTTCGGATAATGTTAATTTAAATAATTAATTAAATTCTAGAAATTAATAAAAACTTTAGAAAATCATATTAAATAATCCGTAACTCCGATGAAAATACTTTATACATGAAACTTGCTCAGAATTCCGATACGAACCCGAATACGCCCTCCGTATTCCCGTCAGATGCCTCTAGCTATAAGAACATTGAACTTTTAGACCGATTTCAGTAAATGAATAGTGCCCAACTTTAATTAAATAAATCTGAATAAATTCCTAAATTAACTAAATCATTTAGTTAGGCAGTAGAACACCCCGGCACTGCATATTGTCATGTCATACTTTGTGTAGCATTGTTTGCTTTGTATTTACTGTTTCCTCCCCCCTCCTTCTCTCTCGATAGACGCTGAGACCGCTGACGACGCTGCCGTGAACGACTACTACGTCGACGACCCTTCTCTCTCGACACAGCTTCCAGGAAAGCCCCCCCCCCTTGATCAACTCGATATCGCCTATTCCTTCTCTCTACTGCTTGCATTAGAGTAGTGTAGCATGTTACTGCTTTCGGTTAATCCTATTCTGTTGCATAGCCTGTCTTTGCTACTACTGTTGATACCTTACCTGCAATCCTAAAATGCTTAGTATAGGTTGCTAGAATTACATCAGTGGCCCTACATTCTTGTCCGTCTGCCATGCTATACTACTGGGCCGTGATCACTTTGGGAGGTGATCACGGGTACATATACTATATACTATTACATACTTATGTTACTGTTCGGAGATGGGGGCTGAAGGGGCAGGTGGTTCCATCCAGGCAGAGGTGGGCCTAGGTTCCCGACGGCCCCCGAGTGTTGCTTTATGACGGAGCGACAGAGCAGGTTGTGACCACCTAGGAGATAGGTGGGCCTGGCCCTGGTCGGCGTCCGCGGTTATATCAATTAACACGCTTAACGAGATTAGGTATTTGATCTGAGTCTGGCTACGAGCCTATACATGCTAACCACCACGCGGGAACAGTTATGGGTACTTGACGTCGTGGTATCAGCCGAAGCCTCCTAGACATCAGCGACTGAGCGGCGCACGCCAGGTTGGACCGCGTAACGCAACTTCCTTTGTAATGGAGGTTGCTAGGTCTGCTCACCGGTCGCCCACGCAACATGCAGGTGTGCAATGGGCGATGGGCCCAGACCCCTGCGCGCATAGGATTTAGACCGGCGTGCTGACCTCTCTGTTAGGCCTAGGTAGGGCTGCGACGTGTTGATCTTCCGAGGCCGGGTATGACCCAGGAAAGTGTGCCCGGCCAGAGGGATCGAGCGTGTTGGGTAATGTGGTGCACCCCTGCAGGGATGTTTATTTATTCGAATAGCCGTGTCCCTCGGTAAAAGGACGACCCGGAGTTGTACCTCGACCTTATGACAACTAGAACCGGATACTTAATAAAACACACCCTTTCAAGTGCCAGATACAACCCGGTGATCGCTCTCTCACAGGGCAACGAGGAGAGGATCGTCGGGTAGGATTATGCTATGCGATGATACTTGGTGAACTTACCAGCTATTCTCTTCTATATGCTTCAAGATGGAGGCTACCAGAAGCGTAGTCTTCGATAGGACTAGCTATCCCCCTCTTATTCTGGCATTCTGCAGTTCAGTCCACAGATACTACCCATTTCATTGATACCATTGCATATGTAGTGTAGATCCTTGCTTGCGAGTACTTTGGATGAGTACTCACGGTTGCTTTGCTCCCCCCTTTTACCCCTTTCTTTCTTTCTGGTTGTCACAACCAGATGCTGGAGTTCAGGAGCCAGACACCACCATCGACGATGACCCCTACTACTTTGGAGGTGCCTACTACTACGTGCAGGCTGTCGACGACGACCAGGAGTAGTTTAGGAGGATCCTAGGCAGGAGGCCTGCGCCTCTTTTGATATGTATCCTAGTTTGTGCTAGCCATCTTATGGCAACTTGTTTAACTTATGTCTGTACTCAGATATTGTTGCTTCCGCTGACTCGCCTATGATCGAGCACTTGTATTCGAGCCCTCGAGGCCCCTGGCTTGTATTATGATGCTTGTATGACTTATTTTACTTTTAGAGTTGTGTTGTGATATCTTCCCGTGAGCCCCTGATCTTGATCGTACACGTTTGCGTGTATGATTAGTGTACGATTGAATCGGGGGCGTCACAAGTTGGTATCAGAGCCGACTGCCTGTAGGAACCCCCTTCCACACTCCTTGGCTGAAGTTGAGTCTAGACAAAGAAAACAGTTTTACTAACATGGTTGTGTGTCTTACGGGCCCACGTTGCCATTGGGTGGTATTAGGATCTTTTACTCCTCGTTCTTTACTCTGGGACTCTGAACTCTCTTCTACTCGGGTTAAACAAATTTACTAACACTAATATTAGGATCCCGTGACCACATTCACCCCAAAGTTGGATAAGCCATAGTTATTCCTTAGAATAGTATTTTGGACAATATCCACACTGTCATATGACTCCTTTGAAACATCTTTGTTTTCAGATGGAACCCACGAGGCAGGTCGTGCGCCACACGGCAGCCATTGGTGTCCAGGGTTCACCTGCTGTGTTAGCTGAGATGATGACCTATCTGGGTTATCGCTGGCACCCTGAGTACACCGTGTACGAGCAGTACCAGGACTTTAACCAGGAGCAGTACCGTGCCTTCGTCCACCTCTACTCTCGGGAGTATGACTCCACTACTGTGCTGCACACCGCTCATGGTGTTGGAGTGACCATCGATATGGCAGTCCACAATGCTGCTTATGCAGCTCTGACACGTCTTTGTGGAGAGTATCGGGCGCTGGACACCTCCCCTTTCAGGCACGTTGCTATCGCATCTGACGATGGTGCGGAGGGATATTACACTGCTGCCTACTCCACCGTCACCCGAGAGCCCTTCCACCATCAGAACCTGGTTCTGCATGCTGATGGGCTGGATCGAGCTAACCGAGCTCTTCGCCACGAGTTGTACACCACCCGTCAGCACCTTTACAGTGCTTTGACGCTGTTGCACCCCTTTGTCCGATCTGGTGAGCTGCCGCGATCTGCGATCTACCCAGTCAGGACCGTGATGCCCCAGGGTGTCGGTTGGCCAGATGTGGGAGGCTACACTCCCGCACTTGGTCCTCTTTTGCCACCTGGACGTCGGGTTCTACACCAGAGTGTTCACGGACCGCAAGCTACTGACGTGGAGGACTTCCCGTCGCGTCACTACCAGCTGTCCGGCTACACCTACCTCCACAGTTCCTCCTGGGACTGATGTAGTCTTGCTTATTAGCATTAGATGCATTCGCCGTGAGCCTGCGTGCCCCCTATGATGTCTTTAGTCTTATGTACTGAACTCTATGCATGATCCCTTTTGTAAGATATGCCAACTACTATGTAGTATCTATCGTGCTCCTTTCATTATGCATGTTTCACCAAGAATGATTCTTGTCTTTGCAAATTTCTCAATGCTGAACTACCCCTGTTATATATTAGCAGGATGGTTAGACCAGGTGGTCGTGGTCGTGGTGGCAACGCCCCACCACCGCCTGAGTATATGGCTGGTATGATCCAATAGTTCGAGCTGAACCGCCAGTTCATGGAGAATATGATGGCTCAGTTCCCGCGCCCCAATATGAACCAGCAGCCAGCCCAAATAACTCTGCAGGATTTCATACGCCTCAACCCAACCATGTACCGCAGCTCAACTCAGCCTCTGGATGCTGATGACTGGCTCCGTGACATCACCTATGAGATGGAGTCTGCTGATGTAGCCCCTGCCAGCTATGTCACCTTTGCTTCCTTCTTTCTGAAGGGACCTGCTGCTCAATGGTGGGACAGCCACAGGCGTACTCTGCCTGTTGGAGCGATCATCACCTGGCCAGACTTTCAAGCTGCTTTCCGTGCCCGCTTCATCCCACAGGGAATCATGGACCGGAAGAAGCGCGAATTCCGCAATCTCACCCAAGGCAACAAAACTGTGGAAGCTTATCAGCGGGAGTTTCTGGACTTATCCCGCTATGCTGAAGAAGACATTGCAACTGATGCACGCAGACAGGAGAAGTTCCGTGATGGCCTTCAAGCTGACATCAAGCTCGCACTGCTAGTGCATGACTTTCCCGATTTCGCCACCTTGGTGAACAAGGCCATCAATGTTGAAACTGGTCTGCAGGAACACCAGAGCTCTCACAGACGCAACCGTGACACGGGCTCATCTTCGGGCCCGCCCTCGCAGAAGCGTAAGATCTGGATCCCGAACAGCATGTACCGTCCAAATGCACCTGCTCCAAGGCAGTCTTATGCTGCACCGCGTCTGCCTCCTCCACCGCCCAGGCAGCCAAGACTTCCAGCTGCACCACCCCAAGCTCCTGCTCCCACCCCCAATAATGGTCTGTGCTACAAGTGTGGTCAACCAGGTCACCTTGCCAGGAACTGCTATCAGAACCAGAATCAACTGGCCCTTCCTGCAGCTGGCCGTGGAAGCAACCAGCCCCGCAACAACAATGCCAAGTCTTATGGTCGTGTTCATGCCAACCACGTTGATCTCAATGAAGCTCGAGACCAGCCTGCTACTGTGATGGGTACACTCCTCGTAAATTCAGTACCAGCATCCGTTTTATTTGATACAGGTGCATCGCATTCATTCATGTCGGAAGATTTTGCATGCTTGCACGACATTAAATGTGAGGACATGAACGCTTCGCTATTAGTACACACCCCTGCGGGCCAATGTCGAACCTCCATGTTTTGCAAGGACGTCCCCGTTGAAATCGAAGGACTGGAATTCCTTGTCTCTCCCATCGCACTGAAGTCATGTAGCATTGATCTCATTCTGGGAATGGAATGGTTGAAAGCGCATACTGCTTCTATAGTTTGCGCCACTAAGACCGTCCATCTGCTACACCCTTCCGATGAAATAATAAGCTACAACGCTCGTCTGGTTCAGAATGCCGAGGCAAGGCTTTATGCGTTGAACGCATTGAACGCTGCACCACTCGAGGGCATTGAAAACATTCTCGTTGTTCGTGAATTCTGAGACATCTTTCCTGAAGAACTTCCAGGGATTCCCCCTGCTAGAGCTGTCGAATTCATCATCGACTTGAAACCAGGCACCACCCCTATAGCCAAACGACCTTACAAGATGCCGCCACATGAACTCATTGTGCTTAAGGAGGAAATCGACACATCTCTTCGCAGTGGTTTCATTCGCCCCAGTTGCTCTCCTTGGGGAGCACCTTCCCTCTTTGTCAAGAAGAAGGATGGGACAAACCGATTGGTCCAAGACTACCGTCCTATTAACCAAGCTACCATTCAGAACAAATATCCTCTTCCTCGGATCAATGATCTGTATGATCAACTAGCTGGCTCATCAGTGTTCTCCAAACTTGACTTAAGGTTGGGATACCACCAGATCCGTGTTCGTGAAGAGGATATCCCGAAGACCGCATTCGTGACTCGATATGGTTCATATGAGTACACTGTCATGTCATTCGGCTTAACCAATGCTCCAGCCACCTTCTCTCGTTTGATGAACTATATCTTCATGGAATATCTTGACAAGTTCGTCGTGGTTTATCTGGATGATATCCTTGTGTACTCCAAGAATAAAGAAGAGCATGCTGAACATCTTCGTCTTGTCCTGGAGAAGCTTCGAGAGCATCAACTCTATGCTAAGTATTCCAAGTGTGAATTCTGGCTTCCCGAAGTAACTTATCTTGGGCATGTCATCTCCAAGGATGGTATTGCCGTCAACCCCGAGCGAGTTCAGGCTATTCTCGATTGGACTCCTCCGAAAAACATCAAGCAAGTCAGGAGTTTTCTCGGTCTCGCCAGCTATTGCCGTCGATTCGTCGAGAACTTCTCCAAGATCGCCAGGCCTCTGACTAACCTACTGCATAAGGGCGTCAAGTACCAATGGACAGACAAATGTCAGGAAAGTTTCCAGGCACTCAAGGACAAGTTGACTTCTGCCCCAGTGCTTGCTCCACCTGATACTAAGATGGACTTCGTCATTTACTGCGACGCTTCCCGTCAAGGATTAGGCTATGTCCTAATGCAAGAGCGCAAAGTGATTGCCTATGCATCCCGTCAATTGCGCCCTCACGAAGAGAACTACCCAGTTCACGACCTCGAGCTTGCTGCTGTCATACATGCACTGAAACAGTGGCGACATTACCTTCTCGGTAATCGTTGCGAGATCTTCACCGACCACCAAAGTCTAAAGTATCTGTTTACTCAGCCAGACCTAAACCTCCGTCAGCAGAGATGGATGGAGACTGTTGCAGACTTTGACTTGGGTATTTCCTATACACCAGGCAAGGCTAATGTAATGGCTGATGCCTTGAGCCGTAAGTCATATTGCAACCACCTCCAGGTTCACAAAGTTCAAACCTCGCTTGTTGAGGAATTTAGAAAGATGAACCTCCATATTGTTCCTCCTGGAGCACTCGCTCCCCCTCCTCCAGAGTTCTGCAAGATGAACCTCCGTGTTGTTCCCCAGGGTTCCCTTAATACCCTGGCTGTCGAACCAGATCTCTTGGGCAGCATCAAGACACTGCAGAAGTATGACTCTCAAGCCCAAAAGATTAAGCGCTACCTCGCGGCAGGAAGGCCCTCATGCTTCACCCTTGAAGATGATGACACCTTATTCTTTAAAGGTCGAATAGTGGTCCCTACGAAAGACAACCTGGATATGACTCAGAAGGTTATGAAAGAAGCTCATGAAACGCCTCTGTCTATTCATCCCGGTAGCACCAAGATGTACCACGATGTCCGTCGAAAATTCTGGTGGTCTAATATGAAGCAAGACATTGCTCGTTATGTTGCTGAATGTGATGTTTGTTGTCGAATCAAAGCAGAACATCAAAGACTTGCTGGAACTCTGCAACCTATCTCTATTCCTGAATGGAAATGGGACCATGTTGAAATGGACTTCGTCACTGGTTTTCCCAAATCGCAGAAAGGTAATGATGCTATCCTTGTCATCATTGATCGACTCTCTAAAGTTGCACATTTTCTGGCGGTCAAAGAAATGATCACAGCTAGTCAGCTTGCAACTCTCTACATGTCCAGAATTGTTTCACTACACGGTATTCCACTGGTAATCAGTTCGGACCATGGCAGCTTATTCACTTCGAAATTCTGGGCAAGTTTCCAAGAAGCTATGGGTACTCATCTGTCATTCAGTACTGCATTTCATCCTCAGTCGCAAGGGCAAGTGGAACGTGTCAACCAAGTTCTCGAAGACATGCTTCGAGCTTGTGTTATCTCTTTCGGCAAGAATTGGGAGGAATCTCTCCCGTATGCGGAGTTCTCTTATAATAATAGCTATCAAGCTAGTCTGAAGATGGCCCCCTTCGAAGTGTTATATGGACGAAAGTGTCGAACCCCTCTGAACTGGTCAGAAACTGGGGAACGTCCACTTTTCGGTCCGGATATTATCCAACACGCCGAAGAACAAGTCCGCATCATTCGTGAGAATCTCAAGACTGCCCAGTCACGTCAGAAGAGTCAGTATGACCGTCATCATAAAGACATGGTCTATCAACCTGGCGAAAAGGCTTATCTTCGAGTTACACCAATGAAGGGTGCTCACCGCTTCGGGATCAAGGGCAAGCTAGCTCCTCGCTATATTGGTCCGTTCACTATTCTCGAAAAGCGTGGAAAAGTGGCATATCAACTGGAGCTTCCGCCGAACCTTTCTCAGTTTCACGATGTGTTCCACGTGTCACAACTCCGCCGCTGCTTCAAGGACCCAATCCGAGCAGTGGATCATGAAGTGCTCGAATTGCAACAGGACCTCTCCTATAAAGAGCATCCGGTCCGCATTCTCGACCAAGCTGAACGCCGTACATGTCAGAAGGCAATCAAGTTCCTCAAGGTTCAGTGGTCAAATCATTCTGAAGATGAGGCCACTTGGGAACGCGAGGATCGTCTTCGTGAAGAATACCCCACTTTCTTTCAGTCTTCCTCTTAATTCTCGGGACGAGAATTCTTGATAGATGAGGAGAATTGTAACACCCCATGTCATTAGCCACAGTAATCACTTTTGATAATGACAAGTCAGCATATTTAACAGTGCATAATCATCATTAGCATCATATTGCATTTCAACTCCTAACTCAAATTCAAATTTAAATGAAAGTGGAAAATAAAAGTTATCCAACATAGAAACTAAAATGTTCAATAAATAGCAAATATTGCAGAGACCATTCTAAAATTGTAACCAACAATAAATAAATTAATTAGGTGGCTCAAACTTTACCAAAACAGCTAGGACTAATGCATTTTAATTATTATAAAAGTGGTGTGAGATCCATTTCACTCCAAACCAATTTTTGACAGTGGTAGAGGATGCCTAGTATTTATTGGAACAATTGCCATGTTCTACAAAAATCATTTTGAGGCCTAGCTTTTTACTAAACAGGGAAATAAGAATAAATAAAAGAAAAAGACAAAAGAAAAAGAAAATATACAACCGCCCCCCACGCTGGGCCAACCGGCCCAGCTGGCCTCTGCAGCAGGTCGGCCCACTCCCTCTCCATAAACCCCCCCCCCGAAACCCTAGCCGTTCTCCCCCGTCGCCCCACTCGCTCCCCCCCACTCCCCCTCGATTGGATCTGGATCGGGAGGAGGCCGATCCCCTCGCCCCTCCACCCCCGACGCCGACGCCGGCGCCCGGAGCTTCCCCGCCGGACTGCCTCCTCCTCCTCACCGGCCTGCCTCCTCTTCGCCGCATCATCCCCGTCTCCCCACCTCGAGCACCGCTGCCCCGTGCCCTACGCTCCCTCGGTGAGGCCCCTGGCCTCCTCTTCTCTCACCGTCACCGTCGTCCGTCCCGTCGCGCCGTCCGGGTCATCGAACACCGTCACGGCCATCGCACGGCACCGCCTTCGCCCTCCTCGTCCTTCCCCTGTTCCCGCTCGTCGATCGCTGCCGCGCGCGCGCCCATGGCCGGGCGCGCACGCGCGCACCTCTCTGCCGCTCCCCGCGCGCAGTCCTGCTCGACGCCCCGCACTCGCCGCGCACGCCCACGACCCCGCGCGCCGCTCCTGTCCGCTAGCCGCGCTCGCCCGTGTGCTCACCGCAGCCACCGCCGCCATCCCGCTGCCCGCCTGCGCCCATGACCGCGCGCCTGCGCCGATCTGTCGCTGCTCGCCGCTCCGCCGCGCCACCACTGCCTAAAGCCGCTGCTGCCCCGCGGCCGCGCGCCGTCGTCGTCCCGTCACCCCCTCCTCCGACCGCGCCGGTGCCCTAGTCGGGTGCGCCCCTGCCGGCCACGCCCGCAGCGCCCATTCGGGTTGCGCCCGACGCCCGTTTCGCCCGTGCCCGACCCGCTAGGCCCCCAGGGGCCTACGACAAGTGGGGCCCCGTCCTGGAACGTTTAAAATAAAAAAATAAAAAAATAAAAATTAATTAAGTGAATTAATTAACCTAATTAATTTGGTTTAATTAACCTAATCATTTAGTTAAACTAATTAAATCATGTTTAGATTAATCAAATTTAATTAATTAATTTAATTAAATGTTAATTAATTAGTTAACCCTAATTAACCTAACCAGTCTATGACATGTGGGACCCACGTGTCAGGACGCCTGCTGATGTCATGCTGACGTCAGCATAACACTGTTTCCGATAATGTTAATTTAAATAATTAATTAAATTCCATAAATTAATAAAAACTTTAGAAAATCATATTAAATAATCCGTAACTCCGATGAAAATACTTTATACATGAAACTTGCTCAGAATTCCGATACGAACCCGAATACGCCCTCCGTATTCCCGTCAGATGCCTCTAGCTATAAGAACATTGAACTTTTAGACCGATTTCAGTAAATGAATAGTGCCCAACTTTAATTAAATAAATCCAAATAAATTCCTAAATTAAGTAAATCATTTAGTTAGGCAGTAGAACACCTCGGCACTGCATATTATCATGTCATACTTTGTGTAGCATTGTTTGCTTTGTATTTACTGTTTCCTCCCCCCTCCTTCTCTCTCGATAGACGCTGAGACCGCTGACGACGCTGCCGTGAACGACTACTACGTCGACGACCCTTCTCTCTCGACACAGCTTCCAGGCAAGCCCCCCCCCTTGATCAACTCGATATCGCCTATTCCTTCTCTCTACTGCTTGCATTAGAGTAGTGTAGCATGTTACTGCTTTCGGTTAATCCTATTCTGTTGCATAGCCTGTCTTTGCTACTACTGTTGATACCTTACCTGCAATCCTAAAATGCTTAGTATAGGCTGCTAGAATTACATCAGTGGCCCTACACTCTTGTCCGTCTGCCATGCTATACTACTCGGCCGTGATCACTTTGGGAGGTGATCACGGGTACATATACTATATACTATTACATACTTATGTTACTGTTCGGAGATGGGGGCTGAAGGGGCAGGTGGTTCCATCCAGGCACAGGTGGGCCTAGGTTCCCGACGGCCCCCGAGTGTTGCTTTGTGACGGAGCGACAGGGCAGGTTGTGACCACCTAGGAGACAGGTGGGCTTGGCCCTGGTCGGCGTCCGCGGTTATATCAATTAACACGCTTAACGAGATTGGGTATTTGATCTGAGTCTGGCTACGAGCCTATACGCGCTAACCACCATGCGGGAACAGTTATGGGTACTCGACGTCGTGGTATCAGCCGAACCCTCCTAGACGTCAGCGACTGAGCGGCGCGCGCCGGGTTGGACCGCGTAACGCAACTTCCTTTGTAATGGAGGTTGCTAGGTCTGCTCACCGGCCGCCCACGCAACATGCAGGTGTGCAATGGGCGATGGGCCCAGACCCCTGCGCGCATAGGATTTAGACCGCCGTGCTGACCTCTCTGTTAGGCCTAGGTAGGGCTGCGACGTGTTGATCTTCCGAGGCCGGGTATGACCCAGGAAAGTGTGCCCGGCCAGAGGGATCGAGCGTGTTGGGTAATGTGGTGCACCCCTGCAGGGAAGTTTATCTATTCGAATAGCCGTGTCCCTCGGTAAAAGGACGACCCGGAGTTGTACCTCGATCTTATGACAACTAGAACCGGATACTTAATAAAACACACCCTTTCAAGTGCTAGATACAACCCGGTGATCGCTCTCTCACAGGGCGACGAGGAGAGGATCGTCGGGTAGGATTATGCTATGCGATGATACTTGGTGAACTTACCAGCTATTCTCTTCTATATGCTTCAAGATGGTGGCTACCAGAAGCGTAGTCTTCGATAGGACTAGCTATCCCCCTCTTATTCTGGCATTCTGCAGTTCAGTCCACAGATACTACCCATTTCATTGATACCACTGCATATGTAGTGTAGATCCTTGCTTGCGAGTACTTTGGATGAGTACACACGGTTGCTTTGCTCCCCCCTTTTCCCCCTTTCTTTCTTTCTGGTTGTCACAACCAGATGCTGGAGTTCTGGAGCCAGACGCCACCGTCGACGACGTTCCCTACTACTCTGGAGGTGCCTACTACTACGTGCAGGCTGTCGACGACGACCATGAGTAGTTTAGGAGGATCCCAGGCAGGAGGCCTGCGCCTCTTTCGATATGTATCCTAGTTTGTGCTAGCCATCTTATGGCAACTTGTTTAACTTATGTCTGTACTCAGATATTGTTGCTTCCGCTGACTCGCCTATGATCGAGCACTTGTATTCGAGCCCTCGAGGCCCCTGGCTTGTATTATGATGCT
The DNA here is from genome assembly GCA_011799875.1 of Thinopyrum elongatum. Taxonomy (NCBI): domain Eukaryota; kingdom Viridiplantae; phylum Streptophyta; class Magnoliopsida; order Poales; family Poaceae; genus Thinopyrum; species Thinopyrum elongatum. The sequence continues at coordinate 535,140,339 of CM022303.1, forward strand.
TCTATGACTTATTTTACTTTTAGAGTTGTGTTGTGATATCTTCCCGTGAGTCCCTGATCTTGATCATACACGTTTGCGTGTATGATTAGTGTACGATTGAATCGGGGGCATCACATCGTTGTCTTCTTTCCAACAAGCTTGAGTTTGCTCAATTCGGAGCTAATTTGCAGAAGTTATGGCAGTTCTGGTTTTATTGTATCCTTCTGTTGTCTTTAGCTGCAAAATGAAGGCCTCCAAGTGCCATAGTTCTGTGGCGTGCGGAAGTACTGCTCAACGGAGCAGTAGTACCGCAGTGGCCCATGATAGTACCGGCCAGGGAAGCGGTAGTACCGCGCCATGCGGTAGTACCGCTCCTCAGGTGCGGTAGTACCGTGGCCTCTAGCCCAGAACACTAGCATGCACGGAAGTAGGAGCGGAAGTAATTTTTTTACATCCGCGCCCTACGCGGTAGTACCGCTCTCAGCGTGCGGTAGTACCGTGCCGGACTTTTGCTCAGCTCCAACCTCAGCGGAAGTAGTCACGGAAGTAATTTTTTACTTCCGTGCAATTCCTGCGCCAACTGAGCCCTGCCTTACGGTAGTACCGTAGGGGCACGCGGTAGTACCGCTCCGGCGGTTCTACCGCTCGTTGCACCATGCAACAGGCCCTCGTCTGGTCACTACCGCGCAAGCGGTAGTACCGCACCCTGCAGCGGTAGTACCGTGGCCGTGTGCGGTAGTACCACGTCACACGGGCTGAGTGAGGGGATAACAGTTGGATTTTTCCCCTCCTATCAAAGGGGGCCTTCTTCCCCATTGAGCCTTATCCTTTTTGCAGGTTCTTGAGCACTTCTCTCTCCTCCATTGTTGACTCTCTTGAGCTTGCTTATCTCTCAATCCCTCCATGGATTCTTGCTAGTTTTGGGGGGAAAAGAGAGAGGAGATCTAGATCTACGTTTCCACCAATCACTTTCTCCTCTAGGTGAGGGGAACCCTTTGGATCTAGATCTTGGAGTTCTTCGTGTTCTCTTCTTTGTTCTTTCTCTCATTTTCCTCCCTAGCATTAGTTGCTTTGGTGGGATTTGAGAGAGAAGGAGGCACTCCGTGTGTCCTTGCCATTGCATTTGGTGCATCGGTTTGAGTTCTCCATGTGTTGGGGATCGTAGCAGAATTTTAAAATTTTCTACGCATCACCAAGATCAATCTATGGAGTCATCTAGCAACGAGAGAGAGGGGAGTGCATCTACATACCTTTGTAGATCGCGAGCGGAAGCGTTCAAGAGAATGGGGTTGATGGAGTCGTACTCGTCGTGATCCAAATCACCGATGACCGAGCGCCGAACGGACGGCACCTCCGTGTTCAACACACGTACGGTCGGGAGAGACGTCTCCTCCTTCTTGATCCAGCAAGGGGGAAGGAGAGGTTGATGAGGATCCAGCAGCACGACGGTGTGGTGGTGGAAGCAGCGGGATCTCGGCAGGGCTTCACCAAGCACCAACGAGAGGGAGAGGTGTCACGGGAGGAGAGGGAGGCGCCAGGGGCTGGGGTGTGTCCTCCCTCCCACCCCTCCACTATTTATAGGGGGAAGGGGAGAGGGGGCCGGCCCCCTCAGATCCAATCTGAGGGGAGGGGCGGCGGCCAAGGGGTGGCTTGCCCCCCAAGCCAGGTGGAGGCGCCCCCCATCCCTAGGGTTCCCAACCCTAGGCGCAGGGGAGGCCCATAGGGGGGCGCACCAGCCCACCAGGGGCTGGTTCCCTTCCCACTTCAGCCCATGGGGCCCTCCGGGATAGGTGGCCCCACCCGGTGGACCCCCGGGACCCTTCCGGTGGTCCCGGTACAATACCGATTACCCCCGAAACCTTCCCGGTGGCCGAAACTGGACTTCCTATATACAATTCTTTACCTCCGGACCATTCCGGAACTCCTCGTGACGTCCGGGATCTCATCCGGGACTCCGAACAACTTTCGGGTTACCGCATACTAATATCTCTACAACCCTAGCGTCACCGAACCTTAAGTGTGTAGACCCTACGGGTTCGGGAGACACGCAGACATGACCGAGACGACTCTCCGGTCAATAACCAACAGCGGGATCTGGATACCCATGTTGGCTCCCACATGCTCCTTGATGATCTCATCGGATGAACCACGATGTCGAGGATTCAATCAATCCCGTACGCAATTCCCTTTGTCTATCGGTACGATACTTGCCCGAGATTCGATCGTCGGTATACCGATACCTTGTTCAATCTCGTTACCGGCAAGTCTCTTTACTCGTTTCCGTAACACATCATCCTGTGAACAACTCCTTGATCACATTGAGCTCATTATGATGATGTCCTACCGAGTGGGCCCAGAGGTACCTCTCCGTCACACGGAGTGACAAATCCCATTCTCGATTCGTGCCAACCCAACAGACACTTTCGGAGATACCCGTAGTGCACCTTTATAGCCACCCAGTTACGTTGTGATGTTTGGTACACCCAAAGCACTCCTACGGTATCCGGGAGTTGCACAATCTCATGGTCTAAGGAAAAGTTACTTGACATTGGAAAAGCTTTAGCAAACGAACTACACGATCTAGTGCTAGGCTTAGGATTGGGTCTTGTCCATCACATCATTCTCCTAATGATGTGATCCCGTTATCAATGACATCCAATGTCCATGGTCAGGAAACCGTAACCATCTATTGATCAACGAGCTAGTCAACTAGAGGCTTACTAGGGACATGTTGTGGTCTATGTATTCACACATGTATTACGATTTCCGGATAACACAATTATAGCATGAATAACAGATAATTATCATGAACAAGGAAATATAATAATAACCATTTTATTATTGCCTCTAGGGCATATTTCCAACACCATGGTGATACGTGGAAGTGAAGTTGAGTAGCTTATTACTCTTGGGTGCTTGGTACCCTTGAGCTTGTTCCTCTTGGGTGCTTGGGCGCCCTAGACGGTTGGTGCTGTTCAGAGCTCAATCATTGTGGTGTAAAGCTCCGGGCAAGCGTCGGGGTCTCCAATTAGGTTGTGGAGATCGCCCCGAGCAATTTGACGGGTTCGGTGACCGCCCCAAGGGTTGCCATTTGTACGGGTTCGGTGACCGCCCTCACGGGTCCCTTAGTGGAATCACGGCTTCTTGCATTGTGCGAGGGCGTGAGGAGATTACGGTGGCCCTAGTGGCTTCTTGGGGAGCATTGTGCCTCCACACCGCTCCAAACGGAGATTAGCATCCGCAAGGGTGTGAACTTCGGGATACATCGTCGTCTCCGCGTGCCTCGGTTATCTCTTACCCGAGCCCTTTTACTTATGCACTTTACTTTGTGATAGCCATATTGTTTCTTGTCATATATCTTGCTATCACTTAGTTGTTTATCTTGCTTAGCATAAGTTGTTGGTGCACATAGGTGAGCCTAGTTGTTGTAGGTTTCGTGCTTGACAAATTAACCGCTAGGTTTATTTCGCATTTGTTCAAGCCTAAACCGTAATTATTTTAAAGCGCCTATTCACCCCCCCCCCCCTCTAGGCGACATCCTCGATCTTTCAACCGCAAGATCGAACCCATCACAAAGCACCTCTTCCCATGGCAAGAAAAATCGATCTAGTCGGCCTAACTAAACCAAAGATTCGAAGAAGAAATACGAGGCTATAAGTAATCATGCATATAAGAGATCAAAAGAAGACTCAAATAACTTTCATGGATAAAATAGATCTGATCATAAACTCAAAGTTCATCGGATCCCAACAAACACACCGCAAAAAGAGTTACATCAAATAGATCTCCAAGAGCCCATTGTATTGAGAATCAAAAGAGAGAGAGGAAGCCATCTAGCTAGTAACTACGGACCCGTAGGTCTACAATGAACTACTCACGCATCATCGGAGAGGCACCAATGAGGATGATGAACCCCTCCGTGATGGTGTCTAGATTGGATCTCGTGGTTCTGGAACTTGCGGCGGCTGGAATTGTTTTTCGTCGACTCCCCTAGGGTTTCTGGAATATTTGGGTATTTATAGAGCAAAGAGGCGGTGCGGGAGGCCACCGAGGTGGGCACAACCCACCAGGGCGCGCCTGGGCCCCCAGGCACGCCCAGGTGGGTTGTGCCCCCCTCGGGGCACCCCTCTGGTACTTCTTTGGCCCATCCTGTGTCTTCTGGCCCAGAAAAATTCTCCAAAAAGTTTCGCTGCGTTTGGACTCCGTTTGGTATTGATTTTCTGCGAAGTAAAAAACAAGCAAAAAACAGCAACTGGCACTAGGCATTATGTCAATAGGTTAGTCCCAAAAAATGATATAAAGTTGCTATAAAATGATTGTAAAACATCCAAGAATGATAATATAACAGCATGGAACAATCAAAAATTATAGATACGTTGGAGACGTATCAACGACATCATAAACAGTCCATAATTGCCGAGCGTGTGTGAGAAGGTGACTTTCGCAAACATTTAATAATAAGGAACTGTGGGCGATGCTGTTGTTAATCTCACACATTTTTTCTTGGGTGATCGTGTGTGCAATAGAGATTGATCGCACACGTAGTGGATCCGAGAAATGTGTCTAATCTCCATGTTTATCGCACATGTTTTGCTTTCGCAAACCGTGTGCTGTGTAATCCCTAATTTGATCCCTGCATTTAAAAATCATAGATTTTGAATTTGAAAGTAGGCAATCACTTATTTCATATCGAACCATGTTTATTACAAATATAGGTTCAAGCACGAATGCATAATTCTATGGACAGGTACATATACTGAAGAACTACAGAAGCACCAAGTAAAGAATGATGAACCACAGTTGTACTAAAGATTGTAAAGAGAGAGGCGAAAGACATTCTGGTTGCTGGAGAAGGTGAAGCGGAATGCCCATATTGTGCCCTCCTCCATGCATAATGCGTGCACGACTCTTGGCCAACCCCTTGTGATGGCTGCCCACCCATCCTTCACTGTCTTCATTAGGACTTCTCGATGATCATTGTAGTTTGGATGAAATACTTTAACCTTCATTGCAATGTCCACCAATCATGTACTTTGCGAGGTAATCTTGAGTAAACTGCTTTGGGAACCACTACAAATGAAAAAGATTCAGACATTGTTGTCTAACAACTCATTATGGGCAGTAAAAAGAGAAGGCTGCAGAGTTTGTAGTTACCATCCTACAGCTCACTGTTGTGTTGGATAGAGCGTAAACAAATAATTTGCTTGCCACCGTTCGTATCTTTTTCCTAATAATCCTTATCAGTTTCCTCACTTGATGCTTGTTCATGAATATCTCATTACCCTATACGCAAAAAGGGTCGATGCGTGGATCTTTGCCAAGGGCATATGTACCTACAAGCAACAAGTCAATATTAGAAGCTAACAAGTGTCCATGCTTGGATCTATATGCACTACATTATGGAACGACGGGGGGAGTACAAGCTGAGGGATGAAACTAACCTCGGCAGAAAATGCTGGCCACTCCCATTGTTGTCCTGCATAAGTAGTGGAAAGGCATGATAAGTACAACAACCTTAACATCAAACAAATATAGTCAAGGTAAACAACATCGTCTCCAAATGATAGCTTGAATGTGTTTGTTTCAGCATGCTGTTAAAAGCGGATATAAAATGGAAGGGAATGTTACCTACAACAGGCTTAACAGCCACCAAATATTGCAATTCAAACCAGTATTATTGAAAATGAATATAACGTAGCTTATGCATAAACATCACACTGGCTAAATGTGTAAAACTGAAATAAAGGGCATGTGTTAACTACACCAGGCATAACTGGAACCAAATATAGCCGTTAAAACTGGTATTGATGAAATCGAGCGGCACAGTTTTGACTTGCACAAAATGAACATCACATTGTGAATGACTGACATAAACAAGGCATAAGTGATCAGTACAACAACCAAATATAGCCATTGAAAATTGGACAGAGTCTCACTGCAACCAACCTAACAAGCAAATACAGATAAATAGGGCATATGCTTGAAAACTGGACAAATGCTCACTGCAACCAACCTAACAAGCAAATACAGATAAACAAGGCATCTGCTTGAAAACTGGACAAATGCTCACTGCAACCAACCTAACAACCAAATACAGATAAACAAGGCATCTGCTTGATAACTGGACAAATGCTCACTGCAACCAACCTAACAACCAAATACAGATAAACAAGGCATCTGCTTGATAACTGGATAAATGCTCACTGCAACCAACCTAACAACCAAATACAGATAAACAAGGCATCTACTCACTATAAACAACCAAATATAGCCATTCGTGAAACTGAAGTGGACAATTCATACTTAAACATCACATAGCCCTATTGAACATTACATTTTTGTATAACTGAAATAATTAAACACGGCACAGTTAAAACATCGCATGGCAAAAGCTACTAAAACAAAGGGTACGGGTTGGCAAGCTAGAAAAGGTAAGATTTGCTGATAGGATGTTGCCTCACATGTCATGGACGGGATCCTTCCAGTTGGAAGAGCACAGACCCATGGTGCGCTCTCTGATGTCGCAGATGGGTTGTTTCACCTTGGAAGAACCTTTGTGGGTGCCCTCCTCGTGGTCGTGGTCGATGGGATCTGACTTGGCAATTGAGGATCCCAAGCTGCCGTCGTAGAACGTGTCCTTCAGAAATGACAAAATGGGCTCGATGGCATACAAGGATCGCAAATCCTTGACCGCGTGGCGAAGGAGATCAGCGGCAGGGCCGTCGAAGAGATCGATAGCGGTTGAACCAGAGGGGTTGGGGATGGACCACTTAACCTATGAAATGACCCGCGTGAAGCCGTCGCTGTCGTCGAGCTTGATGTCGTAGCCAGCTTTCTCGAGATACAGTAATACGCTATCCCGCTGACGTGAAGCCTTCGGCATGGCAACGTAGTCAATGTCCTCGCCGGCTTCCACGGTGAGGTGTTGCTCCGGGATCGACAGGTCGGGACGAACGGCGGCCACCTCGCCAATGTCCGCCGGAGAGGCCATGATAAACCTCTTTTTTGCTGAACGCTCGTCGGGCTTCCCGGGATACGTGGTCGGGCTTAGGCTGCGACTCTCTGGAGCAAGGGATGTGGATCTGGTGGGGAGGGACACCGCATGCCTCATCTAAAAACTCAGGGGGGGCGACGGTATGGGAATCGCTGGGTAACCTGAACTTTATTATCTAAGCTAGGAGGAACAGGAAGACCGGCAAGGGTTGGCGGCGGCGGCGAGCTAGGGTTCGAAGGGGAGGGGGCAGGTGGAGGGACTGTGGAGGGGGGGTGTTTGAGGATATGCTGTGGCTACTGAAAATTTTAGTAATGGTGGGTGGAGATGGGGGTGGACGAGGGAGGGCGACAGTTCAAATGCATCGGCTACTGGAATTTTACTATAAGGTCGGTGCTGGAGGAGTGGGGGCGACGGTTGAAATACCACGGCTACTAAAATTTGGGTAAAGGAATTGATGCGGGGCGGGAGCACCCAAGATCACACACGGTCCAATAAGAATATGCGTGTATGATAATAAGGAAAAGCGGCGGAACCGCCGATTTTTGCATCGCTCAAGGCGGGTAGTTTGTTTTAAGATTTCTAGCTAGCTGGTGTGTCGCACACAGTTCGTCATAATTTTTAGACGCAGACGTGGAATTCATCCTTAATAAACTACCCGCCTTTAGCTTGCGTAGGCGGTGATTTTATAGCGCACTAGCATCGCACAAAGTTAAGCCAGTACCTCCACCCTTCCTCGGGCTTGCGTAGTCGTGGTGATTTCATAGCGCACTTGCATCGCACACGGTTAAGCCACTACCTCCACCTTTGCTCGCGCTTGCGCAGTCGTGGTGATTTCATAGCGCACGTGCATTGCACACGGTTAAGCCACTACCTCCACCTTTGCTCGCGCTTGCGCAGTCGTGGTGATTCATAGGGCACTTGCATCGCACACGGTTAAGCCACTACCTCCACCTTTGCTTGCGCTTGCACAGCCGTGGTGATTCACAGTGCACTTGCATCACGCACGGTTAAGCCACTATCTCCTGCTACTTCTTGAGCTTGCATTGGTTTTTCCCTTGAAGAGGAAAGGGTGATGCAGCAAAGTAGAGATAAGTATTTCCCTCAGTTAAAGAACCAAGGTATCAATCCAGTAGGAGACAACGCACAAATCACCAATACCTGCACAAACAATCAAACACTTGCACCAAACGTGATAAAGGGGTTGTCAATCCCTTCACGGTCACTTGCAAAAGTGAGATCTGATAGAGATAGATAAAACTAAACAAAAGATAAAGTAAATATTTTTAGGGTTTTTGGTTAATAGATCTGAAAATAAAAGATTGCAAAATAGTAGATCGGAAAGTAATATGATGGAAAATAGACCCGGGGGCCATAGGTTTCACTAGAGGCTTCTCTCAAAATAGCAAATAATACGGTGGGTGAACAAATTACTATCGAGCAATTGATAGAAAAGCGCAAAGTTATGACGATATCTAAGGCAATGATTATGAAATATAGGCATCACGTCCATGTCAAGTAGACCGACTCCTGCCTGCATCTACTACTATTACTCCACACATTGACCGACTCCTGCCTGCATCTAGAGTATTAAGTTCATGAAGAACAGAGTAATACTTTAAGTAAGATGACATGATGCAGAGGAATAAACTCAAGCAATATGATGTAAACCCCATCTTTTTATCCTCGATGGCAACAATACAATACGTGCCTCGCTGCCCCTACTGTCACTAGGAGAGGACACCGCAAGATTGAACCCAAAGCCAAGCACTTCTCCCATTGCAAGAAAAACCAATCTAGTTGGCCAAACCAAACCGATAGTTCGAAGAGAATTACAAGGATATCAAATCATGCATAAAAGAATTCAGAGAAGATTCAAATAATATTCATAGATAAGCTGATCATAAATCCACAATTCATCGGATCTCGACAAACACACCGCAAAAGAAGATTACATCAGATAGATCTCCAAGAACATCAAGGAGAACGTTGTATTGAGAATCAAAGAGAGAGAAGAAGCCATCTAGCTACTAGCTATGGACCCGTAGGTCTGAGGTAAACTACTCACGCTTCATCGGAAGGGCAATAGAGTTGGTGTAGAAGCCCTCCGTGATCGAATCCCCCTCCGGCAGGATGCCAGAAAAGGCCCCAAGATGGGATCTCACGGGAACAGAAGGTTGCGGTGGTGGAAAAGTGTTTTTGTGGATGCTTCTGGGGGTTTGGGAATATATGTGAATATATAGGAGGAAGATCTAGGCCAGGGGGTCACCGAGGGGCCCACAAGGCAGGGGGCGCGCCCTACCCCCCTGGGTGCGCCCTCCCCCCTTGTGGCCGCCTCGTGGCTCTTCTGACTTGCACTCCAAATCTCCTGGGTGTCTTCTGGTCCAGGAAAAATCATCGCAGAGGTTTTATTCCGTTTGGACTCCGTTTGGTATTCCTTTCCTGCGAAGCTCAAAAACAAGGAAAAAACAGAAACTCGCACTGGCTCTAGGTTAATAAGTTAGTCCCAAAAATAATATAAAATAGCATATTAATGCATATAAAACAACCAAAACAGATAATATAATAGCATGGAACAAACAAAAATTATAGATACGTTGGAGACGTATCAAGCATCCCCAAGTTTAATTCCTGCTCGTCCTCAAGTATGTAAATGATAAAAATAGAATTTTTGATGTGGAATGCTACCTAACATATTTATCCATGTAATTTTCTTTATTGTGGCATGAATGTTCAGATCCATAAGATTCAAAACAAAAGTTTAATATTGACATAAAAACAATAATACTTCAAGCATACTAACAAGGCAATTATGTCTTCTCAAAATAACATGGCCATAGTAAGTTTATCCCTACAAAATCATATAGTCTGGCTATGCTCCATCTTCATCACACAAATTATTCAAATCAGGCACAACCCCGATGACAAGCCAAGCAATTGTTTCATACTTTTGGTGTTCTCAAACCTTTTCAACTTTCATGCAATATGTGACGCCCCCGGCCCGATCGTGCACTAATCATACACACAAATGCACACGATCAAGCCTAAGGACTCACGGGAAGATATCACAACACAACTCTAAAACATAAATAAAGTCATACAAGCTTTATATTACAAGCCAGGGGCCTCGAGGGCTCGAATACATAAGCTTGCAAACAAGCGTCAGCGGAAGCATCAAATATCTGAGTACAGATATGAAATAGAAACAGAAAGGCCTTTAGAAAGGCGGGGCAAAATAAAACACTACGATCGAAAGGCGAAGGCCTCCTGCCTGGGACCCTCCGATCCTACTCCTGGTCGTCAGTCAACTCATAGTAGTATCCATCCTCTGGGTAGTAGTAGTAGCGATCGTCGGGGCATCTGTCTCAGGGGGCTCCGTCCTCTGGTCACGTCAAACTGATATGGGGAGAAAAAGGAAAACAAAGCAACCGTGAGTACTCAGAAGTACTCAGCAAGCAAGGATCTACACTACATATGCAACATTATCAAGGGGAGGCTGTATATGTGGACTGGGCTGCAGAAATGCCAGAATAGAGAGAAGGCCTAGTCCTATCGAAGACTAGCATCTTCAGCGGTCTTGCAGCAGTAGAAGAGAGTAGAACAATACCATATAATGTAGCAGTAATAATATCAACCTCACCCAGAGATCCTTTCTCGACTCCCTGCGAGAAAGCAATCCCAGAGCCATACATTCATCGACCTCGTCCTAAGATCCCTTCTCGACTCCCTGCGAGAAGCAATCCCAGAGCCATATATACAGGTCTCATCACAGGTATCCAGTTCTAAATTGTATCAATCAGGATACAACTCCGAGTGTCCTTTACCGTAGGACCGGCTATCGATAGAAGTGTTCTTCCCTGCAGGGGTGCACCAACTTACCCAACACACTCGATTAACTTCGGCCGGACACACTTTCCTGGGTCATGCCCGGCCTCGGCCAAACGACACATCGCAACCCTACCTACAGCTCAGCAGAGAGGTCCCCGTCGGTCTATATCCTAAGCGCTCAGGGGTCATGGGCCATCGCCCTGTGCACTCCGGGTCGTTGCGAGCAGAGCGAATCACGGTACCACCCCTCAGGATGGCGCCGGCCCAGCCCGGCCGCAGTGCTGAACTGGACGTCTGACAGAGCTTTCGGCTGATGCATACGATGCAGAACGCCCATACTATGCCCACGTGATGGTTAGTGCTATCAGACCAGAGGCCTGCTCGGATCAAATATCCAAATCGCTAGGACTAGGGGCTTGCGGTAACGAGCAGAGACTCACGAAAGATGTGACCCCGTCGCCCCGTCTCGAGGACTTGCGGCAAGGGCCATGAATGCCCGGCCACGCCTCGTATTCACCACTCGGGCACCACACTGGCAACCCGCCTTCACATCACACGCGGGTACCCCTCAGGGTCGACCCGCCTTTCCAAGTAACATTGTAAAGTCCAAGTATCCTTGTGTCCATAACATCAGGGAATCCGAGGTATCACCCTCATTGAATTCCCACTCGATGTATCCGTCAAGATGAACTAGGAGGAATCACCCTCACTGGGTCCACACTTGAGGTGTTGTACGACAGCGTCGTTATCGGAAGCGGTGAAGGAGGAATCACCCTCGATGACCACGACCGAATAACTACTCTACAGAGTTAACATCAGAAGTGCTACATGAGGTTTCACCCTCGACACTCGATAGTAACGCTGCAGTGTCGTTACAACTAAGGGGGGGGGGGGTGATGTGCGGTGTCGGGGCCTGGTCTTCAATCCCGTTGATCGGGTCTTCTGACGATCCAGCGCGGCAGTCGGGATAAGTGGGGTCACTGATAGGTCTCTACCCAGCCTAGACTAAACAGTTTAGGATATGTAGGTAATTATCAACAGCAGGTTACAATGAACAGGCTATGCATCAGAATAGGTAAAGCAGCAGCAGCAGCAGCAATTCTAATGCAAGCATGGGAAATTAGAATGGGCGATATCGGGATGATCAAAAGGGGGGCTTGCCTGGTTGCTCGGCGGCAAGGGCAAGGTCGTCTATGGTGTCTTCGGGATCCGGAGCTGCGTCGGTCTCGGGGACGACGTCGGGGTCGGGGGCTATCGAGAGAGAAGAGGGGGAGGAAACAGTATAAATATATAGCAAACATGAGCATGAAAAATACGATACACGGTGCTAGGGGTAGTCTAACGCAGCATCACACGTAACAGACGGAGCGGGAGAATATCTGACGATATTTCCCGGGTCTTTGGAATTATCGGACAGAGGATAAGAGGGGAACGGTTGCAAGTTCGGATAGTTAGGGACGCGTGACGGACGAACGGACCGCGCATTCAGATTCGTCTCGTCGTTCTGAGCAACTTTCATGTACAAAGTATTTTCATCTGAGCTACGGATTATTTTATATGATTTTCTAAAGTTTTTATTGATTTCTGAAATTTATTTAATTTATTTAAATCAAACATTATCCGAAACAGTGTCTTGCTGACGTCAGCATGACGTCAGGACCAGTGGGTCCCACCTGTCATACTCACATTAGGCTAATTAGGTTAACTAATTAATTTACTGTTTAATTAACACTAACTACTTAATTAGATTAACCTAACCAGGATTAATTAACTTAATTAATTAACTAATTAATTATTTAATTAATTAATTATTTTTATTTATTTTAATTATTATTTTTATTTTATTACATTTTCTTTTAATTCGTTTTTAGGGGCTGGGCCCCATCTGTCATTGCCTCAGGGGGGCAGGGCCCACCGGTCAGTGGCACGTGGCCACCGGGGCGGTGCGTGCGCGCGAGCGCTGCGGGCGCGGTGCGGCAGGCGCGGGGCGTGTCAGGCACGCGCGCGCAAGCAACGGTAGGGGCGAGCGGCGGAGCAGAGCTGCAGCGGCAGCAGCGCGAGGGCGGCGGACGGCGAGGAGCTCCGGTGGAGCAGCGGCAGGGCGCGCGTGCGAGGGGTGAGGCCACGGGGCGCGGGCGGTGGTTGCGGGGCGAAGTGGGGAAGGTGGTACGCGGTCAGGGTGCAGGGGGCGAGGGGAAACGGCGGGCCAAGCGTGGCTTCGGCCAAAGCGGCCACGGGCAGGGACGAGGGGAGCCGGGCGCGCCCTCGGGCGACAGTAGGCGTGGGCGGCGTGGGGCGTCCGTGGCCCGGCGGGCTTGAGCAGCGGCAGGAGCAGCGATGGCGGCTGCGGGCAAGCGCGAGGGAGCAGCAGCAGGTCCACGGCGGCGCGTGGTCGCGGCCAGCGACGTGCGCGAGCGGACGACGGGAAGGGCGCGGTGATGGGCGCGGGGAGCACGGTCGGGGACGGTGCCGTGGTGTGCACGGGACAGGGAAGAGAGGAGAGGGCGTGGCCCTCACCGTACGATGCAGGGGTACGGGCGGCGAGGCTCGGTGATGCGAGTCGGAGAGGAGGACGAGGACGACGTTTTGGCGACGGTAGGCGACGGCGATCCGGGGAAGGGAACGGCTCAATCCGCGCGAGGCAGGGGTCCCGAGCTCCGATGCGTCTATGTAGTCGACGAAGACGGCGGAGGCGGTGCTCCCGGCGCAGTCTGAGGCGGTGGGGTGGACGTCGGGCGCGAGGACGACGGGGTCGGCGACGGGGTCGGGGCGCCGTTGCCCCGTATCCTACGATCCATCTGAACAGAGGAAACTCATGATTGTCAAAAACAAGGAGAGTTAAAACCGATCTCGAGAGAAGGTTAAACAAAACAATGAAGGAAAATGATTATCAGACTAATCAAATCAATGTCAGGGAAATCGCACAGATATCCAGCTCTCGCGGTGACGAGAATTACGAGATCCTAAGTGTCGGCGTTAGTAAACTTTAGTTAACCCGAAGAGAAGAGTCAGAGTCCCAAGTAAAGATGAGGAATAAAAGATTAACTAATACATCCCAATTGGCGACGTGGGCCCGTAAGCCACACAGCCAAGTTAGTAAAAGTTTTTCCGGTTTCTACTCAACTTCGGCCAAGGAGTTGGAAAGGGGGCTCCTACAGGCAGTCGCTCTGATACCAACTTGTGACGCCCCCGGCCCGATCGTGCACTAATCATACACGCAAATCCACACATCAAGCCTAAGACTCACGGGAAGATATCACAACACAACTCTAAAACATAAATAAAGTCATACAAGCTTTATATTACAAGCCAGGGGCCTCGAGGGCTCGAATACATAACTTGCAAACAAGCGTCAGCGGAAGCATCAGATATCTGAGTACAGATATGAAATAGAACAGAAAGGCCTTTAGAAAGGCGGGGCAAAATAAACACTACGATCGAAAGGCAAGGCCTCCTGCCTGGGACCCTCCGATCCTACTCCTGGTCGTCAGTCAACTCATGTAGTATCCATCCTCTGGGTAGTAGTAGTAGCGATCGTCGGGGCATCTGTCTCAGGGGCTCCTGTCCTCTGGTCACGTCAAACTGATATGGGGAGAAAAAGGAAAACAAAGCAACCGTGAGTACTCAGAAGTACTCACCAAGCAAGGATCTACACTACATATGCAACATTATACAGGGGAGGCTGTTATATGTGACTGGGGCTGCAGAAATGCCAGAATAAGTGAAGGCCTAGTCCTATCGAAGACTACATCTTCAGCGGTCTTGCAGCAGTAAGAAGAAGTAGAACAATACCATATAATGTAGCAGTAATAATATCACCTCACCCAGAGATCCTTTCTCGACTCCCTGCGAGAAAGCAATCCCAGAGCCATACATTCTCAACCTCGTCCTGGATCCCTTCTCGACTCCCTGCGAGAAGCAATCCCAAGCCATATATACAGGTCTCATCACAGGTATCCAGTTCTAAATTGTATCAATCAGATACAACTCCGAGTGTCCTTTACCGTAGGACCGGCTATCGATAGAAGTGTTCTTCCCCTGCAGGGGTGCACAACTTACCCAACACGCTCGATTAACTTCGGCCGACACACTTTCCTGGGCATGCCCGGCCTCGGCCAAACGACACATCGCAACCCTACCTACACCCTACAGCTCAGCAGAGAGTCCCCGTCGGTCTATATCCTAAGCGCTCAGGGGTCATGGCGATCGCCCTGTGCACTCCGGGTCGTTGCAACAGAGCGAATCACGGTACCACCCCTCAGATGGCGCCGGCCCAGCCCGCCGCAGTGCTGGTTTTGTAAAATATGAGAGCTGGCCCAAAAATCAAAGCACATTATTCCCTACCACCAAAAATTGGTTTGGGCAAAACATCATTTCATATTTGTTTTAAATAAATTAAAAGGTCATTAAATATTATTTTCAGCCACTGTTTGAGGATGTTCAAACCACTTATCCATTTTCAATAATGTTGGTTTCAATTTTAGTAATGCCTCTGAATTATTTGCCATAATATGAACAATTTAGTTTCTGATTTGAGCAACTTTTATTTTCCACTTTCATTTAAATTTGAATTTTGACTTGGGAGTTGAAATGCAATATGATACTAATGATGATCAAGCACTGTTGATCATGATGACATGGCATAATCAAAAGGGTGATTACTGTAGTTAACCACTGGGGGTGTTACAAATCTCCTCTACTAACAAGAATTCTCGTCCCGAGAATTAAGAAGTAGAAGGAAAAAGTTCGGGGTATTCCGCACGAAGATTATCCTCGCGTTCCCAAGTGGCTTCATCTTCAGTATGATTTGACCACTGAACTTTGAGGAACTTGGTAACTTTCTGGCGGGTTCGACGTTCAGCTTCATCAAGAATGCGGATCGGATGCTCCTTATAAGATAGGTCATCTTGCAATTCGAGCATCTCGTGATCCACTGCTCGGTGTGGAGATTCCTTGAAGCATTTACGAAGTTGCGACACATGGAAGACGTCGTGGATATGAGAGAATTGCGGTGGCAACTCCAATTTATATGCCACCTGACCACGTCTGGCAACAATGCGGAAAGGACCAATGTAGCGCGGAGCTAGCTTGCCCTTGATTCCAAAACGGTGAGTGCCCTTCATAGGTGTGACACGAAGATAAGCTTGATCACCAGGTTGATAAGTCAAACCCCATCGTTTGCGATCATAGTTGCTCTTCTGGCGGTCCTGAGCCGCCTTGAGATTTTCCCGGACAATACGAACTTGTTCTTCAGCGTGTTGAATAATTTCTGGACCAACAAGAGGTCATTCCCCAGTTTCTGACCAATTCAGAGGGGTTCGACATCTACGTCCATAGAGAACTTCAAAGGGGGCCATTTTCAGACTAGCTTGATAGCTGTTGTTATAAGAGAACTCGGCATATGGAAGAGATTCTTCCCACTTCTTGCCGAAAGAAACAACACAAGCTCGTAGCATGTCTTCAAGCACTTGGTTGACTCGCTCGACTTGGCCTTGGGACTGAGGATGATAAGCTGAACTCCAGGTAATATGAGTTCCCATAGCCTTTTGAAAACTTTCCCAGAAATGACTGGTGAATATGCTGCCACGGTCTGAACTGATCTCTTTCGGAATACCGTGGAGTGAAACAATTCTGGAGATATATAACTCTGCTAACTGACTAGCAGTGATCGTCTCCTTGACAGGCAGAAAGTGTGCAACTTTGGAGAGTTGGTCGACGACGACAAGAATAGCATCGTGACCCTTCTGTGACCTGGGAAGTCCTGTAATGAAATCCATTTGCACTTTATCCCATTTCCATAAAGGAATAGGTAACGGTTGCAGAATTCCAGCAGGCTTCTGATGTTCTGCTTTAACGCGACGACACACATCACATTCAGCAACATAACGAGCAATGTCCTGCTTCATTCTAGACCACCAGTACCTTTGACGGAGATCACGATACATTTTGGTGCTACCCGGATGAATAGACAACGGGGTATCATGTGCCTCCTTCATAACCTTGTCAGTCATAAGATCAAAGCGAGGTACTACAATGCGGTTTCTGAAATACAAGGTTCCATCTTCAGACAGCGAGAAATCCCTGTACTTTTCAAGGTGAAGATCTTTCTTCATCAGATCAACTTCAGCATCCTTAGCTTGCGCATTCTTAACAGCTTTCTCAAGGTCTGGTTCAACAACCAAGGTTTTTAGGTATCCTTGAGGAACTATCTCGAGATTTAGCTTTCGAAGCTCTTCATACAGAAGTGGTTGCTGTAGCTGAACCTCAAGTTCGCAGCAATAGGATTTGCGGCTCAACGCATCAGCCATTACATTAGCCTTGCCAGGGGTATAAGAAATACCCAAATCATAGTCTGCAATGGTCTCCATCCATCTTTGCTGACGGAGGTTTAGAGAAGGTTGAGTGAACAAGTACTTCAGACTTTTATGATCCGTGTAGATCTCGCAACGATTACCGAGGAGGTAATGTCACCACCACTGCAGTGCATAGATGACAGCAGCTAGTTCTAGATCATGTACGGGATAATTCTCTTCATGTGGGCGCAACTGACGAGAGCCATAAGCAATCACTTTACGCTCTTGCATTAGGACACAGCCTAATCCTTCACGGGATGCATCACAATAAATCACAAAGTCTTTGCGGGTATCTGGAGGAGACAGTACTGGGGTATTGTAACGGATTGACATCTGCCCCAGTGGATAAAGAATGTACTCTGGATGTATCCCTGCTCGAACAGCTGGTAGCTGCGTCGCAGGGTGTGGTGGAAACAAACGATCCATCTGAAACAGAGGAAACTCATGATTGTCAAAAGACAAGGAGAAGTATAACCGATCTCGGAGAGAAAGGTTAAACAAAACAATGGAAAGGAAAATGATTATCAGACTAATCAGATCAATGTCAGGGAAATCGCACAGATATCCAGCTCTCCGGGTGGACGAGAATTACGAGATCCTAAGTGTCGGCGTTAGTAAACTTTAGTTAACCCGAAAGGAAGAGAGGTCAGAGTCCCAGAGTAAAGATGAGGAATAAAAGATACTAATACATCCCAATTGGCGACGTGGGCCCGTAAGCCACACAGCCAAGTTAGTAAAACAGTTTTCCGGTTTCTAGACTCAACTTCGGCCAAGGAGTTGGAAAGGGGGGCTCCTACAGGCAGTCGGCTCTGATACCAACTTGTGACGCCCCCGGCCCGATCGTGCACTAATCATACACGCAAATGCACACGATCAAGCCTAAGGACTCACGGGAAGATATCACAACACAACTCTAAAACATAAATAAAGTCATACAAGCTTTATATTACAAGCCAGGGGCCTCGAGGGCTCGAATACATAAGCTTGCAAACAAGCGTCAGCGGAAGCATCAGATATCTGAGTACAGATATGAAATAGAAACAGAAAGGCCTTTAGAAAGGCGGGGCAAAATAAAACACTACGATCGAAAGGCGAAGGCCTCCTGCCTGGGACCCTCCGATCCTACTCCTGGTCGTCAGTCAACTCATAGTAGTATCCATCCTCTGGGTAGTAGTAGTAGCGATCGTCGGGGCATCTGTCTCAGGGGGCTCCGTCCTCTGGTCACGTCAAACTGATATGGGGAGAAAAAGGAAAACAAAGCAACCGTGAGTACTCAGAAGTACTCAGCAAGCAAGGATCTACACTACATATGCAACATTATCAAGGGGAGGCTGTATATGTGGACTGGGCTGCAGAAATGCCAGAATAGAGTGAAGGCCTAGTCCTATCGAAGACTAGCATCTTCAGCGGTCTTGCAGCAGTAGAAGAGAGTAGAACAATACCATATAATGTAGCAGTAATAATATCAACCTCACCCAGAGATCCTTTCTCGACTCCCTGCGAGAAAGCAATCCCAGAGCCATACATTCATCAACCTCGTCCTGAGATCCCTTCTCGACTCCCTGCGAGAAGCAATCCCAGAGCCATATATACAGGTCTCATCACAGGTATCCAGTTCTAAATTGTATCAATCAGGATACAACTCCGAGTGTCCTTTACCGTAGGACCGGCTATCGATAGAAGTGTTCTTCCCTGCAGGGGTGCACCAACTTACCCAACACGCTCGATTAACTTCGGCCGGACACACTTTCCTGGGTCATGCCCGGCCTCGGCCAAACGACACATCGCAACCCTACCTACAGCTCAGCAGAGAGGTCCCCGTCGGTCTATATCCTAAGCGCTCAGGGGTCATGGGCCATCGCCCTGTGCACTCCGGGTCGTTGCAAGCAGAGCGAATCACGGTACCACCCCTCAGGATGGCGCCGGCCCAGCCCGGCCGCAGTGCTGAACTGGACGTCTGACAGAGCTTTCGGCTGATGCATACGATGCAGAACGCCCATACTATGCCCACGTGATGGTTAGTGCTATCAGACCAGAGGCCTGCTCGGATCAAATATCCAAATCGCTAGGACTAGGGGCTTGCGGTAACGAGCAGAGACTCACGAAAGATGTGACCCCGTCGCCCCGTCTCGAGGACTTGCGGCAAGGGCCATGAATGCCCGGCCACGCCTCGTATTCACCACTCGGGCACCACACTGGCAACCCGCCTTCACATCACACGCGGGTACCCCTCAGGGTCGACCCGCCTTTCCAAGTAACATTGTAAAGTCCAAGTATCCGTGTGTCCATAACATCAGGGAATCCGAGGTATCACCCTCATTGAATTCCCACTCGATGTATCCGTCAAGGTGAACTCGGAGGAATCACCCTCACTGGGTCCACACTTGAGGTGTTGTACGACAGCGTCGTTATCGGAAGCGGTGAAGGAGGAATCACCCTCGATGACCACGACCGAATAACTACTCTACAGAGTTAACATCAGAAGTGCTACATGAGGTTTCACCCTCGACACTCGATAGTAACGCTGCAGTGTCGTTACAACTAAGGGGGGGGGTGATGTGCGGTGTCGGGGCCTGGTCTTCAATCCCATTGATCGGGTCTTCTGACGATCCAGCGCGGCAGTCGGGATAAGTGGGGTCACTGATAGGTCTCTACCCAGCCTAGACTAAACAGTTTAGGATATGTAGGTAATTATCAACAGCAGGTTACAATGAACAGGCTATGCATCAGAATAGGTAAAGCAGCAGCAGCAGCAGCAATTCTAATGCAAGCATGGGAAATTAGAATGGGCGATATCGGGATGATCAAAAGGGGGGCTTGCCTGGTTGCTCGGCGGCAAGGGCAAGGTCGTCTATGGTGTCTTCGGGATCCGGAGCTGCGTCGGTCTCGGGGACGACGTCGGGGTCGGGGGCTATCGAGAGAGAAGAGGGGGAGGAAACAGTATAAATATATAGCAAACATGAGCATGACAAATACGATACACGGTGCTAGGGGTAGTCTAACGCAGCATCACACGTAACAGACGGAGCGGGAGAATATCTGACGATATTTCCCAGGTCTTTGGAATTATCGGACAGAGGATAAGAGGGGAACAGTTGCAAGTTCGGATAGTTAGGGACGCGTGACGGACGAACGGACCGCGTATTCAGATTCGTCTCGTCGTTCTGAGCAACTTTCATGTACAAAGTATTTTCATCTGAGCTACGGATTATTTTATATGATTTTCTAAAGTTTTTATTGATTTCTGAAATTTATTTAATTTATTTAAATCAAACATTATCCGAAACAGTGTCTTGCTGACGTCAGCATGACGTCAGGACCAGTGGGTCCCACCTGTCATACTCACATTAGGCTAATTAGGTTAACTAATTAATTTACTGTTTAATTAACACTAACTACTTAATTAGATTAACCTAATCAGGATTAATTAACTTAATTAATTAATTATTTTTATTTATTTTAATTATTATTTTTATTTTATTACATTTTCTTTTAATTCGTTTTTAGGGGCTGGGCCCATCTGTCATTGCCTCAGGGGGGCAGGGCCCACCGGTCAGTGGCACGTGGCCACCAGGGCGGTGCGTGCGCGCGAGCGCTGCGGGCGCGGCGCGGCGGGCGCGGGGCGTGTCAGGCACGCGCGCGCAGGCAACGGTAGGGGCGAGCGGCGGAGCAGAGCTGCAGCGGCAGCAGCGCGAGGGTGGCGGACGGCGAGGAGCTCCGGTGGAGCAGCGGCAGGGCGCGCGTGCGAGGGGTGAGGCCACGGGGCGCGGGCGGTGGTTGTGGGGCGAAGTGGGGAAGGTGGTACGCGGTCAGGGTGCAGGGGGCGAGGGGAAACGGCGGGCCGAGCGTGGCTTCGGCCAAGGCGGCCACGGGCAGGGACGAGGGGAGCCGGGCGCGCCCTCGGGCGACAGTAGGCGTGGGCGGCGTGGGGCGTCCGTGGCCCGGCGGGCTTGAGCAGCGGCAGGAGCAGCGATGGCGGCTGCGGGCAAGCGCGAGGGAGCAGCAGCAGGTCCACGGCGGCGCGTGGTCGCGGCCAGCGACGTGCGCGAGCGGACGACGGGAAGGGCGCGGTGATGGGCGCGGGGAGCACGGTCGGGGACGGTGCCGTGGCGTGCACGGGACAGGGAAGAGAGGAGAGGGCGTGGCCCTCACCGTACGATGCAGGGGTGCGGGCGGCGAGGCTCGGTGATGCGAGTCGGAGAGGAGGACGAGGACGACGTTCTGGCGACGGTAGGCGACGGCGATCCGGGGAAGGGAACGGCTCGATCCGCGCGAGGCAGGGGTCCCGAGCTCCGATGCGTCTATGTAGTCGACGAAGACGGCGGAGGCGGTGCTCCCGGCGCAGTCTGAGGCGGTGGGGTGGACGTCGGGCGCGAGGACGACGGGGTCGGCGACGGGGTCGGGGCGCCGTTGCCCCGATCCAGAAAGGTGGGTGGGGGAGAAGGAGGAGAGCGAGTGGGGGGGGGTCGAGCCGGGTTAGGGTTGGGTGTGGGGGGGGTGGCTAATAGGCAGGGGGGCAGCAGGTGGGTTGGCGACTGGGTAGGCAGTTGGCCAGAGGGGGGGGGGTCCTTTGGTTTCTATCTCTTTTCTATTCTTTTCCTTTTCCTTCTTTTTTATTTATTCTTTTCTCTGTTTTGAAAAAGTTAGGCATCCAAACGAGTTTTGTAAAATATGAGAGCTGGCCCAAAAATCAAAGCACATTATTCCCTACCACCAAAAATTGGTTTGGGCAAAACATCATTTCATATTTGTTTTAAATAATAAAAGGTCATTAAATATTATTTTCAGCCACTGTTTGAGGATGTTCAAACCACTTATCCATTTTCAATAATGTTGGTTTCAATTTTAGTAATGCCTCTGAATTATTTGCCAAATATGAACAATTAGTTTCTGATTTGAGCAACTTTATTTTCACACTTCTTTAAATTTGAATTTGACTTGGAGTTGAAATGCAATATGATACTAATGATGATCAAGCACTGTTGATCATGATGACATGGCATAATCAAAGGGTGATTACTGTAGTTAACCACTGGGGGTGTTACAAAATCTCCTCTACACACAAGAATTCTCGTCCCGAGAATTAAGAAGTAGAAGGAAAAAGTTCGGGGTATTCCGCACGAGATGATTATCCTCGGTTCCCAAGTGGCTTCATCTTCAGTATGATTTGACCACTGAACTTTGAGGAACTTGGTAACTTGGCGGGTTCGACGTTCAGCTTCATCAAGAATGCGGATCGGATGCTCCTTATAAGATAGGTCATCTTGCAATTCGAGCATCTCGTGATCCACTGCTCGGTGTGGGAGATTCCTTGAAGCATTTACGAAGTTGCGACACATGGAAGACGTCGTGGATATGAGAGAATTGCGGTGGCAACTCCAATTTATATGCCACCTGACCACGTCTGGCAACAATGCGAAAGGACCAATGTAGCGCGAGCTAGCTTGCCCTTGATTCCAAAACGGTGAGTGCCCTTCATAGGTGTGACACGAAGATAAGCTTGATCACAGGTTGATAAGTCAAACCCCATCGTTTGCGATCATAGTTGCTCTTTGGCGTCCTGAGCCGCCTTGAGATTTTCCCGGACAATACGAACTGTTGTTCTTCAGCGTGTTGAATAATTTCTGGACCAACAAGAGGTCATTCCCCAGTTTCTGACCAATTCAGAGGGGTTCGACATCTACGTCCATAGAGAACTTCAAAGGGGGCCATTTTCAGACTAGCTTGATAGCTGTTGTTATAAGAGAACTCGGCATATGGAAGAGATTCTTCCCACTTCTTGCCGAGAAGAAAACCACAGCTCGTAGCATGTCTTCAAGCACTTGGTTGACTCGCTCGACTTGGCCTTGGGACTGAGGATGATAAGCTGAACTCCATGGTAATATGAGTTCCCATAGCCTTTTGAAAACTTTCCCAGAAATGACTGGTGAATATGCTGCCACGGTTGAACTGATCTCTTTCGGAATACCGTGAGTGAAACAATTCTGGAGATATAACTCTGCTAACTGACTAGCAGTGATCGTCTCCTGACAGGCAGAAAGTGTGCAACTTTGGAGAGTTGGTCGACGACGACAAGAATAGCATCGTGACCCTTCTGTGACCTGGGAAGTCCTGTAATGAAATCATTTGCACTTTATCCCATTTCCATAAAGGAATAGGTAACGGTTGCAGAATTCCAGCAGGCTTCTGATGTTCTGCTTTAACGCGACGACACACATCACATTCAGCAACATAACGAGCAATGTCCTGCTTCATTCTAGACCACCAGTACCTTTGACGGAGATCACGATACATTTTGGTGCTACCCGGATGAATAGACAACGGGGTATCAGTGCCTCCTTCATAACCTTGTCAGTCATAAGATCAAAGCGAGGTACTACAATGCGGTTTCTGAAATACAAGGTTCCATCTTCAGACAGCGAGAAATCCCTGTACTTTTCAAGGTGAAGATCTTTCTTCATCAGAAAACTTCAGCATCCTTAGCTTGCGCATTCTTAACGCTTTCTCAAGGTCTGGTTCAACAACCAAGGTTTTTAGGTATCCTTGAGGAACTATCTCGAGATTAGCTTTCGAAGCCTTCATACAGAAGTGGTTGCTGTAGCTGAACCTCAAGTTCGCAGCAATAGGATTTGCGGCTCAACGCATCAGCCATTACATTAGCCTTGCCAGGGGTATAAGAAATACCCAAATCATAGCTGCAATGGTCTCCATCCATCTTTGCTGACGGAGGTTTAGAGAAGGTTGAGTGAACAAGTACTTCAGACTTTATGATCCGTGTAGATCTCGCAACGATTACCGAGGAGGTAATGTCACCACCACTGCAGTGCATAGATGACAGCAGCTAGTTCTAGATCATGTACGGGATAATTCTCTTCATGTGGGCGCAACTGACGAGAGCCATAAGCAATCACTTTACGCTCTTGCATTAGGACACAGCCTAATCCTTCACGGGATGCATCACAATAAATCACAAAGTCTTTGCGGGTATCTGGAGGAGACAGTACTGGGTATGTAACGGATTGACATCTGCCCCAGTGGATAAAGAATGTACTCTGGATGTATCCCTGCTCGAACAGCTGGTAGCTGCGTCGCAGGGTGTGGTGGAAAAAAACGATCCATCTGAAACAGAGGAAACTCATGATTGTCAAAAGACAAGGAGAAGTATAACCGATCTCGGAGAGAAAGGTTAAACAAAACAATGGAAAGGAAAATGATTATCAGACTAATCAGATCAATGTCAGGGAAATCGCACAGATACCAGCTCTCCGGGTGGACGAGAATTACGAGATCCTAAGTGTCGGCGTTAGTAAACTTTAGTTAACCCGAAAGGAAGAGAGGTCAGAGCAGAGTAAAGATGAGGAATAAAAAGACTAATACATCCCAATTGGCGACGTGGGCCCGTAAGCCACACAGCCAAGTTAGTAAAACAGTTTTCCGGTTTCTAGAATCAACTTCGGCCAAGGAGTTGGAAGGGGGGCTCCTACAGGCAGTCGGCTCTGATACCAACTTGTGACGCCCCCGGCCCGATCGTGCACTAATCATACACGCAAATGCACACGATCAAGCCTAAGGACTCACGGAGAAGATATCACACACAAACTCTAAAACATAAATAAAGTCATACAAGCTTATATTACAAGCCAGGGGCTCGAGGGGCTCGAATACATAAGCTTGCAAACAAGCGTCAGCGGAAGCATCAGATATCTGAGTACAGATATGAAATAGAAACAGAAAGGCCTTTAGAAAGGCGGGGCAAAATAAAACACTACGATCGAAAGGCGAAGGCCTCCTGCCTGGGACCCTCCGATCCTACTCCTGGTCGTCAGTCAACTCATAGTAGTATCCATCCTCTGGGTAGTAGTAGTAGCGATCGTCGGGGCATCTGTCTCAGGGCTCCGTCCTCTGGTCACGTCAAACTGATATGGGGAGAAAAAGGAAAACAAAGCAACCGTGAGTACTCAGAAGTACTCAGCAAGCAAGGATCTACACTACATATGCAACATTATCAAGGGGAGGCTTGTATATGTGGACTGGGCTGCAGAAAATGCCAGAATAGAGTGAAGGCCTAGTCCTATCGAGACTAGCATCTTCAGCGGTCTTGCAGCAGTAGAAGAGAGTAGAACAATACCATATAATGTAGCAGTAATAATATCAACCTCACCCAGAGATCCTTTCTCGACTCCCTGCGGAGAAAGCAATCCCAGAGCCATACATCATCAACCTCGTCCTGAGATCCCTTCTCGACTCCCTGCGAGAAGCAATCCAGAGCCATATAACAGGTCTCATCACAGGTATCCAGTTCTAAATGTATCAATCAGGATACAACTCGAGTGTCCTTTACCGTAGGACCGGCTATCGATAGAAGTGTTCTTCCCTGCAGGGGTGCACCAACTTACCCAACACGCTCGATTAACTTCGGCCGGACACACTTCTGGGTCATGCCGGCTCGGCCAAACGACACATCGCAACCCTACCTACAGCTCAGCACAGAGAGGTCCCCGTCGGTCTATATCCTAAGCGCTCAGGGGTCATGGGCCATCGCCCTGTGCACTCCGGGTCGTTGCAAGCAGAGCGAATCACGGTACCACCCTCAGGATGGCGCCGGCCCAGCCCGGCCGCAGTGCTGAACTGGACGTCGACAGAGCTTTCGGCTGATGCATACGATGCAGAACGCCCATACTATGCCCAGTGATGGTTAGTGCTATCAGACCAGAGGCCTGCTCGGATCAAATATCCAAATCGCTAGGACTAGGGGCTTGCTGGTAACGAGCAGAGACTCACGAAAGATGTGACCCCGTCGCCCCGTCTCGAGGACTTGCGGCAAGGGCCAGAATGCCCGGCCAGCCTCGTATTCACCACTCGGGCACCACACTGGCACCGCTTCACATCACACGCGGGTACCTCAGGGTCGACCCGCCTTTCCAAGTAACATTGTAAAGTCCAAGTATCCGTGTGTCCATAACATCAGGGAATCCGAGGTATCACCCTCATTGAATTCCCACTCGATGTATGCTCAAGATGAACTAGAGGGAATCACCCTCACTGGGTCCACACTTGAGGTGTTGTACGACAGCGTCGTTATCGGAAGCGGTGAAGGAGGAATCACCCTCGAGGACCACGACCGAATAACTACTCTACAGAGTTAACATCAGAAGTGCTACATGAGGTTTCACCAGACACTGATAGTAACGCTGCAGTGTCGTTACAACTAAGGGGGGGGGGGGTGATGTGCGGTGTCGGGGCCTGGTTTCAATCCCGTTGATGGGTTTCTGACGATCCAGCGCGGCAGTCGGGATAAGTGGGGTCACTGAAGGTCTCTACCCAGCCTAGACTAAACAGTTTAGGATATGTAGGTAATTATCAACAGCAGGTTACAATGAACAGGCTATGCATCAGAATAGGTAAAGCAGCAGCAGCAGCAGCAATTCTAATGCAAGCATGGGAAATTAGAATGGGCGATATCGGGATGATCAAAAGGGGGGCTTGCCTGGTTGCTCGGCGGCAAGGGCAAGGTCGTCTATGGTGTTCGGGATCCGGAGCTGCGTCGGTCTCGGGGACGACGTCGGGGTCGGGGGCTATCGAGAGAGAAGAGGGGGAGAAACAGTATAAATATATAGCAAAACTGAGCATGACAAATACGATACACGGTGCTAGGGGTAGTCTAACGCAGCAACACGTAACAGACGGAGGGGAGATATCTGACGAATTTCCCAGGTCTTTGAATTATCGGACAGAGGATAAGAGGGGAACAGTTGCAAGTTCGGATAGTTAGGACGCGTGACGGACGAAGGACGCGTATTCAGATTGTCTCGGCGTCTGAGCAACTTTCATGTACAAAGTATTTTCATCTGAGCTACGGATTATTTTATATGATTTCTAAATTTTTATTGATTTCTGAAATTTATTTAATTTATTTAAATCAAACATTACCGAAACAGTGTCTTGCTGACGTCAGCATGACGTCAGGACCAGTGGGTCCCACCTGTCATACTCACATTAGGCTAATTAGGTTAAAATTAATTACGTTTAATTAACACTAACTACTTAATTAGATAACCTAATCAGGATTAATTAACTTAATTAATTAATTTTTTTTTTTTTAATTATTATTTTATTTTATTACATTTTCTTTTAATTCGTTTTTAGGGGCTGGGCCATCGTCATTGCCTCAGGGGGGCAGGGCCCCACGGTCAGTGGCACGTGGCCACCAGGGCGGGGCTGGCTGCGACGCGAGGGGGCGCGCGGCGGGGCGCGGGCGTGTCAGGCACGCGCGCGCAGGCAACGTAGGGGCGAGCGGCGGAGGAGCAGAGCTGCAGCGGCAGCAGCGCGAGGGTGGGGACGGCGAGGAGTCCGGTGGAGCAGCGGCAGGGCGCGCGTGCGAGGGGTGAGGCCAGCGGGGCGGGGGGGTGGTTGTGGGCGAAGTGGGGAAGGTGGTACGCGGTCAGGGTGCAGGGGGCGAGGAGGAAACGGCGGGCCGAGCGTGGCTTCGGCAAGGCGGCCAGGGCAGGGACGAGGGGCGCGGCGCGCTCGGGCGACAGTAGGCGTGGGCGGCGTGGGGCGTGTGGCCCGGCGGGCTTGAGACAGCGCAGGAGCAGCGATGGCGGCTGGGGCAAGAGCGAGGGCAGAGAGAGCAGGGAGGAGGGCGTGGCGCGGGCGCAGCGCGGGCGAACTGCGGAAGGAACGGGAAGGGCGCGGGTGATGGCGCGGGGAGCACGGTGGGACGGGTGCGGGCGTGCACGGGAACAGGGAAGAGAGGAGAGGGCGTGGCCCTCACCGTACGATGCAGGGGGTGCGGGGCGAGGCTCGGTGATGCGAGTCGGAGAGGAGGACGAGGACGACGTTCTGGCGACGGTAGGCGACGGCGATCCGGGGAAGGAAAGGCTCGATCCGCGCGAGGCAGGGGTCCGAGCTCGATGCGTCTATGTAGTCGACGAAGACGGGGAGGCGGTGCTCCCGGCGCAGTCTGAGGCGGTGGGGGGGTGGGGCGAGGGGACGACGGGTCGGCGACGGGGTCGGGGGCCGTGCCCCGATCCAGAAAGGTGGGGGGAGAGAGAGAGAGAGCGAGGGGGGGGGGGGGGTCGAGCGGGTTAGGGTTCGGGTGTGGGGGGGTGGCCTAATGGCCAGGGGGCAGCAGGTGGGTGGGCCGACTGGGCTTCGGCCCAGTTGGGCCAGAGGGGGGGGGGGGTCTCCTTTTCTTCTTTTCCTTTCTTTTTTTTATTTATTCTTTTCTCTGTTTTGCAAAAAGTTAGGCATCCAAACGAGTTTTGTAAAATATGAGAGCTGGCCCAAAAATCAAAGCACATTATTCCCTACCACCAAAAATTGGTTTGGGCAAAACATCATTTCATATTTGTTTAAATAAATTAAAAGGTCATTAAATATTATTTTCAGCCACTGTTTGAGGATGTTCAAACCACTTATCCATTTTCAATAATGTTGGTTTCAATTTTAGTAATGCCTCTGAATTATTTGCCATAATATGAACAATTTAGTTTCTGATTTGAGCAACTTTTATTTTCCACTTTCATTTAAATTTGAATTTTGACTTGGGAGTTGAAATGCAATATGATACTAATGATGATCAAGCACTGTTGATCATGATGACATGGCATAATCAAAAGGGTGATTACTGTAGTTAACCACTGGGGGTGTTACACAATACATGAGCGTGAGCCATGGACATAGCACTATAGGTGGAATAGAATATGGTGGTTGTGGATAATACAAAAAGAGGGAGATAGTCTCACATCAACTAGGCGTATTAACGGGCTATGGAGATGCCCATCAATAGATATCAATGTGAGTGAGTAGGGATTGCCATGCAACGGATGCACTAGAGCTATAAGTTTATGAAAGCTCAAAAGAAAACTAAGTGGGTGTGCATCGAACTTTCTTGGTCATGAAGACCTAGGGCAATTTCAGGAAGCACATCGTTGGAATATACAAGCCAATTTCTGTAATGAAAAATTCCCACTAGCATATGAAAGTGACAACATAGGAGACTCTCTATCATGAAGATCATGGTGCTACTTTGAAGTACAAGTGTGGAAAAAAAGAATAGTAACATTGCCCCTTCTCTCTTTTTTTTGTTTGGCTTCTTTGGCCTCCCTTTCATTTTTTTTCCTCACATGGGACAATGCTCTAATAATGAAGATCATCACACTCTTATTTACTTACAACTCGATACTTAGAACAAAAATATGACTCAATATGAATGCCTCCGGCGGTGTACCGGGATGTGCAATGACTCAAGAGTGACATGTATGAAAGAATTATGAAAGGTGGCTTTGCCACAAATACGATGTCAACTACATGATCATGCAAAGCAATATGACAATGATGGAACATGTCATAATAAAACGGAACGGTGGAAAGTTGCATGGCAATATATCTCGGAATGGCTATGTAAATGACATAATAGGTAGGTATGGTGGCTGTTTTGAGGAAGGTATATGGTGGGTTTATGGTACCAGCGAAAGTTGCGCGGCACTAGAGAGGCTAGCAAAGGTGGAAGGGTGAGAGTGCGTATAATCCATGAACTCAACATTAGTCATAAAGAACTCACAGACTTATTGCAAAAATCTATTAGTCATCGAAACAAAGTACTACGCGCATGCTCCTAGGGGGGTAGATTGGTAGGAAAAGACCATCGCTCGTCCCCGACCGCCACTCATAAGGAAGACAATCAAAAAATACCTCATGCTCCAACTTCGTTACATAACGGTTCACCATACGTGCATGCTACGGGAATCACAAACCTCAACACAAGTATTTCTCCAATTCACAATTACTCACTAGCATGACTCTAATATCACCATCTCTATATCTCAAAACAATCATAAGGAATCAAACTTCTCATAGTATTCAATGCACTTTATATGAAAGTTTTTATTATATCCCTCTTGGATGCCTATCATATTAGGACTAAATTCATAACCAAAGAAAATTACCATGCTGTTTTGAGACTCTCAAAATAATATAAGTGAACCATGAGAGTTCAATAATTTCTACAAAATAAGGCCACCGCCGTGCTCTAAAAAGATATAAGTGAAGCACTAGAGCAAAATTGCCTAGCTCAAAAGATATAAGTGAAGCACATAGAGTATTCTAATAAATCACGATTCATGCGTGTCCCTCTCAAAAGGTGTGCACAGAAAGGATGATTGTGGCAAACTAAAAAGCAAATACTCAAATCATACAAGACGCTCCAAGCAAAACACATATCATGTGGTGAATAAAAATATAGCCTCAAGTAAAGTTACCGATAGACGAAGACGAAAGAGGGGATGCCTTCCGGGGCATCCCCAAGCTTAGGCTCTTGGTTGTCCTTGAATATTACCTTGGGGTGCCTTGGGCATCCCCAAGCTTAGGCTCTTGCCACTCCTTATTCCATAGTCCATCAAATCCTTACCCAAAACTTGAAAACTTCACAACACAAAACTCAACAGAAAATCTCATAAGCTCCGTTAGTATAAGAAAATAAATCACCACTTTTGGTACTATTGTGAACTCATTATTTATTTATATTGGTGTAATACCTACTGTATTCCAACTTCTCCATGGTTCATACCCCCTAATACTACCCATAGATTCATCAAAATAAACAAACAACACATAGAAAACAGAATCTGTCAAAAACAGAACAGTCTGATAAGATCTGAATTGTTCTAATACTTATGTAACTCCAAAAATTCTAAAAGATTGGTACAACATAGGAAATTTGTATATACATCTTTTGTAAAAAAATCAGGGTTTTTCCGCTCTCCTGTGAATCGAAACAATTCTGTGACTGGACGCAAAAGTTTCTGTTTTTCAGCAAGATCAAATCAACTATCACTGTAAGCCATCCCTGAGGTCTTATTCGGCACAAACACTAATTAAAACACAAAAACACATCTAACCAGAGGCTAGATGAATTATGTATTGAAAAACAGAACCAAAAAGCAGAGAACAAAAATAAAATTGGGTTGCCTCCCAACAAGCGCTATTGTTTAACGCCCTTAGCTAGGCATAAAAACACATAGATCTAGGTATTGTCATCTTTGGTATACAATTCATAAGTAGCTCTCATAATAGATTCTTATGGCAACTTAATTTTCTTTCAAGGAAAGTGTTCCATGCCCTTCCTTAATGGAAATTGAAATCTAATGTTTCCTTCTTTCATATCAATAATTGTACCAATCGTTCTAAGGAAAGGTCTACCAAGAATAATAGGACATGTAGGATTGCAATATATCAAGAACGATGAAATCTATGGGCACATAATTCCTATTTGCAACAATAAGAACATAATTCATCCTTCCCATAGGTTTCTTAATAGTGGAATCCACAAGATGCAAATTTAAAGAACAATCATCAAATTCACGGAAACCTAGCACATCACATAAAGTTTTTGGAATCGTGGAAACGCTAGCACCCAAATCACACAAAGCATGGCACTCATAATCTTTAATCTTAATTTTAATAGTAGGTTCCCACTCATCATAAAGTTTTCTAGGGATAGAAACTTCCAATTCAAGGTTTTCTTCAAAAGATTTCATCATGGCATCAATGATATGTTTAGTAAAAGCTTTGTTTTGATTATAAGCATGAGGAGAATTCAACATGGATTACAACAAGGAAATACAATCTATCAAAGAACAATTATCATAATTAAAATCCTTGAAATCCAAAAGAGCGGGTTCATTGCTACTTAAAGTTTTGACCTCTCCAATCCCACTTTTATCAATTTTTGCATCTAGATCTATAAACTCCGAATCATTGAGACGCCTTTTAACTAAACATGACTCACCTCCAGTCCCATATTTATCAATATTTATATTGGAAAACAAAGATTCAATAGGAGTCACATCAATCACTTTAAGATCTTCATCATTATTTTCACAAAAACTAGAAGAACACGATTTTACAAACCAATCTCGTTTAGCACGCATCTTAGCGATTCTTTCTTTGCACTGATCAATGGAGATTCTAATAGCCTTTAGAGATTAATTGATATCATGCTTGGGTGGAATAGATCTAATTTTCAAAGAATCAACATCAAGAGAAATTATATCCACGTTCCTAGCCAAATCATCCATCTTAAGCAATTTTTCTTCAACCAAAGCATTAAAATTCTTTTGCGAACTCATAAATTCTTTAACACAATTCTCAAAATCAGAGGGCATCTTATTATAATTTCCATAAGAATTGTTGTAGGAATTACCATAATTATTAGAGGAATTACTAGGAAACGGCCTAGGATTAAAATTACCTCTATACGCATTATTACCAAAATTGTTCCTACCAACAAAATTCACATCCATAGATTCATTATTATTCTCAATCAAAGTAGACAAAGACATATCATTATGATCAATAGGAGCATTCTTGCTAGCAAATAATTTTGTAAATTCATCCATCTTTCCACTCAAAACATTAATCTCTTCAATCGCATGCACTTTTTTACTAGTGGAAGATTTTTCGGTATGCCATTGAGAATAATTAACCATAATATCATCTAGGAGTTTAGTAGCTTCTCCTAGAGTAATTTCCATAAAAGTACCTCCCGCGGCCGAATCTAAAAGATTTCTAGAAGTAAAATTCAATCTGGCATAAAAATTTTGTATGATCATCCATAAATTTAAACCATGAGTAGGGCAATTTCGTATCATCAATTTCATCCTCTCCCAAGATTGTGCAACATGTTCATGATCAAGTTGCTTAAAATTCATAATATCGTTCCTAAGGGAGATGATCTTAGCGGGAGGAAAATACTTGGAAATAAAAGCATCTTTACACTTATTCCATGAACCAATACTATTTTTAGGCAAAGATGAAAACCAAGTTTTAGCATGATCTCGAAGTGAAAACGGAAATAGCTTCAATTTAGCAATATCATTATCCACATCTTTTTTCTTTTGCATATCACACAACTCAACGAAACTATTTAGATGGGATGCGGCATCTTCACTAGGAAGGCCGGAAAATTGATCTATCATAACAAGATTCAGCAAAGCGGCATTAATTTCATAGCATTCCGCACTAGTGGCGGGAGCAATCGGAGTACTAATAAAATCATTGTTATTAGTGTTGGAAAAGTCACATAATTTGGTATTCTCTTGAGTCATCAAGACAAAGCAAGCAATCTAACACACGAGCAAACAAAAAAGATGAACGGAAGAAGGGCGAATAAAAAGGAAAACCTTTCGAAAATTGTTTTAGAAGTGGGGGAGAGGAAAACGAGAGGCAAATGGCAAATAATGTAATGCAAGGGATGAGAGTTTATGATGGGTACTTGGTATGTCTAGACTTGGCGTAGATCTCCCGGCAACGGCGCCAGAAATTCTTCCTGCTACTTCTTGAGCTTGCGTTGGTTTTTCCCTTGAAGAGGAAAGGGTGATGCAGCAAAGTAGAGATAAGTATTTCCCGCAGTTAGAGAACCAAGGTATCAATCCAGTAGGAGACAACGCACAAATCACCAATACCTGCACAAACAATCAAACACTTGCACCCAACGCGATAAAGGGGTTGTCAATCCCTTCACGGTCACTTGCAAAAGTGAGATCTGATAGAGATAGATAAAACTAAACAAAAGATAAAGTAAATATTTTTAGGGTTTTTGGTTTATAGATCTGAAAATAAAAAATTGCAAAATAGTAGATCGGAAAGTAATATGACGAAAAATAGACCCGGGGGCCATAGGTTTCACTAGAGGCTTCTCTCAAGATAGCAAATAATACGGTGGGTGAACAAATTACTGTCGAGCAATTGATAGAAAAGCGCAAAGTTATGACGATACCAAGGCAATGATTATGAAATATAGGCATCACGTCCGTGTCAAGTAGACCGAAACGATTCTGCATCTACTACTATTACTCCACACATCGACCGACTCCTGCCTGCATCTAGAGTATTAAGTTCATGAAGAACAGAGTAACGCTTTAAGTAAGATGACATGATGTAGAGGGATAAACTCAAGCAATATGATGTAAACCCCATCTTTTTTATCCTCGATGGCAACAATACAATACGTGCCTCGCTGCCCCTACTATCACTGGGAGAGGACACCGCAAGATTGAACCCAAAGCCAAGCACTTCTCCCATTGCAAGAAAAACCAATCTAGTTGGCCAAACCAAACCGATGGTTCGAAGAGAATTACAAGGATATCAAATCATGCATAAAAGAATTCAGAGAAGATTCAAATAATATTCATAGATAAGCTGATCATAAATCCACAATTCATCGGATCTCGACAAACACACCGCAAAAGAAGATTACATCGGATAGATCTCCAAGAACATCAAGGGGAACATTGTATTGAGAATCAAAGAGAGAGAAGAAGCCATCTAGCTACTAGCTATGGACCCGTAGGTCTGAGGTAAACTACTCACACTTCATCGGAAGGGCAATAGAGTTGATGTAGAAGCCCTCCGTGATTGAATCCTCCTCCGGCAGGATGCCGGAAAAGGCCCCAAGATGGGATCTCACGGGAACAGAAGGTTGCGGCAGTGGAAAAGTGTTTTTGTGGATGCTTCTGGTGGTTTGGGAATATATGTGAATATATAGGAGGAAGATCTAGGTCAGGGGGTCACTAAGGGGCCCACAAGGCAGGGGGCGCGCCCTCCCCCCTTGTGGCCGCCTCGTGGCTCTTCTGACTTGCACTCCAAGTCTCCTGGGTGTCTTCTGGTCCAAGAAAAATCATCGCGAAGGTTTTATTCTGTTTGGTGTTCCTTTCCTGCGAAGCTCAAAAACAAGGAAAAAACAGAAACTGGCACTAGGCTCTAGGTTAATAAGTTAGTCCCAAAAATAATATAAAATAGCATATTAATGCATATAAAACATCCAAAACAGATAATATAATAGCATGGAACAATCAAAAATTATAGATACGTTGGAGACGTACCACCTCCACCTTTGCTCGCGCTTGCGCATTCATGGTGATTAACAGCGCACTTGCGTCGCACACGGTTAAGCCACTACCTCCTCCCCTGCTTGCGCTTGCGCAGTCGTGGTGATTTCACAACGCACTTGCATCGCACACGGTTAAGCCACTACCTACACCCTTGCTCGCGCTTGCGTAGTCGTGGTGATTTCAAAGCGCACTTGCATCACGCACGGTTAAGCCAGTACACCCGTGTCCATTGTGCGTCATCCGAGTCTTCGCAGCAAAAAAACATGAGGGAGGGTCAGAAGACAGCCACACTAGCATGCGGCCCAAATATATATGAATGAAAAGGGTGGTGTGTGATGTTCAAAATTCCAATGCACAACTTTGACCGCGCGGGCCCACGGTTGGGCGTGGCGTCGAATATCGATGAGAGGGGCCAGAAGTCAAGAACCACCTGGAAGTGGCCCAATATATGTAGGAATATAGGGTGTGATGTTTAAAACTTTAAATACACAATGCACAACCTTGGTGGCACCTGCCTCGCAAATCGGAAAGCCCCCTTGGATATATCTATAATGACATAATGCCGTAGCTACCTAGCTAGGATGCTTGACCCACCTCCCACTTCGTGTCGGCGGGACGGATGCACGTACTGATACTTTGGTCATACATGCATGTCGCCATGACCTACCATAAGACGGACCAGTGAATCTATCACTTAGTCAAACGACAACTGTTGTCGATAAAAAATGGATAGAATATATATATATATATATATATATATATATATATATATATATATATATATATATATAAACCGCTTGGGCCAATAGATTGGACCATCATAAAAAATCGCATGAGGGGCCACAAAACCAGCACTGCCTGCATGCGGCCCAAAATGATGTACGTTGGAAGGGGTGATGTGTGTTTTCAATATAGAATAATGTACAATTTAGATGTGGCGCCTGCCTCTTGATATAGACAACCACCATGAAAGCCAGGTAATTAAGGACGGGATATGCAGGGTACGGTGTCGGTCCAACCCACCAATCCGAGCGTGTGGGAGGGAATCCTGAGAACGCATGAGCTCGAACTTTGCTTGAACGACATGTGAAGGTGACCAGCCCTAACACGAACTAGGAGGAATCCATTCATGGCCAACGCGTGCCTCATGTTATCTGTCAAAGGGATGATATATATACACCCGAGGAGCCCACAGATATGCGTGTCATCACAAAAAACCGCACAAGGGCGACGTGGTTGATCAGAAGACCCCCTATACACTGCATGTGGCCCGAAAATATGTATGGGTGGTGTGTGATGTGTCCAAATCCCCAACGCACAACTTCGATGGGGCACCAACTACATTACAAACCGAACACTGTACCCGACCCCAAGCCAGGTCCAATACGTACGATGTCGGTTCCCCAACTTCAAGGCGGGGGCGGGGGGAGGGGGGTGTCGTCCAACGCGTGCTCAAACATTATTTGGTCTAACATGGCACACATAGCAATAGGAAATAGTCATGGTCAAACCCTTCTCGTATGTTGGGTCAAAGGGATATACTGTGTGGGCCCCCCTCATTATCTGTTAAGGATGATATATATAGAGACCTCAGGGAGCCCACAGATATGTGTGGCGTCTATAAACCGCACAAGGGAGACGTGCTTGATCAAAACACCCCCCTATACCCTGCATGCGGCCGAAAACAAATGTATGGTTCTGGTGTGTGATTTGTTCAAATCCCGAATGCACAACTTCGATGGGGCACCAATTACATTAGTAACATTACAAACTGAACATCGTACCCCCCAGCCAGGTTAAAGACGTACGATGTCGGTTCTGCAACTTCGTGGTGGGTGGGGGTGGTAGGGGGGTGTCGTCCAACGCATGTGCTGAAACTTGATTTGCTCTAACATAGCACACAGAGCAAGAGGAAACCGTCATGGTCAAAACCCTTCTCGTATGTTGGGTCAAAGGGATAGATTATGTGGGCCTACAGATGTTGACCATTCTTTGATTTTTGAGAACAAGAAATAACGAATAAAAAAACATATTCTACAAATTACCAAAACAAGGTCCCAAGGTTTAGATAATCATCATGACAGGTCACTACAGATACATTTAGATGATAAATGTCTATAATGACCATATCATGGCGCTTTAATGAAGCTTGAGATATGCAACTTCCCACCGGGTCACCCATCCTTAGACTACATCAGCCCCAGCAAGCTTAACTTCTGCGTTCTATTGGACTAGGTTAGCAGATGGGAAGCCGCCCCTTGCTGATAAGAATTGCCTCCTTTCCTTTAAGGCGTTTCACGCTGGTCACCCTATGGGACCTACTCCCTACTATCACACACATTTGTGCTTTTAGAAACTGTGTGCAATATTTACATGGCCGGTGTGTCACTGCCTAGCTTGTTTGGATATATAACAACATTAATATGGAAAACTTAGTAAAGAAGGAAGCGTGAGCTAGCACGACGCATGCGCACAGTGCTTACCCACGGGTGACAGACGGTTGACCAGAACCGCTTTAATTGTTCAGGGTTTATTTGGCCTTTTTTATACATTATAATTCAGTTTTATAAACATTAATTTAATGTGCATAATTCAAATTATTGCACTAAAATGGCTACAAAAATCATACATGTGTCCTTGGATGCATGTTTAGGTCCCATGCAAAGAATGGGAATGAATTAGAACCGTCTCGGTGTCTGGCTCGGCCTCGGACATTGTGAATCTTGGTTTTTAAATCCCCGTAAATCCAAAACTCACCCGAAAATTGTGAAACTTGGCATGGTGTCACGACATGGCACATATATGTCGTGGAATTTTTTTTTGTCCATTTTGGGGCAAGTTTATTACAAGCCTCTTACAAACCGGGGCTTCTCTCAAGAAGCCTCGTGGTTCCGATAGGGAAATTAACGTGGCCCCCTTGTGGGCGAAACAATGATCATTGCCTCTTTTTGCCTTGTATTTTTTTCTACAAGCAACATGGAACGATAGGATATTCGTGCTAAAATTTGAAATTATTCAGGGTTTGTGTCGGTGTCAAAACCGGCAGACCTAGGGGTAGGGGTCCCGAGCTGTGGATTCTCGGATCAATGGTAACAGGAACGAAGGAGACAATGTTTTACCCAGGTTCGGGCCCTCTTGATGGAGGTAAAACCCTACATCCTACTCTTGTTTATATTGATGATGGGGTATCGAGTACAGAGTTGATCTACCTCAAGATCATGAGTTGTGGTCTAAACCCTAATGATATGATGGATGTCATAATGATCTATCGACTAGCCTGGCCTCGGCTTATATAATGTACCGGAGGCGTAGGTTAACAAGAGTCCTAGTCGAATACGTCGGTGGAGAGGAGTCCTTGTCTTGATCAGCAAGTCTTATGCAATCTTCCTCATATATGTCATCGGATGTCTGAACTGTTCCATTAGTGAACCGCCAATGGGATCCTCGGCCCGGCCCACCTGGTCGGTAGACGACATGGTGAGTACCCCCTAGTCCAGGACACCGTCAGTAGCCCCCTGAACCGGTCTTCAAGTTGGGGACGCTCCTTGGTTCTTCTGAACTGTTCTTTGTCTTCAGTCGTCGGTCTTGAAAATTGGTTCAACAAATCTTCCCATCTCTGATCTTGAGGATCGCCGAGCTGAATCCGAAGAGTTCACACGTCGGGCATCCGAGGAGCCCTTTAAGTCTTCGGCCTTTATCAATGCCTTGTTATTTTTTACGCCACACCTCGAGTTCAAAGTGTTTCCCATGCGGCGGTGTCCTCTTGCGTCCGAGCTCCAATGCCGGACTGCATCCAAGCTCAATTGCCGGACTGCATCCGAGGTGTCTTTTTGCAGCCGAGCTCCAACGCTGGACTGCGTCCAAGCTCCAACGCCAGACTGTATCCGAAGTGTCATTTTGCAGCCGAGCTCCAACGCCGAACTGCATCCAAGCTCCAACGCCAGACTGTATCCGAGGTGTCATAGATCACCTTGGTTCGAAAAAGTCGAAGGAGTTTAGCCGAGCTTAATGCCAAAAATGCCCTCTATGGGGCCAACCATTTGTATCCGAGCTTTATGTTGAACTGCTTCCGAGGTATCTTCTTGTAGCCGAGCTCCAACGCCGGTCTGCATCCGAAGTCTCATAGAATACCTCGGTCTTGAAAAAGTTGAAAGAATCCAGCCGAGCTTAATTCGAAACCGCTCTCTAGGGAGCCAACCACTTTCATCCGAGCTTTATGCAGCACTGCTTCCGAAGTGGTGCACCACTTCAGGCTTGGGCTAATTTTTAGCGGATATATTTTTCACGATTGGTGCAATTTCTTCTCTGTCGAGATATATAGCCAGTAGCCCTCAAGGTGTGTGTGTCGGCCTACAATCCAAGATACACCTGAAGGAAAACATGAAACCACTGATCCCAGTAGCCCCTGAGACTCAGGTCGATTTGCAAAATCGGCCTGAGGATCAACTCCTAGCTCGGCAGCATATGTAGGAATAGAAACATAGTGTAATATATAAGAGGAGATAGTGATCGGTGGACGGGCCCTTGAGAGAGGGTCTTGAGAAGTCGCCGTAATATACTAGCTTGATGCCAGATAGGTCCCAGATGGTACCGATTGTTGTCTGAAGACGCGTTTGCCCATAGCTCGGTCTAGCCGAACACTGGGCATTTTAAATTTTCTGCATTGAATAGGCAGTGCAGTAGCCCCCGAGCCACTGGTCGGGTGGCAACACCAGATCAGGGGATCGATGTACCCCTTTAATGGCTTTTAAGTGAGAAGCGCGAAGCCAGTAGCCCCCGAGCCGTAATTTGGGCAAGGGTGGCCGAATTAAGGATCAATGTTCAGAGTAAACTGACTTTAATCACAATTTATGTGTAATGATTCTATGTATCCAAGTACTCTACATCATTAATGCTCAGATCCGCATTGTACAAAACTTTGTTGACCGGCCATCGGCTTCAACCTCCTCGGCCAGTAGCCGAGGAGTGTTTGTCCTACTTTATAAAGCCTTTAGAAGGGCAAAGATTTACGGAAAACAAGGCAATCCGGCCATACGGTTTTATAAACAAAGGTACACGGAGAGGTATGTTATATTACTATTTAACGTAAGAAACATCTTTCAAAGAAAATAGTCCCGCTATCGATTCCTTTCTTTGGGTTGTCATGCTGACCATGATCATGAAACCTCACCTCCGATCAATGTGGGAGGAAAATATTGAGGATTTAGTTTGGGGAAAGTTCCCGAACTCTATGGTCTTAATGAACCAAAATTTTCACTTCCATCATTGCCGACCAATTATATCCTTTAAGATGGCTAGCTTTCGGCTTCACCCAGTCTGAGGTACTAACTCGGATGACCCGGTAGTAACAATCACAGAGGTGCTCCCTTTACCGCCTAGCCGAACGATCAGGAACGTAGGGGTAAGCACAGGAGTCAGGCAACCCAGCTTGGCCAAAATTTTAAGTCAAATTTGATGCATATTTATGGCTTTATAATGATAATTACGGAAGGCAACGCTCGTATAGTGAACACAAATGCTGATGATATATATTTTTATTTTGACTCCGTTGCAACCGTTTATAATCTGAAAGTGGCCCATCGTCGGCTTCTACCCCTTTGTAGATGCTACGCAGGGTGTTTCCGTACTAACAAGACAACCCTTAGCTGATGTCTCGGTGCCCGGAGGCGGTTGTGTTAGCGGAAACAAGGCAATCAGATATCTAGGCTTTATAACTTTCACTTAGTCATAGGAGCTTAAAGTTGGGAGGCCAGTTACTAGCCCTCGGTTAATGTTTGGCACTGACCGAAGTCTAGCCATTAACACTTCGGCCAATGTAATGAAAGGCCCATTGTTTAACACAGGGTAATCGCTATCAATCTATAGTTTGACACCGTCATCGGATCGCTGACCAATTTACGCCCATTGTGACAGTCAGTTTTCGGCTTTCTCCACTGAGGCGCTTAACCATTCGAGCTGGAAGCACAATCGCAGTGGTTCTCCCTTTGCACACCTAGCCGAACAAAGCGGAATGTAGGAGGAAAGCACAAGAGCCCGGCAACCCAACTATTGACCGAAGACACAATTCGAAACTAATGCATATAATGCAATATCTGAGAATGTTTTACAAAGGACTCCTCGGAGTACCTTGGCTTTTGGTGGGTTCGGCTCTAGTTCCAGCCCCGTGTTGATATTGCCAAAGCTTTAAAGGTGTCCGGCGTTGTACTGCGAGACTTATGCTGGAAACACACAAATAGATTAAAAGTGCCATAAGCTTGGAAAACCAAAAAACTTCAGTAAAACCTTTATGTCTGAACTAAATCAAGTTTTTTGTGCCAATCCAAAATCTGTCTTAAAAAAATTTTTGTGCTTCTGTCGTGCTTTAACATGACACATCTGATCTCTAAACTTCAAGTAGGTCAGCCTTCGGCTTCAACCTCCTTATCCCGAAGGCGGAGTGCTTCTCCAAGGCCAGTTTAGTGAACTAAACTCAAGCGGTTTAGAGAGAAGCCAGGCTATCTGGCTATTGACCACACACTCGAGTCGAAAAAGGAGTGGTAGAAAAAGACTTTGCAACAAATAAGAAGAAAAACATTCATTATAAAATGGCTCGTATAAAATTTAAGAGCCCCCAGTTAACCTATGACAGGAAGTGTTTTTAACAAACAACACATGTGAGCATGGTCGAACCGAACACAAATTAAAAATGTAAAAACTTAGCTGGTTAATGTGTTCGGCGTTGATGATGTGGGCCGAGCTTGCGGCGGGTCGAGATCCCAGCCCTCAAGCCGGTCCTGAGGTCCCCGAGCGAAGAGCTTGGCTCGATGAAGTGGCAATGTCGCACGATCGATGTGGCAAGCCGAAGCCCCTGGTCCAGCCGAGGTGACGAAAACCCTCATGACCGAGGTGACGAAGAGCTCGGTGGAAAAAAGAAGTGTTTACCAATCAACGTTTGAACGAACAACTTTTTTGTTTAACACAAATATAATGTTTGGTTGAACCGAACAAGAATTAAAAAATTTAAAGAAAAAAAAACTGAGCATGGAGGCGACTTAGCTGGTTTAATGTGCTCGGTGTTATTGACGAGGTTCGAGCTCGTGGCGGGATGAAGATGTAGTCCTCGGCCTAGCCAAGGTCCCAGCCCCTAAGCCGGTCCCGAGGTGCTCGAGCAAAGAGTTCGGCTTGATGAAGTGGTGACGCAACATAGTCGACATGGCAAGGCAAAGCCCCTGGTCCAGCTAACGTGACGAAGCTGGTCGGCTGGTGACGCCGAAGTCCCTGGAGTAGGTTGATGAAGAGATGGCGAAGCCCCCGGTCTAGCCAAGGTGACGGGGCAGGTTGGTAGTGTGACGTTGCAGCCCCATGCCAGCCGAGGTGTCGAAGCAGGTCGGCATGGTGGACATTGGCTTGGTCAGCTGGATTAGTATCTGGGATTTCTTCGGAATCGTCCTCCGGTACTATGGTGCGAGGGGCGAGTCCGGCCAGGGTTGATTCCTGGTGTTCGGACGCCGAAGTCGCGTCTAGGATTGAAGCTGGATTCGGGATAAGAGAGGCGAGTCCGGCCGGAATTGACTCCCGATCTTCGGACACAGAGGTTGCATCCAGGCTTGAAGAAGCAATAGTGCGGCGATGCCGACGTGGGCCGGATCTTGTGACGCGGTCGATGCCCGCTTGATGAAGTGACCATGCAGCGATACCGGTGTGCCCGCTCCGTATAATCCGTGGGGCGACGATGTTGGTGATGATTTAGCCTTCACGATGCCGAACTATTGTTCGGCCTGCCAAGATGATGATCCAATAAGGTTGAGCTCGGCTCGATGAAGCGATGACCCGTCTGGCGCAGGTCGGCAGCCGTGCAGCAACGTTGTCGGGCTGGTTTGACACCGGCGTGACGGTGAATATTACCTTCGAAAAGGAGCAAAATTTGCGAGCATGTGTTTGGAAACAAAACACAATACCCTAGAAAGAGATTCCTCCAAAAAGGTTGTCCAATATCCCGTTCATGAAGAAAGATGAACTTGAGTCTGATTCATATTCGCGCAGAAAACAGATCTGAAAATCGATGCGCTCATCGGAGGTTTCCCGGAGTTTGAATGGTCGGATCGATCCAAAATTTTGAGGGATGATAGATATAGGAATTCCGTAGCCGATCAACGGTTGGATCTTTCAAAGGACATCCGAGCTAGATGCTGGACACCATGCTGCAAACTCGTCCGGATTTCCGTCCAGATTTGATACGGCTCCAGTTATATCAGAGATCGACGGAGATTGCTCCATTGGAACGTGACGAAATTTTACAGGGTTGTTGTAGACTCAATTATGCACAATTACACCAAAGGAATTGTCAATGCGATGCTCGAGGAAGCGGTGGCAGCGGATATGAATTCACTATCCAAAAAAATAGCACGATCGCTCGAGGGCAATGTTGACGTTGAGCCCCTGAGCTCCATGGATGATTCCTCCATCATCTTGATAGAGATCGGAGTTGAGGTTGATGAAGGCCCTCTTCCGAACATGACGATCGGAGGCAGAGGACAGTCCTCGGTCGAGCCAAGGTAACCAGTCGATCCGACGATAAAGATGTCGACATCGCAGTTAATTTGCAGCCGAGCCATTGGTCCTTTGCCGATCACACAGCGGAACTCTCAATGAAAGCACCATTGCCGGTATCAAAACCGGCATACCTCGGGGTAGGGGGTCCTGAGCTGTGAATTCTCGGATCAATGATAACAGGAACGAAGGAGACAATGTTTTACCCAGGTTCGGGCCCTCTTGATGGAGGTAAAACCCTACATCCTGCTCTTGTTTATATTGATGATGGGGTATCGAGTACAGAGTTGATCTACCTCGAGATCATGAGTTGTGGTCTAAACCCTAATGATATGATGGATGTCATAATGATCTATCGACTAGCCTGGCCTCGACTTATATAATGTACCAGAGGCCTAGGTTAACAAGAGTCCTAGTCGAATACGTTGGTGGAGAGGAGTCCTGATACGTCTCCAACGTATCTATAATTTTTTATTGTTCCATGCTATTATATTATCTGTTTTGAATGTTTTATATGCATTAATATGCTATTTTATATTATTTTTTAGACTAACCTATTAACCTAGAGCCCAGTGCCAGTTTCTATTTTTTCCTTGTTTTTTAGCTTCGTGGGAAAGGAATACCAAACGGAGTCAAAACGGAATAAAACCTTCGCGATGATTTTTCTTGGACCAGAAGACACCCAGGAGACTTGGAGATGAAGTCGGAGGAGCCACGAGGCGGCCACAAGGGTTGAGGGCGCGCCCCTGCCTTGTGGGCCCCCCGTGACTCCCCTGACCTAATTCTTTCGCCTATATATTCACATATGTTCCCAAACCACCAGAAGCATCCACGAAAAGACTTTTCCACTGCCGCAACCTTCTGTACCCGTGAGATCCCATCTAGGGTCCTTTTTCGGCACCCTGCCGGAGGGGGATTCGATCACAGAGGGCTTCTACATCAACTCTATCGCCCTTCCGATAAAGCGTGAGTAGTTTACCTCAGGCCTACGGGTCCATAGCTAGTAGCTAGATGGCTTCTTCTCTCTCTTTGATTCTCAATACCATGTTCTCCTCGTTGTTCTTGGAGATCTATCCGATGTAATATTCTATTGCGGTGTGTTTGTCGAGATCCGATGAATTGTGGATTTATGATCAGCTTATCTATGAATATTATTTGAATCTTCTCTGAATTCTTATATGCATGATTTGATGTCTTTGTAATTCTCTACGAATTATCGGTTTGGTTTGGCCAACTAGATTGGTTTTTCCTGCAATGGGAGAAGTGCTTAGCTTTGGGTTCAATCTTG
The DNA here is from genome assembly GCA_011799875.1 of Thinopyrum elongatum. NCBI lineage: Eukaryota > Viridiplantae > Streptophyta > Magnoliopsida > Poales > Poaceae > Thinopyrum > Thinopyrum elongatum. Next base: position 535,185,201 of record CM022303.1, read on the forward strand.
CAGTGTCCTTTCCCAGTGACAGTACGGGCAGCAAGGCACGTATTGTATTGTTGCCATCGAGGATAAAAAGATGGGGTTTACATCATATTGCTTGAGTTTATTCCTCTATATCATGACTTAATGTGTTACTCTGTTCTTCATGAACTTAATACTCTAGATGCAGGCAGGAGTCGGTCGATGTGTGGAGTAATAGTAGTAGATGCAGAATCGTTTCGGTCTACTTGACACGGACGTGATGCCTATATTTCATAATCATTGCCTTGGATATCGTCATAACTTTGCGCTTTTCTATCAATTGCTCGACAGTAATTTGTTCACCCACCGTATTATTTGCTATCTTGAGAGAAGCCTCTAGTGAAACCTATGGCCCCCGGGTCTATTTTCCATCATATTACTTTCCGATCTACTATTTTGCAATCTTTTATTTTTAGATCTATAAATCAAAAAACCCAAAAATATTTACTTTATCTTTTGTTTAGTTTTACCTATCTCTATCAGATCTCACTTTTGCAAGTAACCGTGAAGGGATTGACAACCCCTTTATCGCGTTGGGTGCAAGTTGTTTGATTGTTTGTGCAGGTGCTAGGTGATTTGTGCGTTGTCTCCTACTGAATTGATACCTTGGTTCTCTAACTGAGGGAAATACTTATCTCTACTTTGATGCATCACCCTTTCCTCTTCAAGGGAAAAACCAACGCAAACTCAAGAAGTAGCAGGAAGAATTTCTGGCGCCGTTGCCGGGGAGATCTATGCCAAGTCAAGACATACCAAGTACCCATCATAAAACTCTCATCTCTTGCATTACATTATTATCTATTTGCCTCTCGTTTTCCTCTCCCCCACTTCTAAAACGATTTTCGAAAAGATTTGCCTTTTTATTCGCCTTCTCTTTCGTCCTTCTTTTCATTTGCCCTTATGTCTTACTTCGTTTGTTTGCTCGTTTGCTTGCTATAATTGTGTGTTTATTGAAAATCAGAAACAAAGTTTATGGATCCACTTAAAGTTTTCTACTTGGATCATCTTTGATCCATATGTGCTCGTGCTGAAACCCCAACTAGTTTAGTGGAGGGAAAAATCTTTAGATGAGCACCGTTTGTCTGAAAAAGGGAGACTCTTATGGAATCAAATAAATTGTTTGCTATGTTATGCTTGGAATCTTTGTGAACTTTGTGATTTTACTAGTTGCTCTAAGAACCCTAAAAAACACCTTCCCTACCTATGTGAGTTTAATGATAATGAAATCTTATCTTCTTATGAAAAGGGTGTTTACAGTTACTATGATATCGAACAAATTGAAGAATTTTTTGCTTTTAAGGGTGCTTATGAAGTTGCTTCTTTGATTGAAAAGTATGATATTACTCTCTACAAATCTGAAAATTTTGACATACTTAAATATTGCTATGAAAACTATGCTCACAATGCCTATGTCAAAGAATTTATTGAGAGAATGACCGTTGCTTTGGAAGAAAATAATGATATGCATGAATCTATAGATAATTATGATTCCGATGATTTGATTGAGATACCCTCCCTTAATGAGTGTGATGCTTGCTATTCTTGTGGCCATGATGCCAATATTTATGGAGATGAATTTGCTATAGTCCCTTATGTTAAACATGAGATTATTGCTATTGCACCCATACTTGATAATTCCTTGAATCAAAAGCATGATTGCAATGATGTTACTATAAAATCTATTAATGTCAATTGTGTTAATGATATGCAAAACCCTAAGCTTGGGGATGCTAATTTTGCTATGTCTACTACTTGTTGCAATGATCATGATTGGGGTGATTTTTCTTATGATCTTGAAAATTTATTTAAGCCTCATGATGAATATGTTTGCTATAATATTGAAAGTGGGTTTGGAAGAGTGTCAACTTTAGGAATTAATGATCCCACTATTTTGGAGATTGATCGATCTCATGAAATTTTTGATAAAAGTGGGTTTGGAGAAGTCATGACTTTATTTGATGATAATCCCACTATTTTGGAAAAGTGTCAACTTCGCATGCATGTGGATCGTGTTGAGAATATGTTATGTGATATCTATATTGTTGAATTTGCTTATGATCCTACATGTAATTATTATGAGAGATGAAAATATGGTCATAGAAATTTTTATGTTGCTAAATTACATCTCGTTATGTTGAGATTGCTATTGTTTCTTTCTTCTTCTTTGCATATGCTAGTTTTTGCTTGTCTTGATAATTTGTTTTCCTATAATATTCCTATGCATAGGAAGTATGTTAGACTTAGATGTGTTTTTCACATGCTTTATGATGCTCTCTTTGTGCTTCAATTCTTGTCTTTCATGTGAGCATCATCAAAATTATCAATGCCTAGCTAAAAGGCTTTAAAGAAAAGCGCTTGTTGGGAGACAACCCAATATTTTTCCTTGCTGTTTTCCAATAAATAATTCATCTAGCCTCTGGTTAGATGTGTTTTTGTGTTTTAATTAGTATTTGTGCCAAGTAAGACCTTTAGGATGGCTTACGGTGATAGTTGATTTGATCTTGCTGAAAAACAGAAACTTTTGCATTCAGTCACAGAATTTTAATAATGCACGAGAGAGCTCAAAAACCCAGAATTTTTTACACGAGATTTATATACAAATTTCATATGTTTTCCTAATTATTTAGAAATTTTGGAGTTACATAAGGATTAGAACAATTCGGATCTTCGCAGACTGTTCTGTTTTTGACAGATTCTGTTTTCTTTGTGTTGTTTGCTTATTTTGATGAATCTATGGGTAGTATCGGGGGGCATGAACCATGGAGAAGTTGGAATATAGTAGATATTACACCAATATAAATAAATAATGAGTTCACAACAGTACCAAAAGTGGTGATTTATTTTCTTATACTAACGGAGCATATGAGATTTTCTGTTGAGTTTTGTGTTGTGAAGTTTTCAAGTTTTGGGTAAGGATTTGATGGAGTATGGAATAAGGAGTGGCAAGAGCCTAAGCTTGGGGATGCCCAAGGCACCCCAAGGTAATATTCAAGGACAACCAAGATCCTAAGCTTGGGGATGCCCGGAAGGCATCCCCTCTTTCGTCTTCGTCTATCGGTAACTTTACTTGAGGCTATATTTTTATTCACCACATGATATGTGTTTTGCTTGGAGCGTCTTGTATGATTTGAGTATTTGCTTTTTAGTTTGCCACAATAATCCTTGCTGTACACACCTTTTGAGAGGGACACGCATGAATTGTGATTTATTAGAATACTCTATGTGCTTCACTTATATCTTTTGAGCTAGGCAATTTTGCTCTAATGCTTCACTTATATCTTTTTAGAGCACGGCGTTGGCTTTATTTTATAGAAATTATTGAACTCTCATGCTTCACTTATATTATTTTGAGAGTCTCTAAACAGCATGGTAATTTTCTTTGGTTATGAATTTAGTCCTAATATGATAGACATCCAAGAGGGATATAATATAAACTTTCATATAAAGTGCATTGAATACTATGAGAAGTTTGATTCCTTATGATTGTTTTGAAATATAAAGATGGTGATATTAGAGTCATGCTAGTAAGTAGTTGTGAATTGGAGAAATACTTGTGTTAAGGTTTGTGAGTCTCGTAGCATGCACGTATGGTGAACTGTTATGTAACGAAGTTGGAGCATTAGATATTTTTTGATTGTCTTCCTTATGAGTGGCGGTTGGGGACGAGTGATGGTCTTTTCCTACCAATCTATCCCCCTAGGAGCATGCGCGTAGTACTTTGTTTTGATGACTAATAGATTTTTGCAATAAGTATGTGAGTTCTTTATGACTAATGTTGAGTTCATGGATTATACGCACTCTCACCCTTCCACCATTGCTAGCCTCTCTAGTGCCGTGCAACTTTCGCCGGTACCATACACCCACCATATACCTTCCTCAAAACAGCCACCATACCTACCTATTTTGGCATTTCCATAGCCATTCCGAGATATATTGCCATGCAACTTTCCACCGTTCCGTTTTATTATGACACTCTTCATTATTGTCATATTGCTTTGCATGATCATGTAGTTGACATCGTATTTGTGGCAAAGCCACCTTTCATAATTCTTTCATACATGTCACTCTTGATTCATTGCACATCCCGGTAGACCGCCGGAGGCATTCATATAGAGTCATATTTTGTTCTAAGTATCGAGTTGTAAGTAAATAAAAGTGTGATGATCTTCATTATTAGAGCATTGTCCCATGTGAGGAAAAAAATAGAGGCCAAAGAAGCCAAGCAAAAAAAAAGAAAAAAAAAAGAGAAAAGAAAAAACGAAAAAAAATGAGATAAAAAGAGAGAAGGGGCAATGCTACTATCCTTTTTCCACACTTGTGCTTCAAAATAGCACCATGATCTTCATGATAGAGAGTCTCCTATTTTGTCACTATCATATACTAGTGGGAAATTTTTATTATAGAACTTGGCTTGTATATTCCAACGATGGGCTTCATCAAATTGCCCTAGGTCTTCATGAGCAAGCAAGTTGGATGCACACCCACTTAGTTTTCTTTTGAGCTTTCATACACTTATAGCTCTAGTGCATCCGTTGCATGGCAATCCCGACTCACTCACATTGATATCTATTGATGGGCATCTCCATAGCCCGTTAATACGCCTAGTTGATGTGAGACTATCTCCTTCTTTTTGTCTTCTCCACAACCACCATATTCTATTCCACCTATAGTGCTATGTCCATGGCTCACGCTCATGTATTGCGTGAAAGTTGAAAAAGTTTGAGAACACTAAAAGTATGAAACAATTGCTTGGCTTGTCATCGGGGTTGTGCATGATTAGAATATGTTGTGTGATGAAGATGGAGCATAGCCAGACTATATGATTTTGTAGGGATAATCTTTCTTTGGCCATGTTATTTTGAGAAGACATAATTGCCTTGTTAGTATGCTTGAAGTATTATTGTTTTTATGTCAATATTAAACTTTAGTTTTGAATCTTATGGATCTGAACATTCATGCCACAATAAAGAAGATTACATGGATAAATATGTTAGGTAGCATTCCACATAAAAAATTCTATTTTTATCATTTACCTACTAGAGGACGAGCAGGAATTAAGCTTGGGGATGCTTGATACGTCTCCAACGTATCTATAATTTTTTATTATTCCATGCTATTATATTATCGATTTTGGATGTTTTATATGCATTAATATGCTATTTTATATTATTTTTGGGACTAACCTATTAACCTAGAGCCCAGTGCCAGTTTCTGTTTTTTCCTTGTTTTTAGCTTCATGGGAAAGGAATACCAAACGGAGTCCAAACGGAATAAAACCTTCGTGATGATTTTTCTTGGACCAGAAGACACCCAGGAGACTTGGAGATGAAGTCGGAGGAGCCACGAGGCGGCCACAAGGGTGGAGGGCGCGCCCCCTGCCTTGTGGGCTCCCCGTGACTCCCCTGACCTAATTCTTTCGCCTATATATTCACATATGTTCCCAAACCACCAGAAGCATCCACGAAAAGACTTTTCCACCGCCGCAACCTTCTGTACCCATGAGATCCCATCTAGGGACCTTTTCCGGCACCCTGCCGGAGGGGGATTCAATCACGGAGGGCTTCTACATCAATTCTATTGCCCTTCCGATGAAGCGTGAGTAGTTTACCTCAGACCTACGGGTCCATAGCTAGTAGCTAGATGGCTTCTTCTCTCTCTTTGATTCTCAATACCATGTTCTCCTTGTTGTTCTTGGATATCTATCCGATGTAATATTCTTTTGCGGTGTGTTTGTCGAGATCCGATGAATTGTGGATTTATGATCAGCTTATCTATGAATATTATTTGAATCTTCTCTGAATTCCTATATGCATGATTTGATATCTTTGTAATTCTCTTTGAATTATCGGTTTGGTTTGGCCAACTAGATTGGTTTTTCTTGCAATGGGAGAAGTGCTTAGCTTTGGGTTCAATCTTGCGGTGTCCTTTCCCAGTGACAGTAGGGGCAGCAAGGCACGTATTGTATTGTTGCCATCGAGGATAAAAAGATGGGGTTTACATCATATTGCTTGAGTTTATTCCTCTACATCATGTCATCTTACTTAATGCGTTACTCTGTTCTTCATGAACTTAATACTCTAGATGCAGGCAGGAGTCGGTCGATGTGTGGAGTAATAGTAGTAGATGCAGAATCATTTCGGTCTACTTGACACGGACGTGATGCCTATATTTCATAATCATTGCCTTGGATATCGTCATAACTTTGCTCTTTTCTATCAATTGCTCGACAGTAATTTGTTCACCCACCGTATTATTTGCTATCTTGAGAGAAGCCTCTATTGAAACCTAATGCCCCCGGGTCTATTTTCCATCATATTACTTTCCGATCTACTATTTTGCAATCTTTTATTTTCAGATCTATAAACCAAAAAAACCAAAAATATTTACTTTATCTTTTGTTTAGTTTTACCTATCTCTATCAGATCTCACTTTTGCAAGTAACCGTGATGGGATTGACAACCCCTTTATCGCGTTGGGTGCAAGTTGTTTGATTGTTTGTGCAAGTGCTAGGTGATTTGTGCATTGTCTCCTACTGGATTGATACCTTGGTTCTCTAACTGAGGGAAATACTTATCTCTACTTTGCAGCATCACCCTTTCGTCTTCAAGGGAAAAACCAATGCAAGCTCAAGAAGTAGTTAGTCCTTGTCTTGATCAGCAAGTCTTGTGCAATCTTCCTCGTATATGTCATCGGATGTCCGAACTGGACCATTAGTGAATCACCAATGGGATCCTCCACCCGGCCCACCTGGTCGACAGACGAAGTGGTTAGTACCCCCTAGTCCAGGACACCGTCAGTTCGTTTGGCCATTTTATACATTAATTGAGTTTACTAGGCATTTAATGTCCATAATTCAAATCTAAACTACAAATACATACTCCAGTTCACTAAAATGGCTAGAAAAATCATACATATGTTCTTGGGTGCATGTTTAGGTCCCATGCAAGGAATGGGAATGAATTACAACCGTATCGGCGTCCTGGTTCGTCCTCAAACATTGGGAATCTTGGTTTTTAAATCCCCGTAAATCCAAAACTCACCAGAAAATAATGAAAGTTGGCATGGTGTCATGTCATGGCACATATATGTCATGGTAAAAAACTTGTCCAATTTGGGCAAAGCTTTATTACAAACCTCTTACAAACTGGAGCCTCTCGCAAGAACCCTCGTGGTTTTGATAGGGAAACGTGTCCCCTTGTGGGCGAAACGATAATCGCTCCCTCTTCTCGCCTTGTATTTTCTTCTACACGCAACATGGAAACGGGAGATTCGCGCTGAACTTTGAAATTATTCAGGGTTCATTTGACATTTTTAATACATTAATTGAGTTTTCTAGGCATTTAATGTCCATAATACAAATCCAAACTACAAATACATGCTCCAGTGCACCAAAATGGCTAGAAAAATCGTACATGTGTCCTTGGGTGCATGTTTAGGTCCCATGGAAGGAATGGGAATGAATTCAACCATCTCGGCGTCCTAGCTCGGCCTCAAACATTGCGAATCTCGGTTTTTAAATCTCCGTAAATCCAAAACTCACCAGAAAGTCATGAAACTTGGCATCGTGTCACAACATGGCACATATATGTCGTGGTAAAAAAATTGTCCAATTTGGGCCAAGCTATATTACAAGCCTTTTACAAACCGGAGCTTCTCGCAACCCTCATGGTTCCGAACTTCCGGTAGGGAAACATGCCCCTCTTGTGGGCAAAACGATAATCTTTGCCTCTTCTCGCCAATTGTATTTTGTTTTCTACAGGCAACATAGAATAACATGAGTGTCGTGCTGAAATTTGAAACTATTCAGGGTTTGTTTGGCCATTTTATACATTAATTGAGTTTTGTAGGCATTTAATGTAGTCCATAATTCAAATTTGAACTAAAAGCACATGCTCCAGTGAAGCAAAATGGATGGAAAATCGTACATGTGTCATTGGGTGCATGTTTAGGTCTCATTGAAGGAATGGGAATGAATTACAAACGTCTCGTCGTCCTGAAACATTGAGAATCTCGGTTTTTAAATCCTAGTAAATCGAAAACTCACCCAAAAATCATGAAACTTTGCATGATTTCATGACATGGCACATATATGCTGTGGTAAAAAAAATTGTCCAGTTTGAGACAAGGCGCACACATTAATAGCCAACAAAATCGTTTTGAAACAAATAGCTGACACCCTAATATCGCAAACGGTTATATTATATGAACCGTGTGTGCTCCCGTAACCATTTAAGTGCGGCCACGCGTCCCTCTTTTCTTATGGGATAGTACTACCTCGGTCCTCGTTCATTGGTCATCTTTGTATTTTGTGCCAAAATTTAACCATACTCGGTGATGTGCATGCAGCTGTTTGATTAGACGGGACAAGCGCGAGAAGTCCACCGTGTAGACTCAACGGGACGCATGCGAGCAGTCCGCCGCGCAGGCTCGATGGGACGCGTGCGACCTGTCCCCCGCACAGGCTCGATGGGACACGTGCGAGCAGAAAAGGCCACGCATGCTCACCGGGAAGCAAGCTCTTTGACCTCCATCCACCAGCCGCCAACCTCGCTCACAACTTCTCCATTAATGGCGGCCGAGCCGCTGTTTAACATGCGGTTAATTAAAGTACCTGGACAGAGGGTGTTTGCTTGTGATCCCATGGCCCCTCTCAACGTTAGCATTTGCTTTGTTCGTGTTTTCAACTTGTATTCCGGATAATTTAAAATGCCACATGGGGCAACAGATAATACAACGACAAATAAAATGGCAACGGATAATACGACGACAAATTTACAATGGCGCGGATAATAATTGTCTTACATATTTCGGATAATTTAAAATGCCCCATATGGCAAAGCCTAGAAGACACGGGGACAAGAGAAGAAGGAAATCGCAGACAACGATCTGGGTCGCTACTGTCTCTACTCCTTGATGGATCACCGGGCGACGAGATCCTCCAACTCCTTCTTCAATTCCTCATGACTTTGCTTGACAGCAGCCACGGATTCCTCCACCTCCTGCTCGCACTCGATTCGGAGCTTCCTCAAGTCACCCATCAGTTCCTCGATGACCGCTTTCAGCATCATCCCCGAGGCACTGCTCTGCTCATGCAACTTCTTCCAGCCGGCGGCCTCCTCCTCCATCTCGGCGAGCGCCTTGAAGAGCTTTGCATTGTCACCCATGAGTTGCTCAATGAGGCCGGTCGCCTTCTCAACCGAGGCATCACTAATCTCGAGCAGCTTCATCAAGCCGTCGACCAGCTCCTTCTACTTAATTAGGCCAGCGAGAATTTCGTCGTCGCTGGCCAAGGACTTCAGCACCGCCAGCTCGTCGTGATCGCCGACGCGGCGAGTTCGCTTGTGAGAGCCCTGGCGTGCCAGTGAGAGCTCGTTCGAGGGATCCGCGGTGCGCCAGGACATCTCTGCTGTGACTGCCGCGTAGCGGCGGGACCTCTCTAGTGCTTCTGCGGCCTCGGTCTTTGCTCCCTAGTTATATGTCGACCTGAAACTCCTCCTACCGGTCATGGCGGAACGACTTGACAGGAAAGACCTGTTTTGTGGGTGATGAGGAGAGGAACTGTGTGAAGTAATTTTCGAGTGCGTAGTTTTTATAGCTCGGTGCTAAGTGTGAACACATTTAGATATGATCGGTGTTAACAGATTTGCAATTACTTATTGCGTGGTAATCTGGAATGTGACGAGAAACAAGGGCAAAAATTATTGATGGTTCTGGGCTCAAAGCCCGAAACACACCTTCATATGGCTGCCCGTTTCTGTTGTTCTGGCTCATCGCAAACAGTTCTTATGGATCAACCATATGCCACACATCACACACGCATCCGAAGCCCGAAACGGTTCTCGGATGGCGTACGTGGGCCCGCGTTCTCAGATGTGTATGTGTCTGCCCACTATCACACACGGTCCAGATATCACCATCGTGTCTGATGGATGCGCCGTCACACCTCCCACGGGGTGCCAGAAGGTTGACCAAAATTAAAATATGCAGGTGTGGTTGCTAGACGTTGAGGCGGCCGCGACGCGCTCTGCTCGCGTCCGTCCGCGTGTTTTGCTCGCCATTGAGGCAGCCACGGCGCGCTTCGCTCTGGCATTCCTGCGCGCGCTCTGCTCGCCCTTGAGGCAAATTTACAATGGCAACGGTTAATAATTGTCTTACATATTCAGGATAATTTAAAATGCCACATGCGGCAACGCCCAAAACACTCACGACCTACATATGCTTAGTGACTTAAAAATGTCGATATGCGACATTTGCATACAATTATAATAAGATATAGGCTAAAATGCCGAGCTGGCGGCCTTCCGACGACGGTCTTCTCGGACTCCATGATCAGCATAGCCACCGCAAGCAACTAGTTTGCATTTTTCAAAGTTTTTATACAAATAGAATCACACACGAATTAACTGTAGTAACTGTCTGTGTTATATTTTCTCATCGCAAATAGTTCATCCGAGTGGGCTGTTTGCCGCGTTTCACACACATCTTGTTTACACGAATCATTTGTGTTCTTTTGGCTCATCGCAAACAGTTCATCTATGTGAACTGTATGCCTCATATCACACATATCTTGTTAAGTTGAACCATTTCTGTTGTGTTCCCTAATTGAAAATAGTTCGTCCGAGTGAACCGTATGCCGTATATCACACACACCTTGATCTGGCTAACCGTTTCTGTTGCATTCCCTAATAGCAAACAGTTCACCCGAGCGAACTGTATGCCGTATATCCCACACACCTTTATATAGCTGCCCGTCTTTGTTGTTCTGCCTCATCGCAAACAGTTCTTATGGATTAGCCGTTTGTCACGCATCCCACACGCAACTATAATATGAACCGCGTTTGATGTATCCGCCATCGCAAATGTTTGCATCTTTTTTGACTTTTTTACATCACCATTTGCGATTAATGCATCGCACACAGTTTTGTCAAAGGGTCTCTGATCATAGTGTCACGTTAGCAGCATCCTGCAGTAGTTTTGGAAGGCACCCATGGATACGGCTAGTAATGGATTGTGAAAGAATGGTGGAAAGGAAATGAACTTTATTTTCTGTTTGGGAACCGCCTATAATGTGTTTAGCATGGAAGATGTTGGGAAATCTCGGTCGTGACATTGACAGGAAAAACATGCCTCTCAAAATAGATTATCTCTATTTTAAGCTTTGAGCTCTGACACCTCTGCAAATCTCTACTTCCCTCTGCGACGGGCCTATCTATTTTACTTTTATGCACTTTTTATTTTTATTTTGAGTCTTCACCGTCTCTTATAGGCACCAACTGGAGGGCACTATTGTCATACTTGTGCATTGGGTGTAGTTAATATTGAGTGTGTTTCATGAATGGATCAATGGTTGAGCATGACGGGCTAGGGATAACTTTCTTTAGCATTCATATTTTTAAAGACATGATTATTTGTTGGTATGCTTGAGTATTTATATCTTTATGTCAAACTATATACTATTGCTTTGAATCGTTCAGAACTCAATATTCATGCCACAAAAGAAAGATTACATGATAAATATGATAGGTAGCATTCTACATCAAAAATTCTGTTTTTATCATTTACCTACTCGAGGATGAGCAGGAATTAAGCTTGGGGATGCTTGATATGTCTCCAACGTATCTATACTTTTTGATTGTTCCATGCTATTATAGTATCAATCTTGGATGTTTATTATGCAATTATATGCAATATTATGTCATTTTTTGGGACTAACCTATTAACTTAGTGCCAAGTGCCAAGTGCTAGTTGCTGCCTTTTGCCAGTTTTTGGTTTTCCATAATATCAATACCAAACGAAGTCCAATTGCCGCTAAACTTTTTGACGGTTTTTTCTGGACAAAAGAGACCCTGGAAGCTTCGGAAGAGGGCCAGAAGATGAAGTAGTAGCCCACAAGGCACCAAGGCGCGCCCAGGGGGTAGGCGTGCCCTGGTTGCTTGTGGGGTCCACGTTCACCTATTTGACCAAATTCTAGCTCTATAAATTCTCTAAAATCGGGAAACCAACAGAGAGCCACCCAAAACCCTTTTTCTGCTGCTGCAAGCTTCTGTTCTTGAGAGATCCCATCTGGGGGCCTTTTCCGGCACTCTGCCAGAGAGGGGATCAACCATGGAGGGGTTCTACATCAACCTTCTTGCCCCTCCGATGATGTGTGAGTAGTTTACCACAGACCTACGGGTCCATAGCTAGTAGCTAGATGGCTTCTTCTCTCTCATTGATCTTCGATACAATGTTCTCCTTGATGTTCTTGGAGATCTATTCGATATAATCACTATTTGCGGTGTGTTTGTTGGGATCCGATGAATTGTGAGTTTATGATCAGATTATCTATGACTATTTGATACGTCTCCAACGTATCTATAATTTATGAAGTATTCATGCCATGTTTACAACAATTCTATATGGTTTTGGTATGATTTGAATGGAACTAACCCGGACTGACGCTGTTTTTAGTAGAACTACCGTGGTGTTGTTTTTTGTGCAGAAATAAAAGTTCTCCAAATGCAGCGAAACTTTTTGACAATTTTTTTGGAACAAAAGAGGCACTAGAAGCTTCGTGGGAGGACCAGGAGGTGAAGGAGGTGGCCACTAGTCACCAGGGCACGCCACCCCCTCCGGCGCGCCCTGGTGGGTAGTGGGCCCCTCGAAGCCCATCTCAGCATGAGACCGACGCCAAAAAATCCTATAAATAGATAAACCCCAAGAAATAACCCTAGATCAGAAGTTCCACCGCCGCAAGCCTCTCTAACACGAAAAACCAATCTGGACCCTATTTCGGCACCCTACCGGGGGGGAATTATCACCGGAGGCCATCTTCATCATCCCGGCGGCCACCAAGGTGAGGAGGGAGTAGTCCACCCTCGGGGCTAAGGGTTTGTACTAGTAGCTATGTGTTTGATCTCTCTCTCTCTCCTGTTCTTGATTTGGCATGATCTTGATGTATCGCGAGCTTTGTTAATATAGTTGGATCATATGGTGTTTTCCCTTCTCTATCTTGTTGCAATGAATTGAGTTTTACCTTTGAGATTTAATTATTATCAGATTGAATACTTTTATGGATTTGAGAACACTTGATGTATGTTTTGGCACTGAAATCGTGGATTCCCGAGGTGACATTGGGGTAATCTATGCATAGGGGTGGATGCACGTTTTCGTCCTACTTTCTCTGGTAGAAATATTGGGGCACTCTTTGAAGTTCTTTGTATTGGATTGAGTATTATGAATCTGAAGTTGTTTGATGCATATCGTATAATCAACTCACGGATACTCGTGGTGACATTGGAGTATCTAGGTGACATTAAAGTTGGTTGATGTGTATCATATGGTGTTATTTAGTACGAACTCTTGGGCTGTTTGTGACACTTATAGGAATAGCTCGATAGATCGGTCGGAAAGGATAACTTTGAGATGGTTTCGTACCCTAAAAACAATTTCATCTTATGTTCTCCGCTAGATAAGAACTTTTGAGTGATTCTTTATCGCACGTTGAGGGATTGCCATATGATCCAATTATGTTAACATTGTTGAGAGATTGCACCAGTGAAAGTATGAACCCTAGGCCTTGTTTTCAAGCATTGAAATACCGTTTGTGCTCACTTTTGTTACTTGCTACCTTGCTATTTTTTATTGTTCCTATTACAAAAACCTATATCTACTATCCATATTACACTTGCATCACCATCTCTTCGCCGAACTAGTGCACCCATACAATTTACCATTGTATTTGGTGTGTTGGGGACACACGAGACTCTTTGTTATTTGGTTGCAGGGTTGTTTGAGAGATACCATGTTCATCCTATGCCTCCCACGGATTGATAAACCTTAGGTCATCCACTTGAGGGAAAATTGCTACTGTCCTACAAAACTTTGTGCTTGGAGGCCCAACACGAGTCTACAAGAATAAGTTGCATAGTAGACATCAAACTCTTTTCTGGCGCTGTTGTTGGGGATATTGTGCGACATATGCCAGGGGGTGGCTTATCGTGGATGGGGACAAGAGTACGCCGCTGGGCTCTAGAAGCGGGAGTGAGCGAGACCGCGCATGCCTGCGAATCTTACCCAGGTTCGGGGCTCTCCTCGGAGATAACACCCCTAGTCCTGCTCTGCGGGGTCTCCGCATGATGACTATGATCAACAAGGTAGCTACAAGCTTGCTCCTTGAGCTGTTCTGGCTAGAGGACGAAGAAGGGCAAGGCTAGCCCTATTCTTCTCTCTACATGTGTGAGTGTATGGTGTGGGTGCTGAACTGAACCACGAACCCTTTGCATGGGTGAGCCTGGGGGGTTTATATAGGCCTACCCCCTAGGGGTACAATGGTAATCCGGCTGGGTGTAGGATCCGGCCGTCAGCGTCTCTGGCCGCTGGCTTCTTCGCCGACCGCTGGGGCCCGCCGCCTGGTGGGCCATGTTGACTGCTCTATGCTGTAGCCTCGCCCTCGATGACAAAGGCTTGACCGAGGGGAACGTGGTTACAGTCCCGCCGCCTGACGGGTACTCGCTGTAGCCATACCCCGTCTCGTCTGGTTAATGGTGCATAGACTCCAAGGGGGAGGAGGGCCGCCTGCTAGGAGCCGGTCCTCCCTTGTTGCCGCCTGCTGGAGGTTTGCCGCCTTCTAGTGGTTCGCGGACAGGTAGGGCCCACCGCCTGCGGGCCGTACCGACCGCCTGTCGTGGGGGCGTGGCTCCCTATGGCACTAATGATGTCACGGACTATGCGGCAATAGTGCCGCGCTAGGCTGGGGGTGTCTGCCCAGTGCACAGCTCTGTGGCCACGTCCCATCCTAGATTCGGGGGTGGCAGACTGCACTGCAGCCATGCCTTGTCCTGTCATGGTGATGTGGTGCTGACTTGAGGGGACGAGGGGCCGTCTGCCAGGAGTCGGCTCCCTCGCGGCCGTCTTCCATGGCCCTGCAGCCTTATAGCAGCCGGCCTCTTGGACCAGCCGGCCCAAGAAGGCGATCGTGCTCCCGGACGGTGTGAGGGGCGCAGCTAGCCACGATGACTTGAAATACCATGGGGGACTGATGGGGCTACCCGTGGTCATTTACTCCGACAGCTGTTGCCGGGGAGATGAGTGCTTGAAGGTATATCTTTAGATCTTGCAATTGAATCTTTTAGTTTCTTGTTTTATCACTAGTTTGGTTTATAAAAGAAAACTACAAAAAATGGAATTGAGGTTGCCTCATATTATTCATCTTTATCATGTCTTTCTTGAAAATGATGGATCAGAAAAATGTGCTCAATTGATAGATGAAGAATTCAATAAAATGTTTGGCATAAAATCCTTTAATGATGAGCATGATTGCAATGTTGCTAGTATGAATTCTTTGAATATCCATGATGCTAATGATATGCAAATCCATAAGCTTGGGGATGCTATGTTTGATGAAGATGATATTTTTAGTCCCCCATGTTTTGATGAGAAAATTTATTATGATGATTGCATGCCTCCTATTTATGATGATGAAAGTGGATTTGGAGAGGCCATGACTTTATTTAATGCTGATTCCACTATTTTGGAAGAGGTTTCAATTGATTATGACAACAATGTTCCTATCTATGATGATTATGGTGATGACATGTATGCTATAAAGAATAATGATAACCATGAAACTTGTCATCATGATTTTGATTTTCAATTGGATTATGCCTGATATGATAGTTATTTTGTTGAGCTTGCTCCCACTACTATCCATGAGAATAAATTTGCTTATGTGGAGAGTAAGAAAATTCCTATGCTTGTGGATCATGAAGAGAATGATTTATGTGATAGTTATATTGTTGAATTCATTCATGATTCTACTGAAAATTATTATGAGAGAGGAATATATGCTTCTACATATTTCAATAACGTCAAGTTTCCTCTCTTTATGTTGAAAGTTTTGAAGTTATGCTTGTTTTACCTTCCTATGCTAGTTGATTCTTGTTCCCATAAATTGTTTGCTCACAAAATCCCTATGAATAGGAAGTGGGTTAGGCTTAAATGTGCTTTTCATGTGATTCATGATGCTCTCTTTATGTTTCAATTCTTATCTTTTATGTGAGCATCATTAAAATCATCATGCCTAGCTAAAAAGGCATTAAAGAAAAGCGTTTGTTGGGAGACAACCCAACACCTACCCCTACTGTTTTTGTGTGTTCACATGATTGAGCTACTGTAGTAATCATGTTTTATAGCTTTTGTTTCAATAAAGTGCCAAGTAAAGCCTTTGGGATAGTGTGGATGATAGTTGACTTGATTCTGTGCAAAAACAGAAACTTTATCGCCCAGTAACATAATTGTTATAAATCACTAGAGTGTCCAAATTTTTTGAATTTTCTACAGATGATTGATATACAAATTTCCTATGTTGTCCTAATTTTTCAGAATTTCTGGAGAAACATAAGTATAGTCAATATTCATATTGCTACAGACTGTTCTGTTTTTGACAGTTTATGTTTTCGTTGCATTGTGTGCTTATTTTGATGACTCTATGGATTGTATCGGAGGGTATAAGCCATGGTAAAGTTAGAATACAGTAGGTGTAAAGCAATAACAAAATATGAATGGGTTTGCAACAATACTTAAAGTGGTGATTTGTTTTATTATACTAACGGATCTCACGAAGGTTTTGTTAAGTTTTGTGTGATTGAAGTTTCCAAGTTTTGGGTGAGATCACGATGGATGAAGGAATAAGGAGTGAAAAGATCCTAAGATTGGGGATGCCCATGGCACCCCAAGGTAATATTAAAGGAGTACCAAGCAACTAAGCTTGGGGATGCCTCGGAAGGCATCCCCTCTTTCTTCTAACGACCATCGGTAATTTTACTTGGAGCTATATTTTTATTCGTCACATATCATGAGTTTTGCTTGGAGCGTCTTGTATTATATGAGTCTTTGCTTTTTTTGCTTTTTAGTTTGCCACAATCATCCTTGTTGGACACACAACCATAATGATGCTATGATTTGTTAGAATTGCTCTATGTATTTTACTTAAATTTTTTGAGCTATGGAATTGCTCTAGTACTTCACTTATATCTTTTTTAGCATGGTGGTGGTCTAATTTTTGAAGAAATACTCTCATGCTTCACTTATATTATTTTGAGAGATGAAAATTTTGAAGAAATATTTATGCTCTTACTCTTCACTTAAATTTATTTGAGAGCTTGTTAGTAGCAATGGTAATTTATGAATTTAGTCCCAAAGTGATAGATATTCAAGAGGGATATAATAAAAACTTTCATGAAGATCATTGGATATTATAAACTTGATTCCTTGTAACAGTTTTGAGATATGGAGATAGTAATATGTGAGTCATGTTGGTGAGTAATTATGCTTTAGTAAGAATATTGGTGTTAGGGTTTGTTATTCCCTGTGCAAGTACGAAAGTCAATAGTTATGCAATGAAATTACATCCTACTTGTGGTGCTTTATTCAGTGTTAGTTATGTTCATTGCTCGTTTATGATCTTTTTTGTTTTTTGGTTGGTTGCTTATCAATCTATTTGCTAGCCTTTCCTTGTACTAAGCGGGAATACTGCTTGTGCATCCAAAATCCTAAACCAAGTTGTGCCAAATGAGTCCACCATACCTACCTATATGTGGTATTTCCATGTCATTCCAAGTAAATTTGTATGTGCCAACTCTAATTTTCAAAATGAATTTCCTTTTGTGTGCCTATACCGCTCATGAAGCGGCAGGGGGTGGCCAATATTTTCCATGCTAGGTAGGTTGTTCTCAAGATGAGTGTTTATTCACTTGTCATTGCACGAGAGTGTGGTAGGTAATAGGGATGCCCAGTCCCGAAATGCAAAAAAATACTATGATAATAAATTCCTTGGAAAGTGTTGGTATGGAAGGTACCCATGGGTACGGCTAGCCATGGATTGTGAAAGAATGGTGGAAAGGAAATAAACTTTATTTTATGTTTGGGAACCGCCTATGATTTATCTAGCATGGAAGATATTGGAAATTCTCGGTCATTTTCGTTGACAGGAAAAGCATACCTCTCAAAACAATTTCATCTCTCAATTGAAGCTATGAGCTGTGGCACCTCTACAAATCTCTGCTTCCCTCTACGAAGGGCCTATCTATTTACTTTTATGCAATTTTAATTTTAATTTTGAGTCTCCATCTTCTCTTAGAAAGCACCAACTAGGGAACACTATTGTCAACTTGTGCATTGGATGTAGCTAATATTTGAGTGTGTTTCATGAATGGATCAATGATTTAGCATAATGGGCTAGGGATAACTTTCTTTAGCATTGACATTTGAAAGACATGGTTGCTTGTTAGTATGCTTGAGTATTGATGTCTTCATATCAAATTATAGACTATTGCTTTGAATCATTCAAGTCCAAATGTTCATGCTACAAAGGAAAAGAGTATATGATGAATATGATAGGTAGCATTCCACATCAAAAATTCTGTTTTCAATTGCTACTTTATCACGATGAGTATTATGAGAAAGAGTTGTTGTTATGATGCTAGGAAAAGTGATTGAAATTATCGTTGATCAAACTTATGCACTATGCTAGCATTCACACTTCATAAATTATTTCTTTTATCATTTACCTACTCGAGGACGAGTGGGAATTAAGCTTGGGGATGCTGATATGTCTCCAATGTATCTATACTTTATGAAGTATTCATGCCATGTTTACAACAATTCTATATGGTTTTGGTATGATTCGAATGGAACTAACCCGGACTGATGTTGTTTTCAGCAGAACTACCGTGGTGTTTTTTTTGTGCAGAAATAAAAGTTCTCCAAATGCAGTGAAACTTTTTGACAATTTTTTTTGGAATAAAAGAGGCACTAGAAGCTTCGTGGGAGGACCAGGAGGTGAATGAGGTGGCCACTAGGCACCAGGGCACATCACCCCCCTCCAGCACACCCTGGTGGGTAGTGGGCCCCTCAAAGCCTATCTCAGCGTGAGACCGACGCCAAAAAATCCTATAAATAGAGAAACCCCCAGAAATAACCCTAGATCAGAAGTTCCGCCGCCGCAAGCCTATGTAGCCACGAAAAACCAATCTGGACCCTATTCCGGCACCCTGCCGGAGGAAGAAATCATCACCGGAGGCCATCTTCATCATCTCGGAGGCCACCATGGTGAGGAGGGAGTAGTCCACCCTCGGGGCTGAGGGTTTGTACCAGTAGCTATGTGTTTAATCTCTTTCTCTTGCGTTCTTGAATTGGCACGATATTGATGTATCGCGAGCTTTGTTAATATAGTTGGATCATATGGTGTTTTCTCTTCTCTATCTTGTTGCAATGAATTGAGTTTTACCTTTGAGATTTCATTATTATTGCATTGAATACTTTTATGGATTTGAGAACACTTGATGTATGTTTTGGCACTGAACTCACGGATTCCCGAGGTGACATTGGGGTAATCTATGCATAGGGGTTGGTGCACGTTTTCGTCCTACTTTCTCCGATAGAAATATTGGGGCACTCTTTGAAGTTCTTTGTTTTGGATTGAGTATTATGAATCTGAAGTTGTTTGATGCATATCGTATAATCAACTCATAGATACTCGTGGTGACATTGGAGTATCTAGGTGACATTAGAGTTGGTTGATGTGTATCATATGGTGCTATTTTAGTACGAACTCTTGGGCTGTTTGTGACACTTATAGGAATAGCTCGATAGATCGATCGGAAAGGATAACTTTGAGGTGGTTTCGTAACCTACAAACAATTTCGTTTTATGTTCTCTGCTAGATAAGAACTTTGGAGTGATTCTTTATCGCACATTGAGGGATTGCCATATCATCCAATTATGTTAGCATTGTTGAGAGATTGCACTAGTGAAAGTATGAACCCTAGGCCTTGTTTTCAAGCATTGAAATACCGTTTGTGCTCACTTTTGTTACTTGCTACCTTGCTGTTTTTTATAGTTCCTATTACAAAAACCTATATCTACTATCCATATTACACTTGTATCACCATCTCTTTGTCGAACTAGTGCACCTATACAATTTACCATTGTATTTGGTGTATTGGGGACACAAGTGACTCTTTATTATTTGGTTGCAGGGTTGTTTGAGAGAGACCATCTTCATCCTACGCCTCCCACGGATTGATAAACCTTAGGTCATCCACTTGAGGGAAAATTGCTACTGTCCTACAAAACTCTGCACTTGGAGGCCTAAAACGAGTCTGCAAGAATAAGTTGCGTAGTAGACATCAATATTATTTGAGTCTTCTCTGAACTATTTTTTGCGTGATTATTATAGCTTTATATTTCTCTCTGATCTATTGACTTGGTGTGGCCAACTAGATTTATTTTTCTTGCAATGGGGGAGGTGCTTTGTGATGGGTTCGATCTTGCGGTGCTCAATCCCACTGACAGAAAGAGACATGACACGTATTTGTATCATTGCCATTAAGGATAAAAAGATGGGGTTTATTCATATTGGTTGAGTTTACTTTGTCTACATCATGTCATCTTGTTTAAGGCATTACTCCATTCTTTATGAACTTAACACTCTAGATGCATGCTGGATAGCGGTCGATGTGTGGAGTAATAGTAGTAGATGCAGGCAGGAGTCGGTTTACTTGTGTCAGACGTGATGCCTATATATATGATCATTGCCTTAGATATCGTCATGATTATTCGCTTTTCTATCAATTGCCCAATAGTAATTTGTTTACCCATCGTATGCTATTTTCAAGAGAGATGCTTCTAGTGAAAACTATGGCCCTCGGGTCTATCCAATTCATATACTAAAATCCAAAAATATATTGTTGCAGTTTTATTCACGTTATTTTATTTTTTGTTTTTATTTATCTATCTATCACTACGAGATTTGATCCTAGCAATTAACCGCCAAGGGATTTGTTGGGGATGTGTCGGAGTACACAAACAGGGGGTATTTGTTTCCTCCTGACCAGTGCACAGACATACAAGACCTCCCGGGCAAAACTGCTCCTGCCGGGCAGGACGGAGAGCATTAAGAAGATTATGTCAACAAGTGATCACCACAAGGAAGCCTCCCTTGCCAGGCAGGAGAGCCTGGCCGGGTCGAGGCAGTACATGAAGAGCAAGACCAGATCGCCCCGACAAGGTTTCTGGGGCCGCCAAAGCCAGAACCCACCAGGCTCCTTGCTGGCATGTCCTCACCAAAACACCACCGCTCCACCTCATCGCACCCAAGTCAGTAATTAGTGCGGTGTCAAGCCATCAAGCATCCAGGTGGATCCTATCAAGCACATGGCGGCATGGTGAGGGAGGAATTAGCTTTATTGACACCCGTCTAGGGGACGTGTCACGCTAATAAGAAGAGGCAGATAAGCGGCGTGGCAGGCTTGCCGGGCTACAACGCCAGCTTGACACCTAGCAGTACATTTAATGCACTTTGTCCTAACTGCCAGAGTTAGGTACAATAACACTATTAGCTGTCTAATCACCCCAAAATAACTGTTTTGCCACTGTGGTCGCCCCTTCACCTATAAAAGGAGGCCCGAGGCAACCTAGCAAGGGGTTCGGAACTTTTGATCTCCCAACACTTGTACACACGTGCTGCTCTCCCCGAGGCAACCTTGCCGGGCTAGAGCATGTTGTGTCGCCACGTCCCTCGAGATCAATCCACCAAAGTAGGAGTAGAGTTTTACGCTGCAAAGCGGCCCAAACCTGGGTAAAAAGAGAGTTGTCATCGCCGCGCCGGCCTACTGTTTCTTGTATTTGTATGATGTGATCGTCCCCTTGCCAAACCACAAAGGGGCAACTCCTGCCCCAGAGGTGATCGTGCTTCCACGCCGACATCTTTGGCGCGCCAGGTAGGGGGCGGCGTCACTTGTGCGAACCTGAAGTAGTAGCCGGTTCATCGATCTTCATCATCTCCCCATGGACGATGACTATGGCACCCGGGGAAGAGGGCAAAACAACAGCGTCATCCCCTATTTTGTCACTCCCTTCGTCTGTGACTGCTAGCGCTGCAAGTGCTGTGGCCGCGACGGACGGGATATGCATCACAGGCGGCGCGACCATCATTGGCAGTGCTACTACCGTCCTTGTCACCACCTCCTTCGAGCGAGGGGTACAGCGGCGGCGGCGCGGAGGTGGATGACCGAATTATTGGTAAGCCACACCCGGCGGTGAGAGCGTTCTCCCCGCAGGGATGAGCGTTCGATTGAACCGTAGGCGACGGCAATTCCTTTGGGTCTCCGTCCTAGCCAGTGGAGCATATTCCTTACGAAAGGGAATCGCGGCAGGGCACACTTCCATATTCCCCAGCAAGTCCCGTCACCCGTGGCAGTATGTCGCAACCTTGTTGCGTGAGGAGTGAATATTGCCTTATGTGTGAGACTTCCAAAAGGGAGAAAAGGACCCGGGTCCCTACAACGACCGCAACTACGTGATTATGAAAAGATAAGTTGTGAAACTTCATTTGGTTTCAAGACCCTTCCATATGACCTTCGCAACTCCTTTAGTTTAAATCCCAGCGCTCGCATGAGAGATCCGAAACGCGAAGGGACTCTTCTGTTGTCGCTTGCGTCCTCGTCTGTTTCAAGACCGCTCAACAGTCTAGGAAGCCGCATCGACAACTTCGAAGGGAAACTTGCTGGTGGCACCTACGCTTGCAAAACGCTAGGGATTCATCCCCGTGGTGGCACAACTAGTATCTGCCCCGGCAAGCTCCCAGTATGCACAGGATTCATAATCATGCAAGAGCAGGGGCAATTTCAACTTGAAGGATAGCATCAGTTCATACGACTACTTAATAGTACTATTACATGCCATAAGATAGCAAAGCCTAACACAAGGCCGAATCATGTCTTTTTGTTTAACAACAATAGAATAAACGAAGCAAGGGAAGTTAATCCCGGTGACCTCCCTGGACCCGAGGCACTCGAAGAACCTTCTCGGCCAGGGGGCCGACAACTTGAGCAACGGTGGAGGTGTCCGTCCCGGCAGGCAGCTTCTTAAAGGCGTCAGAGAGATTGACGCCGGGATGGCGCTGAGCAAAGTTGACAAGGATGGTGAAGATGGCGTCCCGGGCAAACTTCCGAGACTCGCTGGCAAAGCTGGCAGACCTATCATCTTCATATGTCTTCAACCCTTCGATGAGGCTCTCGAAGAAGTGTGTCAACCTGACGCCCGGGGCCTTGTGCTCATTGACAGAGAAGGTCCAGCTCTTCATGTTCATGGTGGCGATCTGGGAGGAGATGCGCTCAGCGATATTCATCAGGCTCTTCAACCAATGATCATACAGATCGACCTGGTGTTTAAGCTTCAGTTTTGTATCTTTCCGGAGAACCCCAGCAGTTTTGGCCTCTTCTGTCAAGATCTTCTCTCGGCCTCTGGCTCGCTCAAGATCTTTCTCCAAAGTGCCGAGCTTGGTTTTCAAGTCGTCAATGGTACCTGAGGCAATAATTAGATCTTGGTCCTTGGTGGGAAGCTGTGATCACAACCCCTCTAGCATGGTGGCTGCCTTCTGCGCTTCCTCACGAAGAGCCTCGATCTCCTTCTTGCCCCCGGCAAGCTCTTCCTCCAGATTCCCCATTCAGGTCTCCAGCTCTGTTTTGGCACTGGAAGCTGTGGCAAGGTTATTAGTCACCTCCTTGAGTTTTGCTCCCGTGTCCAGGGCTTGTGAGTCGATGGCCTTCTTATGGCTATCCTCCAAGTCCTTGACCCGCTGCTGAACAAGGCCTTCCAGCTCATCGTCCTTGCTGCGCAGTGTGTCGGACAGAGCCTGTTCGCGAGCGGCAAGATATTTGGCCTTGGCATTGAGCTCCACTTCACGCTCTGACAGCCTACTGTCGCGAGCTCTTGCTTTCTCTTCAGCAGCAGCCATCCTCTCTTCTTGGTCTCTGAGTTTGCGGGATTGGGTATTGTACCAAGTGTGTAGCTCTTCTGCCTTGTCTTTCAGTTGCTGGGTGGCCACGTCCTGAGCCTTGTGCTCCTCTTGGACTACCTGCCACCTCTGGTCATATCTCTCTCGCGCTTCCTTGAGCCCGGCGGCCACTGTTTCCAGAAATGCCAAGTCCTTGGAATGGTCAGCGGGAACATTTGCTTCTTGGGCCCTTTGGGTCAAGGGAGCCAGGTACGGTTAATCTCCTCATCAAAGTTCACCCCGGCAAGAGCATATGAACCGGGGGCTGCCGGAGGAGGATGAACTACAACCATTGCCAAGCTGCTCGTGGGGAGAGTCACTCTCAAGTGCGATGCATCGCTCTGGAGGGGCGCTTTTTCCTCAACCTCCATGATGGGACCAGTCGTGCTTACGGGATTTTCCTCTTCTCCTTCTAGGGTTGCTTGGATATCCTTGGAAGCTTCGACACGGCCTTCTTCGGTGGCAATCTTAAGGGCCTCTGCAGCGGCGTCCTTCCCTATGTCGGCCACTTCCTCCAAAAGCTCTTTCTCTTCGAGAATGGGGGCTGCGAGGGAGTGAGGGCAAGGATGATACAAGAATCGGGAATTTAAATCAAGAATTGAGAGAGTAGAAGTCTTTGACAGGGGTCCAAGGGTGAATGATTTACCTGCTGGCGGCTGGTGGGAAGAGACCTCTCCTTCCCCGACAACGCCTGCTACCGGCGGATGACTAACATTCACTTCCCACGTGGGGAAGACCTCGGCGCGGACAGACCCGGCAGAAGGAGCCCTTGCCGGAGATCCCCCTCCCTGGGTGTTGCTCGCAGTGGGGGCTGAAGTGGCCACTGTCTGCTGCCGGGCTTCTCCATGGTGATTTCCGCCAGTTCCCCTGGCGGGCGGCAAAAGGACTTCAGCATGGCCAATGGCAGGCGCGGTCTGACCCATGCCTTCTCGCAGGGGGCTGGCCCGAGGGCTTGGTACGGGGTCACCCCTGGCAACCCTTGCCGGTTCAGCGCCCGATATCGACCCCAACTCCTTCGTCGTCTTGGCCCGCTTGGCCCGTTGGGCCAGGGTCTCTTCGTCCCTGTCAAGGCCAGCAGCATGAGATCAGTTGAGAATTAAAGGAAAGTAGTAGGAATTATGGAACTATAAGATTTTTCCTTACTCTGAATCATCAAACATGGCGTCCATCTCATACGCTAGTGGCGGGGGTGATGCCATGCCTATCTTGAGTGGTGGTGGGGTCCTGCTCGCTGCTATTGGGCTCGATGATGGCATGGGGTCAACACCCTTCACAGCCTGTTGCCGAGGAGGCGGTGACGGGGCTCGGGCGAGGCGAGCTGAATGGTGGTGAGAAGTGTCTTCCTTGGTGCTCTTGGAGGTCATCTTCTTCACCTTGGGCGCAGCCCGAGACAAAGACTCGGCCAGCGACTCTTGGCTGCATCTCTTGTGGAGCCGACGCTTCTGCTCTGGAGCCTGAGGGCCCTCTTCGAGCCCCTCCTCCTCCTCGGGCACCGTGGCGGCACCTGCCCCGGCAATCTCTGCCCCGATAGTTTCTGACCCGGTAGTTTCCATCGCGGCAATCGCGGCCCCCAACGCCTCAAGCTCAGCGATTTCATCATCAACGTGCTCCTCGTCCAAGGATTCTTCATCATCTCCACCGGCTCGCCCGACAGCCTTGATCCTCCGGGCTTCCTCAAGCCTACTGAGTATATACTTCTGTTCTTCCTCAGCAGTACCCTTGGTGAAGTCTGTCTCCTTTCTGGTGGCCCTCTCTTCCAAGCCAGAGGCCCAGTTCATCTCTTCCTCCAAGCTGGGCAGCGGCCAGTCTGCCTTGACCCCATTGGCATCGCAGTCTGGCATCCACTTGAGGATGTGGTCTTTGGCGGAGTTGATGTGCAGCGGGATGATCCTTGCCGACAGATGGAAGGTGCCGGCCTTGTGGAACAGTTGTTCGCACAACCAGGCATGGTTCATGACCGTCAAATTGTTGGCAACGCTAGGATACAACCGCATCCAATCCGCGGTGTTCTTGTACTCCTAGGCGAAGTGATCCCTTTGCTGTAGCGGAACAATGCGGCGCCGGAGGAAATCGGCTCCTACATGCTTGATGGTGAGCCCGACAGCTTTGAGGCGAGCAATCCTATTCAGCACCAGGCGGAGCCTTTCATCAGTTTCGCCCAGGTCGCTCCAGTTCTTGACGCGCACTACGCACTTAGTCCGCGGCAAGCAGAAAGGAGGAGCTTCCGGGTCCTTGATCCAGCACCAGTCGCCCCTCCACTCCTCCCACTTGCCGTGTAGTTGCCCCCGAGGTAATCCCAATCTTCTCTCGTCCCCGCGGAATCCATGATATATTTCCCGAAAGGGATTTGTCCTCGATGCGAGGGATGTGGAAGTGACGAAGCAGATCCATGTTGGGGGCGACTCCGATGAAATTATCACAAAAGTGGGCAAACACTGCCATGCAAGTCATGGCATCTGGCGTGAAGTCCAGCAGGCGAAATCCAAAGGCATACATCATTGCACTGAAGAAATCAAAGAAGGGAGGAGAAAGCCTGCAATAGAAGTAAGCGCAGAAAAATGGGTATGAGTCATTCGGAACCTTGGATCCTTCAGGGATGAAGACTGGCTCTCCATGGCCTTTGGTCTGCCTCCCCCGCATGAAGGGATACCTATGGATTAAGGCGTTACCATCCAGGTTCGACGGTGAGAAAACCACATTTCTCTGGCACTGCAGGGCCAACTCCTATGCCTCCCTCTTCTTCTCCTCTGCCTTCTGATCCTCGGGGTTGGCCGCCTGCTTTCCCTTCACGGTGCTCTTCTTGTTTCCCATTTCCTTCGGGCAATGGGAAGGGAGAGATCTGGCGTGATGTGGAGGGAGGTGGCGGCGGAGATCTGGCGTGATCAATATAATAAAGCCGACATCCCCGAAATTCGGGGCCTCTGTCGTTTCATCTCAAATATTGTGTATGAGTCTTTATTTATTTTATCATAGGCCACTTGGGGGCTTCCAACTAATCGAGTTTAGCTATTAACATCCCTCTTGACCCGACATATGCCATTAAATCACTTGGTTAAACCTGCCTGTCTGCTCGATGCTACTCCGCCAAGGTGACCCGGTGAACTCTTGACAGTCAATAAAAAATGACCCTGAACTAGTCAAGGTTAAAACACTGGCTTATGTCACGAGAGAGCCGACTTAAAGAAAGCTAGGACAAACCATGGGCTATCACGCCAGCTTCATTGAAGCAAGACTTGTGCCTCAAAAGCCAGTCTCTTTTGTCATTCCTCGAAAGCCGGCTTAACATTTTTTTATTTTTTACCATAATAAATGTCCTTCATTTATGTTCTATGCTACATGTTTATTTTCTGCCTTGATCATTTTTTACATCGACCATGAGTCATCGGGTCCTTGATATACCGGGTTACTTTGATCAAGGAAAGATTAATTTCGACTATGAGTCGCCGGGTCATTGGTAACACCGGGTTATTTTGATCAAGGAAAAGCTTCTCGACCATGAGTGTTGGGTTATACATATAAGCTTGATAACTATTTTCGAGATTGCACATATGGTGACCAAGGATTGGTGGGTCACAAATATATGACCCGCCAGACCATTACCTCATGCAACAGATCAACAATATAAAGGATACTGGGCGGGTCAACATAACATCGCACCAGTATACATCCTTATGCAAAATAAGTTCAGAGTATCAAGTGCATGATGGCACCACAAGCAAGCAAAGTACTTTTCCTACTCTATTACAAGCCGCACCAGGGCTACATTTGCAACAAGGTTTTTTAAGTCGGCTACGCATTTGGAGCTGGTTGCGAGGTCTCTGGATCGATGTTTTGCCCTTCTTCACTAGCCGCCGCCGGGTCATCCTATGCTGCCTCGTCTTGACTTGTCTAGAAGTCCCTTGCTTTCCTTGCTTTCCACTGGATTGTTGACAATTTTTCAAAAGTTGCGTCTTCCGTGATAATAGAAGACGGGTCGACATCGGGTGCGAAAGTTGGCTTACGTCGAGGAGGAGTTAGCGCGAGCGGCTTAAACTTTGGCAGGCTGATGCGTTTGTTATCTTCTCCATAGGCGGGTTGATAATTGGTCAAGTTCGGCTCTTCCACCATCTGAGTCGCCGCCACCCGGGTCACCTTCACACAACGGGAAAAATCCTCTGGAGAGAATTCTGTGCCATCAATGTTGAATTGAGGAAACCCGCCCACCATCTCAGTATGATCTATCTCTAGGAAGAATGCTTTAGCCCGAGCAAGAACCATGCCAGTTCCTGCTCGAGCCGCCGACCTCACCAACTCGTGGATCCTTTGAGGGATGGTTGATAACTCATTGAGCATCTCCTTAATCCTCTGAGGTGGGAGGGGGGCTGCAGCATCTTTAACAACAGTAATTGCATACATGCCGCCAGTGTATAACTGCTCCACATATGTATAGATTGCCTTCAGCTTCACTAGAGACACTTGAAGAGCAATGTTGTTTTTCCGTCCTGTGCAAAGATGACAAAAACGTTAGTAAGTCGGACGAGACAGATAACGAGGATTTTCTACTACCGATAAGGTTATATTTACCAAAGATGGCCACCGTCATGTCAGTGATGTGGCGCTTGAGGGCATTCAACTCCTGAGTGACCGGCTCAAGTTGCTTTTCAGCCTCTTCAGCGTGATTCACCAGAGCTGTTTTCTCCTCTTCATGAGAGGCCTTCAAAGAGTGCCAGTCATCCGAGGCAATCAACCGAGATTTCTACAGAAATGATGCAGATGATTCTGCCTTCTCACGCAGCTTTCTCTCTGATTTCAATTTCTCCTGCAAGCCAGCAGCCCTTGACTCGGCTACATTCAAGATATCCTGTCATCACAATGCATATTTAGTTCCACTATGTTGGAAGTCCCAAGCTGGCGAGGTCGCACGACTCGGCACTTGGGGACTACAAGATGCAAAAATTATTATACTCAAGTCCCAAGCAGCTGCAAGCAACCTACATGGCACTTGGGGGCTAATGCAAGTTATTTTTAGACATATACAAAGAAAGACCCGGCCATCTCATAGCGATGAGCCAGCCCTTGGGGGCTACATGGCGTTCTTTTACAATTCATTGGCTAAGGTCGATATTTTGAAGACCCGGTTCTATCACAGAGATGAGCCGGCCCTTGGGGGCTACAGGACACTCTTTTTACATTACATGGATAAAGGATATATTTTTGAAGAACCGGCTTGTTATTTTCATAAAAACCCGGTCCTAGGGGGCTACAGTGTGCTTGCCAAAATCATGTGCAAGTCTCACACATACTCATGTTTTCCTATGTCTAAGACTTGGGGGCTACGTGAGTGTATACAGTATTGAAAAGAGGAAGTTTTTTGTACCTCATATTTTCTTTTTAGCATGTTAACCATGCTCGCCTCCATATCCCGGCTTGCGGATAGCCGGGTCAAATAATCTTGATGGAGCTCATTCGCGCTGAGATCTTCAAAGTTTGGCATTTTCAATTTTGCCTTTCCTTTCTCAGGCGCGGCCGGTTCATCCTTGGCTATGAATTTAGCCAACACAATTGATGTCTCCGGAGCTTTGTATGTTTCTCCAGTGATGTTGAACTCATCATTGGCCACTGTATGCGAGGGAATGATATCTTCAGCCTCCTTCACAGGACTGGAAGCACGAGCTGGACTTGGCGGATCAATATTATGTGCCACGTCATTCAGGCCGCCTTGCACGTCCATGTGGATCGGCTCTATCGGTGCTGTCTCTTCGGTACCAGCCGGCTCATCTTGCTGAGGTGGCTAAATCCTTTGGTCCAAGTTGTCTTCAACTGTTGTCTCAGCTTGGATGATTCCTGATAATTTGAGTCAGAAGGGTTAAGTGGTAGCCTAATCAGTCCGGCTCATGGAAGAGATGGAGTTGGGCTGTGAGGCACCTTATTTCGTCGCCTACGGGGCAACCAGCTCATCTAAGCCGGTGGACAACTTGCCAGAACTACTCTGAAGTTTGCGCTTTGATGTACCTATATGTTTTGATTTCTTCAAAAGAAATTTTGGTTCCAAATGAGCATCTGGATGCGAAAATTCTACTTTTCGGACGGCTCGTCTTATTTTCTTCGGGACTAGTGTTTCCGAATCTGATGAAATTGAAATTACCTCATTGTGGCCGGCTCGACTAGTCTCGGCATTATCCTGAGAAGAAGGGGCATCAGCCAATTGAATAAAAAGAAGGCCAAGCGAGTCAAGTTCTACCTCCGACTCATTCTCGGCGGCCGGCTCATCTGCGTTCACCAGCTCATTTTCTTGAGGAACTAGGGCTGTGGCAGACTTGCGAGGTTTCTTCCTCTTCCAGAATTTGTCAGTGGCCTATATATATATATATATATATATATGATGATAAGTCGGAAATCAAGATTAAGACTAACAAATCAAACATAGAATTGATTAAGAAAGAGTGCAAGAATACTTACTAGAGGTACTGGGTTCTTTAAGCAGAAGGGCGCAAGCCCAGTCTTGTTGCATTTTTCTTGAGGCTCACCTAGTAACTTTTTGGTGGCCTTGTTCACCTCAGCTACAGACAAGTCGGCTTGACTGAAGCGTTGTACATCAGTCAACTCGCTAGTGTAATTGCACATCAAGTCGGTCCTTCGACTTAGTGGCTGGATCCGCCAGCTGATCCAACACCGGGTCAGGTCAACCCCAGTGAGGCCATTTGCGGTTAAGGCCCTCAATTTTGAATAAAAGGGGGCAACTTGTTGGCGTTCTTCGTTAGCCGGCCAGCATGGAAAGGCAATTGTAGCGTTGAGCCGGTCCAATCTATAACCTGGCAAGGGATTTTCACCCGCAGGAGCAGTGTTCTTGCAGTAGTTCCATCCTTTTGGATGACTCACCAGCTTGGACTCTGGAAAAGGGCAGTTTTTTTGCCTCTGGACAGAAATGCCACCAAGTTAAATGCTGGGACCGTCTACAAACTCGGTCTGATGGTTGATGTAGAAAAACTCCCGGAAAAGAGGGACAGTTGGCTCCGTCTGAAGATAGATTTCGCAGAAAACTTGAAATTGGCAAAGGTTGGTCATTGAGTTTGGACCAATGTCTTGAGGATGGAGAACAAAGAAATTGAGCAAATCCCTAAAGAATTTTGAGTCGGGTGGCGAGAAACCCCTCTGAAGATGGTCCACACAGATAACAACCTCCCCTTGATCAGGCTGAGGGGGATTTTCTTCTTCAGGTGCCCGCCAACTAACTACCTCCTGAGCTAGTAGCAGGCCTTGGGTTACGAGGTTATCAAGCATGAGGGTGGATACTTGGGATCTTGCCCGGCCTTATTGGTCTCGCCATGATAAGTCGCCTAAAAGTTCAAAACTGCGAAGTAAAATGAATTGGCATGTTATGTTCATGGGTGATAAGTCGCCAGGTCATATAGTTCATAAGCCGAAATAGTAGTAAAGTTGCTACAGTTTGGAATGAGCTGGCGCATATGATCATAAGTCGCCAAGTTTTATGAAAGTTATGAGCCGGCAAGATAAAAGGCGTCTTACATCTATTCAAGCTAAAGACTATCAAGTCATGCAAGCTACAACAGGTAATGATGAGCCGGTTAATCATGAGCCGACTTATCCTATACGGAGTCTTGATGGTTTTCTGCTAAGTGTTGGCAAGAACAAGTTTTGGACAAAGTAGTAACGATTACAGATCTACAAAATCATTCAAAAAAGAAATATTTATCAGACCTAAAAAGTACAGTGGAAGCACTGGGTGGTCTATTGACAGGGTTTGAGAACGGTGCGAGTTCTCTAGATGCAAAAATGGTGTCGCAGCCATCATCGGAGTATTTCTATGGATAGTTCAAACAAACCTAGATCTATTTGCTGAAGAATGGTGGTAAGCATTGAAGAACATCGGCGAACTACGATGAGCTACGAAGAACAATGGGGATTTTCTACAGATCTAAAGGAAGAAGAGGTAACGCACCTGGGTGCGGCGGATGCTTTTAGGGCATTCGTGATCAACTTCGACGACGACGAATGCGATGTAGAAGACGTAGTTGATGTTGTCGGAGGACCCATGGTCTCTCAGTGGCGGAGCTCTAGTTGCGGATGACTGAGGTGCGAGGAAGAAGCCTGGAGGGATGTAGCAGTAAAAGTGGATTTTGGCCCCCCTTCGCGTGCTTTTATAAGACGATGAGAAGAGGAAAAGGCAGGTGCAAAGATAGAGGTGGCGTAGTAACTTTTCGAGCAAAGGATGCCTCGATTTTTTGGCATGGCAGATATACTCGAAAGATTCGTTGTGATGTCACACCTAAACCCCGGAAATTCAGGAAGATGACATCATGTTCAAATAAAGCAAAAGCTTCTAAGTATAACACTACTGCAGGATGTTGCTAACGCGACACTATGATTAGAGACCCTTTGGCGAAACTGTGTGCGATGCATTAATCGCAAACGGTGATGTAAAAAAACTGTCAAAAAATATGCAAAACGTTTGCGATGGCGGATACTTCAAACACAGTTCAGATTTTAGTTGCGTGTGCGATGTTGTACATACGGTTGATCCATACGAACTGTTTGCGATTAGACAGAACAACAGAAACGGGCAGCCATATCAATGTGTGTGCGATATACGGCATATAGTTCGCTCCGATGAACTGTTTGCTATTAGGGAAAGCAACAGAAACGGTCAGCCAGATCAAGGTGTGTGTGATATACGGCATACGATTCACTCGAATGAACTGTTTTCGATTAGGGAAGAGAACAGAAACGGTTCAACTTAACAAGATGTGTGTGACACGCGGCAAACAGGTATGTAATCGGAAATGTGTGAGAAGGCCGATAACAACATAGACGATTCCTGTTAACAAGCCATGCGTGTTGTGAGCAAACGATTGCTGGTATACAATTGTCAGTGATTGATGAAATCATCACCGACGGGTTCCATTGTTTAGTCCGTGTGCGATGTGATTTGCTTTATCTGCACAACATCTACGCTCTGTGTACAGAGCATCAACATATATACTTAAAAAGACAGCATTGCAAAACCAAATTAAGCATACAATTACACAAGTGACTACACACATAACATTTCCACACACCAAAGTAAGCAATTACATGCATACTAAACTAGGGGAAACAAGCATCTAGTCATCTACTGTTGTGACGACGCTTGCCATTGCTCTGCTTCCGGCTGGATCCCTGGCCGTTTTGGGGAAGGAGGCACTTCCTCATGTCAACGATCCACCTGTACATCTCGTAGCTCGTGTACGCCTCCTTGGCCGCGTACACGACGTGAGCTTTGTCGAGTTTCTCCATCCAGGCCGAGTGCCAGGCACGCTTGTCCTTGTTGCAGGAATCCTTCATGTCTCTGTAGTAGGGATCGATGATGGCCTTGGCAAGGTGAACCAGTGAGTCCTTCTCATGCTTGTTGCTGCCCCAGATCTTGTATTTGCCCTGGATGTCGACAAGATTCTGGCAGGCGATGCCCGAATTCTTGAGCACCTTTACATCGTTGGTGATGTCCACCGTAGCGAACATGTAGTGGGGGCTGTTGACAAACCTGGCAAAATGCTCGCAAGGCCTTGTGGCCAAGCAGTAGTGGTAGACGAGGACGTGATCATGCATGCACATCTGGGCGACGACGACCTTGGGACGAGACCCGGCACGAGCGCGGGTGTACTCGAGGTCGAACCCGACCACCTTGTACTTCTCCTCAGCAAGCAACAGCTCCATGATGTGGATGGAGTGCTCCACCCAGACCGGGTTGTTGGTGTACACCACCGAGAGCTCCGTGAACCTTCTGTGGGTGTCCACCACGGCATGCATGGTGAACTGCTGCTCATCGTCGGCAGCCGCTCGGAGCGCCATTGGAGCCGCACAGGATACCCTCTAAGAATTTGTCGTGGTGGGTGTGCTTCTTGCAATGGTGGGGAGCGATCGAAAGGTTGAAGAGACACAAGGGTTAAATGGCCGCTGTAATAAATGGGGGCCGGCCGGCCTGTAATCGTCACATCTTGTCACCGCGTTCATAGCGGAGGATTCCAGTGCATGCTTGACAACACCACACCGCATGCGTTTCGTTTGACTACGCGTGGGCTCAAAGAGGCGCCAAATGTATCGTTGGTGAGCCTGTTCCCGCGCTACCGCCCAGTTTACCGCGCAAGCTTCACGCCCGGCTAGTTTGGCCACGCGACGGCTAGAAGAGGGACAAATCGTGGGCATTTATTGGCAAAAAGCTTTGTAAAAACGAAGTGTGTGGAATGACTTCGGTCATAAGTTCACCTATGGGTGATGAGGTCAAAGTTACACAGAAGGGTGATGATGGACACTCGAGTGCAATAATTAATTATGCGCTCTACAACGCACACGGTTGAAGAAACCAACTGTGTGCAATAATGTCAAAGATCACAGTCGAGTTAGCTATACAGATCGTGTGCTATGAGATCGACAAGGTAAACAGATTCGAGAATGGTTAATAAAATCTAAGTCCATTGCATATTAAGGTCAAAATAGTGCTACCAATACGAGTCTCATACAATGCCATTTCAATGATTGTACCACAAAAGCTCGAAATATTACAAGGTTCAAATTCCAGAGTTATATGGCTCAAATCCGAAGATTACAAGGTTCAAACTGATATTAGAAATGAAATTCAGCTCATCAGCTACAAACACTCGCGCTGGTCCACTGAACATGGATATCAGAGAGGTTCAAACTAATATTACCACTTGTAAGTCTGGTTTCGAAACCTCATAATTTTTGCAAAGGGGTCAGCCACTGAGAAGTCATGTATGGGGTTGACATGATGATTTCCGATTACTCTGTCATCTGAAGTTCCAAAATGAAATTCTGCATTTTCGGAGCCTATTCCATTCTACCGCAGCCGCCAGCGCCGATCAACAAACCATTCATTTTTGCGAAATAAATGTAGGGCAAACCTCATTATATTCAGCACCCTTGCTCTGACAACAAAGAACCTGGCGAATATAATCTCCAGTAAGGTCCCTTGGTAGGAGTTCAAAGTAATTTGTGAGAGATGCAGATCTAGGCATTCGATGTGATTGTTATATTGTATCACATTATCCACCACCGGGCCTAATCTTATCTGCAAAAGAAGAAAACGTGTTAGTGGCTACATGCAGTTTTGAACACTACTACATGCCTATTTGGTTTGCAGGATTTGTAAAATGCACTAACATGCCATCTTCGATGCAACATGATTAACATGGGCATTTCATTACAATCTAGAAAAATGTAGCCTTCTTCACAAGAGGTTGGAGTGGATGAAAAGTTCCCTAAGAAAACTAGTACAGATGAATCCAAAGGAGAAATGCTTATGGATTGTAACCATATGGATCAAGCAACCAATATGGGGGGGGGAACATGTATGTACTAAAATCCTCCAAAAAATCCTTCAGAAATCGTAGTACATTGTCATTGTAAACTTGGAAAAAGGTGTCACAAATTGAACTCCCTTATGGTTAACATTTAACAGGAAAGGAACATCACCTCGATATATAGCTTCTCCAGGCATGGAAAGCTTCTCAGGAAACTGACAACTTGCTCCAGGTTGGGGCTGATAGATTCTAGTGCCAAGACCTTCACTGTGCGCAATTTCGGGGTCAAGCTTGTCGGAATCATTTTCTGGATGACAGACGAACATACATCTTCAAAATTAGAAATAATGTTAATTTCTAGAAGGAGAGGTAGAAGGCGGCTGTTGTACCTGAACGGGTGTCGATCCAATAACAAGTTCGGAATATTTGTCAGACGAGTAGCCCACCACTGTCAATTTCGGCACAGAAATGACATTGATTCTTGTTGGACCTTCTTGATCAACTACAAGTAATCTCTCAAGTGAAGGTGTGTCCTCAATGATCATACCGTGGTACACATCTTGTGATGTCTTCTTGCCGCACCAGCAACACACATAAATAGTCCGGAGAGTCATGGAGGTGATGTGGAAGCTACTCAACCCGTTGATCGCCTGAAGACGAAGGTACTCGAGTGCAGTATAGCCACGGAGCACGCGCTCCATGTCACCGTTTGGGAGGCAGACGGCGACGAGCTCGAGGTGCTTCAATCGTGGTAGAATAAGAGCGGGCGCGTCATTAAGGGGGGGGGAATGGCAGTTCCTGAACTTGACGACGCGCAGCGTGGGCGCGAGGCGGAGCGCGGACGTTGGCAGCAAGCGCATATGCCCATCATCAAAAGTGAACTCCTCGAGCTGATATAGGGCGGGGGGTCAGAACCAGTCGTCAAGCTTGGCTCGGTCCTTGCCGTTGGAATGGAACTTGCCAATGCTAAGGCCTCTGGTTGGGCCAGGGTGACTACCGAGGATCTTGGAGAACGCATCCAAGCTTTTGCGATAGCCATGGCAAAGCTCGTGGGTGTCGATAAAGTCGAGAGGGGTGGAGTTCCATAGGGGCGCCACCGCCGGGAAATGACGGTTGTCCATGCCCCATATTTGATTGGGAGGAGGGAGATGATGATTGTCAACATATCATCAGGGAGGCTGCTGATCAAGTCTAGGCCTGCTGGAGTCGCTTGCGGTTCTTGCTCGACCCGCCTCCGCTTGTTGGCAGCCCCGTTCTCCACCTCCGGAGTCTCCTTCTCAACGGCGCTTTCTGATAGCAGTGGGAGTACAGGGAATATTTAGTTAAAACATGGCAATATAAAAGTGTATTGGTAACTAGAAGTTAGTAGGTAGGAATAGAGTAAGAAAATGGAATAACAATTGGTTGCTTAAATACTACACAATTCATTTGATATTGCTGGGTAAGTCAACATGCAGATACTTGAAAAGAACACTTACTTCGAACAAAGTCTGGACAAATGATATCGTCGGGGAAGTTAGCATATATCTCATGACCAGGCTCTTTTATGTGCAGTGCAATTTTAGTGCCAACTTTCAGTACATAAAACTTAGAAATTTCTTTCCAAAGGCCAGTGCCAAAATAGGAGTCACCACATTCATCAAGTCTTACAGTAGCAATGATTGTAAATCCATGGTATGTGTTCAGTATGACATCCCTGCAATCTTGATTTATGTAAAGGGAAAGATTGTGTACTACAGATTCTATTACATAGCAAGGGACGCGTTGCAGAAAATGGTAGGATTGTTAAAGAAAATATGGTAACATGCAAATATGGGCCCAAATTGAAAGAACTACACAGCAGTTGAAATCGAAGGACAAAAATCTATAATTAAACAGAGAGGGTAAACATGATGTCATGGAAATATGAGAGTAATCGAAAGAACAATACATCATTAATTTGCCTAATATAGAAAGAAAAGGAAAAAATCCCCTTTGACGTATATGGTGCATGTGGCACCTTTTATCCAAATGTAGCAATATTTAGTATATGTTCTGGAAAGCAGGCCATGCCAACCGATTTAGGGTGAGATTGAACATACCGCGGGCATCCCCAAGTCATCTGGTACGGTGAGATGGAACTCCATGGATGTCTGGCGGAGGCCGCAAAGTCCTGATGTGTCTGCGCACTGTACACTCTATGAATGAAAGAAAACCCTCAAATCAGCTCGAATAAAAATGAATTCACGGTGATTTCGACCGGGTGATTAAAGGAGGCTAATGAACCGGGATAAGAGATGAGATAATATCTCATTAAATTAGTTACCTTGTTGTCCATGAGAAAAAACCCTCAATACAGCAGATTCCCCAACCGGGCGGAGCTGGGTCGACCACGAGCAGCGTCGTGAAAGTCGATGGTGATAGGTGGCGGCAAGCGGAAGTGGCGAAATGCGGTGGGGTTTGCCGGCAGCCTGGCGGCGGCAGGCGTCGAGCTAAGTGGTTGCCATGATAGGCGGTGCCATGCATAGACGCGAAGGAGGTTGTGCAGGTGTGAATGGGGACTGGAGGGGGTGGCGGGCGGGGTGAGGGTTTTTGTGACGTGGGGATGGTGAGGGTTTTCTTTTTTTCTTTTTTGAATTGAGTGGTGAGGGTTTTCTGTCCCACAAAGAGTTTCGGAGGCAACGGTTTGCTAGAGCCAACCATGTGTGATTGACCTAACAAGGAAAATGAAAGTCATTGCACACGGTTCCAGTTTTGGGAACCGTGTGTGATTGACGTACTACCTCCGTCCTGGTTTATTGGCCCCCTTTGTAATTTGTACCAAATTTTAACCAAATATTTAACTAAAAAATATTTATGCATGTCACCAAAAATTATATCATTGAACACTATGTTCAAATATGCATCCAATGATATAATTTTTCCTAACCTGCACTAACATTTTGTCAGTTAAATCTTTGGTCAAAATTTAACACAAATTACAAAGGGGACCAATAAACCAGGATGGAGGTAGATTCCATCAACCGAACTGATTGCATCAATATCCCACATTTAGACATAAGTAAACATAGATTAAACATACTCAGACATAGATAATAAGCGTACACAAGCATCGTTCAACCATAAGTACATAGTTCAACCGTCATTAAGCATACTCAAGCGTACATAGTTCGATCCCACATCTCATCTCATCTGCCGGCACGATCCCAAAGCTTCTCCAGGTACTCGGCGTGCGCCACCCTGCGAGAATACTTCTGCTTGAAGGAGCCAACGGCTCGTCCTCTTGCATGCGCCAGAACACTTTCATACGCGTCATGAAGCTTTTGGATGCAAAATGGGCATCGCTAGCCGCCGTCCCAGGTCCTAATACGCATGTTATGCATTCCCGCATAAAGCTCCCTCAGGATTTGCCTCTTGTACCTCCTCTGGCCATCTTCATCCTCGCTGTCCACATCGTCAGATAGCATCTATACAAATAGTAAAAAAAATGTGGCGTCAAATTAATGTTTACAAACTAATCTCTAGCGAACATTTGGCAGTTGCCAAAATTTGGCATCAAATCAATGTTTACATGCCGTGAAGTAGGATTAGGAATTTATGGCTATTTTTTTATACATATCCAGAGATTATGGTTAATAATGGCACAAACATATATGTAGGTCATTCAAAATCAACTGTCAAGTCCTAGCTAGGAATTATTAGCACGAACACTAACCCTAGTCGGATTACTAGCAGAAATCATTTGCACAGATGAAACAACTAATCACTTATCACTTGTACCATTCAAACAATCAATACACTACACGGATCTAACGAAACTTACTCAGATTTCATGGATTGGGAGAACATAACCATAGAATTTCTATTCCAAAAAGGGGGAGGCAGGAGTAACCAGAGAAACCCTAGGATCTATTTGACACATAAATGGGCATAGATGACTAACCGGTTGTCCGTCGCCGTCGGAGTCGTCGCCGGAGTGGTCGTCGGAGTCGTCTCCCGAGTCGTCACCGGAGTCGGTGTGGACCTCCGCCTCCGGTTGTGGAAGCATGATGACGTCAGGGTGCAGCGATACCTCGCCGGCGGTGACGGCAACCTCTGCCTCCATCTCCACACCGTGCTCCGGTGCTTCAGCAGCCCCGGCGTCGCCACTCCCTCCGATGGGGCACTTCAGCGGCATCCTCATACACTGACGGCTTTCAGGACTAAGAGTGGCGTCGAGGATGCAAGCGGAGAGAGAGGATTGTGTGTGTGGCGAGGATGGGGGGTGCGGCCGCTCGGGCGTGCCATTAATATGGAGTAGTGGGAGAGAGGCGGGCGGCGGTCAAACCGCTGGCTCGCCTCCTGGTAAGCCTGCGCATCAGACTGCTGGCATGCCTACTGTCGTTTCACACAACTACTCGCACGCCTCCCGATGACACGACACAGCGAGCATGCCTCCCGTCAATTCACACAACTGCACGCACGCCTCCCGGTCTACCTGCGCAGCGGACTGCTCGCATGCGTCCCGTCAACTCACGCCTGCTCGCACAGCACACGGGTCGCGTGGTGGCACGTATATTGTTTTTCGATTTGGATGATTAATGCTGCCGCTTTATTGCTTAACCGAAGCATGGCACGTATCCTTTATTGGTCTAACGCTCACGGTTTGAATAAATAATCCGTTTGCGATATTGGTTCCCAATTATTAATAATCTCCCGTTTGTAAGAAGATAAAGATTACATCAAAACTGGTCTCAAATTTGACAAAAAAGGTACAATGCCACTTTGTATTGGTGTCCATATGGCAACACGATAAGTTTCATGAATTTCAAATAAGTTTTGGATGTACTAGAATTTAAAAATCAAGATTCTCAATGTTTAAAATTTCTTGCACGGGGAGTAAACATGCACCCAGTGAGACACATGTGTTTTTGCAATCCATTTAGGTGCACTGTCACGTGTGCATGTAGCTCAAATTTGATTTTTGCATATTATACCCCTAGAAAATCAATCAATGTACTAAAATGTCTTAATGATCTCTATTTTTTTTTAAATTAAAACGTCCCTCCTTTGGTAACATATGTTCACCACGAGATAATTTAACATGCATTGTAGTTGCGGTGGATTCGCGGTGTGTGTGTGTGTGTGTGTGTGCGTCTGGGGGTGGGGGTGGCTGGCAGTACACTACGAGTCGTGAGCCACCGTGTGGGGTTGGCCATTTTGTGAGGCAGGTGCCACATCAGAGTCGTGAATTCGTTATTTAAAACATTACACAACCCTTTCATACATACATGTTTTGGCCACATGCAGTCGATGGTTGTCCTACACGACACTTGATACTCGCGTGTGACGCTTTCTATGGGCCCGCGAGGTCGTCGTCCGTCACTTTGACCAACAGCCTGGAGAGAGGTTAATTTGACTAGCAAGGTAGAATCTTTTTTGTTTGTGTTATGGTGGGAGTATATAGTACGCGTTGAAGAGGTGGGAGGGGACTAGCATATATACTATACGTATGCGTCCGTGAACAAGTACACCTCACTTAGTGTCAGGACTTTTCATTTTCTGAGGCACATGCCACATCAAAGTTGTGAAATTGGCTATTCAAACATCACACAACACCTCTTTGGGCCACATGCATGCAAGCGGTGGTTATCCTAGGACACTCACGTGTGATGCTTCCATCTGTAGGCCCGCGAGGCCATCGTCGATGCATGCATCACTTTGACCTACATCGGGAGAGGTTAATTAATTTCACCATCAAGGAGGATTCTTTTTGGGTTGTATTACGGTAGGAGCATATAGTATGCGTCGAAGAGGGGGAAGGAGACCATCATATGTAGTACGCTTCATGAACCTCGCTCTGTGTGGGGACTTTATTGTTTTCGAGGCATGTGCCACATCAAAGTTGTGCATTTTGGGTATTCAGCATATGTTTGGCCCACATGCAAAGCGATGGTGGTTGTCCTCTCGCACCCACTTAAGCGGATATCAGCGATATTGATGCTTTCCATCTGTGGGCCCGCTTGGTCCATCATTACTTTGCCTGACAATGAGAGAGGTTAATTTGACTTAGGAGGGGATTATTTTTTTGTTTGTAATATGGTATATATATAGGTCATGCTCTGGGATGACATGATACAATTTGAGCACACACATGCATGTGTACGCATGAATCCCTCCCATCGAGTCGAAGTGGCTAGTACCATGACACGTCCTGAACCGATCTCGCTCTGTGTGGGGACTGTACGATTTTCGACGCAAGCGCCACATCAATGTTGTGAAATGGTATTCAAACATGCATTCATGCATCACCTCCATACATATGCATGTAGTGGTTGTCTTCGAACGGTACACTCCCTCACGTGGTTATCGGCGACAAGCCTATATATTCGTGGGCCCGCATGGACATCCATGATCACCTTAACCGACAACAAGATAGGTTACCATGGCGGATTCTTCCTTTGGTTCGTGTTATCGTAGTATAGGTCATGGTGAGATTCAGACCTAATTAAGTTTGAGCGCATACTATGCACGCATGCATGCATGAATCCCCATCATCGGCTTGAAGTGTGGTGTGACATACATATGCATCGTCAACTAACCCTCGCTCAGTGTGGAGATTTCTGGTTCGAAAGCACGGTGCCACATCAAAGTTGTTCCATTGTGTATTCAAACACACCTCTCCATACATATGTTTGGGCCACACGCAGGCACTGGTTGTCTTCGGGGACTAGCTACTTACGTGATTATTGGCGAGCTAGCCCATCTCCGGGGTCGCATGGACGGCCATCACTTTGACCAACAACAAGAGAGAGGTTGTACGACCAAGGTGGATTATTCTTGGTCCGTTTTACGATCCATCTTGGTGAGATGCCCTCTCTGGCCCGCCGACTGAAAGTGTGTGTGTGGGGGGGGACTGCTAGTTCGCACTTTGCTAGGTGAACCTCCGTGGGGGGGCATGCATTCATAGCTTAGGATTCCCTTCCTGCCGACATGAGGGGGGGCAAGCAATACCGTGCGCTTTGCGAGATAGGTGCCACATCGAAGTTGCATTTGGTATTTGAACATCAAACCACCCTTTTCATACATATATTTGGTCCACATGCAAGTGTGTTCGCGTTCTGACCCTCTCCCGCGTCATTTTTCGCCAAATTTATGAACATTAGACAAGTCGGATGACGCAACTGACACGGATCACTCACACTAACCATGTGCCACGCCGGTGCCCCTGTCACGCACATCCGCACAGTACATTGGGCTCCATGAGGCTTCCCCTCTCAAAAATATCTACCCGCCTGCAGGTTATTTCTATTTGATAACACACGGTTATTATGTTTCGACCGTGTGTGATGTTTCTTGTTCTCGCTCCCGCCTGCATCCCTCGAAAATATCTGCCAGCCTCGAGGGTTTTTCTGTTTCATAACACACGGTTGTTATTTCTGGACCGTGTGCGATGCACCATCATCCAAATTTTCAATAGCCCCAGCATTTCACTCCCGCGTAGTAAAATTTTCAGTAGCCGTGTCATTTCCTCAAACACACCCCCCGCCCCTCCCCCTCCACACACACACACACACACGAAAACCTCCTCGGGCGCGCGTGCGCACACACACCCCCCCCCCCCTTGCTTGAAACCCTAGCAAGGTCGCCGCCGCCGCAAGGCCTCCATTGTCAACATCTACCGGTTTGCCCGTGCAGCTTACCCACCGATCTCCATACCCTGGCTGCCCTGAGTTTCTTAGATGACGCCTACCAAACACTCCCTTTCCCATAGATCCCCATCCCCCACTCCAGAGCGTCGCAGCCTAAGCCCGGCTACGCTTCCCATGTAGCTCGAGGAGCGACTGGCCCAAAAGAGGTGTATCGCGGTCTCTTCGCCCGCGTCGCCGAGGAAGCTGACGACCATTACTGGCCGCGGGCACTCAATCAGCGGGCTAGAGTATGCGGGTATGTCGCGGACACCGGCTACGACATCGAGGTCATTGACAGCAACGGCCTGACGCGGACTATGTCACAGGTTAAGTGGCCCACCCCCAACCCCTCGGGTTCAACCGCCGTCGATCTCATCCATGGCCCCGCTGCTGATCTCCTCTGGCTCGCTGTCAAGAATTTGCCATCCTACATCGCCATCGAGCCCCTTTTGTCATTTCTGAAGGACACGTTCTGCGACGCTGGCTTGGG
This sequence comes from Thinopyrum elongatum, assembly GCA_011799875.1. Lineage (NCBI taxonomy): Eukaryota > Viridiplantae > Streptophyta > Magnoliopsida > Poales > Poaceae > Thinopyrum > Thinopyrum elongatum. The sequence goes on from CM022303.1 coordinate 535,228,467, forward strand.
GTCCACAGCTTCCAAGTCAGACCTCATTGACAGCGACCACGAGGAGGGCACCCTCTCCGGCTCTTCTAAGGGGAAAGAGCCCATCTGCTCTTCCAAGGGGAAAGAGCCCGTCTGCGACATCAGGGAGGGCACCCTACAGCCGTGCTCTTCCAAGGGGAAGGAGCCCATCTGCGACAACATGGAGCACATCCAGGGTCCGTGCTCTTCCCACGGGAACGAGCCCATCTGTGACAAGTGAAGAAACCCATGATTTGTTTTGCCATGAATCTTCACAGGGTGGAACCCATGATTTGTTTTGTCGAGTCCCTTTTGTAGTGCAGTGAGAATATGTCCAGTTTTAATTGCTATATTTGGTTGTTTGCAGTATGCCTTGTTTATTTCAGTTGTTCACAATGTGATGCTCTATATGTGCAACTATTTACTGTGCAGTAAATTTCATCAATCCAGTTTTAAAGATACCGATAGGAATGCATATATTTGCTTGCTGTTAAGCCTGTTATAGCTAGCATATGCCTCTTTTAAAGTTTTTTGATTGTTCGGTTGTTTGTAGTTAGCATATGTCTAGTTTCAAATGCTATCTTTGGTTGTTCGTAGTATGCCTTGTTTATTCCAGTTATTCACAACGTGATGTTCTATATGTGCAAGTATGAATTGTGCAGTTCAATTTCATCAATACCAGTTTCAACAATACCACTATGAATGACTACATTTGGTTGCTGCATCTTGTAGTTAACACGCCTTTCCATTTTTATTTAACAATAACCAGTGTACTTAGACCAGCACAATACCAATTTGAATGACTATGTTTGCTTATTGTTAAATGTTAGGCATGTTGCAGTTAACACACCTTTCCACTTGTTTTGCTTTACTAGCGTGCTTAAACCTGCACACTGAAGCTATCTTTTGGAGATTATTTGTCTGTCATGGATATATTTGGTTGATGTTTAGCCTGTTGTGCTTAACATGCCTCTTGATGTACCTACACAGGACAATTTTGGGAACGACTGCTGTTTTCCATCGAGGTTAGTTTCATCCCATGGCTTATATATACTCACTGTTCAGGATATCGGTAGCTGGTACCATATAGGCCGGGGGCTGATAAGGGACTAATCGGTGAATCGGACTTTTAACTGAATATATTTGTAACCCATTTATCGTTAGGTTAACTAGGGCCATATGTAATATATTTGAGGCTACATAGCAACATGCACTGTACTTAATGTCTAAATATGCAATCTTAGGCTACATAGAAACAAGGAAGAGTGTTACCTTAATGTTCTGATGATGTCTAGATATACGTAGAAGAGCAGTAGCAGCAACAACAACAACACAGCCCTGTTTGGATACTCAACTTAGCTAGAGGTTAGAGTTAGTTTCTAGCTCATGACTAACTCTGAACTAACTCCATCCAAAGAGGTGTTTGGATGACAGGGTTAGATTGACAATAAATGCACTAGGAGAACTAGCTCCAATTAGCACCTCTTGGGTGGGATAGTTTTTTTGGGTGGGTTAGATGCACTAGCTCAAACTAGCCCTCATGTTTGGATATACTTTAGGGCTATTTGAGCCCGAACTAGCTCAAACTAACTCTAACCCATGGATACAACAGCAGTTAATCAGCCGATAATTTGTAAAAATACAATAAACTCCTTCCGGCCCATAATATAAGATGTTAATTCATCTAATATGTGAGTATATTGGATGTTATAAGATATTATAAAAGAGTGTTGTACTACATCATTGTGCAATTGCTGTTTAGCTTCTAATATTAACTTGGTGCTTTTAGGTACATATGTCATTGGTAAAGATCCGCGCTTCGACCCTTTCCGCGTATGGGGCAATGAGTTATTGATGAACCAGCATCAAGTGAGGAAGCTGATAAAGATTGTTAGTAAAATGGGTCAAAAGATGGCAATTAAACTATTTGTTTACACTTTATCCAAGACAACAGTGAACTGCAGGATGGTAAGTAAGAACTCTGCAGCCTTTTTTTTACTACCCATAATGAGTTGTGTTAGATGACAATGTCTGAATCTTTTTCCTTTGTAGTGGTTCCCAAAGCAGTTTACTCAAGATTACCTCTCAAACTACATGATTGGTGGGCATGCAAAGGTTAAAGTATTTCTACCAGAACATGATGATTATCTAGATGTTTTCATGAAGACCGTGAAGGATGGGCGGTCGGCCATCACAAGGGGTTGGACTAGAGTCGTGCGTGCCTTCTGCATGGAGGAGGGCACAATATGGGCATTCCGCTTCACCTTGTTTAGCAACCAGAATGTATTTTGCCTCTTTCTTTACCGTCTTTAATAGTACAAGTATACAACTGTGGTTCATCATTCTTTATTTGGTTCTTATGTAATTCTTGAACATATGTACATATGAATCGAATAATGCATTGGTTGTTTGAACCTGACGGATATGAATAAAGCTATAGCATACATTCAAATTCAAATCCGGTACAATTTGAAATAGCAGCAATTAAATTACGGTGAAATTACGCTCTCCAGGTCGTTACGGCGCACACGGTTGGTAAAACACAAACGTTTGCGATATACACCATAATCCGACACGGTTCACAGAGAGAAAACGTGTGCAAGCATGCACACAGTTGCCGTTTGCAAAGCGTGTGCGATGTCAGACAATATCACAAACGGTGCGGGAAAACTAAACGTTTGTGATAGTTGCCTTATCGTACACGATTCGCAACCATGAACTGTTTCTGATGTGGTATGCATCGTAAACGTTGCACCACAGAATAGCGTGTGCGACAGTTGTCATGTACGACGATGTTACAACGGTCCGATGTTTTGTAATCCTGTCTGAAACTCGTACGACGATTAGCTAATCTTCTTAATTAGTTATCGCATGCGGTTTGGGAAAAGCGAATGTGTGTGATTGTCTGCTTATCATACACGTTCTATAATCGTGAACCGTTTGTGATGGGCCGCGCATCGTAAACGTAGCACCACAGAATACCGACTGCGATGGCAATGCGAGCACAAACAAGTTGCAAGGATGCATCGTCTGGGTGGCTCCCTATCCCCGACGATTTCTGGGTCGTGTGGGAAGGACCCCCCTATCGCAGTCACTCACTTGGCGACGGTTCCAAATGTCGTCGCTGAAAGGGGTTAAACACCGTTTGTATAGCACCTCATTGTACCAGTGTAAGGAATTCATGAGCCGAGACAATTATATGACCCGGCCACAAGACATGCAAAGAAGTGAAAGTTTCCGATTTGTGGAAAGATGACCCGGAATGAGCATCAATCTGAAGATTGACATGGATAAATCCAAGTCAATATGGGGGCTAATGTTGGGGATGTAACCCCATGGTATGGCCCACCCGTTTAGGGACGGGTTATCCAGTGGCAGTTTGGAGAAGTAATTTAACAAGCAGGTCATGATGGTCAAGAGGCCCAAGGCCCAGAAGACAAGTCGCCAGGCGGGCTGGCTCATGGCCCAGTGCCTGGAGTGCCGGCTCAGGAAGGAGACGAAGGAAATTCCTTACTTGGGAAGTAAGATAAGTAGGAAGCATACTAGGACACGGGTATGATTACGACCCGGACTCTGTTGTAACCCCAGGGCCTCAACATATATATAAAGGGGAGCCCCTGGGGCAGAAGGGAGGAAGTTACAAGCTCTCGAATACTAGGCTAGCTAAGTTGCACCCTTGTAATCGAGATCTCAAGCAATAATCAATCAAGCAGGAAGTAGACTATTACCTCCACCGAGAGGGGCCAAACCTGGGTAAACTCTTGTCTCTCGATTCCGATCAACCGCGGCCAAGCTACTACCTCGCTGTGATGGCCTCATGACTAAGTCCTTTCACGAGGACATCTCCCGTGATAAAACCACGACAGGATTGACAACCCCTTGTTTGTGTTGGGTGCAAGTATTTGTTATTTTGTGTGTAGGTGCTGCTAACGAGGTGTTACGTGATTTTCCTACTGGATTGATAACCTTGGTTTCTAACCGAGGGAAATACTTATCTCTACTGTACTGCAGCAACCCCTCTTCTTCGGGGAAATCCCAATGCAGCTCACAAGTAGCACCGCACCACGCTGTCGAGACTCCACGTCGTCAATGCGTCACAAGCAACGTCGCTCCACCGCTGAAACCGTCCACTGGTCCCTTGAGCCTATGAACATCTTCAAGAATGACGTCTCCACGGGAGGAACGACTGAGTACCACCATCATCTGATCAACTGATCAAGGGTTTCCCATGGAGGTAGCGAAAGGAAGTGGGAGCTTCACCTCGATGATGCCTTCAAGAAGGAAACGACGCCATGGGCGTTGCCATCACTGGCTCCGGCCATCGGCCGAAGGCAAGGTCTTCATCCGGATATGCCGCACTAGATTCCAATCGACATCCTGTGCACCGGCCAAACTACCTTCAACGCTCCAGATCTGGCCGCCCAGATTCGGCGACTACCAACATCAACACTGCCACCGCGGGATCCTGGCCACTTCGGCCACTGCTGGTGAACACCACCACTGGAGCCTGGGGGCTGGCTGCCACCCCACCTCGACAAACCGTGAGAGTCACTGGGAAGGATCCCGGTCCTGCTCGTCACTGTCATCGATCCGAAACAACCAGAGCCAAAGCCACCAGTTCGCTCGTACAACACCGCCTTGGACATGGGCACCACCACACCATGTTGCTGAGGGCCGCCTGAGCTTCACCCGTCGCCGCTGACCGAGGTCGGCGCCTCGGGATCCAGGCTGGACGTCGTTGCCGCCACCAGCCATGCCCGACCACACCCATGTACCTCCGGCCAAACCCCACCAACAACACACCAAGTGTCCCCAAGGAAAAGGGTTTGGTCCAAGAAGAGGCAAGGGAGATGCTCAAACTAGATGGATGAACTATGGCCGAGAGCGCGATCATTACGTATGCTGACATGTGTGCCGACATGAACTACGGCCGAGATGGGTCAATCGGTTTGGCGCACTGCCAGACTTGGGCGGACGTGGGTGAATGGCGCACCTCCAGAAGACCGAAACAGACAAAAACCGGATCAAATCCGCGTCCGTTTGGGTTGGCACGTTTTTAACACAATGTAGACACAAGCGATCATATATACGCGCATACACTCCCTCCTATGAATGCACACATGCACACCATATTATCTTGAGATTTACGAAGTCATCATAGGTGCATCGTAGTCGACGGGAACGTCTCCTCCTACTATCGGCAGAAATCATGAAATAAATTTAGAAAAATGCGAGCAGCAGGATTTGAACCCTGATGGGCTGAGGATACAACTGTGCTCCTAACCATCCAACGACCACAGGTTGGTTCGCTGGATGGGCGCGCTGGAGTTGGCCTTGGAGATATATGCTCTTGGGATAGAATAAAGGGTACCGCTAGGCATCAGACTACTGATAGTTTGCATCTATCAGACTAGTCGGGCATCGTTGGATTGAAAGCAGATCATACATCTGATCTGATAATTATCCCACACGAGAGATTAGGTGCTTCCATCGCTAATTTGTCGCTGCATCGTAACTGCTTCCACGAATGCACGCCCTCCACTCCCGCATCTCTCCTCGTTGCATGGTTCTCTCTAGATAAGGAAGCACATTTTTCCATAACAACTACTTCCATAAATCACATGAGTCTCCTTAGGAAGCAAATCTTGGATGACAATCCAGTATGATAACTACCTTGGAAGTTTCCAAAAATAAATTCCTTTATTCATGTTGGTTCCATATATAAGGTTCCAATAATCACGTGAGTCTCTATGTACAGGCATGCTTCCTTCCATTTGATACTTTTTTTAATCACCTTCCTCTTGATACTTGATTCCATGACAAGATAAACATGCTTCCAACCCTCGCAAAAAAAGATAAACATGCTTCCAAGTTCCAACACTACAGATCATGCTTCTTAATTCTTTGTCATGTTTTTTCCAAGCAGTATCATAATTTTGCTTTGTGATATGAAGCATGCATGGATGCACTTTGAAACACAGTTTAATGGTGGTTGAAGCATGAAAATGTAGTGCCAAAATATTGCTAATATAGTGTTTGTTTGAAACAAATTGGAAAATTTGTTCCCAAAGAAATTAAAACATGCATACAAAATAATCTGAATTTGCTTCCATAAAACAAAAGATAAGGTAAGCTTTTGCACCATCTAGCATAATGCAGACCAATAATCGAATGGTCGCATGTGTCCTTCCTATGGTGGTCGTGCTTCCTTTTGATGGTGTATGTGCAATATAACATAATTTTGTTTCGGTCCAACATAAAATGTTTTTTCTCTTCGATTGCATGTATTTCTAGAGAACTAGAAATTACAATTCATCGTGTGTGCCTAAACTCATTCAAGCAACGACATCTCACATAACTTCTACTTGTCTTTTGTTACCGACCCTCTACCCCCATTGTAGGCTTTGTTGCTCCGATGATGTTGGGAAGGCGCTGAAGGAAATATGCCCTAGAGGCAATAATAAAGTTGTTCTTTTATATTTCCTTATTCATGATAAAGGTTTATTATTCATGCTAGAATTGTATTGATCGGAAACTTAAATACATGTGTGAATACATAAACAAATACCGTGTCCCTAGTAAGCCTCTACTAGACTAGCTCGTTGATCAAAGATGGTTAAGGTTTCCTAACCATAGACATGTGTTGTCATTTGATAACGGGATCACATCATTAGGAGAATGATGTGATGGACAAGACCCATCCGTTAGCTTAGCATCTTGATCGTTCACTTTATTGCTATTGCTTTCTTCATGTCAAATACATATTCCTTCGACTATGAGATTATGTAACTCCCGGATACCAGAGGAATACCTTGTGTGCTATCAAACATCACAACGTAACTGGATGATCATGAAGATGCTCTACAGGTATCTCCGAAGGTGTTTGTTGAGTTGGCATAGATCGAGATTAGGATTTTTCACTCCGAGTATCGGAGAGGTATCTCTGGGCCCTCTCGGTAATACACATCATAAGCTTGCAAGCAAATGACTAAGGAGTTAGTTACGAGGTGATGTATTACAGAATGAGTAAAGAGACTTGCCGGTAATGAGATTGAACTAGATATGAAGATACCGACGATCGAATCTCGGGCAAGTAACATACCGATGGACAAAGGGAATTACGTATGTTGTCATAACGGTTCGACCGATAAAGATCTTCATAGAATATGTAGGAACCAATATGGGCATCTGGGTTCTGCTATTGGTTATTGAATGGAGAGGTGTCTTGGTCATGTCTACATAGTTGTCAAACCCGTAGGGTCCGCACGCTTAACGTTCATTGACGATATAGTGTTATATGAGTTTTATGATTTGGTGACCGAATGTTGTTCGGAGTCCCGGATGAGATCACAGACATGACGAGGAGCTCCAGAATGGTCTGGAGGTAAAGATTAATATGTAGGACGATGATATTTGAACACCGGAAGAGTTTCGGGATGTACTGGGTATAAATCCGGTCACCGGAAGGGGTTCCGGACACCCCGGGAGGTTAATGGGCCATATGGGCCAAAGGGGGGGACACACCAGCCCACAAGGGGCTGGCGCGCCCCTCCTAGGCTGCAGCCCTTCGGTAGAGAAGGAAAGGGGGGAGTCGGCCTCCCCCTTCCTTTCCTCTCCCCCCTTTCCTTCCCCCCTCCAGCAAATATGGTAAGCGGGGGGCGCGGCTAGGGGAGGACCCCAAGTAGGATTCGGCCTACTTGGGGCGCCTCCTTGGCTGCTCCTCCCTCCCCCCCACCTATATATATGTGGGAGGGGGGCGCCACACATAACCACGACAATCTCTTAGCCGTGTGCGGCGCCCCCCTCCACCATTTACACCCTTGGTCATATTTTCGTAGTGCTTAGGTGAAGCCCTGCGGAGATAGCATCACCATCACCGTCACCACGCCGTCGTGCTGCCGGAACTCATCCACTACCTCGCCGTCTTGCTGGATCAAGAAGGCGTGGACGTCACCGAGCTGAACGTGTGCTGAACGCGGAGGTGCCATACGTTCGGTACTCGATCGGTTGGATCACGAAAAAGTTCGACTACATCAACCGCGTTACTAAACACTTCCGCTTACGGTCTATGAGGGTACATAGACACACTCTCCCCCTTCATTGCTATGCATCTCCATGGATAGATCTTGCGTGTGCGTAGAATTTTTTTTGTTTTCCATGCAACATTTCCCAACAGGCGCACTATGACATGCACTTCGTCTGCTGCATACCACCAAACATGGCCTCCATCCGGAGCATAAGAAGCAGTCCACTATCTACACCGGAAAAAAAAAGTTGCATATATAAGCTCAGAAACACATCAAACAAATCACCACCAAATGGCTTGAATAAAAAATATGACTGTTTGAAGCAATAACAGGTTTGGTTGGACCCATAGAAGCAAAGGTACGTTTGGTGAATAATTACGGAAAACATGTGTGTCCGAAGCATAAAAACTGGCATTTAGAAGCAATATAATAAATAGTATGGAAACACATGTTGGGGAACGTTGCATGGAAAACAAAAAAAATTCTACGCCCACACAAGATCTATCAAGAAGATGCATAGCAACGAGAGGGGAGAGTGTCTCTATGTACCCTCGTAGACCGTAAGCAGAAGCGTTTGACAACGCGGTTGATGTAGTCGAACTTTCTTCGCGATCCAACCGATCGAGTACCGAACGTTCGACACCTCCGCGTCCAGCACACGTTCAGCTAGGTGACGTCCTCGCCTTCTTGATCCAGCAAGACGGGCGAAGTAGTGGATGAGTTACGGCAGCACGACGGCGTGGTGATGGTGATGGTGGTGCTATCTCCGCAGGGCTTCGCCTAAGCATTACGAAAATATGACCGGGGGTGTAAACGGTGGAGGGAGGCGCCGCACACGGCTAAGACAATGTTGTAGTTGTGCTAGGCGCCCTCCTCCCACATATATATAGGTGGGGGAGAGAGGAGAGGCCAAGGGGTGCCCCAAGTAGGACCGAATCCTACTTGGGCCCCTGCCCTAGGCCCCCCCCTTCCTTCTTTTGGCGCCAAGGGGAAGGAAGGAGGAGGTGGCGCCCCCCTTTCCTTTCTCCCACAAGGAGGGAAAGGCAGGAGGAGGTGGCGCCCCCCCCCCCTTTCTTCTTCAAGGGACGGCGGCCAGCGAGAGGGCGTGCCAGCCCCCTTGTGGGCTGGTGTGTGCCTCTCCTTGGCCCATTAGGCCCATAGACCTCCCGGGGCCTCCCGGAACCCCTTCCGGTGATCCGATGACTACCCGGTGCACTGTAAAACACTTCCGGTGTCTGAATACCATCGTCCTATATATCAATCTTTACTTCTCGACCATTTCGAAACTCCTCGTCATGTCCGTGATCTCATCCGGGACTCCAAAAAAACATTCAGTCACCAAATCATATAACTCATATAACACTATATCGTCAACGAACGTTAAGCGTGCGGACCCTACGGGTTCAAGAACTATGTAGACATGACCGAGACACCTCTCCGGTCAATAACCAATAGCGGAACCTGGATGCCCATATTGGCTCCTACATATTCTACGAAGATCTTTATTGGTCAAACCGTTATGACAACATACGTAATTCCCTTTGTCCGTCGGTATGTTACTTGCCCGAGATTCAATCGTCGGTAACTTCATACCTAGTTCAATCTCGTTACCGGCAAGTCTCTTTACTCGTTCCGTAATACATCACCTTGTAACTAACTCCTTAGTCATTTGCTTGCAAGCTTATGACGTGTATTACCGAGAGGGCCCACAGATACCTCTCTGAAACTCGGAGTGACAAATCCTAATCTTGATCTATGCCATATCAACAAACACCTTCGGAGATACCTGTAGAGCATCTTTATGATCACCCAGTTATGTCATGACGTTTGATAGCACACAAGGTAATCCTCCGGTATCCGGGAGTTGCATAATCTCATAGTCGAAGGAATATGTATTTGACATGAAGAAAGCAATAGCAATAAACTGAACGATCATTATGCTAAGCTAACGGATGGGTCTTGTCCATCACATCATTCTCCTAATGATGTGATCCCATTATCAAATGACAACACATGCCCATGGTTAGGAAACCTTAACCATCTTTGATCAACGAGCTAGTCTAGTAGAGGCTCACTAGGGACACGGTATTTGTTTATGTATTCACACATGTATTTAAGTTTCCGATCAATACAATTCTAGCATGAATAATAAACCTTTATCATGAATAAGGAAATATAAAATAACAACTTTATTATTGCCTCTAGGGCATATTTCCTTCAGTCTCCCACTTGCACTGGAGTCAATAATCTAGTTCACATCACCATGTGATTTAACACCCATAGTTCACATCGCCATGTGACCAATACCCCAAGAATTTACTAGAGTCAATAATCTAGTTCACATCGCCATGTGATTAACACCCAAAGAGTACTAAGGTGTGATCATGTTTTGTTTGTGAGAGAAGTTTAGTCAACAGGTCTGCCACATTCAGATAAGTATGTATTTTACAATTTTTTTATGTCTACAATGCTCTGCATGGAGCTACTCTAGCTAATTTCTCCCACTTTCAATACGTATCCAGATTGAGACTCAGAGTCATCTGGATCAGTGTTAAAGCTTGCATCGATGTAACTCTTTACGACGAACTCTTTATCACCTCCATAACCGAGAAATGTTTCCTTAGTCCTCTTAGGTAACTAAGGATAATTTTGACCACTGTCCAGTGATCTACTCCTGGATCACTATTGTACCCCCTTGCCAAACTCATGGCAAGGTACACCATAGGTCTGGTACACAGCATGGCATATTTTATAGAACCTATGGCTGAGGCATAGGGAATGACTTTCATTCTCTCTCTATCTTCTGCCGTGGTCGGTCTTTGAGTCTTACTCAACTTCACACCTTGTAACACAGGCAAAAACCCTTTCTTTGATTGATCCATTTTGAACTTCTTCAAAACTTTATCAAGGTATGTGCCTTGTGAAAGTACTATTAAGCGTCTTGATCTATCTCTATAGATCTTGATGCCCAATATATAAGCAGCTTCACCGAGGTCTTTCATTGAAAAATTCTTATTCAAGTATCCTTTTATGCTATCCAAAAATTCTATATCATTTCCAATCAACAATATGCCATCCACATATAATATCAGAAATGCGACAGAGCTCCCACTCACTTTCTTGTAAATACAGGCTTCACCATAAGTCTGTATAAAACCATATGCTTTGATCACCTCATCAAAGCGTATATTCCACCTCCGAGATGCTTGCACCAGTCCATAGATGGATCGCTGGAGCTTGCATACTTTGTTAGCACCTTTAGGATCGACAAAACCTTCTGTTGCATCATATACAACTCTTCTTTAAGATATCCATTAAGGAATGCAGCTTTGACGTCCATTTACCAGATTTCATAATCATAAATTGCGGCAATTGCTAACATGATTCGGGTGAACCCCTTGAACTTGTCAAAAACCTTTTGCGACAAGTCGAGCTTTGTAGACAGTAACATTACCATCAGTGTCAGTCTTCTTCTTGAAGATCCATTTATTCTCTATGGCTTGCCAATCATCGGGCAAATCCACCAAAGTCCACACTTTGTTCTCATACATGGATCCTATCTCAGATTTCATGGCCTTAAGCCATTTGTCGGAATCTGGGCTCATCATAGCTTCTTCATAGTTCGTAGGTTCGCCTTGGTCTAGTAACATGACTTCCATAACAGGATTACCGTACCACTCTGGTGTGGATCGTGCTCTGGTTGACCTACAAAGTTCAGTAGTAACTTGATCTGAAGTTTCATGATCATCATCATTAGCTTCCTCTCTAGTTGGTGGAGGCATCACGAGAACGGTTTTCTGTGATGAGTTACTTTCCAATTCAAGAGAAGGTACAACTACCTCATCGAGTTCTACTTTCCTCCCACTCACTTCTTTCGAGAGAAACTCCTTCTCTAGAAAGGATCCATTCTTAGCAACAAATATCTTGCCTTCGGATATGTGGTAGAAGGTGTACCCAATTGTTTCCTTAGGGTATCCTATGAAGACGCACTTCTCCGATTTGGGTTCGAGCTTATGAGGCTGAAGCCTTTTGACATAAGTGTCGCAACCCCAAACTTTAAGAAACGACAGCTTAGGTTTCTTGCCAAACCATAGTTCAAACGGTGTCGTCTCAACGGATTTAGATGGTGCCCTATTTAACGTGAATGCGGCTGTCTCTAATGCATAACCCCAAAATGATACTGGTAAATCGGTAAGAGACATCATAGATCGCACCATATCTAATAAAGTACGGTTACGACGTTCGGACACACCATTACGCTGTGGTGTTCCAGGTGGCGTGAGTTGTAAAACAATTCCACATTGTTTTAAATGAAGGCCAAACTCATAACTCAAATATTTGCCTCCACGATCAGATCGTAGAACCTTTATTTTCTTGTTGCGATTATTCTCCACTTTACTCTGAAATTCTTTGAACATTTCAAATGTTTTAGACTGTTTCATCAAGTAGATATACCCATATCTACTCAAATCATCTGTGAAGGTCAGAAAATAACGATACCCACCGCGTGCCTCAACACTCATCGGACCGCATACATCAGTATGTATTATTTCCAATAAGTCATTAGCTCGCTCCATTGTTCCGGTGAACAGAGTTTTAGTTGTCTTACCCATGAGGCATGGTTCGCAAGTATCAAATGATTCATAATCAAGTGATTCCAAAAGTCCATCTGCGTGGAGTTTCTTCATGCGTTTTACACCAATATGACCTAAACGGCAGTGCCACAAATATGTTGCACTATCATTATCAACTTTGCATCTTTCGGCATCAATATTATGAATATGTGTATCACTACGATCGAGATTCAATAAACCATTTGCATTGAGTGTATGACCATAGAAGGTTTTATTCATGTAAACAGAACAACAATTATTCTCTGACTTAAATGAATAACCGTATTGCAATAAACACGATCTAATCTTGTTCATGCTCAACGCAAACACCAAATAACATTTATTTAGGCTCAACACTAATCCCGAAGGTAAAGGGAGTGTACGATGGTGATAGTATCAACCTTGGAATCACTTCCAACATACATCGTCACCTCGCCCTTAACTAGTCTCTGTTTATTCTGCAACTCCTGTTTCGAGTTACTAATCTTAGCAACTGAACCGGTATCAAATACCCAGGGGCTACTATGAACACTAGTAAGGTACATATCAATAACATGTATATCAAATATACCTTTGTTCACTTTGCCATCCTTCTTATCCGCCAAGTATTTGGGGCAGTTCCGCTTCTAGTGACCATTCACTTTGCAGTAGAAGCACTCAGTTTCAGGCTTAGGTCCAGCTTTTGGGCTTATTCATGGGAGTGGCAACTTGCTTGCCATTCTTCTTGAAGTTCCTTTTCTTTCCCGTTACCCTTTTCTTGAAACTAGTGGTCTTGTTAACCATCGACACTTGATGTTCTTTCTTGATTTCTACCTTCGCTGATTTCAGCATTGCGAAGAGCTCGGGAATCGTTTTCGTCATCCCTTGCATATTATAGTTTATCACAAAGTTCTAGTAGCTTGGTGATAGTGACTAGAGGACTCTGTCAATCACTATCTTATCTGGAAGATTAACTCTCACTTGATTCAAGCGATTGTAGTACCCAGACATTCTGAGCACATGCTCACTGGCTGAGCTATTCTCCTCCATCTTGTAGGCAAAGTACTTGTCAGAGGTCTCATACATCTCGACACGGGCATGAGTCTGAAATACCAATTTCAGCTCTTGGAACATCTCATATGCTCCGTGGTGTTCAAAACCTTTTTGAAGTCCTGGTTCTAAGCCATAAAGCATAGCGCACTAAACTATCAAGTAGTCATCATATCAAACTTGCCAAACGTTCATAACGTCTGCATCTGCTCCTGCAATAGGTCTGTCATCTAGCAGTGCATCAAGGACATAATTCTTCTGTGCAGCAATGAGGATAATCCTCAGATCACGGACCCAGTCCGCATCATTGCTACTATCATCTTTCAACTTAGTTCTCTCTAGGAACATATCAAAAACATGGGGGAGCTACAACGCGAGCTATTGATCTACAACATAACTTATAAATACTATCAGGACTAAGTTCATGATAAATTAAAGTTCAATTAATCAAATTACTAATGAACTCCCACTTAAATAAACATCCCTCAAGTTATCTAAGTGATATGTGATCCAAATTAACTAACCCACGTCTGATCATCACGTGAGATGGGGTAGTCATCAATGGTGAACATCTATATGTTGATCATATCTACTATATGACTCACATTCGACCTTTTGGTCTCCAGTGTTCCGAGACCATGTCTGTACATGCTAGGCTCGTCAAGTTTAACCCGAGTATTCCGCGTGTGTAAATCTGGCTTACACCCGTTGTATGTGAACGTAGAGTCTATCACACCCGATCATCACGAGGTGCTTCGAAACGATGAACTTTAGCAACGGTGCATACTCGGGGAGAACACTTTTATCTTGAAATTTAGTGAAGGGATCATCTTATAATGCTACCGCCGTTCTAAGCAAAATAAGATGCATAAAGGATAAACATCACAGGCAATCAAAATATGTGACATGATATGGCCATCATCATATTGTGCTTTTGATCTCCATCTCCAAAGCATCGTCATGATCTCCATCGTCACCGGCTCGACACCTTGATCTCCATCGTTGCATCGTGGTCGTCTTGCTAACTATTACTTCTACAACTATTGCTAACGCATAGCGATAAAGTAAAACAATTACATGGCGCTTGCATTTCATACAATAAAGAGACAACCATAAGGCTCCTGCCGGTTGCCGATAAATTATAAAACATGATCATCTCATACAATAATGTATATCACATCATGTCTTGACCATATCACATCACAACATGCCCTGCAAAAACAAGTTAGACGTCCTCTACTTTGTTGTTGCAAATTTTACGTGGCTGCTACGGGCTTCTAGCAAGAACCGTTCTTACCTACGGCAAAAACCACAACGGTGATTTATCAAGTTTGTTGTTTTAACCTTCTTCAAGGACCGGCCACAATCAAATTCGATTCAACTAAAGTAGGAGAAACAGACACCCGCCAGCCACCTTTATGCAAAACTAGTTGCAAGTCTGTCGGTGGAACCGGTCTCATGTGCGTGGACATGTAAGGTTGGTCCAGGCCGCTTCATCCCACAATACCGCCGAATCAAAATAAGACGTTGGTGGTAAGCAGTATGACTATCACCACCCACAACTCTTTGTGTTCTACTCGTGCATATCATCTACGCATAGACCTGGCTCAGATGCCATTGTTGGTGAACGTTGCATGGAAAACAAAAAAATTTCTACGCCCACGCAAGATCTATCAAGAAGATGCATAGCAACGAGAGGGGAGAGTGTGTCTACGTACCCTCGTAGACCATAAGCGGAAGCGTTTGACAACGCGGTTGATGTAGTCGAACTTTCTTCGAGATCCAACCGATCGAGTACCGAACGTACGGCACCTCCGCGTTTAGCACACGTTCAGCTCGGTGACGTCCTCGCCTTCTTGATCCAGCAAGATGGGTGAAGTAGTGGATTAGTTACGGCAGCACAACGGCGTGGTGACGGTGATGGTGATGCTATCTCCGCAGGGCTTCGCCTAAGCACTACGAAAATATGACCGGGGGTGTAAACGGTTGAGGGGGGGCGACGCACACGGCTAAGACAATGTTGTAGTTGTGCTAGGCGCCCCCCTCCCACATATATATAGGTGGGGGAGAGGGGAGAGGCCAAGGGGCGCCCCAAGTAGGACCGAATCCTACTTGGGCGCCTGCCCTAGGCCGGCCTCCTTCCTTCTTTTGGCGCAAAGGGGAAGGAAGGAGGAGGTGGCGCCCCCCCCCCCCCCCCTTTCCTTTCTCCCACAAGGAGTGAAAGGCAGGAGGAGGTGGCGCCCCACTTTCCTTCTTCTAGGGCCGGCGGCCAGGGAGAGGGCGCGCTAGCCCCCTTGTGGGCTGGTGTGTTCCTCTCCTTGGCCCATTAGGCCAATAGACCTCCCGGGGCATCCCGGAACCCCTTCCGGTGATTCGATGACTACCCGGTGCACTCTGAAACACTTCTGGTGTCCGAATACCATCGTCCTATATATCAATCTTTACCTCTCGACCATGTCGAGACTCCTCGTCATGTCCGTGATCTCATCCGAGACTCCGAACAACATTCGGTCACCAAATCATATAACTCATATAACACTATATCATCAACGAACGTTAAGCGTGCGGACCCTACGGGTTCGAGAACTATGTAGACATGACCGAGACACCTCTCCGGTCAATAACCAATAGTGGAACCTGGATGCCCATATTGGCTCCTACATATTCTACGAAGATCTTTATCGGTCGAACCATTATGACAACATACGTAATTCCCTTTGTCCGTCGGTATGTTACTTGCCCGAGATTCGATCGTCGGTATCTTCATACCTAGTTCAATCTCGTTACCGGCAAGCCTCTTTACTCGTTCCGTAATACATCACCTTGTAACTAACTCCTTAGTCATTTGCTTGTAAGCTTATGATGTGTATTACCGAGAGGGCCCAGAGATACCTCTCCGAAACTCGGAGTGACAAATCTCTATGCCAACTCAACAAACACCTTCGGAGATACCTGTAGAGCATATTTATGATCACCCAGTTATGTTGTGACGTTTGATAGCACACAAGGTATTCCTCCGGTATCCGGGAGTTGCATAATCTCATAGTCGAAGGAATATGTATTTGACATGAAGAAAGCAATAGCAATAAACTGAACGATCATTATGCTAAGCTAACGGATGGGTCTTGTCCATCACATCATTCTCCTAATGATGTGATCCCATTATCAAATGACAACACATGTCCATGGTTAATTAGGAAACCTTAACCATCTTTGATCAACGAGCTAGTCTAGTAGAGGCTCACTAGGGACACGGTATTTGTTTATGTATTCACACATGTATTTAAGTTTCCGATCAATACAATTCTAGCATGAATAATAAACCTTTATCATGAATAAGGAAATATAAAATAACAACTTTATTATTGCCTCTAGGGCATATTTCCTTCAACACATAACTACATGAACTATAAAATGGCTTGAAATTCTTTCCGTGTTAATATTGCTAGGATAGGAAGCATGAAAGTATATAATGGAAGCAGCATGAAAGCATATATAGAATGAAAAAATGGAAGCGCCGACATACATACAAAGTGAGGCGCCGGTGTGGGGGATGGGATGCACACAAACATGATGTGATCTAGTTTAATTCAGAAGGCTATGCTGCACTGCAAACAAAAATACTAAATTAAGAAGCACAACTGTAGAGGCGCAATCGTTCAATACATAAGGAACACATCTATGAGACCTAGGAAGCATGGATGCTCTAAAACAAAATTTTGTTGGTATCAAAGTGGAATCATACAACATTGAAAATCGAAAGAAACTAAGATTGTAGCCAACATGGAGAAGCATGTGTTGTGTCTCCTCCATACACCATTCTCCATGTTTTATTTGCCCAATGCTTTGTACTTTCTACTTCACATAAGCATATATATTACAATTAAGAAGCATAGCTCCAGATCGATCCTGTCTATTAACCATTCAACTAGACCATTTGGAGTTGACATACAGCCTACATTCAAACGATTTTCCCAACCTCAGTCTTCAACTACTGTTTTCCAATCCAATGTCATATTTGAAGTTCCAGTTGTCAATTGGATTAAAATATATATGCTATATACAAGATGCATAGAAGATATGCTATACACATGGGTTCAAATTGAAGCATAGACCAATCGATATTGAAGAAAAACAAAAAATGTTTGGCCAACAAGGGATGGATGTTTTGACTCACCAACCTATAGATTGATTTGTATTATTATTTTTGTCATTGGGAAGCAAAAAAAAGTCCATAAGCATCTGCATATCTCTACTTTTATAAAAAACCGAGTTGGCGATGATGGTGTGCGTCCGATCTATATCTGACGGATAGGAAGCAAACTATGGCAATTTAGCAAAAAGATACCCGCACCTCTCTCCACATTTGCAGATAAGGCCTTCCTTCATTCATCCTTATCTCCCAAAAACTCATTGTTGAGCAATTAAAAAAGGAAGCCTTTGGAACAATCTGGCATGGTGGCCGCTGCCGGCGTCGTCCATCCCCATGCCTCTGCTCAGTCCGACCACCAATCACCACCACGTCCCACTCCTCCTCACCTTATCTCTCCTCTTTCTCGAGATATCATTAGTTTTTACACATGGGATTACTCCCGCATGGGTCAATCACAACAGGTGTTTTGTAAAAAAAATGCATTTTGATGTTCCGTGCAATGCACGGGCATCTTGATAGTCATTATAGATGGTACAGAACTAAGAAGCACGAACATATAGTTTGGAAACAAATCTATACTTTGATGGAAGCATGTGAATTTGGTTATTGTGATTCGCATAAGAAATTAACCAAAAATTGTAGATGACATAGTGATTCATTACGCATCGGATATAACATAGATATGCTCAACATAATTCAACGAAGCAAGCATTGCATCCAAACTAACACAAGTAAAAACAAGTGATTAAAGATGAATCAAAGGTGAGCTGAATCAAACACTAGATCGGACGAATGCATAAAAGGGGGTGACGATTGGGAATAATAGAAAGTAGGAAGCAACAACTATTACTGGGAAGAAGCTTCAAAATACATGTACAAAAACATTGGATGCTTAGGAATGAATATTGTGAAGCGTTGTTCAACTGCGGTAAACTGAAGAAACATAAATCGGATTAGGAAGCATAGATATTTCACAATATCATGCTATCTCAACATAAGTCATACCTAGTGGAAGCATGCTGCAACCTTCATCTCAATACTACGATCTACTCCGATGCTCACGAAATAACACAATCTTGGCGGCTTGCGAGGAAGCATAGCCTATGGTGGTTGAAGCAAAATTATGTACTATCTAGACAAATATAAGAAGCAGTGGAAGCACCGCCATTGGAAACAAAAATGCTAGATAGAATGATTTATGTTTGTTAGTGGTTGAAGCAAATTTATGAAGCTAAACAAATACTCCCTCTGTTCCCAAATGTAAGTCTTTTTAGAGATTCCAACAAGGAACTACATACGGAGCAAAATGAGTGAATCTACACTCTAAAATATGTCTATATACATCCGTATGTTGTAGTCTATTTGAAATCTCTAAAAAGACTTATATTTAGGAACGGAGGGAGTAGTATGAGATTGCATGGAAGCATGCTACAACTTTAGTACGCACACACTGAAAATATGTACGAGTGAGTACTCTGCATCTGCAGACAATGCATTAGAAACGTAATTGCAAATCAGGGACACTTTCAAGTGGGGAAAAACACCGGAGGGCACCGCTTGTTCTCCGGCCTGCTGGTGCTACTCCGACAACCGCTTTAGCATCCGGGTAACCTGTTGAAGCACCAATCGAGGAGGGGAAGCCGGACTCGGCCCTCCGTTCCTCGGATGGCACACCTGAGATGTCGCCCGAAGGACACATCGACGGAGAGGAGGAACAGGGGAATGGATCTGGGTGGTGGGGAGGGGGGAACGGATTTGCGCTGGCGATGGGCGGCGCAATCGCAGATAATGGGAGCGGTGCGGTTGACGGCGAGCTAGGTGGAGGTGCGTGTGATGAAAGAGAGGAGTTTGGGGGAGGGATGCACGGGCGATTGATTAGGGGTAGAGGGTTTTGCGGCTGATGCAGGTAGTTAGCAACCCGGAGCAACCTGATTTCTTTTTTCAAAAACAAGAAACGGGATAAGACGGGGTATCCAGACCGTGATATTCAATCGGAATCAACGGTAGAGGATCGGTCTGACGGGTTGCTTCTAACCAGACTATAGATTAGAAGTGTTTCCCTAGAATAAACGAGTCACGTGCGTGCGTGCGTGCATGGTAGCACTATCAGTCGGCGTCGTGTACGCGGGCCATGGCTGTGTCCAAGTGCACGTCTCCGCGAGAGTTCATAACGGCTAAATCACGTCATTATGGAAGAGTTATCTGGCATATCAACGTGCGCGAAGACAAGATGGTGATGATGGCCTTCTCCTGCGAGTCCCAACGAGAAGGTCAAGCCCGGCGCGTCACGGTACAACGACCATTTTCGTTGATTTCCTACGTGAGACCGATGCACTGAGCAAGTTGCATCGGTGGATCACACGCCGTTCCCACACCACGAGTAGCCGTGAAAATGAAAAAGCAAAGAGGACTTGCAGCTGGTTTCTAGAACGTCTCAGTCTCCTTCCCTGTTTCTCCCTGAGAAAAGAGAAGTTGGCACCCACTCAAAAAGGCAACGTCGGCTGACCCAGAGGGATTCCTCTCCCACACGGCCAAAGTGTGTTCCACAACACATTCCCGGTTCAATTGCGTGCGCCGGGGAAAGCAGGGACGCGCGCGCGCCCCGTTCGTCCGGAAGCTTCCCGCCTTTCTTCCTCCGCCACGGCGCCGGTGGGCCACTACCAGAGCGCAGGATCCATTGCACCCTCCTCCTTCCCCTTTACCCTCGGCCGCCGTCGTGGAACGGAATTGAAACCCCCGCTGCTGCTGCTGCCTCCACCAACCCGGTCGCCGCCAGCCGGCCCGCTATATATATATATATATATATATATATATATATATATATATCCTGCCCCGCAACCACCACCTTTCAGCGAACCAAGAAGAAGCTGGCATACAGCGTGTTACTGGATTCGTGATCCGCCGGGCGTCAACGATCACGACGGAGCGCACTGCCCTGCACGAACCTTGATCCGTCCACGCTTGTTTCAACTCTGGGAGGAGGGAGCCATGGACACGGGCGAGGCGGCGTTCGGGGTGGCGAGCCTGCGGCTGGCCGGCTCCTCGTACCGGGAGCGCGGCGGCGGCGACGTATTCTCCCGGGCGTCGTCGTCCAGGACGGGCGACGAGGACGACGAGGAGGCGCTCATGTGGGCGGCGCTCGAGAGGCTGCCCACGCACGCCCGCGTCCGCAAGGGCATCGTCGGGGACGACGGCAGCGGCGGTGGTGGCGGGTTCGTCGACGTAGCCGGCCTCGGGTTCCAGGAGCGGACGCGCTTGCTCGACCGGCTCGTGCGCGTCGCCGAGGAGGACCACGAGCGCTTCTTGCTCAAGCTCAAGCAGAGGATCGACAGGTGGCTCTCACTCACCTGTTTGCTCTGCTTTGCATATCTCTCTGTTCTCACCTACTCCTTTGCTTAAAAACTCTATATTTCCCAACACATTTGAACATTTTCACCATTCATTGGTTTTCTCTTGTCAATACAAATCCCCACTCCCGTTTTAGCTGGAAATTAAGCACAACAAGAGATGTTGAATCTCTCCCCTACTGATTTGTTTCAGAGTTGGGATCGACTTTCCGACGATCGAAGTGCGATACGATCACCTCAACATCGAGGCGCTCGCACATGTGGGGAACAGAGGCTTGCCCACCTTCATCAACACCACTCTGAATTCTCTAGAGGTACTGGCAAGAGTGCTGAAGCTATTATATATTCTCATGAATTCTATGGAATGTTCTTCAAGCCTGACCTTTTTTGCCTTCTACTTCAGACATTAGCGAATCTTCTCCGTATAATTCCCAACAAGAAGATACCGATAAACATCCTGCACGATGTCAACGGAACTATCAAGCCAAAGAGGTAGTGTTTATGTTGTTGTAGGCTTTACTTTGCTGTCAAACATTCTTTCGTACTCGCCGATTTTCCTTATTTGTGCCGTCCTTTAGCAACATATATCAGTTGCACTTGATGGTCTGATGTCCGGTGTTCATGCAAAATACAGGATGACGTTACTATTAGGACCACCAGGATCAGGGAAAACTACACTGCTTCTTGCTTTGGCAGGGAAACTAGGCTCTGATCTAAAGGTTAATCAACTTGACTGATTACAGCAATCTTTCTTTGTTCTAAAGTTCCAGGAAACTTACTTTTCTGTGATACGATACAAACCAACCAGGTTTCAGGAAAAGTGACATACAATGGGCATGGAATGAATGAGTTTGTGGCTCAAAGATCAGCAGCTTACATATCCCAACATGACCTCCACATCGCCGAGATGACGGTACGGGAAACCTTGGCCTTCTCAGCCAGATGCCAAGGGGTTGGAAGTAGATACGGTGAGCTCAAAATTGACCAAGTTATGGTAGATAAATTACTTCTCTCACTTTATAACTGTGTGCTAATTCCTGATGAACTTCTCCTAGACATGCTAACTGAGCTATCAAGAAGGGAGAAGGCTGCAAATATCAAACCGGACCCAGATCTTGATGTCTACATGAAGGCAATATCAGTGGGCGGTCAGGATACAAATATCATCACCGATTACGTCCTCAAGGTACTGAATCCAACGACAATACCTTGTTATTCAATGTGCAAACTTCTGACTGACTGTTATGTTGAACCCTCCAGATTTTAGGGCTTGACATTTGCGCTGACACCATGGTCGGAGATGATATGCTGAGAGGAATCTCAGGGGGGCAACGCAAACGTGTCACAACTGGTAAGTCTGGTACAAAATTAGGAGCCACAACATATAATTCGATCTTGGTTACCATACGATCTCCATGAACATATCATCTGGTTGTCATAGCAGAATCTGAGATCTGAGCATTTGCTGACCCTTGGTTGCTTGAATTTTTCTGAAGGTGAGATGATGGTCGGAGCGGAAAGAGCACTGTTCATGGATGAAATCTCCACTGGCCTGGATAGCTCCACCACATACCAGATAGTGAAATCACTTGGACTAATCACCAACATCCTCAGTGGCACAACTGTCATTTCCTTGTTGCAACCTGCACCAGAAACATATAATTTGTTTGATGACATAATCCTCTTGTCGGATGGTCACATTGTGTATCAAGGGCCACGTGAACATGTGCTTGAATTCTTCGAATCCATGGGCTTCAAATGTCCCGACCGGAAAGGCGTCGCCGACTTTTTGCAAGAAGTAAGTCAGCTGAAATGCTTCAAAAATATATCAATATCAAAATATTTTTCATACTATGTATATTTAATGTTGTAGATCTTACCATATTTTTCTATAAACTCGGTCGAACCTAAATAAGTTTGACTTAGGACAAATCTAGAACTTCAGCTAATTTGGAATGGATGGAGTCATGAGTATATGTTTTGAATCGATGTTTAGTTACTAACATCAGCGGTTTGTAAAACTTATAGGTGACATCAAGGAAAGATCAGCCACAATACTGGGCAAGGACTAACCGGAGATACCAATACGTCCCAGTCAAGGAGTTTGCCCGTGCATTCCAGGCATTTCATGTTGGCCAGAGTTTATCTGCAGAGCTCTCTCGCCCTTTCGACAGGAGCCAGTGCCACCCTGCTTCACTGACGACCTCGACGTACGGCGCCAGCAAGACAGAGCTGCTGCGTGCGTGCATCGAGAGGGAGTGGTTGCTCATGAAAAGGAATATGTTTGTCTACCGCTTCCGGGCTTTTCAGGTAAAGCTAATTTTCTTTAGCCTCCCATTTCAGTTCAGGCATATCTTCTACTTGTAAGAGATTGATTGATGAACTAATGGAAATACCTGATATCCATCTGCAGCTTCTGGTAATGACAGTAATCGTGATGACACTGTTCCTGCGCACAAACATGCACCATGGTACGGTTAACGACGGCATTGTTTACCTGGGTGCTCTGTTCTTCGCTATAGTTGCCCACATGTTCAACGGTTTCTCTGAGCTAGCTTTGGCCACCATAAAATTGCCGGTCTTCTTCAAGCAAAGAGATTACCTCTTCTTCCCTGCATGGGCTTACGCCATACCAACTTGGATCCTCAAGATACCGATATCTTGCGTCGAGGTCGCCATCACAGTATTCTTGGGTTACTACGTCATTGGGTTCGATCCAGATGTTGGAAGGTACGCGTCAAGTATCAATCATCTTGCTGTGGCAGACTACCAGTTAAACTATACGTCTGGAAGAAGAACATGACAAGACAACTCATGATCCTACAAGTAGCACATACCAATATTAATCATCTAGTTGTTTTCTTGCATGCAGGCTGTTCAAGCAGTACTTGCTGCTGTTGCTTGTCAACCAGATGGCTGCAGGATTGTTCAGGTTTATCGCAGCATTGGGCAGGACCATGGTTGTTGCAAATACGCTGGCGTCCTTTGCACTTCTTGTGCTACTCGTGCTCAGTGGATTCGTCCTGTCACATCGTAATGCTCCTCTCCTGGAACAAAAATAATAATTATTCACTAGGTCATTGGAATGTAAATTTCAGAGACAGGATTTTCATATTTGCTTGTTTATGACAGATGATGTGAAGAAATGGTGGATCTGGGGATACTGGATGTCACCTCTTCAGTATGCCATGAGCGCCATTGCTGTAAACGAGTTCCTTGGGGACAAATGGCAACGGGTACGTCGTGTTGTTTCCACCGTGACAACAAAAATATTGGTCGCAGACATAACATAATACTACCGACAGTTCTGATCGTGAAAACCATTTTGCAGGTTCTCCAGGGGTCCAACAGAACTCTAGGAATAGATGTGCTGAAGTCCAGGGGCTTTTTCACCGAGGCAAAATGGTACTGGATTGGCGTTGGGGCACTCCTAGGATACGTCGTCGTGTTCAACATCCTCTTCACCCTCGCTCTAAGCTACCTTAAACGTAATCCGAAGCTTCTAAAATGGAATGTTGCAATGTGTATTTTGTTCAAGCACTTGATCTGAGACCATTTCTTTCAAAACATGCAGCGTTGGGGAAATCTCAGCAAATTCTTTCAGAGGATGCACTGAAGGAGAAGCATGCCAGTATCACTGGCAAAACTCCTGATGGCTCTATCTCTGCGGTCTCAGGTAAGGCCACTTGCAGTAGCAACTGGGACATGAATGAACATGGTAACATGTCACTTAAAAAAAAAGGAGATAACCATTGCGATGCACACAGCCACGGCAAAATGTCATCTAAGGGGCCAAACTTCTCTTATGTAGGGAACATCAACAACTCAAGGAGAAATTCTGCCGCCCCAGAAGACAGTGGTAGGAGGGGAATGGTCCTGCCTTTTGCACCGCTTGCTGTTGCCTTCAACAACATGAGATACTCTGTTGACATGCCTGCGGTAATGCCCATCAACAGTTTCCCAACTCCCTTCAATGGTTCTAATGACATCCCTATCATTAGAACTTAATCTGCACACTGAAACTCAATCATATCAATTATTATTTGATGGAGTTCTAAAGCTTTCAGTTCCCAGTTAACTTGCTGACAAAAAATCTTGTTGCATAACAGGAAATGAAAGCACAAGGTGTTGATGAAGATAGGCTGCTTCTGCTGAAGGGAGTCAGTGGAAGTTTCAAGCCGGGAGTCCTGACAGCGCTGATGGGGGTCAGCGGCGCCGGCAAGACCACGCTGATGGATGTGTTGGCTGGCAGGAAGACTGGAGGCTACATTGAAGGCGACATCTCAATCTCTGGCTACCCGAAGAAGCAGGAGACCTTTGCTCGTATCTCGGGTTACTGTGAGCAGAATGACATCCACTCACCAAATGTGACCGTGTACGAGTCCCTGGTCTACTCCGCATGGCTCAGACTGCCTTCCGATGTCGAGTCGGAAACAAGAAAGGTATGTATATATGCGTCCTTGACTCCTTGTTCTGGGAACTCAGGCCAGGGATACATTCTGATCTGAACAACTCCATTTCATCATTTTTAACAGATGTTCATAGAGCAAGTCATGGAGCTGGTAGAACTGAATTCACTTAGGGATGCGCTTGTTGGACTACCTGGAGTGAACGGCCTGTCAACAGAGCAGAGGAAGAGGCTGACGATCGCGGTCGAGCTTGTCGCTAACCCCTCTATAATATTCATGGATGAGCCTACCTCTGGCCTTGATGCCAGGGCCGCGGCTATTGTCATGAGGACGGTGAGGAACACCGTCGACACGGGCAGGACAGTTGTTTGCACCATCCACCAGCCTAGCATCGACATTTTCGAAGCCTTCGATGAGGTAATTATGATTATAGTAGAAATTTCCTTTTTCATGAATGTTTCCAAAATTAACATTTTTCTGTCTCGCAGCTGTTCCTGATGAAGAGAGGAGGGGAGGAGATATACGTGGGTCCTCTGGGGCACCAGTCGTGTGATCTCATCCAGTACTTCGAGGTAACTTTGCCTTCTCCTCCTTTTCAAGTTCTTTTTAGGTCTTGCATTGCATGGCTTTGAGTGATAGTAACAATTTGCTGGCATCGATTTTATCAGGGGATCGAACGGGTCAGCAAGATCAAACCAGGGTACAATCCGGCAACTTGGATGCTGGAAGTGACCTCACAGGCACAAGAAGACATACTAGGTGTCAGTTTCGCAGAAGTCTACAAGAACTCAGACCTGTACCAGTAAGTCATTAATTTTGCTCAAGGATTGACTAATGGAAGGCCTGCCTGATATGATCGACGGACATTGACAAACAATATGTGGTATTTATATTTTGCAGGAGAAACCAGAGCATGATCAGGGACATCAGCAGGGCCCCTGCTGGCTCCAAGGATCTCTACTTCCCGACGCAGTACTCGCAGAGCTCCATCACCCAATGCATGGCGTGTCTGTGGAAGCAGCACCTGTCCTACTGGAGGAACCCTCAGTACACCGTGGTCCGCTTCTTCTTCTCCCTCGTCGTCGCGCTCATGTTCGGCACCATATTCTGGCAACTTGGGGGCAAGAGGTCGAGGACGCAGGACCTGTTCAACGCGATGGGGTCCATGTACGCAGCAGTGCTCTTCATGGGGATCTCCTACTCGTCGTCGGTGCAGCCCGTGGTGGCGGTGGAACGGACGGTGTTCTACCGGGAGCGGGCAGCTGGGATGTACTCAGCGCTACCATACGCGTTCGGACAGGTGGTGGTGGAGCTCCCCTACGTGCTGGTGCAGTCACTGGCATACGGGGTGATCGTCTACGCCATGATCGGCTTCCAGTGGGACGTCAAGAAGTTCTGCTGGTACCTCTACTTCATGTACTTCACGCTGCTCTACTTCACCTACTACGGCATGCTCGCCGTTGGGCTCACCCCCAGCTACAACATCGCCTCCATCGTCTCGTCCTTCTTCTATGGCGTGTGGAACCTCTTCTCGGGCTTCATCATCTCGCGGCCGACGATGCCCGTGTGGTGGAGGTGGTACTCGTGGGTGTGCCCGGTGTCATGGACGCTCTACGGGTTGGTAGCCTCACAGTTCGGTGACCTCACGGAGCCTCTCCAGGACAGCGGTGTGCCCATCGACGCCTTCCTCAAGAGCTTCTTCGGATTCCAGCACGACTTCCTGGGCGTTGTCGCCGTCGTCACTGCCGGGTTCGCCGTCCTGTTCGCTGTCGCCTTTGGTCTCTCCATCAAGGTGCTCAACTTCCAGAGAAGGTGATTAATCATGCAGTGGCAGTGTACGGACGGACCAACGACTTAAGTAGGAGTACATATGTGCTCGGCACGTCGCATATTCTTTTTCTCTCGGTTCCATTGATTTTTTTTCCTTAGTTTTTCTTTCGCATAGTTGATCAATCTGATCTACACATGTATACATAAACATTGCATAGCAATGGTTTACTCAGTAGCAAGAAAATTATACAAGTATATATATATAGATAATGGAGAGAATTTTTTGGCTGAATTCGATGAACCAGAACGGCCGCTGAGTGGCTCTCATCTTCCCTCTCCCTTGAGAGTTGCCTGTGGCGACACGGCTTGTGCCTCCTCCCTCTCCGACGGCGGCGTCAGCCAGAGTAGGCATGTGAAAGGACCGCAGGTAGGTCATGTACATAATAGAACTAGTCCTATGGTTGTGGCGCCGGAGCCAGGATTGGGGCAAACCTGGGGCCAAACTTTTCTCCGGCGATATGGAAAAACTTCAGCGCCTATAACTACTGAAAAATTACCCCATAACTATCATGAAAATACTCCATGCGAGAGCACACAAAATAAAGCTCAATTGCATAATCAATGTGGAGTTTAAACACAATGCTTAATGATCCAAAACTGGATAGACGAAAGTAACAATACATTGGTGCAAAAGTGTACCAAATCAATGGTTTATTTCATCTGTGCCTCTCATTTTCGCAGTTGTTTGCGGATGAAAAAGGACCCTTCATCGTCTACTTATATGGTAAGAAATGGATTTGATATGAAAATGCATCAATTGAGTTCAACACACGGTACATTTCAATTCAATTTCAGTTCAATCTCGGTGGAAAAAACTTACCCAGTGTTGGGGACTGGAGTGCCCGGCGGCAGCAACAGCAGCACTACGACAGTGCAGCATGGCGGCCGGGGGTCGGCGGCAGCGCAGCAGCACGACGGCCGGGGGCCCCGGGTGGAACGGCGAGGAGCCGCCGTTCGGCTCGTGGATCGCGCAGAGCAGACAGCAGGTGGAGCAGCGCACCGGGGAGGGTTGACGGCGGCGCGAGCGTCGGTGGGTGCGTGCGAGCTCTAAGGTCGGGAGTTCGGGCCCAAATTGGGAAGGATCGGGTGCGCCCAAGGCCCACTATGAAATATGCGCTCAGTAAGGACGAGTCATTTCCAAATCAGAGGGAGCCCTCAGAGTGATCGGAACAAGCGTTTTTTGATTAGTTGCTGTCTTTACATTATCTAAAAAAAAGTTACTCTCTTTACATGAGTCTTCTACTGGCCGGTCACATGTCATGCTTTGGGCGCACTCTTCGAAACACAATTTTGGTTTCATTTTTTCTACCCACATTTTCAGGTTTTATTTGTTTTGTTTTTTTGCTTTTCGGCTGGCTTTCCTCATGTTTTGGTGAGAATTTTTTAAAAAATTATGAAGCATATGATGCCACGAGAAAAACATCTTTATTTATTGTTGAAGTACAAATTTGCTTCCGCGAGAAGCACAACATGTACTTTCGTCAGAAGTACAGTTGTGCTTCTCAAAAAGGAAAATCACAGTTATGCTTCTTGAAAAAGGAAAAGCACGACTGTGCTTTCCCGAAAAAAGGAAAAACACAATTTATGCTTCCACGAGAAGCACAACTTTGCTTACGTGAGAAGCACCCCGAGAAAAGGGAAAATCACAGCCTATGCTTCTCAAAAAAGTGAAAACCGCAAGCGTACTTCCAGGCTCCGTTTTATTTCTAGGTTTTTTTTCAGTATTCGATTTTATGTTGTTGTTTTCTCGGTTTTTTCGGTTATCTTTTTTGTGAAAAAAGTTCATCAAAACCTATTCACGTGGGATCTTGTTAGGACCAAGAGTATATCGATCAGAGGGGGGTGAATGGGAGATTCAAAATTTCTTTCGAAAGTATTGAAACTTATCCCAATCACAACAGCGGAATAGAGTACCGAAGGAAATAAACTAAATCAATCTTCTTCGTTAGAAGCATAATTGTAAGTGCATCTAGCGCCTCTTAGTGATTTTGGTGTATTGAAGACTTATAGGTTAAGGGACTAATGTGTTTGTGAGTGTACACAGATTCTATAAGTCTATGAGGAGTTTGATATTTACGATGAAAGTCGACCCCTAAAAATGAATATCTTCATTTGAAGACCTTGGTTTTCTTGAAGACTTTGAAAATAAGGAAATTGGTGTGACCTTGAAGACTTTGATATTGATGCGAGGATTATGAAGCATGGAGACTTTTGTTTTCGTAGTTTTGTTTTCTCTTTCTTGAGTCATAGGAAACACCGTACTGTTAAAGGGGGTCGAGGTAAAACTAAGGAAAAGTTTACAAGTGATACTCATCTCAAAGCCTACACATACCCAATCCTTTCGAGTGAAGCCATTAGAAATCTCATACAGTTCAGTCATTTTCTTCAGTGACAGAGACGAAGATCTTCTGTTCTCTGAGGAATTTGTTCTGACTAAGGAGTTAGGAATTCGCCAGTGCGGATTGTCTACAAGTGAGGAACATGATAGCCCTGAGGAATTTGAGAGCTCAAATTTTCGACCGTTGCTGTGCTACGCGCCAGCTGTCCCAAATATCTTATCCACCTAACGGTCATATCATTGAAGGGCATTTATATCTTATCATGTCGGGCTGCTCCCAGGCTATAAATAGCCGCCCCCTACAACCACTAGCTGGTTGGCTGCTCCGAGAGAAACTGACACTTGTCATTTAGAGCATCCCATCCTCCGAGGACTTTGAGAGAAAATCATCAGTGAGAAAAAACCCAAACCCAACACCTAAAACCCAAAGTGATTGAGCATCACTGAAGAGATTGTTCCTGTGTGGAACCGACGCTTGTTACCTTTGAGGACTGTGCATCCTCCAGACGGTTAGGCATCATGGTCTAGAGCATCCAAGAGGAATTGTGGATCGCCGAGTGACCAAGTCTGTGAAGGTTTGGAAGTCACCTGTGAAGACTTGCCACGAGTGATTGGGCGAGGTCTGTGTGACCTTAGCTCAAGGAGAATACGGTGAGGACTGTGTGTCCGGGACTGTGTGTCCGGGACTGTGTGTCCTCAGGTTTAAATACCTAGCCGCTCCAACCAGACGTACAACTGTCACAGCAGTTGGAACTGGTCTACCAAATCATTGTCTTCACCGAGCTACTGGTTCTATTTCCTCAACCCTTTCATTTCCTCATTCATGTGTTGATGAAATTGATCGTTACTGTTTGAAGACTTTGACTGAAGACTTTCTCAATTTCCTCAATCCTATTCCTTCAGTCATCTAATCGTTTGCCTGCTTATTCTGTTTTCACACCACCTGTGCTCTGTGCTTGTTTCATATCATCATGATGACTGTGTTACTGCCATGTTATGCTTGCACCTGAGTACTTATTCTGCTGCTTGTAGTTCAACACTTAGCAAATTCCTCAAGTAGTATTTCCTCAGTGATGAATTTGTAAAAAATCGCCTATTCACCTCCCTCTAGTCGATATAATGCACTTTTAATTGGTATCAGAGCAAGGTACTCCCTTGTTCTATGTGATTTTGGTTTAACCACCTGGAGTTTTAGTTATGTCGACTGCAGGCATGATCAAGGTCTCGGCTGGGTGTCCTATCTTTGGTGGGACGGACTACCCCTACTGGAAGAATAAGATGCGCATGCATCTTGAGGCAATTGACAACGATCTCTGGTACGTTGTGGAAAATGGCGTTCCCTCTGTCACTCCTTCCGTGAACGCTGCTGATGTGAAGATATTCAAGCAACTCGACTCTCAAGCAAAGAATACCATATGTGGCCATCTGAGCAAAGGACAGTACGGCAGAGTGAGTGCTTTGAAGTCTGCAAAGCTTATCTGGGACAGGCTGTCCAAGGTCAACGAAGGAATCTCAACTCAACGTGATTCTCGAGTTGACGTTCTTCGCAATCTCTTCAACCGGTTCAAAAGACTCGACAATGAGAATGTCCAGCAAACCTTTGATCGCCTCACTGACATTTCAAACGAGCTTCAAGCACTTGGTGCCACTGACATCACCGACCATGAGGTGGTGAAGAAATTGCTGAGGTCACTCGATTCTTCATTCGATACACTGGCACTGATGATTCAAGAACGTGGAGACTACAAGTCACTAGATCCTGCTGATATCCTTGAGAGGCTGAACACTCATGAATTCCAACAAGCCGAGAAGAGAGATCTCTACGGGCCAAGCTATGGAAGATCACGTGCACTGAAGACCAAGGCAGTTTCCTCATCTGAAGGAGAAGATTCTGATAGCAACCTTGGTGGCCCTGAAGAACTAAGTCAGGAGCTAGCAATGCTCGTGAGGAAATTCCAGTAGTTCTCAAGACGTGGTCGCTTTGTAAAATCTTCAAAAGGTGATGACATGAGATCAGATTCCTCATCCCATGATTACAAGAAGAGGACTTGCCACAAATGCAAGAAACCTGGTCACTACATAACTGATTGTCCTCAGTGGGCAAAGGAATCAAAGAAGAAGAAATACAAGGATGATAGTTTAGATGACTCAAAGAAGAAGAAGAAATCTTCAAAGTCCTCATCATCAAAATCTTCAAAGTCTTCATCTCACAAGAAGAGCAGTTCCAAGAAGGCTCGGGCATTCATTGGCAAGGAAATGGACTCTGAAGCTGAATCTGAGGAAAATGAGGAAGAGGAGGCATCTGAGGAATCAGACTCTGGTGTGGCGAGCCTAGCCCTCGCTACTGCTTTCGTCAGCAAGTCCATCTTCAACACTGAGGAAAATGGCTTCCCCAACACTGCTGATGACAGCAACGATGACTATGCTCCCACTTATTGCTTCATGGCAAAAGGTGCCAAGGTACTCAAATATCCCTCCTCTGAATCAAGTGAGGATGAATCTGATGAAAATCTCAAACCCAGCTATTCCAAACTTGCTAATATTGCTGTTAAACAACAAAAGGCTTTGGAAAAGGTTCAAAATTTGCTAGACAAAAGGATGATCTGCTGGGTGAGGAAATGGATCGAACTCAAACTCTGACTGATAATCTTCAGCGACTACAGTCTAAGTTTGATAACCTTCAAAGTCGTCATGAAACTCTCTTAGCCGATCATGAGAAGCTTTCTTATGAATTTCTTCAAAGAAATCAAGATCTTGAGAAGCTAAGGGTGAGTCATGAAGAACTTCAGAGGGAAAATGATTCACTACTTGCTTAACAGATCAGTTCCGCTAAGGAAGAATTTATTCCACCATGTTTGAAATGCATTGAACATGAATCTGCTAATTCTTCACCTGAAAGTTCAAATGCTTCTATTGCTGCAAATTCTTCAACTATCTCTGTGGTCACAAATTCCTCATCTGAGGATACCACTAGTATCACTGACGAAAATGCAGGGTTGAAGGAATTGTATGTGACAGGCATGTACAAAAGCCTCAAAGGGCATCAGACTCTTGGTGATGTGCTCAAAAAGCAGATCTTGAACAGGAACCCTAGGAAAGAGGGTATTGTCTTTGAGAGGAAACTCAATGCTGATGGAACCTACTAGAAACCTGAGCAGTATCCCAAAACCTCATGGGTTGCTGCGAAGGGACCTCCCATAGATCCATCCACTTTATCTGGCTTTACTTGTGAATCCTCATATTCATCTGATGAGTCATTTGACTCCAACTATAAACTGTTCAAAAATCAGAATGGTGAAGTATTTGCTAGATATGTTGGAACTAACTGCAGGAACGGTCCCCCTATGAAGAAAATCTGGGTTCCCAAAAGGTGCCTTGAAAGTCTTCAGGTGAATGTCATCATGACACCACCTGTGAAGAATAGGAACCCCAGATCAAATTCTTCATATGGACCAAAGGCTTCAAATAGATCCAAGTCCTCATACGAACCAAAATCCTCATATGGATCAAATTCCTCACGTGGATCCAAATCCTCATATGAACATCATTGTGCTAACACTTCTGTTTCGCAGGGAAAATCTAAGAGCTATGAATATGTGCATTATTCTTCAAATCATTATATTCATAAGTCCTCGAAGAATTTCTCTGCTTATTCATATGCCTACTCTAACCCCTCTTCTGTGAAACGAAGTGCATTGGCTTCAATGCCACCTTTTTCTTATGGAGCTCGCAGAATGATGAACTCTTTGCCACCCCTCCAGATGTGGGTGGTGAAGAAAAATAACTAATTTCTTATGCAGGGTCAGGTCTCCAAACGAACTTAATCGTCTGAAGAATTTGCTGGAGACTTGAAAATGCTTCAAAGGACGCAAGCTAATTATGAAGAAATGATTCATTCATTTCTCACGTCCTCATACTGCTATATATACATATGTTGCATTAATTGATGAAATTCTGTCTGATGAATTTGATGTCATATTCTTCACTCTAAAGTATATGAGTTCGTAAGAAGCACTAATTCATCTGCAAGATGATTTACCCAAAGCTACTGAGTGGGTCCTCGACAGTGGATGTACAAATCACATGACCGGTGACAAGAGCTTACTGATGGACACTCCTTTATCTCCATCACATTTGAAGCATATCACCTACGCTGACAAAGGCAAAAGCAAAGTATTGGGTCTAGGTAGGGTTGCAATCTCAAAGGATCGACACACGGACAAAGTCTTGCTTATGCTAACCATCATAATATCATCTTATATCAAATGGATGTGAAAAGTGCATTCCTCAATGGTAAGCTTGAGGAAGAAGTATATATGGATCAACCCCCAGGTTTTGAAGATCCTAAGCATCCTGACAAAGTCTTCAGACTCAATAAGGCCCTCTATGGCCTCAAGCAGGCCCCTCGGGCTTGGTATGATACACTGAAGGAATTCCTCATGAAGAAATGCTTCAAACCCGGTTCACTTGATCCAACTCTTTTCACCAAAACTTATGATGATGAATTATTCGTGTGCCAAATATATGTTGATGATATTATCTTTGGCTGTACTAACCAACGTTACAGTGACAAATTTGCCTATATGATGAGTGAGGAATATCAAATGTCTATGATGGGAGAATTGAAATTCTTCTTAGGTCTTCAAATTCGTCAACAACGCAATGGCATTTTCATTTCTCAAGAGAAATACCTCAAGGACGTTCTGAGGAAATTCGGCATGCAAGATTGCAAAGGTGTCAAAATCCCTATGCCCACAAATGGTCATCTATGCACCGATGAAAATGGTATAGACTTCGATCAAAAGGTATACCGCTCCATGATTGGCTCTTTATTGTATCTATGTGCATCTAGGCCACATATTATGCTTAGTGTTTGCATGTGTGCCCGTTTTCAAGCTACACCAAAGGAATCACACCATAAGGCTGTGAAACATATTCTTCGATATCTAGATCACACTCCAACACTTGGATTATGGATTATGGTATCCCAAGGGCTCGGTTTTTGATCTCATTGGATATTCTGACTCTGACTATGCTAATGATCGAGTGGATCGCAAGTCAACATCAGACACATGCCATTTCCTCGGACGGTCCTTAGTATGTTGGTCCTCGAAGAAGCAGAACTGCGTATCACTCTCCACTGTTGAAGCTGAGTACATTGATGTTGGTTCTTGCTGTGCTCAATTACTATGGATGAAGCAAACCCTCAAGGACTATGGCATCAACATGAAGAATGTGCCACTCTACTACGACAACGAGAGTGCCATCAAGATTGCTCATAACCCAGTTCAGCACTCAAAGACAAAGCACATCCAGATTCGTCATCATTTTCTTTGAGATCATGTGTTGAAGGGCAACATCTCTATTGATCACGTGAAGACTGAAGAACAACTAGCGGATATCTTCACAAAGCCCTTGGATGAGAAGAGATTTAGCAAGTTGCGGTGTGAGCTAAATATCTTAGAATCTTCGAATGTTCTTTGAAAGGACACACATCCTAACACTTATGCAAAATTGATGACTTAGATGTGCAACACACGAAGTAACGTTTTTCTTCAATCAATGAAGACTAACCCTCTAAGTGTAACAAATTAATGAAGAATTTGATTCTCAGAGCCCTGCGACAATTATATGCGGTGTCTGAAATCATCATTCTTATACGGTGGGTCACGCCACCAACAAAAAGTTGAAAATCTTCAAAATTGAGTTTTTCTTCATTTTGCAAATTCTTCAAATTTTCAAATTCTTCAACTTTCAAATTCTTCAACTTTGCAAAGTCCTCAAACTTTTCGACTGGTGTTCTTCATTGACTATATATATATATATATATATATATATATATATATATATATATATATATATATATATATTTGAGTTTTCATGTCCTCAACAGCATTCACTTATTGCTAATTCTTCAAGTTGATCTTCATCTAAGTGAATGTGATCGGACCCGTTACCCCTCTATGCTAAACTCAACCCAGCCTGTTCACAAATTCTTCATGTGCGTTCTATTTGAAACCCGTTCAAAGTCTTCACTATGTCCTTGACAGCTAAAGAATTTGTGAACGAAACTTTAAAATTTTCATATCTGAATTTTCGGCTTTTGCCGCTCAAACCATTCCGCATCCCACGTTCGATTAAAATATTCACCCACGATCGCCCACAATCTCCACCACTCTGTACATGGGTGACACATGTTGTTAGAAGAGTAAGGGTCAGGGGCATGTTCGTCCAAAAATTTCGGACGGGCAATTTTTCACCGTGGCTATAAATACCCCTCCCCTTCCTCTGTCCTCATTTACTTCGCTTGACCTCCATCTCGCTCGAGCTCTCAGACCTAGCGCCGTCACTACTCTCCATCATCGCCGGTGAGGAAGAGCTTCACTGCCTCGACCTCGTCGCCATCGTACTCGCGCCGGCCGCGAAAATCTTCACTCCGCCGCCGCCGTAGCTGTCTCTCACCGCCAAGTTAGGGCGTGAGAGATCTGAACGGACGAACTTCTCCAACTCCACTCCCAGTTCGTCGTGTTCTTCGTCTAGGGTAAATAAAATCTAATTTTACTGCCCTGCTTTGATTCTTATGATTTCCACAAAATCTTCAAAAGGTATTTATTCTTCAACTTCCCATTCCATAAACACCCGAATGCTTCTGTATCTTGATTTGTTTCTCTAAGCTATGTTTTTCTTCAAGATTCCTCAATTGTGTGGATTTTCAAAATCTATACAACTCTGGAACCTAAGTCAAGAACGCTTAGTGAAATTCCTCAAGACATCTATGGTCAAATTCCTCAAACTTGATACTTTTTGAAAAATTTCTGAGAACGCATATGACCTCTCCAAATTCTTCGCACCTATACTCTGTTCACAGGTACAAAATGTCCGCTGCTGAATCACTAGGTTCTCATCAACTTAATTCATTTGCAGCGTTCCTCGAAGATAAGTTGCATACTTCCTCAGAAACATCCATTGTTCAAAATCCTCAAGTGAGGAAAATGGCAGATGGGAAGAGACCTCAGAAGGGAGGCAAGAGGCCTGAGACAAACACTGCTTTTGAGATCCCTGACGATATCTATGCTGAGTACTACACACCTGATGAAGCGAAATATGGCAAAGAGAACAAGAATCAGCGCAAAGTGCGCATAGAGAGGATTGAAAGGAGATGGGCTAAGGAATGGAGGGAATACCGATACGTCACTCCAAAGTACATGAAAAAATTCGCCGAAAACCCTCCATGTTCAAGACCTCCATTGGCAGCTAGCCAAGTTGCTGATCCCACCAGCATCAGGCGTGGTGAGGAATTTCCAAAAGAATGGGCCAAGCGCCAAGCCAAACTGGCCAAGCTTGCAAAAGAAGCAGTGAAGAAATTCAACGAAGATTCTCAAGCTGCTGCTGCTGAGGCCTCTGCCAGCAAGCCCAAGAAGGCTATGCCGAAAAAATCAGCTGTAAAGCTGAGTTCCTCAACAGCAATGCCCTCACGGCCAAGTTCCTCAAAGCCCTCAATGCAAATTCCTCAGGCAACTTCTTCAAGGGTTCTGCAAATTCCCTCTGTTGCCACAAAATCCTCAGTTGCTGCTGCTAAGTCCTCAACACCAATGCATCTTGCAACGTCCCAACGGACTACAGGTTTTTCAATTGCTTCTGGAGCATCTGCAAGTTCCTCAGCTCCACCACGGTCCTCAATTGGTCCAACTCTGCTGAAGAAAAAGGCCACTGCTGGACGTGGAACAAGGCCAAGTCCTCATAAGAAGCAAGTGGCGTTCCATGTTCCGTCTGATGACGATGAAGCTGATAATGAAGAACTTGCTGAAATCATCAGGGACAGGCAAGAAAGGGTCGCTAGAGCCAAAGGGAGTTATGTGCCTCTCATGCTGGATCCAAAGAAGATCCTCGATTTCATCGATCTCTGGCACAAAGATCCAAACACTCCACTGCCTGAATTGAACCTCACTCCTGGTCAAAGTCACATGTTGACGGCATTCATCAGTGAAGAAAAATGGAAATTTGAAAAGGGCAGGCAAGTCAAGAAGGCTCAGTACAAGAAGGAAAGTTTTCTGAAGAACAATGTTCTGAACATGTCCCCTGAAGAACTTGTAGCTCTGCAAACGGAAATCAAAAGTCTCAGTGATGAATTTGACAGATACTATGCCGATTGGCTAGGAGCCAAAGTCAGATTTGTAAAGCTTGCCAAGACCCTCAAGCCTAACGTTGCAGCACCATCGCAATGACAAAATCCTCAGGCTGATACTACTGCTCAGTCTACTAAAGAAAATGAAAGCGCAGCTGATGAAAATCAG
This sequence comes from Thinopyrum elongatum, assembly GCA_011799875.1. Lineage (NCBI taxonomy): Eukaryota > Viridiplantae > Streptophyta > Magnoliopsida > Poales > Poaceae > Thinopyrum > Thinopyrum elongatum. The sequence goes on from CM022303.1 coordinate 535,266,504, forward strand.
GCTGCTGAAGAAACTGAGAATACCAGGGCTGATGAAGAAATTCCAGCTCCTGAAGACTCTGCCAGGGCAACCACCAATGTTGCGCCTGAAGATCAACCCAGGCCTGCTGAAGCATTTGCAGCGCCTGAAGAAACTGAACATGCCAGGGTAACTGCATCAGTTGTGCCTAAAGAAACTGAACCCACTTCATCTGCTCCCCTTACCAAAGCTGCGGAGAAGGCAACTATGAAGAAGAGGAAAGCATCAACCTCTGTAGAGTCCTCAGCTCCCAAGAAAGTGAGCACTTTGATGAGCTCTTTCAATAACCCAATTGATGCTGTTCCAATCTCAATTGTGCCATCAAAGGAGCTCATTCCTTTTGGTGAAGAATATGTCATTTCAGATGACACAGATGAAGAGAATCCTTCTGCTGCTTCTTCAGAGCAGTTGGATGAAGAAATTGAAGTGGAAGATATCCCTTCAAACCCACTGGTATCATCGCCCATGCCTCAGTTCACAGCTGAAGAGGCAGGCATTGAGGAAATTGAAGAAGACGTGGACATTGGTTCAACTACTCCTGTGCTGAATGATGATTACTGGGAAAATCTTCACCCCAATTCACCATTGACCACACCTCTGCATCCAATTCCTCAGTCCCCTGTGCAAACCGAAGAAATTCAAATGGGATCTGAAGGACGTCAAACTTCTCTTCTGTCCATTCCTGAGGAAATTCCAGCTACTAGTGCAGAAGAAATAGTGACTCAAACAGCTGCTGAAGAACCTGAACCTTCAATTCCTCAGTCAGCAGCTCCAGAGATATTGATCCAAGAGGTTGTGAAACCTTCAACTTCTAATCTTCAGCCCAAGCAGCAAAATCCTCATGCTAAAAGGCCAAAGTTCAAGGCTGACGATTTATTTGCTGAGCATCATTTCTTCACAGATTTCTACCTCAACGGACGACCCCAACAACGCTGGCGCTCCTCCATCGACTTCATGATGATATTCTTCAAGGGCATTAGTCCTCACTTTTCGTCCCTTTTGGTCATTTGATGACAAAGGGGGAGAAATTTGAGTTAGTCTTCAAGCGGGTCTTATATATGGGCTATTTTTTTATTAAGTTACAACTCTCGCTCTTCTGAAGTGTTTGTTGGTTGAGTTGTAAACTTAAGTCCTATGGTGGTCTGATACTTTTGAACTACTTTATGCATGTTTATTTCCTCAAGTACCTTAATGCACGCATGCTGAATTTCGTCAGACACCATATTTCATCATGCATTTCAAATTCTTCATATCATACGTTAAATGCATGTATGAATTACAAGATATAGGGGGAGATCTCCATGATTTTACTCTATGATACGTCTCCAACGTATCTATAATTTTTGATTATTCCATGCTGTTATATTATCATTCTTGGATGTTTTACAATCATTTTATAGTCATTTTATATCATTTTTTGGTACTAACCTATTGACATAGTGCCAAGTGCCAGTTGCTGTTTTTTGCATTTTTTTTTACATCGCAGGAAATCAATACCAAACGGAGTCCAAAGGCAGCGAAACTTTTTGTGGATTTTTTTGGGACCAGAAGACATCCAGTGGGCCGGAGAAGCGCCTGGGGGGTGCTCCGAGGGGAGCACAACCCACCAGGGCGCGCCTGGAGGCCCAGGCGCGCCCTGGTGGGTTGTGCCCACCTCGGGTGCCCCCCGAACCGCCTCTTTGCTCTATAAATACCCCAATATTCCAGAAACCCTAGGGGAGTCGACGAAAATCAATCTCAGCCGCCGCAGAGTCCAGAACCACCAGATCCAATCTAGATACCATCATGGAGGGGTTCACCACTTCAATTGGTGCCTCTCCGATGATGCGTGAGTAGTTCTTTGTAGACCTACGGGTCCGTAGTTAGTAGCTAGATGGCTTCCTCTCTCTCTCTCTTGATCCTCAATACAATGGTCTCTTGGAGATCCATATGATGTAACTCTTTTTGCGGTGTGTTTGTTGGGATCCGATGAACTTTGAGTTTATGATCAGATCTATCTTTTTATCCATGAAGGTTATTTGAGTCTTCTTTGATCTCTTATATGCATGATTGCTTATAGCCTCGTATTTCTTCTCCGATATTTGGGTTTTGTTTGGCCAACTTGATCTATTTATCTTGCAATGGGAAGATGTGCTTTGTAGTGGGTTCGATCTTACGGTGCTTGATCCCAGTGACAGAAGGGGAACCGACACGTATGTATCGTTGCTACTAAGGATAAAACAATGGGGTCTATTTCTACATAAATAGATCTTTTCTACATCATGTCATCGTTCTTATTGCATTACTCTGTTGTTCCATGAACTTGATACACTAGATGCATGCTGGATAGCGGTCGATGTGTGGAGTAATAGTAGTAGATGCAGGCAGGAGTCGGTCTACTAATCTTGGACGTGATGCCTATATAATGATCATTGCCTAGATATCGTCATGATTATTTGAAGTTTTATCAATTGCCCAACAGTAATTTGTTCACCCACCGTTTGCTATTTTTCTCGAGAGAAGCCACTAGTGAAACCTACGGCCCCCGGGTCTCTTGTTTAATATATTTGTCTTTGCGATCTATTTTCCTTCGCTTTTATTTTCAGATCTATTAAACCAAAAATACAAAAATACCTTGCTGCACTTTATTTTATTTAGCGTTTGATCTATCAATATTTACTACTCTCTCACGTCCGTTTGCCAATTTTTGGCGCCGTTGCCCGAAAGGGATTGACAACCCCTTTTACACGTCGGGTTGCGAGTATTTGTTATTTGTGTGCAGGTGCTGTTTACGTAGTGTTGCTTGGTTCGATAACCTTGGTTTCATCACTGAGGGAAATACCTACCGCCGCTGTGCTGCATCATCCCTTCCTCTTTGGGGAAATACCGACGTAGCTTCAAGCCGCATCAAAAGGAATTTCTGGCACCGTTGTCGGGGAGGATCTTCAACATATACCAGGTTCCTAATCACAAATCTCATCTCCTCACAATTTACATTATTTGCCATTTGCCTCTTGTTTTCCTCTCCCCCACTTCACAAAAATTTGCCGTTTTATTCGCCCTCTTTTTCGCTCGCTGTTTTCTCATTTGCTTAAGTTCTCTTCTCTGTCGCCATGGCCGACCCTAAAAAGGGTAAGGGTTTTCTTCCGAGTTTTAATGCTTTGGATAGCCCCTCTGTCCTCTCTAAGCTCATAAACAATGATGCTATGGAAAGACTTACCGGGGTTGTTAAGGAAAATCTTAACAATTTTGATGAAGACGATCCCGAATTTTTTTGTTATTTACTTGATGAATCTTTGAAAGATGCTTGGGACAGGCTTTTGAGGATTCGAGCTAGCTATGTGCCCCAATATCAGATAGAGGTGTACTTGAAAAGTTTTTATGTTGGTTTACCTTCTTCCTTTAAGCAAGTTTTGGATTCTATATTTGAAAACGGTTTTCTTGGAGGGGATGCCATTGATACTTATGAAAAGATGAAAACAATATTTGGGCACCCCAAGGGAGAAAATGTTGAATCAACTACCCTTATGTGCTTTCATCAAAATGAAATAATCAAAGAGATGAAGGCTAGTTTAGATACGAATTTTCGTAACGTGCTTAATCTTTCTTATGCTATCAATGGTCATGTGCTTTCACAAAATAGGAATATAAAAGCCATTGATAAGAAATTTTCTCTTTGCTTTCAAAAGGACAAAGTTGACAACACTTAGATCCTTGCTTTATGCCTAGCTAGGGGCGTAAAACGATAGCGCTTGTTGGGAGGCAACCCAATGAATAATTATTTTTTTGCCTTTTGCTTTCTGTTCTTGAGTGTTAGCATAATAATGCTACTGTTATGATTGAGTTTTTTGTGTTTTAATTAGTGTTTGTGCCAAGTAAAGCCTTTAGGATTGATTTGGGTGATCGTTGATTTGATCTTGTTGGAAAACAGAAACTTTTGTGTCCAGTAAAACAATTTTGAAAATTCACAGCAGAGACAAAAAATTCTGAATTTTTTGACACAAGATTGATATACAAATTGCCTATGTTGTCCTAATTTTTCAGAATTTTTGGAGTTACATAAGTATTTGAAATATTCAGATTACTACAGACTGTTCTGTTTTAGACAGATTCTTTTTCTTTGCATTGTGTGCTTGTTTTAATGATTCTATGGTTTTCTTTGAAGAGTTTTTGCCATAGAAAAGTTGGAATACAGTAGATATAATGCAAGAATAAAATATGAATTGGTTTGCTACAGTACTTATAGTAGTCATTTGTTTTCTTATACTAACGGATCTCACGAAGGTTTTGTTGAGTTTTGTGTGATTGAAGTTTTCAAGTTTTGGGTGATTTTACGATGGATGAAGGAATAAGGAGTAAGAAGAGCCTAAGCTTGGGGATGCCCATGGCATCCCAAGCTATTATCCAAAGAGAAGCAAGCAACTAAGCTTGGGGATGCCCGAGTGGCATCCCCTCTTTCTTCTAACGACCATCGGTATTTTACTCGGAACTATATTTTTATTCGTCACATACTATGAGTTTTGCTTGGAGCGTCTTGTATGATATGAGTCTTTGCTTGTTTTGCTTTTTGTTTTAATTCTTGAATCCTTGCTGGACACACCTATTTGAGAGAGCCAAAATTATGCCATGACTTGTTAGAATTGCTCTCTATGCTTCATTTAAATCTTTATGAGCTATGGAATTGCTCTAGTGCTTCACTTATATCTTTTTGAGCACGGTGTGCTTTGTTATTTTTGAAGAAATGCTCTCATGCTTCACTTAGATTTATTTGGGAGTTAGTAATTTTTTAAAGAAATTCTCTCTTGCTTCACTTAAATTAATTTGAGAGAAAGAAGTATTATGCTCATGATCTTCACTTATATTTGTTTGAGCTTATCAAAAGCAACACATGAAAATTAGTTCCAAAGTGATAGATATCCAAGAAGGATATAATAAAAACTTTCATGAAGATCATTGGACAAAATAAACTTGATTCCTTGTAATAGTTTTGAGATATGATGATGTGATATGTGAGTTATGTTGATGAGTAATTGTGCTTTAGTAAGAATATTGGAGTTAAGGTTTGTGATTCCCTATGCAAGCACGAAAGTCAATAGTCATGCAATGAAATTATATCCTACTTCTAGTGCATTATTCGGTGTTAATTATGCTTAATGCTCACTTATGAGATTATTCGTTTTTTGGTTGGTTGCTTCTCAATCTTTTGCTAGCCTTCATTTTGCACTAAGTATGATCACTACTTGTGCATCCAAAACCCTTTAAACCAGTTTTGCTACATGATTCCACTATATCTACCTATATGCGGTATTCTTTTGCCGTTCTAAGAAAATTTGTATGTGCCATCTCTAATTTTCAAAATAAACTTCTCTTTTGTGTGTTCGTACCGCTCGCGAGGCGGTGAGGGGTGGCTAATATTTTCCATGCTAGATGTGTTATTCTCACGATGAGTGTTTATTCACTTGTCATTGTACGAGAGTAAGGCAAAGGTATTAGGGATGCCCAGTCCCGAAATGAAAAATGAATTTACTTTATGTTGTCAAATAATAAATTCCTTGGAAAGTGTTGGTATGGAGGCAACCCGTGGATACGGTTAGCCATGGAAAGTGAAAGTATGGTGGAAAAAGGAATAAACTTTATTTTCTGTTTGGGAACCGCCTATGATATATCTAGCATGGAAAGTGTTGGGAACTCTAAGTCGTTTTCGTTGGTGGGAAAAGCACACCTCCCAAAATGTTTTTATCTCTAAGTTTTTCGCTTTGAGCTCTGGCACCTCTACAAATCCCTACTTCCCTCTACGAAGGGCCTTTCTTTACTTTATGCAATTTTTATTTTAAATTTGAGTCTCCATCTTCTCTTATAAAGCACCAACTAGGAGGCACTATGATCGTACTTGAGCATTTGATGTAGTTAATATGAGAGTGTGTTTCATGAATGGATCAATGGTTGAGCATGATGGGCTAGGGATAACTTATTTTAGCGTTGATATTTTGAAAGACATAGTTGCTTGTTGATATGCTTGAGTATTTAAGTCATCATGTCAAAACTAGACTATTGCTTTGAATCATATAAAAGTTCAAATGTCCATGCTATAAAGGAAAGAATATGAGATGACACATTAGGCAGCATTCCACATAAAAAATTCTGTTTTATCATTTACCTACTCGAGGACGAGCAGGAATTAAGCTTGGGGATGCTGATACGTCTCCAATGTATCTATAATTTGTGATTGTTCCATGCTTTTATATTATCATTCTTGGATGTTTTACAATCATTTTATAGTCATTTTATATTATTTTTTGGTACTAACCTATTGACATAGTGCCAAGTGTCAGTTGCTGTTTTTTGCATGTTTTTTACATCGCAGGAAATCAATACCAAACGGAGTCCAAACACAGCGAAACTTTTTGTGGATTTTTTTTGGACCAGAAGACATCCAATGGGCCGGAGAAGTGCCTAGGGGGTGCTCTGAGGGGAGCACAACCCACCAGGGCGCGCCTGGAGGCCCAGGCGCGCCCTGGTGGGTTGTGCCCACCTCGGGTGCCCCCCGAACCGCCTCTTTACTCTATAAATACCCCAATATTCCAGAAACCCTAGGGGAGTCGACGAAAATCAATTCCAGCCGCCGCAGAGTCCAGAACCACCAGATCCAATCTAGACACCATCATGGAGGGGTTCACCACTTCCATTGGTGCCTCTCCGATGATGCGTGAGTAGTTCTTTGTAGACCTACGGGTCCGTAGTTAGTAGCTAGATGGCTTCCTCTCTCTCTCTCTTGATCCTCAATACAATGGTCTCTTGGAGATCCATATGATGTAACTCTTTTTGCGGTGTGTTTGTTGGGATCCGATGAACTTTGAGTTTATGATCAGATCTATCTTTTTATCCATGAAAGTTATTTGAGTCTTCTTTGATCTCTTATATGCATGATTGCTTATAGCCTCGTATTTCTTCTCTGATATTTGGGTTTTGTTTGGCCAACTTGATCTATTTATCTTGCAATGGGAAGAGGTGCTTCGTAGTGGGTTCGATCTTACGGTGCTTGATCCCAGTGACAGAAGGGGAACCGACACGTATGTATCGTTGCTACTAAGGATAAAACGATGGGGTCTATTTCTACATAAATAGATCTTGTCTCATCGTTTTTATTGCATTACTTCGTTTCTCCATGAACTTAATACACTAGATGCATGCTGGATAGCGGTCGATGTGTGGAGTAATAGTAGTAGATGCAGGCAGGAGTCGGTCTACTAATCTTGGACGTGATGCCTATATAATGATCATTGCCTGGATATCGTCATGATTATTTGAAGTTTTATCAATTGCCCAACAGTAATTTGTTCACCCACCGTTTGCTATTTTTCTCGAGAGAAGCCACTAGTGAAACCTACGGCCCCCGGGTCTCTTGTTTAATATATTTGTCTTTGCGATCTATTTTCCTTTGCTTTTATTTTCAGATCTATTAAACCAAAAATACAAAAATACCTTGCTGCACTTTATTTTATTTGGTGTTCGATCTATCAATATTTACTACTCTCTCACGTCCATTTGCCAATTTTTTGCGTCGTTGCCCGAAAGGGATTGACAACCCCTTTTACACGTCGGGTTGCGAGTATTTGTTATTTGTGTGCAGGTGCTATTTACATAGTGTTGCTTGGTTCTCCTACTAGTTCGATAACCTTGGTTTCATCACTGAGGGAAATACCTACCGCCGCTGTGCTGCATCATCCCTTCCTCTTTGGGGAAATTCCTTTTGATGCGGCTTGAAGCTACGTCGGTATTTCCCCAAAGAGGAAGGGATGATGCAGCACAGCGGCGGTAGGTATTTCCCTCAGTGATGAAACCAAGGTTATCGAACTAGTAGGAGAACCAAGCAACACTATGTAAATAGCACCTGCACACAAATAACAAATACTCGCAACCCGACGTGTAAAAGGGGTTGTCAATCCCTTTCGGGCAACGACGCAAAAAATTGGCAAATGGACGTGAGAGAGTAGTAAATATTGATAGATCGAACACCAAATAAAATAAAGTGCAGCAAGGTATTTTTGTATTTTTGGTTTAATAGATCTGAAAATAAAAGCAAAGGAAAATAGATCGCAAAGACAAATATATTAAACAAGAGACCCGGGGGCCGTAGGTTTCACTAGTGGCTTCTCTCGAGAAAAATAGCAAACGGTGGGTGAACAAATTACTGTTGGGCAATTGATAAAACTTCAAATAATCATGACGATATCCAGGCAATGATCATTATATAGGCATCACGTCCAAGATTAGTAGACCGACTCCTGCCTGCATCTACTACTATTACTCCACACATCGACCGCTATCCAGCATGCATCTAGTGTATTAAGTTCATGGAGAAACGAAGTAATGCAATAAAAACGATGAGACAAGATCTATTTATGTAGAAATAGACCCCATCGTTTTATCCTTAGTAGCAACGATACATACGTGTCGGTTCCCCTTCTGTCACTGGGATCAAGCACCGTAAGATCGAACCCACTACGAAGCACCTCTTCCCATTGCAAGATAAATAGATCAAGTTGGCCAAACAAAACCCAAATATCAGAGAAGAAATACGAGGCTATAAGCAATCATGCATATAAGAGATCAAAGAAGACTCAAATAACTTTCATGGATAAAAAGATAGATCTGATCATAAACTCAAAGTTCATCGGATCCCAACAAACACACCGCAAAAAGAGTTACATCATATGGATCTCCAAGAGACCATTGTATTGAGGATCAAGAGAGAGAGAGAGGAAGCCATCTAGCTACTAACTACGGACCCGTAGGTCTACAAAGAACTACTCACGCATCATCGGAGAGGCACCAATGGAAGTGGTGAACCCCTCCATGATGGTGTCTAGATTGGATCTGGTGGTTCTGGACTCTGCGGCGGCTGGAATTGATTTTCGTCGACTCCCCTAGGGTTTCTGGAATATTGGGGTATTTATAGAGTAAAGAGGCGGTTCGGGGGGCACCCGAGGTGGGCACAACCCACCAGGGCGCGCCTGGGCCTCCAGGCGCGCCCTGGTGGGTTGTGCTCCCCTCAGAGCACCCCCTAGGCACTTCTCCGGCCCATTGGATGTCTTCTGGTCCAAAAAAAATCCACAAAAAGTTTCGCTGTGTTTGGACTCCGTTTGGTATTGATTTCCTGCGATGTAAAAAACATGCAAAAAACAGCAACTGACACTTGGCACTATGTCAATAGGTTAGTACCAAAAAATAATATAAAATGACTATAAAATGATTGTAAAACATCCAAGAATGATAATATAAAAGCATGGAACAATCACAAATTATAGATACATTGGAGACGTATCAGCATCCCCAAGCTTAATTCCTGCTCGTCCTCGAGTAGGTAAATGATAAAACAGAATTTTTTATGTGGAATGCTGCCTAATGTGTCATCTCATATTCTTTCCTTTATAGCATGGACATTTGAACTTTTATATGATTCAAAGCAATAGTCTAGTTTTGACATGATGACTTAAATACTCAAGCATATCAACAAGCAACTATGTCTTTCAAAATATCAACGCTAAAATAAGTTATCCCTAGCCCATCATGCTCAACCATTGATCCATTCATGAAACACACTCTCATATTAACTACATCAAATGCTCAAGTACGATCATAGTGCCTCCTAGTTGGTGCTTTATAAGAGAAGATGGAGACTCAAATTTAAAATAAAAATTGCATAAAGTAAAGAAAGGCCCTTCGTAGAGGGAAGTAGGGATTTGTAGAGGTGCCAGAGCTCAAAGCGAAAAACTTAGAGATAAAAACATTTTGGGAGGTGTGCTTTTCCCACCAACGAAAACGACTTAGAGTTCCCAACACTTTCCATGCTAGATATATCATAGGCGGTTCCCAAACAGAAAATAAAGTTTATTCCTTTTTCCACCATACTTTCACTTTCCATGGCTAACCGTATCCACGGGTTGCCTCCATACCAACACTTTCCAAGGAATTTATTATTTGACAACATAAAGTAAATTCATTTTTCATTTCGGGACTGGGCATCCCTAATACCTTTGCCTTACTCTCGTACAATGACAAGTGAATAAACACTCATCGTGAGAATAACACATCTAGCATGGAAAATATTAGCCACCCCTCACCGCCTCGCGAGCGGTACGAACACACAAAAGAGAAGTTTATTTTGAAAATTAGAGATGGCACATACAAATTTTCTTAGAACGGCAAAAGAATACCGCATATAGGTAGATATAGTGGAATCATGTAGCAAAACTGGTTTAAAGGGTTTTGGATGCACAAGTAGTGATCATACTTAGTGCAAAATGAAGGCTAGCAAAAGATTGAGAAGCAACCAACCAAAAAACGAATAATCTCATAAGTGAGCATTAAGCATAATTAACACCGAATAATGCACTAGAAGTAGGATATAATTTCATTGCATGACTATTGACTTTCGTGCTTGCATAGGGAATCACAAACCTTAACTCCAATATTCTTACTAAAGCACAATTACTCATCAACATAACTCACATATCACATCATCATATCTCAAAACTATTACAAGGAATCAAGTTTATTTTGTCCAATGATCTTCATGAAAGTTTTTATTATATCCTTCTTGGATATCTATCACTTTGGAACTAATTTTCATGTGTTGCTTTTGATAAGCTCAAACAAATATAAGTGAAGATCATGAGCATAATACTTCTTTCTCTCAAATTAATTTAAGTGAAGCAAGAGAGAATTTCTTTAAAAAATTACTAACTCCCAAATAAATCTAAGTGAAGCATGAGAGCATTTCTTCAAAAATAACAAAGCACACCGTGCTCAAAAAGATATAAGTGAAGCACTAGAGCAATTCCATAGCTCATAAAGATTTAAATGAAGCATAGAGAGCAATTCTAACAAGTCATGGCATAATTTTGGCTCTCTCAAATAGGTGTGTCCAGCAAGGATTCAAGAATTAAAACAAAAAGCAAAACAAGCAAAGACTCATATCATACAAGACGCTCCAAGCAAAACTCATAGTATGTGACGAATAAAAATATAGTTCCGAGTAAAATACCGATGGTCGTTAGAAGAAAGAGGGGATGCCACTCGGGCATCCCCAAGCTTAGTTGCTTGCTTCTCTTTGGATAATAGCTTGGGATGCCATGGGCATCCCCAAGCTTAGGCTCTTCTTACTCCTTATTCCTTCATCCATCGTAAAATCACCCAAAACTTGAAAACTTCAATCACACAAAACTCAACAAAACCTTCGTGAGATCCGTTAGTATAAGAAAACAAATGACTACTATAAGTACTGTAGCAAACCAATTCATATTTTATTCTTGCATTATATCTACTGTATTCCAACTTTTCTATGGCAAAAACTCTTCAAAGAAAACCATAGAATCATTAAAACAAGCACACAATGCAAAGAAAAAGAATCTGTCTAAAACAGAACAGTCTGTAGTAATCTGAATATTTCAAATACTTATGTAACTCCAAAAATTCTGAAAAATTAGGACAACATAGGCAATTTGTATATCAATCTTGTGTCAAAAAATTCAGAATTTTTTGTCTCTGCTGTGAATTTTCAAAATTGTTTTACTGGACACAAAAGTTTCTGTTTTCCAACAAGATCAAATCAACGATCATCCCTTCCTCTTTGGGGAAATACCGACGTAGCTTCAAGCCGCATCATCCCTTCCTCTTTGGGGAAATACCGACGTAGCTTCAAATCAACGATCATCCCTTCCTCTTTGGGGAAATACCGACGTAGCTTCAAGCCGCATCACTCTACAATGTGCATTTGCAATCCAAATCAAATTCCTCAAATGTGCACATCTTCAGGGGGAGTTCTTCTATATCTTGCAGTCAAATTCCTCAATATCAGTATTTACACTTCATATGTTTTATCCCATTTGAAAACTTAACCTATTTGTCATCAATCACCAAAAAGGGGGAGATTGTAAGTGCATCTAGCGCCCCTTAGTGATTTTGGTGTATTGAAGACTTATAGGTTAAGGGACTAATGTGTTTGTGAGTGTACACAGGTTCTATAAGTCTATGAGGAGTTTGATATTTACGATGAAAGTCGACCCCTAAAAATGAATAACTTCATTTGAAGACTTTGGTTTTCTTGAAGACTTTGAAAATGAGGAAATTGGTGTGACCTTGAAGACTTTGATATTGATGCGAGGATTATGAAGCATGAAGACTTTTGTTTTTGTAGTTTTGTTTTCTCTTTCTTGAGTCTTAGGAAACATAATACTGTCAAAGGGGGTCGAGGTAAAACTAAGGAAAAGTTTCCAAGTGATGCTCATCTCAAAGCCTACACATACCCAATCCTTTCGAGTGAAGCCATTGGAAATCTCATACAATTCAGTCATTTTCTTTAGTGACAGAGACGAAGATCTTCTGTTCTCTGAGGAATTTGTTCTGACTAAGGAGTTAGGAATACGCCAGTGCAGATTGCCTACAAGTGAGGAACATGATAGCCCTGAGGAATTTGAGAGCTCAAATTTCCGACCGTTGATGTGCTACGCGCCAGCTGTCCCAAATATCTTATCCACCTAACGGTCATATCATTGAAGGGCATTTATGGCTTATCATGTTGGGCTGCTCCCAGGCTATAAATAGCCGCCCCCTACAACCACTAGCTGGTTGGCTGCTCCGAGAGAAACTGAGACTTGTCATTTAGAGCATCCTATCCTCCAAGGACTTTGAGAGAAAATCATCAGTGAGGAAAAACCCAAACCCAACACCTAAAACCCAAAGTGATTGAGCATCACTGAAGAGATTGTTCCTGTGTGGAACCGACGCTTGTTACCTTTGAGGACTGTGCATCCTCCAGACGGTTAGGCGTCATGGTCTAGAGCATCCAAGAGGAATTGTGGATCGCCGAGTGACCAAGTCTGTGAAGGTTTGGAAGTCACCTGTGAAGACTTGCCATGAGTGATTGGGCGAGGTCTGTGTGACCTTAGCACAAGGAGAATACGGTGAGGACTGTGTGTCCGGGACTGTGTCCTCAGGTTTAAATACCTAGCCGCTCCAACCAGACGTACAACTGTCACAGCAGTTGGAACTGGTCTACCAAATCATTGTCTTCACCGAGCTACTGGTTCTACTTCCTCAACCCTTTCATTTCCCCATTCATGTGTTGATGAAATTGATCGTTACTGTTTGAAGACTTTGACTGAAGACTTTCTCAATTTCCTCAATCCTATTTCTTCAGTCATCTAGTCTTTTGCCTGCTTATCATGTTTTCACGCCACATGTGCTCTGTGCTTGTTTCATATCATCATGATGACTGTGTTACTGCCATGTTATGCTTGCACCTGAGTACTTATTCCGCTGCTTGTAGTTCATCACTTAGCAAATTCCTCAAGTAGTATTTCCTCAGTGACGAATTTGTAAAAATCGCCTATTCACCCCCCCCTCTAGTCGATATAATGCACTTTCAATAATCCTTGATGAAAGATGTAACGACAGTACGTGCACGAGAAATGACAGGTTTAACTACGATGAGGGTAATGCAGCATGCAGACAAATGTAGTAGAACAAGACATAACATGGTGCATACAATGATCATGAGAGAATATAAGGGAAATGATGGTGACGAACAAAATAGGTGATGAGAATGAAACAGAGTGAGCACAGATACACGAGATGACAACAACCGAACGAAAAAGATCTAATAAACTATCGACACAGAGCACGAATAAAAATTGCTGAAGGAAATGCATTTAGAGTAGAATGAACTAGTGGTGCTCGATGGCGACAGAGATATTTGGTGGACCAGTTCACCCTTCTGCCAAAGGGCTACGTCTGGTTGGAGGGGCTGTGACTTAACACGACAGATAAACTCTCTTCACCCTATTCTCCTTCAACGCAGAGCTGATCAGACTCAGGTTGATTTCACTCATGGTAGATCCTTGTCGGCGATCTCCAAACCTTCGGTCGACCTTCGCGAACCACAATCACTCTTGGTTGCTGAAGATCTGGCTAGGTGAAGACAACAACTGTTCAACACTCTAAGCCGAAACCTATCCATCTAGAGAGTGCGGAGCTCTCAAGAGTAATAGGTACAAGAACTCTCACTCGGAACTACTGTGATGCTAAACCACTGTCTAAGCTTGGGCTCTTGGTTTTTCTCTCGGTGGATCTTAAATTCAAATCACTCGGAGAGGGGTTGCTCAAATCAATCTTCTCAGAAATCTCAAGCAGAGCAGCCAACGGACAATGTTGGAGCGGGGTGGCTATTTATAGCCGCAGCCTTCCCAGATTGGAAATGACCAAATTAGACATAGGGATCAGCCAATGGCCGAACGACACGAGTCCAACGGTCGAATTTGAGCACAATGGTAACATTGCTTGCGGAGGAAGAAATGCTAACTCCTTGGTCTGAGACAAATCTCTCGCACCGAAAAAGAACACAGTCTCTTGCTGACAAGTATTTGCTCGGAGCACAAAGAGATTTCTCTCGCAACTTTCATAGGTTTTGGCTAAGCATCACATCGGATCTAAGCATCGAGAACCTATACCCCTCTTAATAGTACGGAGGTCCTATGACTCAAAAGAATGAAAGAAGAACAACGAAATGAATACTATGTCTTCACTTTGTCTTCGACTTCCATCGCTGCAGTCAATTTCTTCAGACGCCAGTACCGAATCAAAATGCTTTGCTTCTGCAGTAAATTTTTGAGGGGTCGATTTCTTCACATCAATCTTCTCGACTATATGACTTTAACACATATAGCTCATTCCTCTTTTTAGCGCAGATATGCTTCGGTGAAGTTCCTCGAACTCAGCATTGGAGACAACATTCTCTTCGGTTGTGTATGGACTTTTTCTCTCTGTATGCACTAGCAAACAAATCAGTCCATACCTGTTTCTGTCAACAATATCCAAAACACAAGGTAGGCAGATATTGCACCAACAATCTCCCCCTTTTTGGACGATTGTTGACAAAACAGATCACATCGAAGGATAGATAATGAATGGAATGAAATGCGAAGAATAATGAAAGACGAGAGATAATTACGAAGATAAAATATTCTCCCCCTTAAGTTATGCTTCAGATCACAACGAACCTGAGGGAAACAATATTATTCTTCATATGAGTGTCATTGACAAAAGATCTTATACTTGAGTTCTTTCAATGTACTCGACGGTGTCTGAGGTGGTTCCTGTCACAAAATCTTCGAAGAAAATTTGATGTAAGATAAGCTTTGAGAGATTTGTGACAAAGTATATATCATGAAGGTTTTCTCATAGCACAATTTGAATCCACACGAGATGTAGTTTTCCTGCATGTTAGGTATTCGATGTAAACAGAGCAAGAAAGAAAACATAAGCAAGTTACTCGGAATGGATATGCTTCAGATGTGGTTTCCCTGCAATGCAGAAGATAATACAAGAGACACTTGCGAGGGAAAGACACTTTGTCAGTTGATTGTATGGCCTTCACGTAAGGCATAAAAGTTTAGACTGGCATTCTCTTCCTGCAAGGTTAGACAATAATAGATAATAATCGGCGCATATCCGATAGCAACAGTTATAGTTCATTTAGTACTTGAAGTACTTCTCCAATTTAGTATCATCACATGATGATTCTCTGTTCTTCTTCGAGGAGCAAATATGTTCCCTGTGATATGGATAATTATCGAAGATAATCGTTCACGAGAAAACACGTTTGATGGTACCTGCAAACAGATAGTATGAAGCAAATAGCATCGCAAGCGAGGGGGTTATTAACGTTACATGACGACCAAGTTTTTCAACACCACAAGCGGTGCGATAAGTTCATGAAGCAAATTGTTCGAGGGAAAACCAAAAAGCGAATGAAAACACCCAGCAAACCCTGATAAACTATTACTCGATGTAATTCTCTGCCTTTTTGTCAACAAGTGTCAAAAAGGAATGAGAAAACATACAAGGAACTACTCCGTGGGAGAATCCTCAGAATCAGAATTGAAACTACTCGAAGAATCAGAATCTGAAGAATAAGGAATGGTCGAGGCGGAAGTAGGAGTAGCAGCCTGGGCTTTGGAAGTCTTGGAGCGATGAACATCTGGCTTGTAGACAAGAGTACCGGTTGTATCTGCAATTTCATAATCATGATTGACAAACAACAGATCCGTTGAAGCATAACGTTGTGGGAGCACTGGAGTTTGTCTACGGATGCGCGGAACACCAAGCAAGTCCAGATAGTTATAATCTTTCATGATGCCCTTTTTGGCTAAATCCTTCCGAGTGTAATGCTTCCTTGGCAGAGTCCATGAATGCTTCTTTGCTTCCTTCTCATGAAGAAGAATTTGCCGAGTGTGATTGTGAAGCAGATTCAGCTCAGTCATTAACTCTAGTTTCTCCTTTCTGTCCAACTTGATGTGGCTTTCCAGTGTCTGCTGAGTGCGAACGCAGATCTCATAAAGAGATGGATTTTCTTCGCGAGGGATTTCAACCCTGGATTTCTTGACTTTCGGTACATTTTCAGAAGCAGATGCATTTGCAGCAGTGTCGACCAGTTCCTTCCCTTTTCCACTATTCTTCACAATGCGCAGGGTGTCACGAACTGGTGGCATGAAAGTCTTCGGGATATAAGCCCAGAAAAATTTCTCATTGGTGAGCTGCTCGATGGCGAACATAATCCAAGGAGCATGGGGCTTTAGAGACTAAGGGCTATCAGGTGCACATGCAAGATTTCGAATGCAAAGGTCAGGAATGTCAAACTTGATTCCTTGAGACATGGCCACAAGTGCATTTCCCACAATGCCTTTGATGGAGTTTGGCCTATTTGTTGACGTGATAGTATTGCACAGAATGTGAAATAGAACTTTGTTGTCATAAGCCAACTTCTTTGAATCGACATCAATGCATTCATCACCAACCATGGTGGGATCCATCAGTATGTGGAGCTGTGCTTCAGACACTTCCCAGAAATGCAGCCTGTGCTCTCTATCCTTCTCAAACTCAATATTTATCAAGGCCAGAAAATG
Source organism: Thinopyrum elongatum (assembly GCA_011799875.1). Taxonomy (NCBI): domain Eukaryota; kingdom Viridiplantae; phylum Streptophyta; class Magnoliopsida; order Poales; family Poaceae; genus Thinopyrum; species Thinopyrum elongatum. The sequence continues at coordinate 535,283,465 of CM022303.1, forward strand.
ATATGCCGAACATTTGATCCTTTCGCTGCCAGACATCCATTCAAGCGTCCAGGTTGAGGTATTTTCAAGCTCTCCTGAGATGTATAGTGTGGCATAAAACTGAAGGATAATCTCTTGGTTCCAGCCGTGATTGAAGCGCATGAATCCCTTCAGTAGAGCATGTTCAATATGCTCAATTGCATGATGGAAACAGGGCATTTTCTCAAGTTCAGCGAAGTCCAATATCTTGTGATTGAAAATTCTGTGCTTGCCAAACAAGATCCGAGCATAATAGACAGCTTGTTCTTCAGTCCAAAACCTCGGTGATAATGAAGTCATTTCTCCTTCATAAGGGCTGATCCCAAAGAATGCAAGCTTCGAGGAATGAAGCTGTTCATTGAATGCGGGGCCATTGGGGCCATACAGACCTGGAAACAGCAGAAAGGATACCTGGGGATTTTTCTGATATTCTTCATCATTGATTTCCATCGGCTGAACATCATCAGAAGCTAGCTCATTCTCATCGATAGGCTTAACTGGAGCAAGTGGCCTTTTTGCTTTCTCTGGAGCTGATGGCAAGGGAGCACTGGTTTGTCCTTCAATTTTCTTTGCTGGAACTCCTTCAGCGGCTTTTTCATTCTCAGGCACTAGGGCCTTATCTTTCGGTGCACTATCAACGGAGGGAGTAACGACAACTTTCTCGGATGCTTGTGTCACTACATTTTCTTCTTCTGGCTGCTGTGGTAAAACTGGTGGTACTACTGCTTGATCTTCTTCACCGTGAGCCATGGGCTCTTCCAATTTCTTTTCTTCCTGTTCTGGCTGTGAAGCCAAAGAACTAGGAGCAGGGTCAACCTCCATCTGGGTAGGGGCACCAGATGAGGAGACCGGGGTGGTATTTCCTCGGGAAGAAACTTGCTCCCCCTCAACTTTACCCTCCATGATGGATCCGAAGGGCTCGACATGACTTTCCTTCAAAGGCGATGAAACTGCCTTCTCCATCTCAATCTCTTCGTCAACTTTTTCTTCAGGAGCATGTTGCTTGGACATGACATTCTCTTCGTCAGGATTGACCAGATACATGTCCACCACATCAGATTCTTGAGCAACTGGGGTAGGAATGATAACTACCGCAGGCTCAGCTTGTTGCTCAGTTTCTTCCTCTGAACGAGGGGATGGTGGTATCTATTGCAGTGGGACACTTGAGTCAACAGGTGCAACAGTCGTTACAGATTGGACACGATGATCCTTAGCCTTCGGCTTGTTGGCTCTTGCGTGAGCTCTCTGACGCTTCTCTTCCTTTTCTCTTCATCGAGCAAGATCTGCTTGACGTTTGATCTCATCATTTCTACGATCACAAAGCTGAGAAACATCCATCTTCAGCTTAGAATGCCACTCAATCTTGTTGTTTCTCATAACAGTGAGGGCTTTGGTAATTTCAAGAATTCCCTTGTTCGCGTCTTTTCTTTCAGACTCAGATTTAGCATTCCTCCTCATTTGCTCAAGGAGTTTCTTGTCCTCGACAGCTTGATTGAGTTCCTTGGTGATTTCTCTCAGCTCATAGAAGTGCTTTGCTACCATCTTGGTAACATCTTCAGGCAGACCCAAACTTCTCAATTCAGCTGGATTTGCATCATAGGAAGCACCTTCAATGATGTCAAACATAAGATCAAAATCATATTCCTCTGTGGAAGCAGGAACAATTGTCTTGGCCTTCTTGGAAGCAGCAGCAACTTTTTCATTAGGTGGCAACTTTCTCTTCGCGGTAGGGGCAACAGAACCCGAAGGTTTATCTGATGCCACAGTAGCAAGCCTTGGTGACGATCTCAATGGAGGCGAAACCTTTGCTGGAGAGGGAGTTTGGTACGCCTTATCAAGCAGAGCTCTTTTATCGTACATGGGAATTTCTTCGCCAACATTATCATCAGAGGAATCATCAGATGAGGCAGATGCTGCCTTCCTTGACTTTCTGGCAACAGACTTCTTCTTCGAAGCTCGAGGAGAAATAGACTTCCTCTTGTTCTTTTCTTTTCGGGAAGACGCCCTTTCCTTCTTCTCTTGCACATCTTGTTGAGTTAACTCAACATTTCATTATTCCACCTGATTCTTCTTCGCGACTCTTGCCTCATGCTTGGCCTTGGCCTTTTCCCTCTTTGCAACCTCCTCGGGAAAATCAGCAATCGCCTTTAAGGAATCAGCATGAGCATTGGGAGGAGGAGCTGGCCTTACTTTTTCATCCTCCTGTCCAAGGCAGCCCTCTACAATGCAGTCATTCCAGGGAGGAGTGAATGCAAACAGAATCTGATATTTTCTTCGGACGTTCTCATAGTTGAACCACTTCTTAGCCCAGTGACAGCGAATCTTCTGCAGCTTGTTGTTTCTTTCTTGGGCAGTTTCTACTCCAGGTGGAGTTTTGTAAGTTTCAGGGTCAGACATTTCAGCCGCAGTGTTCCTCTCTCTACTGCGACCACCCTTCTTAGGATTTCCATCAGAGAACAGGGTCTTGGAGTTAGTGACTAGCTCATTCTCTGGCTAACTGTGAGCTGAGGGAATATCATCGTCTTCTTCAGCAGATTTTGATTCAGGCTTCTTCTTCGGGGCTTTTGGTGGCTTGGCTAATTTTCTTTCAGTCACCTTTGCTTTATCAGCCACACGCGGCTGCTGTGGAATTTCTTCCACAGACCCAGAATGCTCTTCCAAACTATTTGCCATGACACTCCTGAGAGAAAACAAAAGTGCGAGAGAAAACAAGAAGAAGTCACAAACATGCACAGAAGCATTTTGACCCAAAACAGATAATTTTCGGAAACAGCACGGAACCCATGGCATACGCTTTGGAAGATATCGTCGAGAGAATTGCAATATGCCCTAAGACAGAATAACAACTCTTCTAATCTTTCGATGTATACCATAAGAACCCTAGATCCAAACAGACTGGTACGAGGAACTTCTACAAACCATACAAGTCATGACTTGGTGAAGCCTAAAGATCTACCGCAAGAAAATAAAACAAGATAAATGGCGTCGGGACGAACAACCCTAGAACAGAAGAGGAAGAGGGCTAGTTCCAGATCTGTACACCCTAACTTGGCAATACAGATCAACTACGGCAGCGCGGGAGAGAAGAAGTACCGCACTAGCGTGACCAACGGTGACGGGGCTTCGCCGGAGTTGCACGGCAAGGCTCGTCGTCGACGCTGCTTCGATCTCGGGTTCAGACGGAGAGCAAGAGGAGAGGTTTGAGGCCGAACAAAGAAAGAACTTAAGGAGGAAGAAGCCTGGAGAGGGGGTGTATATAGCTCGAGGGCAAAACCGCTCACTCCGAGATCTACGGCCGAAAAACCAGGGACGTTCCACAATCAATGGATGAGATCATGAATGTGAGATCGTGGACATGTGTCAGACGTTTCCTGCGAAAATCTCGGTAACTGAACAGAATGCCGAAAGGTTTGAGGAAGCGCAAGTGCCAAAACAGATGAAATTTTGAAGTTGATTTCATTCACGACCAAGGACGTCGGATTGAAATTACCTTCAGATCAAGTTGCATGTATATGACGAAAAAGAACCGAGTAAGAATCAAAGAAGAAACTGACTAAAAACATAAAACCAAATGAAAGAAAAACACAAAACACAAACACTACGAATGAAAACACTGAGTATTAAGCACCAACAATAATTGATCTTAGGGCTTATGATAAACATGAGATATCCCTGAGAGAATTCCCTGCATGAGATGGTTAGTTCTTCTTCACAACCCACACTTGCGTGGGAGGTGAGAACCTCATTTGCTTAGGCTGAATGAGGGTATTTCTTCGGTGAGGACTACGAGACACCTCTGCACTTTGATAATAATCATATGAATAGGTATTGAAGTTATTTCCCGATACATGAATGTAATGATTTGAAGATGTACACATGTACTCCTTCTGAGGCAGGGTAGGTGTTGGGAAACGTTGCATGGAAAACAAAAAAATTTCTATGCACATGCAAGATCTATCAAGGAGATGCATAGCAACGAGAGGGGAGAGTGTGTCTATGTACCCTTGTAGACCGTAAGCGGAAGCGTTTAGTAACGCGGTTGATGCCGTCGAACTTTTTCGCGCTCCAACCGATCAAGTACCGAACGTACGGCACCTCCGCGTTCAGCACATGTTCAGCTCGGTGACGTCCTCCGCCTTCTTGATCCAGCAAGACGGTGAGGTAGTGGATGAGTTCCGGCAGCACGACGGTGTGGTGACGATGATGGTGAAGCTATCTACGCAGGGCTTCGCCGAAGCACTACGAAAATATGACCGGGGGTGTAAACGGTGGAGGGGGGCGCCGCACACGGCTAAACAATTGTTGTGGTTGTGCTAGGCGCACCCCTCCCACATATATATAGGTGGCAAGGAGGAGGGAGCAGCCAGGAAGCGCCCCCAAGTAGGCCGAATCCTACTTGGGGTCCCTCCCAAGTGGTGCCCCCCCCCCTACCATATTTGTCGGAGGGGGGAAGGAAAGGGGGAAGAGGGAAGGAAAGGGGAGACCGAATTCCCCCTTTCCTTTCCCCCACTTGGGCGGCTAACATGGGGGGTGCGCCAACCCCTTGTGGGCTGGTGTGCTCCCATCTAATGGCCCAATAGGCCCACTATTCTCCCGGGGGTGTCGGATACACCCTCCGGTACTCCGATGACTACCCGGTACACTCCGAAACACTTCCGGTGTCCGAATACCATCGTCCTATATATCAATCTTTACCTCTCGACCATTTTGAGACTCCTCGTCATGTCTGTGATCTCATCCGGGACTCCGAACAATATTCGGTCACCAAATCATATAACTCATATAACACTATATCGTCAACGAACGTTAAGCGTGCGGACCCTATGGGTTCGAGAACTATGTAGACATGACCGAGACACCTCTCCGGTCAATAACCAATAGCGGAACCTGGATGCCCATATTGGTTTCTACATATTCTACGAAGATCTTTATCGATCGAACCGTTATGACAACATGCGTAATTCCCTTTGTCCATCGGTATGTTACTTGCCCGAGATTCGATCGTCGGTATCTTCATACCTAGTTCAATCTCGTTACCGGCAAGTCTCTTTACTCGTTCCGTAATACATCACCTCGTAACGAACTCCTTAGTCATTTGCTTGCAAGCTTATGATGTGTATTACCGAGAGGGCCCAAAGATACCTCTTCGATACTCGGAGTGACAAATCCTAATCTCGATCTATGCCAACGCAACAAACACCTTCGGAGATACCTGTAGAGCATCTTTATAATCACCCAGTTACGTTGTGATGTTTGATAGCACACAAGGCATTCCTCCGGTATTTGGGAGTTGCATAATCTCATAGTCGAAGGAATATGTATTTGACATGAAGAAAGCAATAGCAATAAATTGAACGATCATTATGCTAAGCTAACAAATGGGTCTTGTCCATCACATCATTCTCCTAACGATGTGATCCCGTTATCAAATGACAACACATGTCTATGGTTAGGAAACCTCAACCATCTTTGATCAGCGAGCTAGTCTAGTAGAGGCTTACTAGGGACACGGTATTTGTTTATGTATTCACACATGTATTTAAGTTTCCGATTAATACAATTCTAGCATGAATAATAAACCTTTATCATGAATAAGGAAATATAAAATAACAACTTTATTATTGTCTCTAGGGCATATTTCCTTCAGTCTCCCACTTGCACTAGAGTCAATAATCTAGATTACATTGTAATGAATCTAACACCCATGGAGTCTTGGTGCTGATCATATTTTGCTCGTGGAAGAGGCTTAGTCAACGGGTCTGCCACATTCAGATCCGTATGTATTTTGCAAATCTCTATGTCTCCATCCTTGACCTTTTCACGAATGGAGTTGAAGCGTCTCTTGATGTGTTTGGTTCTCTTGTGAAACCTGGATTCCTTCGCCAAGGCAATTGCTCCAGTGTTGTCACAAAAGATTTTCATTGGACCCGATGCACTAGGTATTACACCTAGATCGGATATGAACTCCTTCATGCACTGCTTCCAAAGCAGCTATGTACTCCGTTTCACACGTAGATCCCGCCACGACGCTCTGCTTGGAACTGCACCAACTGACAGCTCCACCATTCAATATAAATACGTATCCGGTTTGTGACTTAGAGTCATCCGGATTAGTGTCAAAGCTAGCATCGACGTAACCATTTATGACGAGCTCTTCGTCACCTCCATAAACGAGAAACATATCATTGGTCCTTTTCAGGTACTTCAGGATGTTCTTGACCATTGTTCAGTGATCCACTCCTGGATTACTTTGGTACCTCCCTGCCAAATTTATGGCAAGGCACACATCAGGTCTGGTACACAGCATAGCATACATGATAGAACCTATAGCTGAGGCATAGGGAATGACTTTCATTCTCTCTCTATCTTCTGCAGTGGTCGGGCTTTGAGTCTGACTCAATTTCACACCTTGTAACACAGGCAAGAACCCTTTCTTTGACTGATCCATTTTGAACTTCTTCAAAACTTTATCAAGGTATGTGCTTTGTGAAAGTCCTATTAGGCGTCTCGATCTATCCCTATAGATCTTGATGCCCAATATATAAGCAGCTTCACCGAGGTCTTTCATTGAAAAATTCTTATTCAAGTATCCTTTTATGCTATCCGTAAATTCTATATCATTTCCAATCAATAATATGTCATCCACATATAATATTAGAAATGCTACAGAACTCCCACTCACTTTCTTGTAAATACAAGCTTCGCCGTAAGTCTGTATAAGAGCTCCCACTCACTTTCTTGTAAATACAGGCTTCGCCGTAAGTCTGTATAAAACCATATGCTTTGATCACCTCATCAAAGCGTATATTCCAACTCCGAGATGCTTGCACCAGTCCATAGATGGATCGCTGGAGCTTGCACACTTTGTTAGCACCTTTAGGATTGACAAAACCTTCTGGTTGCATCATATACAACTCTTCTTTAAGAAATCCATTAAGGAATGCAGTTTTGACGTCCATTTGCCAGATTTCATAATCATAAAATGCGGCAATTGCTAACATGATTCGGACGGACTTAAGCATCGCTACGGGTGAGAAAGATGCATCGTAGTCAACCCCTTGAACTTGTCGAAAACATTTCGCGACAAGTCGAGCTTTGTAGACAGTAACATTGCCATCAGCGTCAGTCTTCTTCTTGAAGATCCATTTATTTTCTATGGCTTTCCAATCATCGGGCAAGTCCACCAAAGTCCATACTTTGTTTTCAGACATGGATTCTATCTCAGATTTCATGGCCTCAAGCCATCTGTCGGAATCTAGGCTCATCATAGCTTCTTCATAGTTCGTAGGTTCGCCTTGGTCTAATAACATGACTTCCAGGACAGGATTACCGTACCGCTCTGGTGTGGATCGTGCTCTGGTTGACCTACGAGGTTCAGTAGCAACTTGATCTGAAGTTTCATGATCATTATCATTTGCTTCCTCTCTAGTTGGTGTAGGCATCACGGGAATGGATTTCTCTGATGTTCTACTTTCCAATTCGAGAGAAGGTACAATTACCCCATCAAGTTCTACTTTCCTCCCACTCCCTTCTTTCAAGAGAAACTCCTTCTCTACAAAGGATCCATTCTTAGCAACAAAGATCTTGCCTTCGGATATGTGATAGAAGGTGTACCCAATTGTTTCCTTAGGGTATACTATGAAGACGCACTTCTCCGATTTGGGTTCAAGCTTATCAGGTTGAAGCCTTTTGACATAAGTGTCCCAACCCCAAACTTTAAGAAACGACAGCTTAGGTTTCTTGCCAAACCATAGTTCATACGGTGTCATCTCAACGGATTTAGATGGTGCCCTATTTAACGTGAATGCGACTGTCTCTAATGCATAACCCCAAAACGATAGTGGTAAATCTGTAAGAGACATCATAGAACGCACCATATCTAATAAAGTACGGTTACGACGTTCGGACACACCATTACGCTGTGGTGTTCCAAGTGGCGTGAGTTGTGAAACTATTCCACATTGTTTTAAATGAAGGCCAAACTCGTAACTCAAATATTCGCCTCCGTGATCAGATCGTAGAAACTTTATTTTCTTGTTACAATGATTCTCCACTTCACTCTGAAATTCTTTGAACTTTTCAAATGTTTTAGACTTGTGTTTCATTAGGTAGATATACACATACCTACTCAAATCATCTGTGAAGGTCAGAAAATAACGATACCCGCCTCGTGCCTCAACACTCATCGGACCGCATACATCGGTATGTATTATTTCCAATAAGTCATTAGCTCGCTCCATTGTTCCGGGAGAACGGACTTTTAGTCATCTTGCCCATGAGGCATGGTTCGCAAGTATCAAATGATTCATAATCAAGTGATTACAAAAGTCCATCTGCATGGAGTTTCTTCATGCGCTTTACACCAATATGACCTAATCGGCAGTGCCACAAATATGTTGCACTATCATTATCAACTTCGCATCTTTTGGCATCAATATTATGAATATGTGTATCACTACAATCGAGATTCAACAAGAATAGACCACTCTTCAAGGGTGCATGACCATAAAAGATATTATTCATATAAATAGAACAACCATTATTCTCTGACTTAAATGAATAACCGTCTCGCACTAAACAAGATCCAGATATAATGTTCATGCTCAACGCGGACACCAAATAACAATTATTGAGGTCTAGCTAATCCCGAAGGTAGATGTAGAGGTAGCGTGCCGACGGTGATCACATCGACCTTGGAACCATTCCCGATGCGCATCGTCACCTCGTCCTTAGCCAATCTTCGTTTATTTCGTAGCTCCTGTTTCGAGTTACAAATATGAGCAACCGAACCAGTATCAAATACCCAGGCGCTGCTACGAGCATTAGTAAGGTACACATCAATAACATGTATATTGAATATACCTTTCTTCACTTTGCCATCCTTCTTATCCGCCAAGTATTTGGGGCACTTCCGCTTCCAATGACCATTCCCTTTGCAGTAGAAGCACTCAGTTTCAGGGTTTGGTCCAGCTTTGGGCTTCTTCCCAGGGGTGGCAACTTGCTTGCCATTCTTCTTGAAGTTCCCTTTCTTTCCCTTGCCCTTTTTCTTGAAACTAGTGGTCTTGTTAACCATCAACACTTGATGCTCCTTCTTGATTTCTGCCTCCGCGGCCTTAAGCATTGCGAAGAGCTTAGGAATCGTTTTATTCATCCCTTGCATATTATAGATCATCACGAAGCCTTTGTAGCTTGGTGACAGTGATTGAAGAACTCTGTCAATAACACTATCAACTGGAAGATCAACTCCGAGCTGAGTCAAGTGGTTATGATACCCAGACATTTTGAGTATGTGTTCACTGACAGAACTGTTCTCCTCCATCTTGCAGCTATAGAACTTGTTGGAGACTTCATATCTCTCAACCCGGGCATTTGCTTGAAATATTAACTTCAACTCCTGGAACATCTCATATGCTCCATGATGTTCAAAACGTCTTTGAAGTCCAGGTTCTAAGCCGTAAAGCATGGCACACTAAACTATTGAGTAGTCATCAGATCGAGCTTGCCAGACGTTCATAACATCTGCATCAACTCATGCAGCAGGCCTGTCACCCAACGGTGCATCAAGGACATAATTCTTCTATGCAGCAATAAGGATAATCCTTAAGTTACGGACCCAGTCCGTGTAGTTGCTACCATCATCTTTCAACTTAGCTTTCTCTAGGAACACATTAAAATTCAGGGGAACGGTAGCTCGGGCCATTGATCTACAACATAGATATGCAAAACTATAAGACTAAGTTCCTGATAAATTAAGTTCAATTAATCAAATTACTAATGAACTACCACTTAAATAAACATCCCTCAAGTTATCTAAGTGATACGTGATCCAAATCAACTAACCCATGTCCGATCATCACGTGAGATGGGGTAGTCTTCAATGGTGAACATCTGTATGTTGATCATATCTACTATATGACTCACATTCGACCTTTCGGTCTCTAGTGTTCCGAGACCATGTCTGTACATGCTAGGCTCGTCAAGTTTAACCCAAGTATTCTGCATGTGCAAAACTGTCTTACACCCGTTGTATGTGAATGTAGAGTCTATCACACCCGATCATCACGAGTTGCTTCGAAACGATGAACTTTGGCAACGGTGCATACTCGGGGAGAACACTTTTATCTTGAAATTTAGTGAAGGGATCATCTTATAATGCTACCGCCGTTCTAAGCAAAATAAGATGCATAAAGGATAAACATCACATGCAATCAAAATATGTGACATGATATGGCCATCATCATCTTGTGCTTTTGATCTCCATCTCCAAAGCATCGTCATGATCTCCATCGTCACCGGCTTGACACCTTGATCTCCATCGTTGCGTCGGGGTCATCTCGCCAACTATTGCTAACGCATAGCGATAAAGTAAAGCAATTACAAGGCGTTTGCACTTCATACAATAAAGAGACAACCCTAAGGCTCCTGCCGGTTTTCGATATTACAAAACATGATCATCTCATACATCAACATATATCACATCACGTCTTGACCATATCACATCACAACATGCCCTGCAAAAACAAGTTAGACGTCCTCTACTTTGTTGTTGCAAGTTTTACGTGGCTGCTACGGGCTTCTAGCAAGAACCGTTCTTACCTACAGCAAAAACCACAACGGTGATTTATCAAGTTTGTTGTTTTAACCTTCTTCAAGGACCGGCCGCAGTCAAATTCAATTCAACTAAAGTAGGAGAAACAGATACCCGCCAGCCACCTTTATGCAAAACTAGTTGCATGTCTGTCGGTGGAACCGGTCTCATGTGCGTGGACATGTAAGGTTGGTCCGGGCCGCTTCATCCCACAATACCGCCGAATCAAAATAATACATTGGTGGTAAGCAGTATGACTATCACTGCCCACAACTCTTTGTGTTCTACTCGTGCATATCATCTACGCATAGACCTGGCTCGGATGCCACTATTGGGAAACGTTGCATCGAAAACAAAAAATTTCTACGCACACGCAAGATCTATCAAGGAGATGCATAGCAACGAGAGGGGAGAGTGTGTCTACGTACCCTCGTAGACCGTAAGCGGAAGCGTTTAGTAACGTGGTTGACGTAGTCGAACTTCTTCGCGCTCCAACCGATCAAGTACCGAATGTACGGCACCTCCGAGTTCAGCACACGTTCAGCTCGGTGACGTCCTCCACCTTCTTGATCCAGCAAGATGGCGAGGTAGTGGATGAGTTCCGGCAGCACGACGGCATGGTGACGGTGATGGTGAAGCTATCTCCGCAGGGCTTCGCCTAAGCACTACGAAAATATGACCGGGGGTGTAAACGGTGAAGGGGGCGCCGCACACAGCTAAGCAATTGTCGTGGTTGTGCTAGGCGCCCCCCTCCCACATATATATAGGTGGGGGGGAGGAGGGAGCAGCCAGGAGGCACCCCCAAGTAGGCCGAATCCTACTTGGGGTCCCTCCCAAGTGGCGCCCCCCCCCCCCCCCACCATATTTGTTGGAGGGGGGAAGGAAAGGGGGAAGAGGGAAGGAAGGGGGAGGCCGAATCCCCCCCTTTCCTTTCCCCCACTTGGGAGGCTGCCATGCGGGGTGCACCAGCCCCTTGTGGGCTGGTGTGCTCCCCTCTAAAGGCCCAATAGGCCCACTATTCTCTCGGGGGTTTCCGGTACCCCCTCCGGTACTCCGATGACTACCCGGTACACTCCGAAACATTTCCGGTGTCCGAATACCATCGTCCTATATATCAATCTTTACCTCTCGACCATTTCAAGACTCCTCATCATGTCCATGATCTCATCCGGGACTCCGAACAACATTTGGTCACCAAATCATATAACTCATATAACACTATATCGTCAACGAACGTTAAGCGTGCGAACCCTATGGGTTCGAGAACTATATAGACATGACCGAGACACCTCTCTGGTCAATAACCAATAGCGGAACCTGGATGCCCATATTGGTTCCTACATATTCTACGAAGATCTTTATCAGTCGAATCGTTATGACAACATGCGTAATTCCCTTTATCCATCTGTATGTTACTTGCCCGAGATTCGATCATCGGTATCTTCATACCTAGTTCAATCTCGTTACCGGCAAGTCTCTTTACTCGTTCCGTAATACATCACCTCGTAACTAACTCCTTAGTCATTTGCTTGCAAGCTTATGATGTGTATTACCGAGAGGGCCCAGAGATACCTCTCTGATACTCGGAGTGACAAATCCTAATCTCGATCTATGCCAACTCAACAAACACCTTCGGAGATACCTGTAGAGCATCTTTATAATCACCCAGTTACGTTGTGACATTTGATAGCACACAAGGCATTCCTCCGGTATTCGGGAGTTGCATAATCTCATAGTCGAAGGAATGTGTATTTGACATGAAGAAAGCAATAGCAATAAACTGAACGATCATTATGCTAAGCTAACGGATGGGTCTTGTGCATCACATCATTCTCCTAATGATGTGATCCCGTTATCAAATGACAACACATGTCTATGGTAAGGAAACCTTAACCATCGTTGATCAACGAGCTAGTCTAGTAGAGGCTTACTAGGGACACGGTATTTGTTTATGTATTCACACATGTATTTAAGTTTCCGATCAATACAATTCTAGCATGAATAATAAACCTTTATCATGAATAAGGAAATATAAAATAACAACTTTATTATTGCCTCTAGGGCATATTTCCTTCAGTAGGATGATAATCATTCGAGAATGATACTCATGCAGACTGAGAATGATAACTACTTCTTCGTCGAGAGTTATCCTGCACAGTCAGGTTAGCAGTGACAGACAAATTTTCGACAATGCACTTCTTTACCCAGATTTGCTTCTTGGGTGAACCTGTCCTGCAGTTAGTTCCAACATATCGAGCGAAAACCTTACCATTCTGTTGTTTGAAGATTTTGTAATTTGAGTCATTAGACTTGTCAGTATCAACATAAATGGGTGAATAATAACCAGTTAGAGTTTCAGGTTCGAGGGTTTTACTCTTTGCACGAACTCAAGTTGTTCGAGGATACTGCTCGGGAGTCCAATAGGATCCATCCACATTAAGTTTCTTTTCAAAACCTAATCCATCCTTCTGAGGGTTTTTGTGCAGTATGGACTTCTTGAGGACATCACATAGGGTTTGATGCCCTTTTAGGCTCCTTAGCATTCCAGTCTCAAGTAAGCCCTTTAACCTGCAATTTTCTTCAGTAATAGTAGCAAAATCCTCAGAAGAGGGGTTAGTAGTACTAATTTCAGAAGTAGCAATATTCTCTATGATAGCATTAGAGGTTTCAGCATGAGAATCAGCATTGCTACGTTCTAAGCATTTTAAGCATGGAGGTACAAAATCTTCAGGAAGTCGAACAGATTGCTCGGCGAAGAAAGAAGCTTTCTCTACTACCAGCTCGTTATGAGATTCTTTCAGTGACACGAGTTCTTGATTCCTGTTAAGGAGTTCATTTGATAAACACTCGTAGTCAACTGTAAGTGAGTCATATCGATTGGTAAGATCATCAACAGTTGATGAAAAAGCATCTTGCTCTTCGATCAACTTTTGATTTTTCTCCATCTCTTCGACTAGTAATCCTTCAGTTTTCCAAAGATTTCTCTCAAGCATTTCAAGTTCATCATGTTGGGATTTAGCAATCTTGACCAGCTTGGCATAAGAAATATATTCAGGTGAATATTCATTCATGGATCTTTGGTGTTTTGCAGATACCTGATCCTTTGATGATTTTGCCATGAGACAGAAGGCGATTGGTTCATAATCGCTTGAATCATCATCACTTGACACATCATCATCAGCATCTGATTCGCTGAAATTCTTCGATGATTCAATGGCAACATATGCATTGCTTCTCCCAACCCTTCTGTTAAGCTCTTCTTCTTCAGAGTCTGATTCAGATGTGTCATCTTCTAAATCAATAGTCATTTCAGCACATACTCTGTTCAGTTGTGATATCTTTCTCATATTTGATTCGACGGTAGCTCTGGCTTTCACATCAGTGACTGGTCTCGTCGAAGAAGATGAACAAGACTCATTTGTCTTCGAGAGGTTAGTATGAGGATTAACCCGTGTGAATCCATTGTCGTGATGATATTTCCATCTTTTGCTCAACATACTGTCCCAGCCCGGACAGTCAGCTATGACATGACCGAATTGTTTGCACTTGAAGCACTTCATGTCTTTCGGAGGTAGCTGTCTTGATGGATTAGGCATGTCATCTTCATCATTATTCGCAAGGTATAAGTTTTGTCTTCTGAGATCACTTAGTCTTTGTGTGAGCATTTCCAATTCTCTTGTGATGGTATGTTGATTTTCGACATCTTCTTCTTCCTGTGAGCTGCCATAGTGTGAGAGGATTTCTCCTTCACCTTCTGAAGAAGATTTTTGATCTGCATTTTCCAGTTCCATCTTTTCTTCATGAATTGACAGCAGTATCATGACCTCAACATAGTGAAGCTCTTCATAGTCTGGTCTTTGCTTGATTTCAGCTATAATGGGATCGAAGGATTCATCAAGAGCGCTCAGAAGCTTGTTGACTACATCACTATCGGTGATATCAATTACTCCTCGTTGATGTAATCTTTCGACAATGTTTGTCAATCGATCAGTGAGTTCCATAGCACTTTCTTTACGAAAGCTTCTGAATCAAGTGAACATGGCACAAAGCATTTGAATGTGAGGATCTGATCTGGCAACAAATTCTTCATGAGCATTGTTGATAGCATCCGATATCTGCTTTGCAGTGTTGCCTTTGGAACCGAAAGAAAATGTCTTTTGATAGACTGCTACAGATGATATCTTTTGCTTGAGCATCCAATTGTAGATTTGCTTTATCATCGGTGTTGAGATTGTTCGGTTGCTGAATGGTGTAGCCATCTTCCACAATCTGCCACAGATCATAGTTGATAGCTTGAATTCTGATTCTCATTCATTCCTTCCAGTACAGATAGTCATTTCCATCAAAGATAGGAAACCTTTCAGAGTGCGAGGATCTACCTGCATACGACATACTCAAAACTCCAAGGACGTTAGACCTTTAATAAACAGAGACAGGGAGTACCTGCTCTGATACCAATTATTAGGACCGAGAGTATATCGACCAGAGGGGGGGTGATTGGGAGATTCAAAATTTCTTTTGAAAGTATTGAAACTTATCCCAATCATAGCAGCGGAATAGAGTATCGAAGGAAATAAACTAAACCAATCTTCTTTGTTAGAAGCATAATCCTCGATGAAAGATGTAACGACAGTACATGCACGAGAAATGACAGGTTTAACTACGATGAGGGTAATGCAGCATGCAAACAAATGTAGTAGAACAAGACATAACATGGTGCATACAATGATCACGAGAGAATATAACGGAAATGATGGTGACGAACAAAACAGGTGATGAGAATGAAACAGAGTGAGCACAGATACACGAGATGACAACAACTGAACGAAAAAGATCTAATAAACTATCGGCACAGAGCACGAATAAAAACTGCTGAAGAAATGCAGTTAGAGTAGAATAAACCAGTGGTGCTCGATGGCGACAGAGAGATTTGGTAGACCAGTTCACCCTTCTGCCAAAGGGCTACGTCTGGTTGGAGGGGCTGTGACTTAACACGGAAGATAAACTCTCTTCACACTATTCTCCTTCAACGCAGAGCTGATCAGACTCAGGTTGATTTCACTCGTGGTAGATCCTTGTCGGCGATCTCCAAACCTTTGGTCGACCTTCGCGAACCACAACCACTCTTGGTTGCTGAAGATCTGGCTCGGTGAAGACAACAACTCTTCAATACTCGAAGCCGAAACCTATCCGTCTAGAGAGTGCGGAGCTCTCAAGAGTGATAGGTACAAGAACTCTCACTCGGAACTACTGTGATGCTAAACCATTGTCTAAGCTTGGGCTCTTGGTTTTTCTCTCGGTGGATCTTAAACTCAAATCACTCGGAGAGGGGTTGCTCAAATCAATCTTCTCAGAAATCTCAAGCAAAGCAGCCAACGGACAACGTTGGAACGGGGTGGCTATTTATAGCCGCAGCCTTCCAAGATGGGAAATGACCAAATTAGACATAGGGATCAGCCAATGGCCGAACGACACGAGTCCAACGGTCGGATTTGAGCACAACGGTAACATTGCTTGCGGAGGAAGAAATACTAACTCCTCGGTCTGAGACAAATCTCTCACAGCGAAGAAGAACACGGTCTCTTGCTGACAAGTATTTGCTCGGAGCACAAAGAGATTTCTCTCGCAACTTTCATAGGTTTTGGCTAAGCATCACAGCGGATCTAAGCATCGAGAATCTATACCCCTCTTAATAGTACGGAGGTCCTATGACTCAAAAGAATGAAAGAAGAACAACTAAATGAATACTATATCTTCACTTTGTCTTCGACTTCCATCGCTGCAGACAATTTCTTCGGACGCCAGTACCGAATCAAAATGCTTTGCTTCAGCAGTAAATTTTCGAGGGGTCGATTTCTTCACATCAATCTTCTCGACTATATGACTTCAACACATATAGCTCATTCCTCTCTTCAGCGTAGATATGCTTCGGTGAAGTTCCTCGAACTCAGCACCGGAGACAGCATTCTCTTCGATTGTGTATGGAATTTTTCTCTCTGTATGCACTAGCAAACAAATCAGTCCATACATGTTTCTGTCAGCAATCTCCAAAATGTAAGGTAGGCAGATATTGCACCAACAGATCTAGTTTTGAAAATCTCGACATGAGAAATCCAACGATGGAAATGGTTCGATATTTGGACGCATGCGTTCAAGAGATAAAATATTTTAAATAAACGAATCTACGGAAAACTGTCATGTTGCGACAAGTGGCACACATGTAGTGCGCCTCTTGTCAACACCTACGAAAGGTGGGGAGTGAGTTTTGCAAAGAGTAGCCCCTAACTAGTGATATCGGCTTTTCTATGTGTTTGTTTGGTTGGCTTTCTTAGACTATTTTTTTTTATTTTCCTTTTTTATTTTTTAAAATTCATGAACCTTTTTTTTATACTTGCAAATTTTTCCAAATACCCCAACTTGTCTTCAAATCTATGAAATCGATGAATTTTTTCAAATTCGTTAATGTTTTTTAAATCCATGAAAGCTTTTAAAATTCATGAACATTTTCAAATTAGTGAAAAAAAATCAAATTCTTGAAGTTTTTTCATCCTTGAAAATTTCCCAACTTTGTGAAACTTTTTAAAATTCATGTTTTTTAGAATTTAGTGAACTTTCTACAAATTTGCAAAAAATCCAATTTTGTGAACTTTTACAAATTCACAATTTTTTTTGAATTTCATAAACTTTTTTCCAAACTCATGATTTTCTTCCAAATTTGCCAACTTTTTTTTCTAAATTTATGATTTTTTTATCAAACTGTGAATATTTTTGTCAAATTATTGAACTTTTTGAATGCGTGAAGTTTTTAAAGTCCACAACCAATGGTCTGGCCAGTGGTCAATGTTCAATGGTCAATGGACAAGTGGCAAAAAGTCAAGGAAACGAAGAAAATACCTAGCTAATGGGTCTTGGCCCACCAAACGCGTGCGCGAGCGCCTGTTTGCTTCGAGGTTGTACGAGCGCTGATTAGGAGGTCTCGAAGGTTAAAAATTATTCCACACCCTGGACATGGGCTCAGGTACACTTTTGTATCCATGTGGCGCTATGTCGTCCGGAGAAGGCCACCGTACATCCAAGCGGTGACCAGTGCATGACGATGATGCTCCTCCTAGTCGTGGTACTCCACCACCATTAGTGAGAGGTTGCAGAGCCAACATCTTCATATATCATATATAAACTCTTATAGTTATTTAAATTAATAGGCACGGGGTGGAAGGAGGTGCTTTCCACTCTTCCTATCATGGTTGTTGTGGTGTGATGTAGATGGTTGGGAGTCTTGGGTCGACGGCCTCGGGATGGCCCTTCACATGGTTGGTTCTCTGGCCAGCACCAAGGTGGCGGTGGTGGCTATGCCTCTTGGTCGCCTAGGAGGCGAGGGGTGTAGCGGTGGGTGGGTTAGGCTCGCGGCTGTCGTTGGCAGTGGCGACACCTAGATCCTGATCTGGAGGCTTGTGTATATCTTGGTTGTCCCGGGTACCTTGTGGTGGCACTGATGAGCTGTCGAGCGAAAACTCTGTACTTTGGCGCTAACGGCGGCGGCACCTGTGAGTGCCGCTTTTCTCTTCAGGGTCTCGTTGTGGTTCTCTCCATGCCAGGGTTCCGGTGAAAACCCATGTCCATCTTGGACTCGACAGCGACGCGCTTAGCGTTGTTCCCCATCCCGAGGGCATTGTTATGGAACTTAGGTGTCCTAGGTTGTGTCATGGTATAGTTTTTAAGGCTACCTGGGGTATCTTTCGGCAATGTAGCCGTGGACGTTTGTGTTGATAGATTATCTCAAAATCTACGTTGTAAGAGGGCCTCCTTACTGAGTACTTTTTATTGTTTGGCCATGTAGTTTGTTTTGCGCTTTATTCATAAAGCGGGATGAGAGCCTGTTTCGAGAGAAGGCCGGGACGCAAGGACCAAGGAGCTACCGTCGCATCTGCTAGGTGACAACGAAGGCTAATGATGTAATTTTTTTTTTTGAAGATCCAGCAATTACTGGCGCTCATTGATTAAGCAGGAGAATATTTACATGATCGCTGACGTGACAAGGATCGAAGTAAGACAAAAATAAAAGGGTTAATTTGATAAATGCCACTCGAATTCTGGCGATTCCGAGAAATGCCACTACAATTTTTAAACTTTGGAAAATGCCATTTCTAGTGGCATTTTTCAAAGTCTGCAGTGACGTTTTTCAAAGTTTGCAAAATTTGCAGTGGCATTTTTCGAAGTTTGAAAATTGCAGTGGCATTTCTCAGAATCGCCAGAATTCGAGTGGCGTTTATCCAATTAACTCAAAATAAAATGCACAGCCAAAGAAACCTGAAGCATCAACATGGATCTTCCAGAGGCGTTTCCAAGCATCACTCTCCAAGCATTTAGCGCCACAAGACGCCAAACATATATGGATCTTCTAGAGGCTAACAAAATCTCTCTAACAGTCATGATCTGATTGCGAAAGATCGGGCGATTTCGCTCAAGCCAAATCTCTACGGCTCCTGCTACATCGACGCCGATGGGTTTCCACGGCCGAATACTCCGTCCGGCCAATTCTCAAACTACAAAATCCAATCAGATCTCATCGGTAATAAGTACTAAAGTATTCTCATCTGAATCCAGTCAGATTTCTCGTACTTATTGCTTTATTATTTGCACTTGTAGCAACGATGTTAGGGTCGGAGGAAGCCCCTCCTGTGCATGCCCGCACGGCGGAGAAAACCTGCGACCCGTCCGGCATGACCTTTGCTTATGGTGGCGCTGGCGTGGATTACTGCGACGCACGATGTCCCCACCTTTGCCGAGCAGGTTGAGACTTTCAGGAAGATGGTCATGGACGGGGCCATTACAGAGAAACAATTAACCCGCTCTGTAGCGCTCGTGATCTTCTCCAACAATGACTATGTAAGCACCGGCGTCACTGGCCTAAGTAGCCCTAACGATGTGAGTAGCTGAGCCGGCATAGTAGCAGAATGCATGCATGCAACAATTTGAGCAATTAATATGTGTGTGTATATCTTACTTAGTTATGATGTATGCTTTGCAGATCAATGCATATATTGGGAAGGTGACCAATGAGATTGCAGCCAATGTGGAGCTGTTGCAGAAGATTGGGGTGAGAAAGGTTCTTGTGAACAACTTACACCCTGTCGGTTGCACGCCATCACAAACTCGAACAAACAACTACACCGCATGCGATATCTTTGGGAACTTGGGTGCATCCATCCATAATAGTAACTTGAAACAAGTGACGGAGTCAAACAAAAATGTCCACATTGTCGACCTATACACTGCCTTCACTAATATTGTGGATCATGGACCAGGTATGTGTGAACATGCATACACAAGTGTCTTATTATTCTAAAATTTGCAATCTAATTAGATGAGATTTGATGGTGTGTTTGAATTACTTCATATGAACATTTTTATTTGATGTACATTAATATAGGTAAAGGCTCAAAGCTATCAAAGCAATTTAAGCGCAAGTTGTCCTCGTGCTGCGAGAGCTTGGATTCAAAAGGCTACTGCAGACACCAAGGCGAGTCGTTGTCCGAGCTTTTTTACACTGTGTGCGACAAGTCAACTAATTAAATTTTTCTACTGAAACGACATGCACCCGACGCATGCAGGATGAGAGGCAGTGATGAAGCAGCTCGAAAAGCCTTTGAGAGAGTTTATAGATCAAGACTAGCTTAGGCTCCATATGATCCAGACTAGCAATTCATAGAGCCATTTATACATGTTTGTTTCTTTTTTTCTTTGGATGGTTTCAAGTACTTCAGAGGCTATATCATTTCTGGATCCTCGAAATTTATGTTGTATATTCGTTTCTCAGATATCTTTAAAAAAGAAAATACAGAGCATATGCACTTGATTTCATAAAAGTTGTTGCTGCCCGCGTACATTTTAAGTGTATGTTTGAGATTTCTCTGAAATGGAGATAAAAGTGGACCGAAATGCCTCATCCCATGATTGACGCTCCTGGCGCCGAAGCGAATCGGCGGCGGACACTAGCCGGGATCACTACCACTGCTCTGGCGGCCGATCTACACCAGAGATACCAAGGAGAGAGAGAGAGAGAGAGAGAGAGAGAGAGGTCAAGGCAGATACGTTCCATAGAACCAATGTGGAGGATCCGCTAGGGCTTGGAGACATCGGGAAAAAGGATGGAAGGGAGGATCCGCTCGTGGGCAGTCGAGGTGAGGAAAGGAGTCAGGAATCAGCAGGAATCACGAGAGGAAAGAATCTACGGGTCACTCAGGTGGCGGATCAAATCATAACAAAGCTGCAGCTACAGAGAAGACCTTTTAGACATGTTTCACTTTTCAAAAATATAAATAAATAAAGGACGAACGAACGAATGGAAATTGAAAGAACCGGTAGACTCGCTACTAGGCCGGCCCACTATATGTGTCCTTTACGCGACGCTGCCTTCCACCTTGCATTAAGCCAGGTATAGGCACACCCTCCCACCCCTCATCCACGCTGACATGTTTTCTTTGAAATGGCATGCATTCGCACAGAAAATCACAACAAAATTGTGCCTTTCTGTCGAGCATGGCCCATGCTACATATATGTGTCAGCAAGCAGACCTATCTTACCTGACGGAGCGGCACTCAAGTCTTCACAAGTGTGATTTTATGTTCTTGAACCCGGTTTTTCTAGAAAGAGGCAGGTGGGTGTGGGTATACGCATTTTTTGTTGTTAGCTAAGTGTGCGATGAGTGTTAATCAAGTCATTTAAGAACCGTCTTATCATCGTTTATCACGCGAGAGTACATGCCGTAAAATCATGTGATCATTCAATTTCCATGCTTTGCCTACCCTTCTTAAAGGAGAAGAAAAACATGAACTGAAAACTTCATGCAATGAGTAGCTCAATGTCAATTACATGAGGAACAGTAGAAATCTCATGACCATGATGTCCAACTTATAAATACTCCCATTCAGGTCTAGCTTGTTCAAGGCTTGCTCGCAAATGCCAAATCAACCAAACAAGAACTCTGGAATATTGGAGAAAAACAAGAGATGAGGAGCTATCCGAGCAATTCAAGCACAAGATGTTGTTGTGCTGTGAGAGTATGGATTCAAAGGGTGCATCAATCCATAATAGTAACTTGAAACAAATGATGGAGTCAAAGAAAAATGTTCACATTGTCGACCTATACACCGCCTTCACTAATATTGTGGATCATGGACCACGTATGTGTAAACATGCATGCGCAAGTGTCTTATTATTTTAAAATTTGTAATCTAATTAGATGAGATCTGATGGTGTGTTTGAATTACTTCATATGAATATTTTTATCTGTCCTACATTAATATAGGTAAGGGCTCAGAGGTATCCAAGCAATTTAAGCGCAAGTTGTCCCCGTGCTGCGAGAGGTTAGATTCAAAGGGCTACTGCGGACTGCAAGGCGAGTCATCGTTCGAGCTTTTTTACACCGTGTGCGGCAAGTCAAATAAATTTTTCTACTGGGACGACATGCACCCGACGCATGCAGAGTGGGAGGCAGTGATGAAGCAGCTCGTAAAGCCTTTGAAAGAGTTTATAGATCAAGACTAGCTTAGGCTCCATATGATCCAGACTAGCAATTCATAGAGCCATTCATACATGGTGCCTATATACCCTTATGATTGTTTTTTTTTCTTTGGATGGTTTCAAGTACTTTAGAGGCTATATCATTTCTGTATCCTCAAAATGTATGTTATATATTCATTTTCGAGATATATTTACATCTATGTGGAAATTATCTTAGAAGTAATAATGTCTTTCATCTGCCACGTATGTGTACACAGAGATGTGGTTTAGCTTTTCAGAAATTCTTCTAAAAAACAGAACAATACTTGGAACTTCAACCCAATTGGCCTCGTTGGGTTTCCTCAAAAAATAGTGCCCCGCAAAGTAGCCTCCTGCCGCCTCCTACCGAAGTCACTATAGGAGACCGGCGGGGTGCCACCGTTGTGGCGGGGAGAGTGTCCCTGGCCAGCCTCCACTGAATCCACCTCGATTTTGACACACGTTGACTGCTATGTATATTTCCTTGTGAATGTGGAGGTGGCATTTCATACCGAGGGATCAACTGAGAACGATCGATTCAAATTGGACAAATTTCAGAGTTTCATTCATACCTACCTTTATCCATCTCAACCGCTATTGGTGTTTTTTTTTCTATCTCCTGCATTATTGAAAACAAGGGAATATTCAAATCCATCAGAAAATGTTAGTGTGTCAGTTCATGAATTTTTCCATTTCGTTGCTGAGAATGACTTCTGCGAAATTAAAAGCTGGCAACATAAGCTCCACCCTTTCTAAATTAAAAGCACTGATATTACTATTATGACACAGGAGAAACACAACATCACTAAACACCTATATCTAACAAGAAGGAAGGCCATATCTGACAAATAGAATGGCCAGCCAAAAGAAAAAGAAAAAGGTAAGGGAAACAAGCTAGCTATACCCTATCCACTCCTAGTTGTTCTTGGGCGGGTGGTTCCGTGGTCTACGGTAATCAGCGGTGAAGGGTATGTGGCCATCGAAGTAAGCCCCTGGATGAAGTTTCCTACCCCTAAAATAACAGTCCATACTCAAATCCTTCCCTCCTCCATGCCCACATTGTCCAACAGAATGTTTTGCACCTGAGCTTGCTGTGCTTCTATCATCCGTCTTCTCCATGGCTGCATCTCTAAGAACCATCTTTCCTCTTGTCAGTACGTTGCTTCTGATTCCCTCATCTGTGATGGTTTTGTCAACAGTGGGCTCCTGCATATCAAGACTAACTTTAGTTAGACATTATCCCCGGCGGATAGTGCATTTCGTCGAAACACCTATAAGTTTTTGATAACCCCTTGCAGTACTTACCAGCCTGGTTTCCGGTCCTCTGTCGCTGTCGGTTACCGTCAGCAACTCTGAGAACAAAGAGTAAGCATGTCAGAGTTTTGTTCAAAACCATAGAAGAGTATGCCTGTGCCAGTTTGAACTATAAGAAAGAAAAGAACAGTCAAATGAAAGGCCTTATAGCTCTAGCATGAACACTCGGAAGCATCGGTGTATACCTCTGTGCGCAATGGCGACGAAGGGCTCAAGGGTGGCCGATAGGATGGCCACCCCAAGCAAGAAGCTCACACAGTTAAACGGCTGCATAACTAACCCTGGCCCTGTTCGTTGAGTATGTCTGTCGTGTAACTAACGAACAGGAAAGGGAAGGAGAAAGCAGAACAGGGCTAGGGTGGATTTATAGGGCCGCAGCGACATTCGGCACCCCATTGGTCAAAGCCCGACTTCGTGGCACGTATTTCCTGCACATAAAATGGCGCATCTGTACTTGCAGGCCATATAATACTCTGAGGCCTCGGCATTTTCTTATTGGCTTGAATATATTCACGTACTTGGAAGTGCTCAAAGTTTGTCTCTTGTCATTTGGCAAGCAATAGTTTCCAATGATCCTTTTCTAAAAAATAGTTTCCAATGATCTCTTGTGAATTGTAAACCTGCTCCAAGGATCTGCCGTTGCTTGCGGCTGAAGATTTTGGGCGCATCGGGCGTTCTGCCCATGGATGCACGCAGCAAGGTAGAAGAGGCAAAGCGTAGTGGCCAACTAGAAAGGATTTCGGTGACCAAGGCCGGAACCTGGGGCTTCGACCTCACCTCCATTTGATCTAAACTAAAGTAATGTTTCCCAACACGTACCTTCAAACCATATTTCTGCATCAGACTCCCAGACGATGACCAAAAAAAAGTGGTGGTGGATGGAATCAGACGGCCGCGCACGCAAGATCACACACAGCAGTGTTACACCGCCGTCGTCAGTGACATTGAATTTTGGGAGCTTAGGAGTGAACGCTCGTCGTCGTCGGTGAACACGTTCGCAGTCGGCTGAATTTGGTCGGTTTTCAGAGGCGGAAAAAGCACATGGTTCGACTTCCGAGCGTCAACTGCTGCAGCTGGTTGGGTTTGGTCGGCACACTGATTCGGCTTTCGAGCGTCAACTATCTTGACGGTTCCTCTTTTCAGCCGCTGACATTGCCGATGGCTCTTAAAGCACGAGCAAGATGCCGAATGAGAGCTTTGGTACTGCTGCTTTGGGGACGTTCAACTCGGTCTCCTGGGACTTCAAGCTGTACCAGCTGTGCTCGTGTACGTCCTCGCGATTCACACTTGGCCGAGAGGATCATGGAACTGAAGCTCTTTCCGATTGCCTTTTCGCTGAACCTACGAAAAATATGTATAACCGCTCAGGCGAGATAGGTTTACAGTCCATTCTGCTGGAAGCTTTTGTGGAGAAGCAGCAGTGAGGCGACTTCAGAACGCACACGTACGCCAGCAGAGCTCTTGCGTTTACCAAGCGAGCTGCTAACACGTGCAACGCCGCGTCGGGCTCCAGGCGACGGCATCATTTGCGCGCACTGGGAGTGGCCGGAGCACGAGGGCGCGACCTCCGAGCCGAGCGGGCGGGCCCGTCGCTTCTCGCTTCTCGGCACGTCCCTGGTTCTGGACGGAGGCAGCAGCGACACATTTTCTTCCTTGCAGGGGCAGCAAAGCGGCTCGAACCGAGAGCAGGTGATGTACCAGCGAGCACTCTACCTTTTCACAACTTCCGTGGATTAACTTTTCCATCGTCCCAACTGTTGTTGTAGGCTGCTTTGTGGTGGATCTGGATGCGCTGCCAACGCTAACGTACGGCAAGGCAATCTAATAGTCTCTACTTCTAATGGAGCAATTGGTAGCCTGATACTTCGGTTTTATTTTCGTCCGGTTTTATTTTGTCCCACCTTCCACCACCTCCATACCACTGGTTTTTATCTATCTACAAATCTCCCCTCCCACTGGTTTAAGCCGGTTATCAATCTTTGGTAATGCAATAAAAGTCACACGGGAATAAATCATATCACAGTCGGCAGTTAATCTTAAACCTGCCAAGAGATTTGGTAACAGAATAAATTCAAATGAAAGTGTGGGGGACGTTCGTATACATAAGAATGGTAATCTCCATCACATACCAATTACTCCAGAATCAATCACGGTCATAATCTTCATCGCATACATAATTACTCTAGAATCAAATCAATCACTATCATAATCTACATGGCATAAATAACTACTCCTTCCTAACCATTCGACCACCTCGCTCCACCAATCCCACCTCCCGTTTTCTACCGTCACGACTAATTTTCTCGCGACCTCTCCTGCACGCACACAAAAATCGCCCGAGCCTCGGCCGTGGGCTGCGACTCATCCGCCGCGCAACAACGCCCAGCACAACCTCTTCTTCGACACCCCCGCGCACCTCCTCGCTGCCGCTACCGACGCCCTGCGCGTTCGCCTCTACGACTTCGATGACCGCGCCCGCTCCGATGATGTCATCGCACTCAAGCACCGCCCACGCATCCACGCGGGCGTCAGCCATGTCGAGGAGGTTGAGGAGCCCCTCGACCAGTCCATCGCCCTCGCCTGCGTCAACGACCCCGCCCGTCTTGGCGGAGTCGATTCCCCCATCACCCGACTCATCTCCGACGAGTATGGTGTCGGTGGGTACGCCGCGCCGTTCGTATGCTTGGCGGAATCCAGAACACCCACGACGTGTATGAGCTCGGCCAGGGCGAGGGGCTCGTGCTCGTGCTCGAGCTCGAGCTCGACGAGACGCACTTCGAGAAGACGTCGGTATACCGCGCGCCGCGGGAGACCGACTTCGTGCGCTTCCCGGACTCCACCCCCATCGTCATTGACAACGGCGCCTCCACCTTCCGCATCGGGTAGGAGCCCCCTCTCCCCCCTCCGCCGCCACCCCCGCCCCCGGAACTCCCCGAAACCCTAACCCTAACACGGCGCTTGGTTTGCTCCATTGCGTGCAGGTGGGCTGGCGAGGCGGAGCCGCGCGGTTCCTTCTGCAACATCGTGCAGAGGCCTCGCCACCGCAGCTCAGGTAAGTAACACGCGAGACGCTTAGAAATCTCGACTTATGTGGTTGCCTAATGCGAATGTGTTTGGATTTTACGTCATTGTGGTTCGTTTGCGCTCGTGGTTTCAGAAGTTCATCTGGCATTCCGTTGGTGATTGGGTGCTATTCATGCGACTTGGTTTTGTCGTTTAGTGTTTTTTTGATGATTTTGATGATACCTTGGTTTACTTGACTGTCAGTGATTCTGAAAGCGTTTTCAAGTCAGATGTCTGTAGAAGTATTTTTGCAATTCTGCGAGTGCGCTGCAATGTCCATGGTTTTCTGAATGTACAAAATGGGCATCACTTTATTTTGAATCCCTTATGCTCGTGTCAGTTAATGGACTTGTAAGAGGATTGGAGCAAATTCTCATATTTTAACTGACTGCAGTTTGTTTCCGATTCGACAGGTGAAACTGTGACAGTTGTCGGAAACACTGATCCAGCTCTAATGAAGTACTTTGACTGCACATGGACATCAATTCGCTCAGCGTTCGATGATGATGTCGTCTATCAGTTCGAGTATATGGAATATGTTGGTCACTCGTACGATATTATCTTCCTGTTTTTTTATTTGTCAGCGAGATCAGCAAATGGTTTATTATGCGTTTTTAGGCTTCAATTAAATGGATAAACTGGGCAGTCAATGTGGCCTCCTCTCTCGAGAGTGCACTTCTAGGTTTTGCATTTTTTAGGAATCTGCAACTCTTAGGTCTTGACTATATGCTTGATACCGATCCTATTGGAAAGAGTTCATATGAGTGTTGAAATATCAGGAAAATGCATATTCAATTCTTCTGAATAAAATATGTACTCGACTTCTTAGACATGTTAGAATTTTTTCCTTTCGAGCAAGTGGCAAGATCATAATTGTTACCCTCTTATCCATTTTCCTTTCGAGCAAGTGGAACATCATAATTGTTACCCTCTTATTAGACGTGTTAGAATCTTATTCCTTTCGAGCAAGTTTCATATTTTTTTTTACATTGCACATGTGAGTCTCCATCATTCAGAAAGGTACCCTCTTATATTTGTAGCTTATTAAGAAAACCATAATTGTTACCTGCCATGTTTTATTTCAGAAAAATGATCATTTGACCTACCATAAATTATAATGATTTAGCTTCTGTGCTTGCACTTGGACTCTATAATGTATATTATTATCATGATTTGTATGCTATAATGCAGTTTTATCTGGTTTCAGTAAGGATCTAGAGGTGGAGAGCAGCATCGACGACCATATTTTGGTTTTAGGAATCTGTTGGGCGTTGGCACAAGATGGATGTGCCTCATGGCTTATACAATTCAGGTGGCTCTTACGATCCAAAGTTAGATGTATGTATGGGTTTGCCAAAATTACATCTTATAAAACTGTAGTATTGTATTATCCCCCCAAAAAATTAAAGGGTTATCCCAGAAGGTTACAATTATTAGACTGATTATTTTGTATTTCCCTTCATTAATTATCAATCTTCTTGATAGTTATATTCAGGAAGTTTGAGCATTATTTCACGTCATAGCTATTATGAGAGGGTACAAAATGATTTATTAGGGTTACTATTAGTGTCACTGCGGACAACAGTAGTTTTGTTTTATGTTTGATGCACTCCTCAATTGTAAGCCTGTTTTCATTGCTTCGTTTCTATGGCTTGGCTTCATTTGATTCACTCACCGTACCTTGTTTCTCCTTTTGCTTTTTAATCAAGCCTTTCCATGGAACTGTAGTGACTGGACTGTACATCTTGTGGCGCAGGCAGAATGGTGTTGAGGGGAAGACAAGGCATGCATGGACAGAGAGGTAGACGGCAATTGGGGGGGGGGGGGGAGTGGTGGTGAGCATGGTGACATTCACGCAAAGAGGCGCTAAGGAAGTGGCCGCTCTGGGACATCACCTTCGGGATCAGCCACTACATGTGATTTCTAAGGCGATCACTAGACCCCTTTTTTTTATCTGCTGGAATAGTCCCATTGCCATTTCTGCTTGCTTATCATAATGTGAGGCAAAACATGTCCCGCTTGATATTTCTTACATCGTGCTTTAGATTATTATGATAGGTTAATCCACAGATCATATGTTTATTATTACAACAATGCATGAGGGTAAACGACATAAATATGTAAGCCCCCGTTGATGATTGATATATGGAGACAAGATTGATGTTGAACCATAAGCTCCATTGTCTCATGAGGATCTTATCAATAAACTTGTTTGAACAATCCAAACACATTTTATGGTGGTCAACTTACCCCTTCCAGTTTTGATTCAAGATTGTTGAGTTTTGACTTCAGATTCCGAACATCTTTCGGTACCTGTTACATATCGATTCAGGAAAGAAGTAACGTAAAATAGCCTTCGTCTCTGGAAAATGAAAAGATCCAGACTATAGTTTGGAGTGTCAAGATCTCTAGGTATATCATAGTTAAAGTGTATTATGCATTATAAAGCTTACCTTGCAAAACTTTTTCTAGATTAATTTACGGGGAGAATAAATCCATTTACAGAAGCCTATAGGATTTTCTAGCTAGGGCAAGTCTTGCTCAAATAATACAGACAACACTTGTCCAAAGTATACCAAGTTAGACAGATTTGTGGCCAGTAATTAAGCTGATTCCAGCTATTCTTTTAAGTTTCTTTCCTGCAATTGTATTTGAAAATCCGAGTGATTTAGATTTCAGACCATTTAGCTAGAAGCGCAATAGGTTTATACCAAAATCTAGCAAGTCTTAAACTAGGTTCCACTTGGGGGTTGTGCAAGATCTTGTCCAGCTACAAGCCACCCAAAGGCCAGCAACCCAGCATTTACACCAACAGAACATGTTTAGAAGTCTTATGTTCTTTTTTGTCTTATGAACTTAAAACATAGGGAAGTATGCATAAAATAAAACTACAGAATGGATACTTACATGAGATAATTGATGATTCTAGGCACTGAAAAATCCTCGGCCACTTACGGTAACAGTTTCTTTCCGAAGGGTTTCTTCGAGAGGAGACACCTTCGAAGTTACAGTCACTTCCTACATAGGAGAAAGTTTGGTTCATGGTAATCGCTGACGTACCTTTATAGAGGAAGAGATTCTTGTTTTAGAGGGGGAGATTCGTCATTTCGAGAGAGAGGAGGGAGGAGGGAAGGGGGGAGGGGTAGGCGGAGCTCTCTCCTCTCTCTCTCTCTCTCTCTCTCTCTCTCTCTCTCTCTCTCTCTCTCTCTCTCTCTCTTTCTCTCTCTCTGTACAACTATCTCTTGACTTTCCTTTCTCTCTCTCTCTCTCCATTGGCTGTGGGCTGATCTTCTTATGAACTAGTAGCTTCTTCATGCCGATTGACGTGACCTTCTCAAAGGATTGGTACTCTGTGGCACGGGAAGGTATGTTAGGAGCAATAGCTGAAATTTGCTCCTGGAGGGCAGGAACCTTTTTCTCCATGGCTGGCACTTCACTCTGAGCATTCGGTGTATATTTTACCACGAGAACCTCAACTGCCACATCAGTGCTAGGGGCATTATTTATCAGTTTCTCCATTATTTAAAATCATGGTCAGATGCTGCAGTTTCACTGATGCTCAGACCCCGAAGATCCAATTTGAAAATGAAAAGCAACATAACTGACAGTGTTTAGACACCAATCGAAAATGGTCCCTTTGTTACTATAATAAGTACTCCCTCTGTATCATAACACAAGACATTTGAAAATAAATAGTCCCAAATCCTTGTTTCTAGGAAAGGAATACGTTGCAAAGCAATCAATAGAAACCAAATAAACTACCAATAACAAGTAATCCCTACCAAGTAAACAACAAAATCAACTCACCACACAATCTCAATCACATCATATCTTTTCTTACCATTGCCTATTTATTCCCTCCTCACAACATATCTCAATCTCAGCCCAATCAATTTTTTTTGCATTGAACCACTAGAATAAAGTTGCCACCGATGCAATTCACGACCTCACTTAGGAAACTGGTATATGCAGTTCAAATTGTTTGTCCAGTATTGGTGTGGCTCCGCAATACATCAATCAACTTACTTTCTGTGATGATCAAGACCACCAAAATGCCTTTTTTTCATGGTGAAAAGATGCTCAGGCACACATCATTGTTGGTTTTTCATATGCCATGCTTGGTCTGTAACTAGATCTGAAGAATTCATTGGATGTTCCTCGAGTGTGCAACAAACTTGTATGACTTACGTACAAATGCATTATATATAATGAAAAAAAATATCATTGTACGTGTTTTAAAAATTACGTCATACTTCTGTAAAAAGGATGGCATCTTCTACGAGATAAAGAGATGATAATGGTAAAAAAAATACTTTCTTTGGGCAGTCTCCATGATGTCTAGAAGGTTGGAACATTAAGATAATATGAAGTGTGCATTTGTATAAAAGATTATTAGAAACTTGCGGTGGCTCAAATATACTCCCCGCGGAATATTGAGCGGCCAAGGGATGAGAATAGCGACATGAACTCATATTTCTATGGTGTGTTTGTATTTGAATTAAGAAAAGAGCAAGATAATAAAAATTGTTCTATAACTTGATAGAAGTTTAAGGAAATATGGATAACGGTTATGCACATCACCACTACCACACAAGTGGATGAGTACCAGAACCGTACTAACCATTCAACTACTGATTGGTTTCAATAACATTTTTTTTTAGAGTTGTCAATAAGATATTACTGTGTTTGGTAGTATGATATGTGTTAGCTACTCTCTCTGTCCCAAAATATAAGACGTTTTTTGGCACTATTAAATTTTGGGACGAAGGGAGTAATTGTCAATAAAAAAGATGTGCGTTAGCTGAGACATTTTTCTAAAAGCCCGTGGCAACGCACGGGCATTCTACTAGTAGGTGTAGGTTTTCTTTATTTAGGTTTCCCAAAAAAAAGGTTTTCTTTATGTGTAATTTTAACATGGTCCCTCTTACCCTCTCTTTTCACATGGGAGGTAAGAAGGTAAGAGTTAATCAAACTCATTACTTAATGCAATCAACGGCTCAGGTCTATTTTATACTCTTATCTCTCATGTAAAAAGGGGAGGTACTCCCTCCGTTCCTTTTTACTCCGCATATAAGATTTGTGTCGAGTCAAACTTCACCAACTTTGACCAAATTTGTATAAAAAAATATCAACATCTACAATATCAAATATACATAATATGAAACTTCATTCCATAATGAATCTAAAGATATCCCTTTGGCCTTGTAAATGTTGATACTTTTTTCTATAACTTTAGTCAAAGTAAAGATACTTTGACTTCAGACAAAAGTTGTATGCAGACTAAAAAGAAACGGAGGAAGTAAGAGGGAGCATGTTAAAAAACCTCTTTATTTATTTAGGCCACGCCCAATGCAGGGGTGCTTTGCCTAGACGCCTGTGTGAGAACAAAGGCACACATGATCACATAGCATTTCTGTGGGAGTCTTTATTTCCAATGTTAAGTACTCCCTCCGTAAAGAAATATAAGAGCGTTTAGATCACTAAAATAGTGATCTAAACGCTCTTATATTTGTTTACAGAGGGAGTAGGATTACTACCTTCTCTCGGGTTTACAAGGCTTGGGACACATTTTTTGTGCGGTAGAAAATTTGATGCGTGAGGCCCGCTCTAAATTTCAAGTCATTTGGACATCCGAGCAGCTCTCAGCAAAAAAGATAAATCGAGCCAAAACAGTACATGAACAGTAAACTTTTTTACAGACCCCCAATTTGTCTTTTTTGCTGAGAGCTCCTCAGATGTCCAAATGATTTGAAAATTGGAGCGGACCTCACGCATCAAATTGTCTACCGCACAAAAAAAAATTGATTTTTTTTTAATTTTTCTAGTATTTGTTTTGATTTTTTTCGTCAGCGCGCGTGCAGAGATGGATTTTCGGATATTAACTGTTTATTATTAAAAAAACATAGATTTACTTTGTATTGGAAAAACCTTTTCAATGATATTTCACTGTATTTTACAACAAGTGGTTGATATAAAGTTGGGCAAATTCTGATCGTTCCTGAAGCTGGAATGTCTTTCAAATCTAAGGACAAAGCTTACGAGATGTACAACACTTATGCCATTAACGTTAGGTGCAGTAAGACAGAGTTCAGACAAACCACCGATTAGATGGTAATATATCTATTAAAAAATTGCAATAACCGAGGACATTGAGGGACTGAGTCATCAAAGAACACTACAAGGACGGGTTGCGATGCTTGTGATCAGTTGAGTGTCAGCAGGGAGGGGATTCGGATAGCGCACAAGGTCGAATCGATCACAATCACTATCTTGTTAGTATAAATAAGTTGCACAAGCTCAGGTCCCAAAGATGTGTTAGAGAAGCGGACAAGTAGCTAATTGGCCAGATACAGAAAGTAGGGATGGTGCCAGATGTATTAGTTCATGAAGAAGTTTCACGAAGGAGTCAAGAAAGTGTCATCCTCAAGGATGGATTGCAATACTGAGATTGGTCGCAGACGCAATAAGTATTTAGAATCCAGTGATGCAGAGACATAGTTAGAATACTTGAGTAATAAGCATATAGAGGATTTCTCTACTGTATATTTTTATGCCATTCAGATAGATGGTCGAATGGCTAATTTCTTTTGGGCATATGTTCAGTCTATCATGGATTATGCATGCTATGGTGTATCTATATCATTTGACACCACATTTCAAGACTAGTAAGAGTGAAATGCCCTTTGCTCCACTCCTTGGAACCAACTAGCTAGAACTTTTGGGTATGCTATATTATTTAATGATACTACTGAATCATTTATTTGGCACTTTGAGACCTTTATAACGGCAATATCAAGCACAATTTTACTAATCAAGACGCTACCATGGC
Organism: Thinopyrum elongatum; assembly: GCA_011799875.1. Taxonomy (NCBI): domain Eukaryota; kingdom Viridiplantae; phylum Streptophyta; class Magnoliopsida; order Poales; family Poaceae; genus Thinopyrum; species Thinopyrum elongatum. The sequence goes on from CM022303.1 coordinate 535,316,819, forward strand.
ATCAGTAGTTGCTTGTGTATTCTGAAAGACAAGTCATCATCTTTGTTTGTGGCACATTATTTATGTTAACTAGATGACACCGCGCACGTTGTTGCGGGAACTCTTAGTCATACACACATGATAAATAACTCTTTTTGCATGGTAGACACATTATCTTAAAATTTAAAAAATTGCAATGAACACAATACATGGAGTATAATTATGAACATAATAAAATGCGAACTATTTGATCAAATTTTCTACTAAATGTAGTGATATGACATAACTAATCTTGTGGGTAATCAATCTACACATCTACATAGTGACCTCAACAAAGAATAAAAACTAAAAATGAATATGGTCATTGTAGTCGCTTGCTATACTTGATGGAGAGTGATGGAGCTCCAATATCACAATAAGAACAAAACCAACCAAGATAATCGAGAAAAAAAGAGTACCAAATTATTTTCCCTTTTTTCTGCGAACACAAATACCACGTCCTTTTGTCTCAAAGGGTTGGGATGAAAAGAACATGAGAACTCGAACATAGACAGGCACCGATATCCAAATTATCCATGTAGTTAAAAATGACAATCACATGCAAGCAACTAATCAATAATAATATATAAGGTACTCTCTTGACATACTTTCAGTTAAGTGGCGATTTTTCTTTTTTTCTGATAAAGGGCAATTTTATTAACTCAAAATGTAGCATCATGTGGATAATTGGCGATTTTTCATGGGAAGCCACCAACGGCAAATAGCACAGTGGAATAGAGCTCCCTACAGAATATACATGAAACAACCACATTAATTTAGGCAAACCAATAAAAATAGGATATAATTTTGTGAATTCCATTTGTCATTACCAGAAATTTGGTAAGTGATCACATGTAAGCTAACTGTACGCATGCTTCCAGGCATGAGCATCTAGTCTGTTGCTGAACTTTTTCTGTTGGAGCCTAAACTGCACAACCCATACTCATGCATTATACCCCCTTCGTTCCTGAATATAAGTATTTCTAGAGATTTCAATAAGGACTACATACAGATGTATATAGACATATTTTAGAGTGTAGATTCACTCATTTTGCTCCGTATATAGTCCGCATTAGAATCTCTAGAAATACTTATATTTAGGAACGGAGGGAGTATAAGGTAATTACGAATAACTAATAAGTATCTCATGAGACAACAATGTTACACATGAGCATCTAATAAAATTATCTTTTAAATCCAAGAAGATTTGTTTCATTCTGCATAAATGGCATAAAGTTAAATTTCAGTTTAGGTGTGTCCAATGCCTACTATGGGTTTGATAGAAACACATGCAACATGGGTTCGTCTGCTAGAATTATGAAGAACATCACAATAGTTACTTCTTGAATATCTTTTTTGAGAACTCCAGTCTTAGTTTGAACTTTAACATGTTAACATGGGTACTGCTCCGCTTATGCATTCATGCTCTCCAACTATGTGAAATCCCAAGTTATTATGTTGCAAGGGCTCTGACCGTGAAGGGAGTAATCTGGGATACCAGTCCTGAACTTAGTTAAGCTTCTGCTTCACCCATTCTGCACTTTTCAACTGCTATAAACAATACTATAATGGTAGCAGGGCGATAGTTAATAGACACAGAGAGAGCGATCAATGGACTACCCCTGGAAGTGTGGAGCAAAACTTCCCTGAAAAAAAAAACCAATGCACATATCTGAATGAACTGTAGCAGAACAAATACCTCAATCCTAATATGTGATGGATAATTCATTACTGATTCAAGGTTAACCGACCCTTCAGATTCGATAATAACATTGCCTTAAGATTCTGTAATGTAAAAGGAATCAGGAAAAGAAACCTGCATCATTGAATCACAATTATGTTGGTGACGGGACGTTGCCAAGGAATCCCATGGACAGCTTTCGCACCTGCATCCATAATAGTAACATGTTAAAAATTAGCTGCTAGTACATCATATGGTTATTTACCGAGCAAAGTAGAAAGCAACAGAAGGGGATTGACACGAAGTGGAAAAAACGCAGAGCTACCATCTCATCAGGTAAGTCATGGTAGTCACAGCCTAGGCACTTTGGGAAGATTCAGGTCGCCTGAGATCTTCTCGAACCAAGTCCAAGAGACGGACTCGCTTCTGTGATACGAAATTCAGTTTGTAAAGATCAAGAACATTGACTGACATACCTTGCTTCTGGAATATTTATCAATCCACGAGATAGGAACTGCATACCTTGCAGGAGAAAGGAGAAGGAGATCTACCGGTCTCTGTTGCAAGAAAATAGTGGGATCTGTTGGAGATTTGAGAAGGTGGAGAAGGGAGGGGCTGCCGTGTAGAACAGAGGAGGCTGTGGTGCGGCATCCTTTGGGAATCAAAAGAGCACTAGTGTGGTCCGTGGAGAACACGGGAAGCACAGGAGGCGCTGCCATCGGGAAGAAGAAACGGAGCGGTGCGTCAGGGCGCTGCGCTGGGGAAGGAGAAACGCAGCGCTGCGATGACAACGGAGAGAAGTCGAAGGAAGCGATGTGTCGGTTTCCCTTTGGAAGGGGAATTATGAAGAAAAAGACGGGAAAAAAAGAACCATTATCTGGGGAAAAAATAGAGAATTGATGACATGTTGTAGTGACGTGGAAGCCCACATGTCAAAATAATTGATGGTAATAGGCTGATGATGTGGATAGGCTGCATGTGAAGAGAAATATGATAATGGGGATGAACTATTTAGGTATTATAGATGCTGTTAAATTTCTCGAGCATATAATTCATAAGCATCCTATAAGAAGTTTCTACCTGATTTTAAAAGGTGTGTAGAAAAACATAACTGAGTTTCATGTCAAAAAGAAGCGGCTTGAACCTTGAGGACAACGAATGGATGGAAAATTTACATGCCTTGGGCAAAAGGTGGGATGTTATCTATTGTGTCTCTTTTACAGTCGATATGACCTCAACTAAAAGGAGCAAAGGTATGAATAATGTCTTCAATAAAATATTTCGTATGAAACTCAGTCTTTCAGAACTCCTTGTAGAATGTGAGAAGTTTTCTGTTAGTCTTCGTGAAAATGAGTTGGTGAAGATTTTAGATCACATGGAAAGAAACCAATTTATTACATCCAATTTTTCCCTTTGTTGAAGACCACAACCGAATCATATATAAGTAGGGTGTATTCAAAGTTTGAGAAACAATTTAAAAGAAATTTGTCATTGTCTTGTAAATTGTTACGAATTGAGTGGTCCATATTGACATATATGGTTATGCTTAAAGAATCATGGATCAATAGTTGTACTCAGCGCCGCATATACGACCATTACATGTTTTGCACAAAATAGAAATCCATATGTATACATGTTTTAAATTGAAAATATGGTTTTAGTATAAAATATGGCGTCCATAAGTTATAAGTATATTGTGCAAGCATGTCTTCTATACAAATGATATTTTCATTTTTCCATCGCAATATACATTGAACAGAAGGACAAAATATGCAAAAAAGAGAATTTAATATTAAGAAACAATGAACTAAAAAGGAAAATTTTGAAACTGCATGTTGGATGTATCTCACAAAAGGTGACGTCCGCTGCATTGAAGTGATCACTATCGAAAGAACTTGTGGATGATTTGGAGAAACTCATTGAAATTGGACTTGGAAGCACATCCCTACCTACTAATAAAAGGGCTATCGCTTCTTATCATCGTAATTTCGTCCGTTTTTGGTCCACCCACCTCGCCTCAATAATTTTCGTTTGGGTTGGTACGTTCACAAGCCAATGGGCCAGAATTTTGTTTGGTTTCTTACGATCTTTGCAACTTCGACTCATTGGGCCAGAATTTTGTTACCGGGCCATTAAAGAAGTTCGACCTCACGATCTGCCCTCTCCTCCCTTACGACTGCAGCAGAGGAAAAATATATTTCTTTATACCTCTACTACAATGTTACTAGATTCTAATTAATTGTCCCACCCTGCCTGTTTACATCAAATCATAGCAACTTATATACGTTTGGAGTGGTCAGAATCAACAAACCAACAAAGAGGGGTGAGATATGGGATTATGTTTATCCTACGGATGTGAAGAAAGATGGAGAGGCTGTTGAAATCAACAAAACCAGCAGGGATGCCCAGCCTAATAGCAGGATTATTCTTGGCCATGGCCGCCGTCGGACTCAAGGAAGCGCGCAGATGTGTAGGAGCGGCGGTGAAGAGCGGGGCATCCCGGCGGCGTGCGGGGCGAGGGGGGGTATGTTGGGAAACGTTGCATGAAAACAAAAAAAAATATCTACGCACACGCAATGATCTATCCATGGAGATGCATAGCAACGAGGGGGAGAGTGTGTCTACGTACCCTCATAGACCGTAAGCGGAAGCGTTTCACAACGCGGTTGATGTAGTCGAACTTCTTCGCGCTTCAACCGATCAAGTACCGAACGCACGGCACCTCCGCGTTCTGCACACGTTCAACTCGGTGACGTCCCTCGCCTTCTTGATCCAGTAAGACGTCGAGGTAGTAGATGAGTTCCGCCAGCACGACGGTGTGGTGACGGTGACGTTGAAGTAATCTCCGCAGGGTTTCGCCTAAGCACTACGAAAATATGACCGGGGGTGTAAACGGTGGAGGGGGCGCCGCACACGGCTAGGCAATTGTCTCGGATGTGCTAGGCGCCCCCCCCCCCCCTCCTCATATATATAGGTGGGAGGGAGAGGGGAGAGGCCAAGGGGCGCCCCAAGTAGGTCCGAATCCTACTTGGGCTCCTGCCCTTGGCTGCGCCCCCCTGCCATGTTTGTCGGAGGGGGAAGGAAAGAGGGCGGAGAGAGAAGGAAGTGGGAATCCTAATCCACACTTACCTTTCTCTTCTCCCCTTTCCTTCTCCTCCTTAGGCCGACCCATATGGGGGCGCACCAGCCCCTTATGGTTGGTGTGTTTCCCCACTTGGCCCATAAGGCCCATATCTTTTGCCAAGGGAGCCCGGAACCCCTTCCGGTGACCCGATAAGTACCCGGTAACCCCCGAAACACTTCCGGTGTCCGAATACCATCGTCCTATATATCAATCCTTACCTCTCGACCATTTCGAGACTCCTCGTCATGTCCGTGATCTCATTCGGGACTCCGAACAACATTCGGTCACCAAATCACATAACTCGTATAATACTATATCGTCATCGAACGTTAAGCGTGCGGACCCTACGGGTTCGAGAACTATGTAGACATGACCGAGAGACCTCTCCGGTCAATAACCAATAGCGGAACCTGGATGCTCATATTGGCTCCTACATATTCTACGAAGATATTTATCGGTCGAACCGTTATGACAACATACGTAATTCCCTTTGTCCATCGGTATGTTACTTGCCCGAGATTCGATCGTCGGTATCGTCATACCTAGTTCAATCTCGTTACCGGCAAGTCTCTTTACTCGTTCCGTAATACATCACCTCGTGACTAACTCCTTAGTCGTTTGCTTGCAAGCTTATGATGTGTATTACCGAGAGGGCCCAGAGATACCTCTCCGATACTCGGAGTGACAAATCCTAATCTCGATCTATGCCAACTCAACAAATACCTTCGGAGATACCTGTAGAGCATCATTATAATCACCCAGTTATGTTGTGACGTTTGATAGCACACAAGGCATTCCTCCGGTATCCGGGAGTTGCATAATCTCATAGTCGAAGGAATATGTATTTGACATGAAGAAAGCAATAGCAATAAAACTGAACGATCATTACGCTAAGCTAACGGATGGGTCTTGTCCATCACATCATTCTCCTAATGATGTGATCCCGTTATCAAATGACAACTCATGTCCATGGTCAGGAAACTATAACCATCTTTGATCAACGAGCTAGTCAAGTAGAGGCTCACTAGGGACACGGTGTTTGTTTATGTATTCACACATGTATTTAGGTTTCCGATCAATACAATTCTAGCATGAATAATAAATCTTTATCAGGAATAAGGAAATATAAAATAACAACTTTATTATTGCCTCTAGGGCATATTTCCTTCAGTCTCCCACTTGCACTAGAGTCAATAATCTAGATTACATTGTAATTAATCTAACACCCATGGAGTCTTGGTGTTGATCATGTTTTGCTCGTGGAAGAGGCTTAGTCAACGGGTCTGCCACATTTCAGATCCATATGTATCTTGCAAATTTCTCTGTCTCCATCCTTGACTTGTTCACGAATAGAGTTGAAGCATCTCTTGATGTGTTTGGTTCTCTTGTGAAACCTGGATTCCTTCGCCAAGGCAATTGCTCCAGTGTTGTCACAAAAGATTTTCATTGGATCCGATGCACTAGGTATTACACCCAGATCGGATATGAACTCCTTCATCCAGACTCCTTCATTTGCTGCTTCCGAAGTAGCTATGTACTCCGCTTCACACGTAGATCCCGCCACAACGCTCTGCTTGAAACTACACCAACTGACAGCTCCACCACTCAATATAAATACGTATCCGGTTTGTGACTTACAGTCATCCGGATCAATGTCAAAGCTAGCATCGACGTAACCGTTTACGACGAGCTCTTTGTCACCTCCATAAACGAGAAACATATCCTTGGTCCTTTTCAGGTACTTCAGGATGTTCTTGACCGCTGTCCAGTGATCCACTCCTGGATTACTTTGGTACCTCCCTGCCAGACTTATGGCAAGGCACACATCAGGTCTGGTACACAGCATAGCATACATGATAGAACCTATGGCTGAGGCATAGGGAATGACTTTCATTTTCTCTCTATCTTCTGCAGTGGTCGGGCTTTGAGTCTGACTCAACTTCACACCTTGTAACACAGGCAAGAACCCTTTCTTTGACTGATCCATTTTGAACTTCTTCAAAACTTTAGCAAGGTATGTGCTTTGTGAAAGTCCTATTAAGCATCTCGATCTATCCCTATAGATCTTGATGCCCAATATATAAGCAGCTTCACCGAGGTCTTTCATTGAAAAATTCTTATTCAAGTATCCTTTTATTCCGATCAACAATATGCCATCCACATATAATATCAGAAATACTACAGAGCTCCGACTCACTTTCTTGTAAATACAGGCTTCACCGAAAGTCTGTATAAAACCATATGCTTTGATCACCTCATCAAAGCGTATATTCCCACTCCGAGATGCTTGCACCAGTCCATAGATGGATCGCTGGAGCTTGCACACCTTTTTTGCACCTTTAGGATCGACAAAACCTTCTGGTTGCATCATATACAACTCTTCTTTAAGATATCCATTAAGGAATGCAGTTTTGACGTCCATTTGCCAGATTTTATAATCATAAAATGGGGCAATTGCTAACATGATTCGGACGGACTTAAGCATCGCTACGGGTGAGAAAGTCTCATCGTACTCAACTCCTTGAACTTGTCGAAAACCTTTTGCGACAAGTCGAGCTTTATAGACAGTAACATTACCATCAGCGTCAGTCTTCTTCTTGAAGATCCATTTATTCTCTATGGCTTGCCGATCATCGGGTAAATCCACCAAAGTCCACACTTTGTTCTCATACATGGATCATATCTCAGATTTCATGGCCTCAAGCCATCTGTCGGAATCTGGGCTCATCATAGCTTCTTCATAGTTCGTAGGTTCGCCTTGGTCTAGTAACATGACTTCCAGTACAGGATTCCCGTACCACTCTAGTGCGGATCGTGTTCTGATTGACCTACGAGGTTTTGTAGTAACTTGATCCGAAGTTTCATGATCATCATCATTAGCTTCCTCTCTAGTTGGTGTAGGCATCACGGGAACGGTTTTCTTTGATGTGCTACTTTCCAATTCGAGAGAAGGTACAATTACCTCATCAAGTTCTACTTTCCTCCCACTCATTTCTTTCGAGAGAAACTCCTTCTCTAGAAAGGTTCCATTCTTGGCAACAAAGATCTTGCCTTCGGATTTGTGGTAGAAGGTGTACCCAATTGTTTCCTTAGGGTATCCTATGAAGACGCACTTCTCCGGTTTGGGTTCAAGCTTATCAGGCTGAAGCCTTTTGACATAAGTGTCGCAACCCCAAACTTTAAGAAACGACAGCTTAGGTTTCTTGCCAAACCATAGTTCATACGGTGTCGTCTCAACGGATTTAGACGGTGCCCTATTTAACGTGAATGCAACTGTCTCTAATGCATAACCCCAAAACGATAGTGGTAAATCAGTAAAAGACATCATAGATCGCACCATATCTAATAAAGTACGGTTACGACGTTCGGACACACCATTACGTTGTGGTGTTCCAGGTGGCCTGAGTTGTGAAACTATTCCACATTGTTTTAAATGAAGGCCAAACTCGTAACTCAAATATTCGCCTCCGCGATCAGATCATAGAAACTTTATTTTCTTGTTACGATGATTCTCCACTTCACTCTGAAATTCTTTGAACTTTTCAAATGTTTCAGATTTGTGTTTCATTAAGTAGATATACCCATATCTGCTCAAATCATCTGTGAAGGTCAGAAAATAATGATACCCGCCATGTGCCTCAACACTCATCGGACCGCATACATCGGTATGTATTATTTCCAATAAGTCATTAGCTCGCTCCATTGTTCCGGAGAACGGAGTTTTAGTCATCTTGCCCATGAGGCATGGTTCGCAAGTATCAAATGATTCATAATCAAGTGATTCCAAAAGCCCATCTGCATGGAGTTTCTTCATGCGCTTTATACCAATATGACCTAAACGGCAGTGCCACAAATATGTTGCACTATCATTATCAACTTTGCATCTTTTGGCATCAATATTATGAATATGTGTGTCACTACAATCGAGATTCAACAAAAATAGACCACTCTTCAAGGGTGCATGACCATAAAAGATATTACTCATATAAATAGAATAACCATTATTCTCTGATTTAAATGAATATCCGTCTCGCACTAAACAAGATCCAGATATAATGTTCATGCTCAACGCTGGCACCAAATAACAATTATTCAGGTCTAAAACTAATCCCGAAGGTAGATGTAGAGGTAGCGTGCCGACGGCGATCACATCGACCTTGGAACCATTCCCGACGCGCATCGTCACCTCGTCCTTAGACAATCTTCGTTTAAACCGTAGCTCCTGTTTCGAGTTACAAATATGAGCAACCGAACCAGTATCAAATACCCAGGCACTACTGCGAGCATTAGTAAGGTACACATCAATAACATGTATATCAAATATACCTTTGTTCACTTTGCCATCCTTCTTATCCGCCAAATACTTGGGGCAATTCCGCTTCCAATGACCAGTTCCTTTGCAGTAGAAGCACTCAGTTTCAGGCTTGGGTCCAGCTTTGGGCTTCTTCCCGGGAGTGGCAACTTGCTTGCCATTCTTCTTGAAGTTCCCTTTCTTTCCCTTGCCCTTTTTCTTGAAACTAGTGGTCTTGTTAACCATCAACACTTGATGCTCCTTCTTGATTTCTACCTCCGCGGCCTTAAGCATTGCGAAGAGCTCGGGAATTGTTTTGTTCATCCTTACATATTATAGTTCATCACGAAGCCTTTGTAGCTTGGTGGCAGTGATTGAAGAACTCTGTCAATGACACAATCAACTAGAAGATTAACTCCCAGCTGAGTCAAGTGATTATAATACCCAGACATTTTGAGTATGTGTTCACTGACAGAACTGTTCTCCTCCATCTTGTAGCTATAGAACTTGTTGGAGGCTTCATATCTCTCAACCCGGGCATTTGCATGAAATATTAACTTCAACTCTTGGAACATCTCATATGCTCCATGACGTTCAAAACGTCTTTGAAGTCCCAGTTCTAAGCCGTAAAGCATGGCACACTGAACTATCGAGTAGTCATCAGATCGAGCTTGCCAGACATTCAAAACATCAGCTTCTGCTTCTGCAGCAGGCCTTTCACCTAGCGGTGCATCAAGGACATAATTCTTCTGTGCAGCAATGAGGATAATCCTCAAGTTACGGACCCAGTCCGTGTAGTTGCTACCATCATCTTTCAACTTAGCTTTCTCTAGGAACGCATTAAAATTCAGGGGAATGGTAGCACGGGCCATTGATCTACAACATAGATATGCAAATACTATCAGGACTAAGTTCATGATAAATTAAGTTCAATTAATCAAATTACTGAAGAACTCCCACTTAAATAGACATCCCTCAAGTCATCTAACTGATACGTGATCCAAATCAACTAACCCATATCTGATCATCACGTGAGATGGGGTAGTCATCAATGGTGAACATCTCTATGTTGATCATATCTACTATATGATTCACGTTCAATCTTTCGATCTCCAGTGTTCCGAGGCCATGTCTATACATGCTAGGCTCGTCAAGTTTAACCCAAGTATTCTACATGTGTAAAACTGTCTTACACCTGTTGTATGTGAATGTAGAGTCTATCACACCCGATCATCACGTGGTGTCTCAACACGACTGTAACATCCCCAGCTCCACACTACAGTGATCACCCTCTGATAATTCCAAGTCATCATGTTCAATAGAGCTTAATCATCATTAGTATCATATCTCTTTTCAAATTCCAATTCAATTGGATTTTTAAACTTAAAGTGAAAATAAAAGTTGTTCAAATCTAGGAACTAAAATGTTCATAATGTTGCAAATAATCCCAAGGTAATTATAAAACTGAAACCAACATTTTTTGAATTCCCAAATTGCCCCTAGAAATTATTTAGTGGCCCAGCAGCAATTAATTTGGCTCTTTTCTTTTTCCAAAAATGTCTAACCTCTTCCTGTGGCCCCAAACTTTTTGTGTAGCACCACAATATTGAGCTTTTTTTTTTGTGCAAAGTTTCATTCACAGAAAGGCTCATTGGCTAGCTCAAATAATTACTACATGAGCTATTTCTTTTCAGAAAAAGAAAAGAAGGAAAACTCCGACTGTGCACTCAGCCTGCTCGTCACAGTAGCGACGGCCCAGCCCACCAGGATCGTCCCCCTCCTCCGTCTGCGTGTCGACGCGCGCGCGGCTCAGATGCGTCGTCGCCGGTCGATGCACGACACGGCCACCCCGCGGCCACCTGGCTCGGATAGATAAGCTCCCCCGCACCCCCTCGAACCCTAGAACCGTCCACTCGCCCCCTCGTCCTCCCTCTCTCGCGAAACTGGCGGCGCCCGAACGCAGCCGTCGCCGTCGCTGCTCGTCTCCGCAGCCATCGTGTCTCCCTCGCCTCTCCGACCAGCTCGTCTGCACCGCCATCGTCTTCTCCTTCCTCTCCGGCCACGCGTTCAAGCCCGAGGCCGCCTCAGTGCTCGGATCAAGCCGGCGACCACCTCGGATCACCGGAGCTCTGCCGCTCCGTACGTCGCCTCCCCTGCGCTACAAATCCGTCAAAGGCATTCTGTGAGCCGCACGGTGAGCTACGCCTCCTCCCCGTCGTTTTCCCTTCTGTGCCATGCCCCAATCAAGCCGCCGCAGCTACCGAGCTTCGGTCGCCGCCGACGAGCTCCTTATCATCGTTCTGTTGCTCCTCGCACCACGCTAGCACCACCACTGAGCTCTTGGAGTTCCTAGCTACCCAACGCGCAACTTCACGCGTCTCGCTGTGCCCCGTAGCCTCGTCTCCGAGATCGCCTGAGTCCGCTGCCGTCCGCCGTAACTACTCCGGCCAGCTTCGGTTTCCTCCGCTCGAACCAGCACCGCGGATCGACGTGCGGCTTTGCCCGCGTTCGATCCCGCCCTCCCGCGCGTCGAATGGACGTCGGAGGCACGATTCCGCCGCCCTCCCGAGGTGCGGCGCCGCATACGGTGGTCGCCGGCGTCGTTACGCCGGTGGGCTGATGTGGCCAGGTGGGTCCCTTGTGTCAGGGGGTAATTAGTCCCTAATGGCCCTATGACAGGTGGGCCCCCACTGTAGCTAATTAATTAGTTAAAATAACTAAACACTAACCAAAGTCACTCCCACACTGGACCCACCCACTAACTACCTAATTAACTTACCTAAAACCCTGATTAATCCCCACAGTCACCGACAGGTGGGGCCAGACTACTATTCAACTGGATAAGCCTGGCGGAGTCAGCTGCTGACTCAGCCAGCAGGCCCCACATGTCAGCCTCTGTGGGCTGATCGCTGACTGGACCGCTGACCCAGTCAACGGGCCCACTGGTCAGCCACTATGCTGGTCATCTGGGTACGTTTCTGGGTACCCGTAGTATTTTAGCTTAAATGATTTGCGAAATATAATTAACTCCGGTATTTCCAGAAATTCATTAAAACTTTAGAAAATCGTAGAAATTAAACCGTAGCTCGGATCGAAAAACTTTTACATGAAAGTTGCTCAGAACGACGAGACGAATCCGACCGTGCCATCTGTTTCCGTGTCGGGACCCTCTACGTAGGTGAACCCGCAACTTTCCGCCCGTTTTCGGTAGATGAATAGTGCATATGTACCGGTTAATAAATTCCACTTTAATCCTAAAATAACTAAAATGACTTAGATGCACCGTTAGGCAACCCTGCACTGCATCCTAGGCATAGCATGCTCTGTGTTGCGTATGTTTGCTGTCTATTTATCTGTTTCTTTCCCCCTCTTCTCTCTCGGTAGACCCCGACGTCGACGTAGCTCCCGAGACCGATGCAGCTCCGGAGTACGACTACGTTCCTGACGACCAGACCCTTGCCGCAGAGTTCCCAGGCAAGCACCCCCCTTTTGAGCATACCGATATCGCCTATTCTTCTCTCTCTTATGCTTGCATTAGAAGTTGCTGTTGTTACTGTTATCCTATATCTGCTGCATAGCCTGTTTATTGTAACCTGCTATTATTACCTACCTGCTTATCCTAAACTGTTTAGTATAGGTTGGGTAGAGACCCATCAGAGACCCCACTTGTCCTGACTGCCCCGCTGGATTATCAGAAGACCCGATCAACGGGATCGAAGACCAGGCCACGGCACCGCACATCACTTCCCCCTTAGTTGCTCGACACTATAGGGTTACTATTGAGTGCCGAGGGTGATACCTCGTCAGCACTTCTGATGATAACCTTGTAGGTTAGTTAATCGGTCGTGGTCAGCGAGGGTGATTCCTCCTACACCACCCCCGATAACGACGTCGTCGAGCAACTCCTCAAGAATGGACCTCGAGGGTGATTCCTCCTTCGTTCACCTTGATGATAACATCAGGTGGAATTCCGTCGAGGGTGATTCCTCAGGGTTCCCTTTGGTGTTAGACACATGGTTACTATGACTTTACACTGAACCATGTTACTAAAGACGGGTCGGCCCTGAGGGGTACCCGCGCGAGCATATTTGCGAAGTGATGTGGAGACGGGTTGACCTGGAGGGTGCCCGAGAGATGAATATGAGGCGTGGCCGGGCATTCTTAGCCCTTGCCGCAAGTCCTCGAGACGGGGCGACGGGGTCACATCGATCGTGAGTCTCTGCTCGTTACCGCGCGCTCCTAATCCACTAACGGTTTGGATATTTGATCCGAGGGGCCTCTGGCCTGATAGCACTAACCATCACGTGGGCATAGTATGGGCGTTCTGCGTCGTATACATCAGCCGAAGCTCTATAGACGTCAACGAGGAGCGGCCCGCTTTGGATTGGACTGGTTAAGCCCGCGCTTGTATTAAGGGGGCTAGGTCTACTTCCGAAGCGTCCTCACAATGTGCAGGGTTCCCAGGGCGAAGGCCCAAGACCCCTGGGGGCATAGGTTAGTCCGGCGTGCTGACCTCTCTTTAGAGCCTAGGTCGGGTTGCGGCGTATCGTTTGGCCGAGGCCGGGCATGACCCAGAAAAGTGTGTCCGGCCGGAGTTAACCGAGCGTGGTGGGTAAGTTGGTGCACCCCTGCAGGGAAGAAAACATCTATCGATAGCCTGTCCTACGGTAACGGACACTCGGAGTTGTATCTCGATCGGTACAACTAGAACTGGATACTTGAGATGATAACTGGATAGTACGGCTCTGGGATTGCTTCCTCGCAGGGAGTCAAGAAAGAATCTCTGGGCGAGGTTGATAACACTACTATTACTTTACATTATGCTAATCTGCACTCTTCTAATGCTGTAAGACCGCTGAAGATGCTAGTCTTCGATAGGACTAGGTTTTCCCCTCTACTCTGGCATTTATGCAGCCCAGTCCACATATACAGCCTTCCTTTGATAATGTTGCATATGTAGTGTAGATCCTTGCTTGCTGAGTACTTTGGATGAGTACTCACGTTTGCTTTGCTTTCTTTTTCTCCCCATCCCCTTTTGGTGCAACCAGATGACGGAGCCCCTGAGCCATCTGCCCCCGCCGACGGCTACTACTACTACCCTCCCGGCGAGTATTACTACAAGGAGCTGTTCGATGACCAGGAGTAGGTTCGGAGGGTCAAAGGCAAGAGGCCTGCGCCTTTCGATCGTAGCGTTTTATTTTGCCCCGCCTCCTTGATGGCTTATTCTGTCTTTCTTTTTATATCTGTACTTAGATATCTGATGCTTCCGATGACGCTTGTATGCGAGCTTATGTATTCGAGCCCTCGAGGCCCCTGGCTTGTAATATAAAGCTTGTATGACTTTATTTATGTTTTAGAGTTGTGTTGTGATATCTTCAAGTGGGTCCTTAGGCTTGATCGTGTGCATTGCGTGTATGGTTAGTGCATGATTAAGCCGGGGTCCTCACAGGTTGGTATCAGAGCCGACTGCCTGTAGGAGTCCCCCTTTCCAACTCCTTGGCCGAAGTTGAGTCTAGTCGTCAAAAACTATTTTACTAACTTGGCTGTGTGGCTTACGGGCCCACGTCGCCAATTGGGTGGTATTAGGATCTTTTATTCCTCGTCTTTACTCTGGGACTCTGATCTCTCTTCTATTCGGGTTAAAGATTTTACTAACTCTGGCATTAGGTTCTCGTAACCACTTCTCCCCGGAGAGCCCCTTCATTCCGGATGGTTGCCTGCTTCACCAGAAGACTTCGAAGATACTCTCCGATCTTCTCCCGAGAACTTGTGTACATTCCTTTTGCAATCCCTTAACACCGTTGAATCCTTATGGATAACTGCGTACCCTCGCCGTTCATACTTCCATCACTAGTTGTTCTTGTTATTACAAGATACCCGAAAGCAGTCTCCGACTTTCGAGAATCCTTTTTCCGACTGCCTTGCAGCTCTTTTCTGCCTGAATACCCCTGCGAATAATTCCTCACACTTATCGGGGATTCGTTCATCTCCAGTTGTTCATATGTCTCACAAAATTCTTCGAAATGCAATTCGATCTCCCGAAGATCCTCTACAGCCTAGTGCTCCCGAAAGTCTTATTTGCCTGAATTATGGTTAATTCCATATGTCTGGCAATATTCTTTGGTATCCTTTGACACCATCATTTTGGTCTTATTGATTTAACATGAGTGCGAATGCACGCAATCATCAGTTGATCCTTTTAGATTATCTTTTCGGCTCAGACCTCATTCTGAACATGATCTGGTTCTCGACCAATCTATTTGTCGTCGACTGTACCCTTAGGCCTACTTAAGTTGTCCATCCTTGATCAAAGCGTCTGCTTCTGATCCCTCCATTTGTAAACCATAATTCCTTTGTATTAAGCGTTAAATTATTCAGTTGATTCTACAATCCGATGCCTTTGCATTCTTTTTCTTCTGGTTGAGTACCAATACTCACATCAGATCCTTTGCCGACCACCTGATCTTTTTGTTGAATTAATTTCCGACATTGTCCTTCATATTCAAAATCTTGTGCGCTTTCCCCCTGATACATATTGCCTTCGATAAAATTGTATCCACTGTCTTTGTCAACCATGCTCTGCTTCCGAGCTTGAGTTCATTACACGCGCAACTTGCGGTACATGTTCCTAAAATGCCCCGATGGGTTGAACATATGCCTTCCTTAATCTGTGTGAAATGAAGGTTATGCGGGTTATATCTACTCCCGTTCCGTCAGATACATTTTCAACTCTACAACTTCCTCAAAGACGAGAAGTGAATGAAAGGTTATGCATTGGATAAGTGGGAGTCGACCTTGAACCTTTGTGTTCATGCCCATGGACCCGATGCAGAACTTATCATGGAAGCTGCTCGTAAAAATAATTATTTCCTTGATACAAGTTCATCTTGTATCTATGTATTGATCCTTTGCAATCATGGTTCCGGCCAAATTGATAATCTTTGAATTCCTTTCCCGGACAAGTTAAAATGCTTGTCTTCTACACATCATTTCACCTTTTCAACCTCTATTTTGATCTACCATCGGGTATTACCCCTGGTACCCTGAAGCTGTCGTGCCATTGCATTACCTCTTGTGAAGTCCTATTGGAATGATACTCCGTCACATCATTCCTAGCCTGATCGGCTATATTTTTTTTATCGTGCCAACTTTTAACTGTGCTACCTGGTCCTTATGCCCGGAGCAACTTCCGACGCTGAGCTAAGCTTACGTCGATCTTCCTCATCTTATCATTTCACCTCGAACAACAAGCTTGACTTCGAGCTTGTGTCGAATCCGTGGTTCTCATAGCCTTTCACTTCATCCTTCCTTTTTGCTTGATGTCGTCGCTACTTGATGGCATCTTCATAGAGTCCCTCAACAAAATTTGTCGTGATCACCGTCAACACCTTGGCTTCTTCAGAGATGTCAATTGAATTCATGGCTAGAAATACCATCGTTGCCCCTCGATGGTTTGTGATATCATCGATGACATCCTTGACTTCCTGCCAACACAGACCTGGTCGTGTTTGGTTATTCCTTACGTTCCGAGATAATCTTGTAAGTGTTCCTTTGTACCTCATGTGATCTTCCGATCCAACCCTTGCCTGAAACACTATTTTATTGCTACCTCGAAGCATGACTGTGGTATTCCGAATATCATTGAGAACAGTGGAAACGCAATGCTACATGATTCTTGCTCAATTATCCAAACACCGTGGTGCGGGTAATATCATAATGCTTCCCTCGCCCTTTCATCTAAATGCTTTTGAATTTGCTGCCCTATCATGTATATCATGCTCCGCTTCTCCTTGGGAAGGATATACCCTCAATTCTTGTGTGCAAACACAATTTCCTTTCCTTTGGTCTGATTAATTCTGATAATCACATTTTCCTTTCCATTGGTTTGTTTAACCTTCTCGTGATCTATATGATATAAGCAGAAATAACTTCCTGCTTATGAAAACACCTCGATCTACAACTCTGTCAGTGTGACCCTGTTACTATTGTTGATGACATTCCGGTAACCCCCGATGGACGAGAACTTTGCCTATTGGTCCGCCTCGTTCAACGAGCAGGAAAATGGTTCTCTTCGTCCCTCGCCCTTGGTACCGATGTTGTTACCGACATAACTGACAGACTATTCTCTGACATACCTTGTTGTCGTGACCGGTAAGATGTCACCGTTCTCCCTACTTTTGATTGACACCCCCCCACAGTTTCACAAGATCGGAACCTGACTCTTTTGTTCATCCTTGATTCCGAAATATTCTTTGCACTTGACTTTGTGTGTTATCACGAGCCACCCTCCGAGAGTTGATCTATGCCCGATGCTATGAACCCCTTTCACACTTTACTTCTAGCATCGAACGATTGTCTGTCCGCTTGGAACCTCTTACTGTAACCTCTTACCTTGCTCTCGATGTTTTCTTAAGTTTCAACTCGAGAGATACCTCTGCCACATCACTGGATCGTCCACCAGATAATCAACCATACAAGGGTCAGTTCTCCCGAAGTTACCCTTTACTTCCCTACTTAAATCTCGGGACGAGATTTCTTGTAGTGGAGGAGATTTGTAACATCCCTAGCTCCACACTACAGTGATCGCCCTTTGATAATTCCAAGTCATCATGTTCAACAGAGCTTAATCATATTCAATTGGATTTTCAAACTTAAAGTGAAAATAAAAGTTGTTCAAATCTAGGAACTAAAATGTTCATAATGTTGCAAATAATCCCAAGGTAATTATAAAACTGAAACCAACATTTTTTGAATTCCCAAATTGCCCCTAGAAATTATTTAGTGGCCCAGCAGCAATTAATTTGGCTCTTTTCATTTTCCAAAAATGCCTAACCTCTTCCTGTGGCCCCAAACTTTTAGTGTAGCACCACAATATTGAGCTTTATTTTTGTGCAAAGTTTCATTCATAGAAAGGCTCATTGGCTAGCTCAAATAATTACTACATGAGCTATTTCTTTTCAGAAAAAGAAAAGAAGGAAAACTCCTACTGTGCACTCGGCCCGCTCGTCACTGTAGCGACGGCCCAGCCCACCAGGATCGTCCCCCTCCTCCGTCTGCGTGTCGACGCGCGCGCGGCTCAGATGCGTCGTCGCCGGCCGATGCACGACACGGCCACCCCGCGGCCACCTGGCTCGGATAGATAAGCACCCCCGCACCCCCTCGAACCCTAGAACCGTCCACTCGCCCCCTCGTCCTCCCTCTCTCGCGAAACCGGCGGCGCCCGAACACAGCCGTCGCCGTCGCTGCTCGTCTCCGCGGCCACCGTGTCTCCCTCGCCTCTCCGACCAGCTCGTCTGCACCGCCATCGTCTTCTCCTTCCTCTCCGGCCACGCGTTCAAGCCCGAGGCCGCCTCAGTGCCCGGATCGAGCCGGCGACCACCTCGGATCACCAGAGCTCCGCCGCTCCGTACGTCGCCTCCCCTGCGCTACAAATCCGTCAAAGGCCTTCCGTGAGCCGCACGGTGAGCTACGCCTCCTCCCCGTCGTTTTCCCTTCTGTGCCATGCCCCAATCGAGCAGCCACAGCTGCCGAGCTTTGGTCGCCGCCGACGAGCTCCTTGCCGTCGTTCTGTTGCTCCTTGCACCACACTAGCACCACCACTGAGCTCTTGGAGTTCCTAGCTGCCCAACGCGCCACTCCACGCGTCTCGCCGTGCCCCGTAGCCTCGTCTCCGAGATCTCCTGAGTCTGCTGCCGTCCGCCGTAACTACTCCGGCCAGCTCCGGTTTCCTCCGCTCGAACCAGCACCGCGGATCGACGCGCGGCTCTGCCCGCGTTCGATCCCGCCCTCCCGCGCATCGAATGGACGTCGGAGGCACGATTCCGCCGCCCTCCCGAGGTGCGCCGCCGCGTACGATGGTCGCCGGCGTCGTTACGCCGGTGGGCTGACGTGGCCAGGTGGGTCCCCTGTGTCAGGGGGTAACTAGTCCCTAATGGCCCTTTGACAGGTGGACCCCCACTGTAGCTAATTAATTAGTTAAAATAACTAAACACTAACCAAAGTCACTGCCACACTGGACCCACCCGCTAACTACCTAATTAACTTACCTAAAACCCTGATTAATCCCCACTGTCACCGACAGGTGGGGCCAGACTACTATTCAGTTGGATAAGCCTGGCGGAGTCAGCTGCTGACTCAGCCAGCAGGCCCCACATGTCAGCCTCTGTGGGCTGATCGCTGACTGGACCGCTGACCCAGTCAACGGGCCCACTGGTCAGCCACTATGCTGGTCAGCTGGGTACGTTTCTGGGTACCCGTAGTATTTTAGCTTAAATGATTTGCGAAATATAATTAACTCCAGTATTTCCAGAAATTCATTAAAACTTTAGAAAATCGTAGAAATTAAACCGTAGCTCGGATCGAAAAACTTTTACATGAAAGTTGCTCAGAATGACGAGACGAATCCGATCGTGCCATCTGTTTCCGTGTCGGGACCCTCTACGTAGGTGAACCCGCAACTTTCCGCCCATTTCCGGTAGATGAATAGTGCATATGTACCGGTTAATAAATTCCACTTTAATGCTAAAATAACTAAAATGACTTAGATGCACCGTTAGGCAACCCTGCACTGCATCCTAGGCATAGCATCCTCTGTGTTGCGTATGTTTGCTGTCTATTTATCTGTTTCTTTCCCCCTCTTCTCTCTCGGTAGACCCCGACGTCGACATAGCTCCCAAGACCGACGCAGCTCCGGAGTACGACTACGTTCCTGACGACCAGACCCTTGCCGCAGAGTTCCCAGGCAAGCACCCCCCCTTTTGAGCATACCGATATCGCCTATTCTTCTCTCTCTTACGCTTGCATTAGAAGTTGCTGTTGTTACTGTTATCCTATATCTGCTGCATAGCCTGTTTATTGTAACCTGCTATTATTACCTACCTGCTTATCCTAAACTGTTTAGTATAGGTTGGGTAGAGACCCATCAGAGACCCCACTTGTCCTGACTGCCCGCTGGATTATCAGAAGACCCGATCAACGGGATCGAAGACCAGGCCCCGGCACCGCACATCACTTCCCCCTTAGTTGCTCGACACTACTGGGTTACTATCGAGTGTCGAGGGTGATACCTCGTCAGCACTTCTGATGATAACCTTGTAGGTTAGTTAATCGGTCATGGTCAGCGAGGGTGATTCCTCCTACACCACCCCCAATAACGACGTCGTCGAGCAACTCCTCAAGAGTGGACCTCGAGGGTGATTCCTCCTTCGTTCACCTTGACGATAACATCAGGTGGAATTCCGTCGAGGGTGATTCCTCAGGGTTCCCTTTGGTGTTAGACACACGGTTACTATGGTTACTATGACTTTACACTGAACCATGTTATTAAAGACGGGTCGGCCCTGAGGGGTACCCGCGCGAGCATATTTGCGAAGTGATGTGGAGACGGGTTGACCTGGAGGGCGCCCGAGAGATGAATACGAGGCGTGGCCGGGCATTCTTAGCCCTTGCCGCAAGTCCTCGAGACGGGGCGACGGGGTCACATCGATCGTGAGTCTCTGCTCGTTACCACGCGCTCCTAGTCCACTAACGGTTTGGATATTTGATCCGAGGGGCCTCTGGCCTGATAGCACTAACCATCACGTGGGCATAGTATGGGCGTTCTGCGTTGTATACATAAGCCGAAGCTCTATAGACGTTAGCGAGGAGCGGCCCGCTTTGGATTGGACTGGTTAAGCCCGCGCTTGTATTAAGGGGGCTAGGTCTGCTTCCGAAGCATCCTCGCAACATGCAGGGTTCTCAGGGCGAAGGCCCAAGACCCCTGGGGGCATAGGTTAGTCCAGCGTGCTGACCTCTCTTTAGAGCCTAGGTCGGGTTGCGGCGTATCGTTTGGCCGAGGCCGGGCATGACCCAGAAAAGTGTGTCCGGCCGGAGTTAACCGAGCGTGGTGGGTAAGTTGGTGCACCCCTGCAGGGAAGAAAACATCTATCGATAGCCTGTCCTACGGTAACAGACACTCGGAGTTGTATCCCGATCGGCACAACTAGAACTGGATACTTGAGATGATAACTGGATAGTATGGCTCTAGGATTGCTTCCTCGCAGGGAGTCGAGGAAGAATCTCTGGGCGAGGTTGATAACACTACTATTACTTTACATTATGCTAATCTGCACTCTTCTAATGCTGCAAAACCGCTGAAGATGCTAGTCTTCGATAGGACTAGATTTTCCCCTCTATTCTGATATTTCTGCAGCCCAGTCCACATATACAGCCTTCCTTTGATAATGTTGCATATGTAGTGTAGATCCTTACTTGCTGAGTACTTCAGATGAGTACTCACGTTTGCTTCGCTTTCTTTTTCTCCTCATCCCCTTTTAGTGCAACCAGATGACGGAGCCCCTGAGCCAGCTGCCCCCGCCGACTACTACTACTACTACCCTCCCGGCGAGTATTACTACGAGGAGCCTTCCGATGACCAGGAGTAGGTTCGGAGGGTCCCAGGCAGGAGGCCTGCGCCTTTCGATCGTAGCGTTTTCTTTTGCCCCGCCTCCTTGATGGCTTATTATGTCTTTCTTTTTATATCTGTACTCAGATATCTGATGCTTCCGCTGACGCTTGTATGCGAGCTTATGTATTCGAGCCCTCGAGGCCCCTGGCTTGTAATATAAAGCTTGTATGATTTTATTTATGTTTTAGAGTTGTGTTGTGATAACTTCAAGTGAGTCCTTAGGCTTGATCGTGTGCATTGCGTGAATGTTAAGTGCACGATTAAGCCGGGGTCGACACAACAACCAACTGTAGCAACGGTGCATACTCAGGGAGAACACTTTTACCTTAAAATTTAGTGAAGGGATCATCTTATAATGCTACCGCCGTACTAAGCAAAATAAGATGCATAAAAGATAAACATCACATGCAATCAAAATATGTGACATGATATGGCCATCATCATCTTGTGCTTTTGATCTCCATCTCCAAAGCATCGTCATGATCTCCATCGTCACCGGCTCGACACCTTGATCTCCATCGTTGCGTCGTGGTCGTCTCGCCAACTATTGCTTCTAGAACTATTGCTAACTCATAGCGATAAAGTAAAGCAATTACATGGCGTTTGCATTTCATACAATACATAGACAACCATAAGGCTCCTGCCGGTTGCCGATAACTTACAAAACATGATCATCTCATACAATAAAGTATATCACATCATGTCTTGACCATATCACATCACAACATGCCCTGCAAAAACAAGTTAGACGTCCTCTACTTTGTTGTTGTAAGTTTTATGTGGCTGCTACGGGCTTCTAGCAAGAACCGTTCTTACCTACGGCAAAAACCACAACGGTGATTCATCAAGTTTGCTGTTTTAACCTTCTTCAAGGACCGGCCACAGTCAAATTCGATTCAACTAAAGTAGGAGAAACAGACACCCGCCAGCCACATTTATGCAAAACTAGTTGCATGTCTGTCGGTGGAACCGGTCTCATGTGCATGGACATGTAAGGTTGGTCCGGGCCGCTTCATCGCACAATACCGCCGAATCAAAATAAGACGTTGGTGGTAAGCAGTATGACTATCATCGCCCACAACTCTTTGTGTTCTACTCGTGCATATCATCTACGCATAGACCTGGCTCTGATACCACTGTTGGGAAACGTTGCATGAAAACAAAAAAATTCTACGCACACGCAATGATCTATCCATCGAGATGCATAGCAACGAGGGGGAGAGTGTGTCTACGTACCCTCGTAGACCGTAAGCGGAAGCGTTTCACAACGCGGTTGATGTAGTCGAACTTCTTCGCGCATCAACCAATCAAGTACCGAACGCATGGCACCTTCGCGTTCTGCACACGTTCAGCTCGGTGACGTCCCTCGCCTTCTTGATCCAGCAAGACGTCGAGGTAGTAGATGAGTTCCGTCAGCACGACGGTGTGGTGACGGTGATGGTGAAGTGATCTCCGTAGGGCTTCGCCTAAGCACTACGAAAATATGACCGTGGGTGTAAACGGTGAACGGGGGCGCCGCACACGGCTAGGCAATTGTCTCGGGTGTGCTAGGCGCCCCCCCCCCCCTCCTCATGTATATAGGTGGGAGGGAGAGGGGAGAGGCCAAGGGGCGCCCCAAGTAGGTCCGAATCCTACTTGGGCTCCTGCCCTTGGCCGCGCCCCCCTGCCATATTTGTCGAAGGGGGAAGGAAAGAGGGGGGAGAGAGAAGGAATTGGGAATCCAAATCCACTTACCTTTCTCTTCTCCCCTTTCCTTCTCCTCCTTAGGCCGGCCCATATGGGGGGCGCACCAGCCCCTTATGGCTGGTGCGTTTCCCCTCTTGGCCCATAAGGCCCATATCTTTTGTCGGGGTGCCCGGAACCCTTCCGGTGACCCGATAAGTACTCGGTAACCCCCGAAACACTTCCGGTGTCCGAATACCATCGTCCTATATATCAATCTTTACCTCTCGACCATTTCGAGACTCCTCATCATGTCTGTGATCTCATTTGGGACTCCGAACAATATTCGGTCACCAAATCACATAACTCATATAATACTATATCGTCATCGAACGTTAAGCGTGTGAACCCTACGGGTTCGAGAACTATGTAGACATAACCGAGACACCTCTCCGGTCAATAACCAATAGCGGAACCTAGATGCTCATATTGGCTCCTACATATTCTACGAAGATCTTTATCGGTCGAACCGTTATGACAACATACGTAATTTCCTTTGTCCATCGGTATGTTACTTGCCCGAGATTCGATCGTCGGTATCTTCATACCTAGTTCAATCTCGTTACCGACAAGTCTCTTTACTCGTTCCGTAATACATCACCTCGTGACTAACTCCTTAGTCGTTTGCTTGCAAGCTTATGATGTGTATTACCGAGAGGGCCCAGAGATACCTCTCCGATACTCGGAGTGACAAATCATAATCTTGATCTATGCCAACTCAACAAATACCTTCAGAGATACCTGTAGAGCATCTTTATAATCACCCAATTATGTTGTGACGTTTAATAGCACACAAGGCATTCCTCCGGTATCCGGAAGTTGCATAATCTCATAGTCGAAGGAATATGTATTTGACATGAAGAAAGCAATAGCAATAAAACTGAACGATCATTATGCTAAGCTAACGAATGGGTCTTGTCCATCACATCATTCTCCTAATGATGTGATGCCGTTATCAAATGACAACTCATGTCCATGGTCAGAAAACCATAACCATCTTTGATCAACGAGCTAGTCAAGTAGAGGCTCACTAGGGACACGGTGTTTGTTTATGTATTCACACATGTATTTAAGTTTTCGATCAATACAATTCTAGCATGAATAATAAACCTTTATCATGAATAAGGAAATATAAAATAACAACTTTATTATTGCCTCTAGGGCATATTTCGTTTAGGGTACCGCGGTGATGATGGCCAGCGGGGAGCATTCAGCGGCGCAGGGTGGGCAGGGGCAGCGACTGGCGATGGGCATCGGGGGAAGCAGAGGAGGGCGCCTGCCCCTGTCTCTGTGATGGCGCTGAGGGAGGACGAGCGGGTCGAACGAGAGTGGGGCTAGGGTTTTAAGCCAGGGTGAGCTGGGCCTTGGGCCGGCTGGCTGCTGTTGGGCTTCTCTTTTTCTTTTTTCCTCTGCCATTTCACAATTACAGAAATTGAGAAGAACAAATTCTCAAAAAAATTTGATAAGAACAAAGGCAATGGACTTCTCGAAAAAGGTGAAACTTGTTGACAGAGTTTTCTGGAATATTTCCAAACCCACGGAGGTGCTTCCAGCAATTTTGGATGAAGTTGAATTCAAATTCACTTGAACTTAAATCAATGGATTTAAACTAGAGGTATAGTTTAGAAGTGTCCAAAATCATGAGATTTTGGTGGAGCTTGGGAAAAATATGTAAGAATTTTCGGCAAGGTTTGGGGCCAAACTTCTTTCATCGAGAGGATAAAGAGAAACTTAGATTATCTTGAGATGTTCGGTGTTTGTCTATTGGACAAAATCATGTCCACGGATGATATGGCCGTTAAGCGCACTGACGGAAGTGGGTAGCTATACTACGAGTACGAGGTGACAGGGCTGCCACATGCACAATCTCATCTACGCAACGTGTATATGGAGCTAGCTATTTTGTTTTCTTTCGTTGCAACGCACGGGCATGTTTCCTAATAATTATCTAAGCAAGATGCAAGAAAAATCGGTTTAGAGTTCCTTGGCGATTAAAGGCGCCAAAGGTAGACAATCATGGTCAAAGGTTGCCATACACATCATTTGCCAAGGTTGACATTACGGGATTAGCATATCCGCCTTGTATATGGATAGTTTGCTATTTGCCCCTTTATCAACCAAGGACTCTAACAATATTGTACTCCTTTCGGATGTAAGACATTTTTTGACTCTAGTGTAGTGTCAAAAAACATCTTACATTATGAGACAGAGGGAGTACCTTTTAAAGTGTCTATAGCACATTCAGTCAAAACTAGCATAACCTCATGGGTTTTTTTTCCCTCTTTTTCTTGCATCTTACATAGAGAATTATCTGATGTACAACTTATCAATGTTTTTTTCTAAATGATCAAAGAAGATATTTTGATAACGAACACTTCAATGGTGGATGGCACCATTCATGAGATACTCCCTCTGTATCACAATACTTGTAGCTGGGGGAAACTAGTACAAGTTCCCCCAACAAGTATTTCGGTACAGAGGTAGTACATGTAACATGTTTTTCAAATTTTCCTTCCTACTTGTTTCTCAATATAAACTTCTATTTTTGCACATGTTGCCCTTCTCTTCATTATATGTTGTGATGGCAAAATGAAACATTATTGGTATTGAAAACTTTGAAGGCATGATTGCACAATCTATACCTACTAATAAAGCAAATAGGTATTCTTAGTCCGTCGTGATGTTTTATGAGAAAAAATCTGATGTTTCTGACATTAAACCCGCAGTATATATCAAATGTTGTTTAAAATACTCATATCTTCTAAACCGTAACTCTAAATTTAACATGTTATATATGAAATTTGATTAGAAAAATATATAGAATCTGAATATGATGTTATTTTACTTGTTAACCATTTAAAAAAATACCATCAATAGTGCATTATCCGTCTTTCTTTCATATCGGTACTGATCCGGATTGTAGATGAACATCTCAGCAAAATCAGGATTGAAGACGAAATTGAAGATCACTTGCCTGTTTCTTTGTACGTATTAAATCTACATGCAAGCCGTGTTTAAATAGAAGACATGTGAAATCTTGAACTTACGCTTTTGTAGGTAAAGACCATCTTTGTTTGGGCCATAGCTACAAATACTCAAATTGTAGATCATTTTTTGTAAATTAAGAGCGTGTGGTATTCTTTTCTCCCGTTGCAACGTACGGACCCTTTTGCTAGAAGATATCGAAAACACTTGTGTTCACCTCCGCGCGCGTGGACCGCCTCCTCTGCCGTACGATCACCTTTGATCAGACGGCCTGAACAACCCACACCATAGCGTAGTTTTGCAACATAACCCTTGTTACAATCCTTTACGCAACAAGAGGTCTGTTGCACACCGAGGGCTCAGCATTCCCCTGCACGCCACGTACCTAATGGATCTCCATCCTCCCCGCTAGACTTTCATCAACCCATCTAGCTTGTGCGGTGGCGGCCGTATAAAAGGGCGATGGTTAGGGATTGAACCCTAACCTCTCCTGATCCAGACATGTGGCGGCACCATTCACGAACAACTACCTCCTCGCATGTTCACCAGTGTTGCGCCGGTAGGGACGTCGTTCACAAGGACCATGGAGGTTGATGCCCATGAATTTGGGAGACGACTAGGGATGTCTCCTTGAGAGGCATCGACTGAAGCAGGAGTAGCCACTAGGGAGGAGGCCGGGGTGAGCGCTGATGTGGCCGACGGCTTCCTTGTCGACTCCGCGCAGGACGAGGTTAGGAACAGGTTGCCCTCGCTACTGCGATGCGCCATGGCCATGGCTCCACACCCTCCCCTGCCGCTCTGTGCAGCACGTAATCGCCGGATCCGCCAGCGACTGTCTCCAACGCGCTTCGGCAATTGGAGCCATGTTTCTGGAACATGCGTCAAGTTGCAATGGCCTGCAAACAAGGGCTACGGTTTTCTGAAACGTGCATGCTGTTGCCTTGGTTTTGCAACTGGAGCTATGTTTCTGAAACATTTGTGTTGTTGCAATGGTTTGTAACGGAGGAAAAAAAAGGTATTTGCTGCAAAAGTTGGCGCTCACGTGGCGGTCGATCAAACAGTTAAAATGGCCTCCATACAACGGTCAACGTGTCGATCGATCTTTTCAAATCATCACCCGGTCGACACGTAGCACTACCTATAAGATATGGATGCATATTTCATCATTGTTAAAGCTACATTTTAGTTTAAAATGTGTATACATAACTATGAATGCGTACCTCGTGCAAGAACTTGTAATGATCATATCTGCATTGTTGAATACCACTGCTCCATGATCATTGCACATATGCATAACCATACATATAAAGATTGGCCTTGGTTTGTAACAATTTACAAGAGAATGAAAATTGTCTTTTAAATTCTTCCTCAAATTCTAAATTGCATACTCTTTGTATATGATTTAGCTACATACTTCAGCAAAGGTTAATTTGGAATTTTTTTCATGTAAACTAAAATCTTCATCAACCTTATTTTCACAAAGATTAGTGAAAACCTTCTCACATTGTACAAGGAGTTTTGAAAGACTTAAGTTTCCCAGAAAATATTTTCTTGGCGACAGTATGCGTACCTTTGGTCCTTCGAGTTGAGGTCATATCAGTTGTGTTAAAGAATCACGGTAGGTAGCAACCCATTGTTTTCACAACACTTGTAGGTTTGCCATTCACTTGCTGTTCACAAGATTGTACTCACAAGAAGTCAGAGCCACTTGTTATGTAAAACTACTCATATTCGTACAAATTTCTCAGGATGCTTATGATACATGTGCATTAAGATAAATGTATCACAAACAAAGACGATGGCTTGTATTTCAGAATATATAGTTGTTGCCCATGCCATGGGCGCATCTTGATTAATTAAAATATGTTTGGATGTTTGCTTCACATTGACAAAAGGTCTCAGGTAGACAAACAAATTATTAGTCTCACTAACTAACAGTGCAGCCCCAAAAGTTGTTGACTATTTATGTTGGTTCAATAATCAAAACGATGGGCAGTACATACAAGTTACCAAAGAATTTAACACAAATAGTACAAATGGTGGAAGAAGACATAATTCCAACGGGCTTCTCAGTTTGTACTATAATGGTGTTTCTGTTCACTACCTGCTATCTAACAAGGAACCGGCTAAAACTCTTGAAATGTACAAGTTAGAAAGGAAAATATGACCCTTCACACTAATTGACTCATGGAGGTTGCTCCAGAACAAGCCCATTGGAATAGGATAAACTACTTGGCAAAAGACGATGACTAAGTGATGTTGTATGACAACTTCAAAATTCATTTGTTTTTCCCCGAAATAGGATGTTTTTGTTTCCTAAATTTCCTAAAACTATGATGTCAAGCCATGTTAACTTCAATTATGATAGCTTCAAATAAATTTCTCGTTCATAATTTCAACCATGCATTTCACAATTGTCTACAATGAGTGTGGAGCACACACACAATCAGGACATGTACCGTCAGTGCAATGCAAAAGATAAGTAGCTTGGCTCCCCACGGCGCCAGACTACGGATTCACACACAAGCAATGAGAAGAGTTAGACAAGTAGCACAAGGAGGACAAGGCCAAGACCAGCAGGGCAACGAAGGAGAAGGTCAAGACCCGCAGCAAAAGGAAAGAGAAGGCCAAGAGCTGAACCAGCAAAGAGAGGGTTGAAAGTTGCTAGAAATCTATAGGAAAGAAGGCCTCGTGAAGATATCAACATACACTAGAAGTGCATACTCAGATACATATGTACTGGCAAAGCACTAGACCATCTGTTATAACTAGCAATAGGAATCATGCAGTTAAGCACCTCCTCAACCATCACTTGTAATGATCAACACTAAGCAAACATAGTTGAATAATTAAATCAAGTGCCGCTACAATATTTGTGCATACAAATGTCATGGCGAAGCACCACTAAAGCTTAAGAGAGGAAGTTGTATTTCTATTCCCTATAACTGACGGGGTCTCTGCTACTAGTCATCAACAACCTATTCAAAGTCAATTAATCCAACTTAGAAAACAGAACTTTAAAAATCTCTTGGCTTTCTGTAAAAAGATACTCTCAATTTCAAATATGATGCATATAGATTTTTTTTCCCTTAAGTCAAACTTTATAGTTTTGACCAAATTATAGAAAGAAGTATCAACATCTACAACACCAAATCAATATCATTAGATACATCATGAAATATATATTCATACTGTATTTATTTGGTACAGTATAGTTTGATATAATTTTATATGAAGATGGTGAAACATTATAAGTTTTGACTTAGGACAAAATATATCTGAGAGAGTAATAACCAGCCACAACAATTAACATGCAAGCTGTTCTTGCATGATTCTCTAGCAAGTATGTGTCTGTCCTAGTTTACATGTCATCCTTGTATTTCGAGTTTTAATTACATTGGCAGTGACCCACATTTCATTGGTCAGACTGATGGTCATACTTGAACCTCAAATGTGCAGGCACCATGTAAACTGCGACGGAGGGAGTATATACTGTATTAATAGAGAAACAGGATAGCTAGAACATGAGCGTTGAACTGAACAAAGATGATGATTACATTGAATGATCCAGTGATTCATTTCAAGCTCAAAGCAATCAAGTGACAGAAATCCATATTTGAAGAGAACTTCTTTCCAGAGGGAAGACACAAATTCCCAGTTTAGTTATCTATCAAATGTTTCTATGAAAAAGAAAAACTACGACAGTGTAATGATACAACAACTTATGTACAGTGTAACAATGGTGTTGCTTCATACTCCGTGGGAGTAGCATTGTCGATGTGCCAAATGAATGGCTTTGAAAACTCAGGGGGTCGGGAATGAATGATCATTTCTTCTCACGAAACAATTCAGTGTGCATAACCCTCACCCAAATCAATACACCTTCCACAGCAAAACTAAAACACCCAATTGAATAGATTATACAGATGAAATAAATACAGATACTACCAAAACTAACCTTCCACTATTTTCAGCTCCCGGAAGTGGAAGTTACTTTGAAGCAGTCAATATTGCACAATTTAACCGACCTCATCATCCCTCCAAAGCTGTCACACAATGCATTGCAAGAGTCAAGAAGACAAGACAAGGATATGTCCTGTAATAGGAATCCACATTAAACAGTAAAACAAACAGAGTGCATGCAAGAATATACAGACCGGTCAATGCTTTTCCGTGGCTTATCAGATTGATCCACACTAGCCCGTGGTTTGTCAGGATGATCTACACTCTTTCTGCCTTTATCCTTCCTATCTATGCTGCTCCTTGGTTTCTCCCGTCGATCTGTACTCCGCCTGTGATCAGTGCTTGACCTTGATTTGTCCCTCACATCCGTGCTTTTTCTTGAACTCTCCATACTTTCAGATCCTGTTTCAAGATCTGAAGGGCCTGAACTTTCTGGAGATTCATCTTTCAGTGGTGGGGACTTCTCTATGGCTGTGACGAACTTTTTTAGGTGCTTAATGTATTCGGGATAGAGTTCCAAATTACAATGGTTCCCACCTTTGACCCACAAAGGCTCATACTTCACTTTGGACAGTTCCCACAGTGCTCTCCCATGAGAACAGTCAACAACATCATCAGCCGTACCCTGCAGATGAAATAGTTTTAATGCCATAAATAGGTGAGGGAATATTGATGTTGCTATGGAACAGTCATCTCTTCCCGAAACACCATAATCAGAAATTGTTAAATTCCCGTCCAAGGAAAGAGTTGTACTCTTCAAAAGGAAAGGACAGTCACACAGGCATTACAACAGTACAGCTATGTTGAACTTAATCTATCGCTTTACATGTGATTGTTTTACTAATTACATTATATGATGCCAAATGAATATTCTTAAAACTTATAAGACCGGTGAGTGAACAGGTGAACTGGCTGTTGTTCTGGCAAACCAGCAGGTTGACCGATGAACCAGTGAACCAACAGCCTGGCGGCTAGGGTCATCGGTTCGGTTTTTAGAACTGTGCTAGAAGCATCTAACTTGAAACATATTCGAAGAGAATGGAGAAAACAATATAGAGATAATCAAATCTAAAAAGGGCTCCAATCCATCCCCGCGCCACCGAACTGGTACGGGGCCAACTATTGATTTCCTTTTCATAGGAGGAAAGAACACCGCCAAAATTAAAACAGATTTGCTATTTCACATCTAGATGTGATATACTATCTCACATCTAAATTCAAAACCGTTGATCTGTTTGTCTTTAATTTTCGCGCTAGTTGATCGTCTCGCCTCGCGAACTGCGTTGTCCAGCGCGACGGCCTGCGTCCACGGCCATGCGAGTGGGGAACAGGCCATTGTTTTTCTTTTCGTGATCTTGGATTTCGTGTCGATGCATGTGTGCGCATCGTTGTTTGCTTTTCTACAGTCCATTATGTGCTTGCGGCTGGGTCTTTTTTTTGTTGGCCTGTTGTGCCCGCACAAAGCATTTTGAACTGTTTTTCATCCTGGGGTGCATGGTATAAATGCACGAGTCGGCTGTGTGTGTTTTTTTTTCATTTTTTCCTTTGTTTCTATCTATTTGTGTTATACTTTTAAACTTTTCTAAATTCAAATGTTTATAAATTCATGATTTTAAAAAATTATGGCAATTTTGTTTTAGTTTTATTTATTTATTTCTGTTTTAATTGTTTTTTATTTCTTTTTCTTTCTTTTCTTATGTTCCTTTATTGTACTTCTTTCTTGGTTTTCATCCGTCTTCTTCGTTCTTTGTTTCTTGGGTTTTACTACTTCCAACATTGTTTTAATTTTTCTCCTTCTTTATTTTATTTGTTCTAAATTCATGAATTTTTTTAACACATTTAGCAATGTCTCATCTAAATTTCCGACCGCTCTACCTGTTTGCTTTTAAAATGTTGTGCAAATTTTGATCGTCGATTATTTTGTCACTCATCCTATACTCACACGTCTTGCCGTACGTCTAGTCTCCATTGGTCGGCCCGTTCGCGTGTGCTTCTTTTGTTGTGCCGTCTTTGTGGCACGATCTCGGGGCCCATTTTCTTTTTGGCGTGTGTTGCATAAGTTGAAGATACGAGCTGGTCACTGCCTCCTCGGTTCCATCGCCACTGACTCTCTCCCATTACCCTTTGTCTTGGAGTAGAGCCGATGCGAGTAGGAAGGAGGGCGTCGACTAAGGGGTTCGATCTTTTGTCCTCGCGATGAAGAACGATGCAGTAAATGATGATGCGAAGTGCCCTTGGATCCATCTTTGTCTTTTTTGCCCTATTTTTAATCAAGGGATCCATTATTGCGGCGTGCTGGCGACCTGTTTCACTATGTTGTTTCTAAACGTAATTGATTTGCTCTTTTTCACAACCGGAGCCCGATTTGTTTGGTCCCAATTACAAGTCCATCCTCGAGCCGCAATTGGGGCCTGGATTTTTTTTTGTCCCAGTTGCAAGTCCAGGACCCGACATTCTTTTCCCAGTTGATAGTCGAACCTCGACTCACAACTCGGGTCAATCTTTTTTGTCCCAGTTGCAAGTCTACCGTCGACTCGCAACTGGGCCCAACCTTTTTTGTCCTAGTTGCAAGTCCACCCTTGACTCGCAACTCAGGTCCAACACTTTTTTTCCCAACTGCAACGTTTTTTCCCGTTCCGTGCTTTGTCCTCCTGTTTCCTACTACGCTACGGTAGGCATTTTTTTTTTTAGACAAGCTACTCTAGGCGGCAGCCCTGATTCTTATCTTTTTTCATGTCTTCTTATAGATAGTAGTCTTTTTCCGTTTCTTCTATATGAGCCGTTGCGTTCCCTTTTTTCGTCATTTTACTTTTTTGTTTTTATTTTTTTGTTTCATTATTTGTTTCAAATTA
This sequence comes from Thinopyrum elongatum, assembly GCA_011799875.1. NCBI lineage: Eukaryota > Viridiplantae > Streptophyta > Magnoliopsida > Poales > Poaceae > Thinopyrum > Thinopyrum elongatum. The sequence continues at coordinate 535,349,900 of CM022303.1, forward strand.
TGAAGTATTTTATATTCATGATTTTTTGTCTTTTATTTATATTTCTTTTTTGTTTTCTCTTTTCTTTTTTGAATTTATAAATTTTTCACTCAGCCAACTGTTCGCTTTAAATGTCATGCAAATCTTGATCAACGGTTGTTTTGTCGCACGGGTCTCGTGTCACGTCGTCAGTCTGGTGACTACTTGTCGGCCTTGCTCACGCAACTCAGTCGCAGTTGCAAGTCCACCCTCGACTCGCAACTCGGGAGGGTGTTGTTTTGTTTTCAACCTAGTTGCAAGTCCACCACCGACTTGCAACTCGAGGGATTTAGTTTCTAATTGCCCCAGTTCCAAGTCAACCATGTACTCGCAACTCGGGAGGGTGTAGTTTTGTAGTTTCCCTAGTTGCAAGTCCACCCTCAACTCGCAACTCGGGGGTGTTGTTTTTTGTTCTTGTTTCATAGTAGTTGCAATTAGACACTCGACCTGCAACTAGGGGTTTCAGTCGGCCCAGTTGCAAGTCCACCCTCGACTCGCAACTCGGGAGGGTGTTGTTTTGTTTTCACCCCAGTTGCAAGTCCACCCCTAACTTGCAACTCGAGGGATTTAGTTTGTACTCACCCCAGTTGCAAGTCAACCATGTACTTGCAACTCGGGAGGGTGTTGTTTGTTTTCACCCCAGTTGCAAGTCCACCCCCGAGTTGCAACTTGAGGGATCCAGTTTGTAATCGCCCCAGTTCCAAGTCAACCATGTACTCGCAACTCGGGAGGGTGTAGTTTTGTAGTTGCCCTAGTTGCAAGTCCACCCTCGACTCACAACTCGGGGGGTGTTATTTTTTGTTCTTGTTTCATAGTAGTTGCAATTAGACCCTTGTCCTGCAACTAGGGGATTCTATTGGCCCATTTGCAAGTCCACCCTCGTCTCGCAACTCAGGAGGGTGTTGTTTTGTTTTCACCCCAGTTGCAAGTCCACCCCCGACTTGCAACTCGGAGGATGTAATTTGTAATCGCCCCAGTTGCAAGTCAACCATGTACTAGCAACTCGGGGAGGAAGTTGTTTGTTTTCACCCGACTTGCAACTCGAGGGATGTAGTTTGTAATCGCCCCAGTTGCAAGTCAACCATGTACTCGCAACTCGGGAGGGTGTAGTTTTTTAGTTGCCCTAGTTGCAAGTCCACCCTCGACACACAACTCGAGGGGTGTTGTTTTTTCTCTTGTTTCATAGTAGTTGCAATTAGACCCTCGGCCTGCAACTAGGGGTTTCAGTCAGCCCAGTTGCAAGTCCACCCTCGTTTCGCAACTCTGGAGGGTGTTTTTTTGTATTCACCCCAGTTGCAAGTCCACCCCTGACTTGCAACTCGAGGGATGTAGTTTGTAATCGCCCTAGTTGCAAGTCCACAATCGTCTCGCTACTCGGGGAGGGTGTTGTTTCTTATTTGTTTTCACCCCAGTTGCAAGTCCACCCCCGACTTGCAAGTCGAGGGATGTAGTTTGTAATCGCCCCAATTGCAAGTCAACCATGTACTCGCAACTCGCGAGGGTGTAGTTTTGTAGTTGCTCTAGTTGCAAGTCCACCCTTGACTCGCAACTTGGGGGGTGTTGTTTTTTCATAGTAGTTGCAATTAGACCCTCGACTTGCAACTAGGGGTTTCTTTCGGCCCAGTTGCAAGTCCACTCTCGACTCGCAACTCGGGAGTGTGTTGTTTTGTTTTCACCCGAGTTGCAAGTCCACCCCCGACTTGCAACTGGACATGTATTTTGTTTTTCATCCAAGTTTCAAATCCACACTCGACATGCAACTGGGCTTGTAGTTTATTATTGTCCCAATTGCAAGTCCATCCTTGAATCGCAAATGATATGTTAGTTTTGTGTAGTTGTCCGAGTTGCAAGTTCGCCCTCAACTCTCAACTAGGCTCGCAGTTTGTTTCATCCCAATCGCACTTCCATTCTCGACTCACAATTGGGCTCGTACACTGATGGTTGGCCTAGTTGCTAGTTCACCCTCGACTCGCAACTGGGCCCATAGTTTCGTTGTTGTCCCAGTTGCAAGCTCACCTTCGACTTACAACTAGGCTCGACCCTTTTTACCTCAGTTTTAAAATCCAGTTTGATCCACTTGCAAGTGCACCATCGACATCAACTTTGTCCAAGGTGCATGTCCACTCTCGACACGCAACTCCTGACCCCGACCCATTGGCATGTTCACCTTGGAGATGCAACTTGCCCACCCTACCCACCCAATTGCTTGTCCACACTCGCCATGCGACTAAGCTCGTAGTTTGTTGCATGACTTGACCCTTTGTCCTAGTTGCATGTCGCTAATAAAACAAGGCCCGCTAATACCTACAATAAGGACCGCGGGGGGGGGGGGGGGGGGGGCACTGATACAATCACTAAGCTTAGCGGTCGCTCACTATTCGCTCATAGGGGGTTGGACCATTTGCGTTGTTAAAAAAATGAGATCCATGGACCATTTGCGTTGTTAGCGAGTGTTTTTTGGGAAGCGATCGAGGATTCCTGGGAGCGAACTGTGGTTTGGGGATCCGGTTTTAGGAACCTTTTTGGTGGTTTTGGGATGGTTGCAACCGGCTTTTTTGTTCTCTTCCTTTTTGTCTATTTTCTTCTATTGGTTTTCTGGTTATTCTTTTGGTTTTTTCATTATTTTTCTTATTTTCCTTTACATTTTTTAAAAAAAATTGAACCTTTTTAAAATATATGAATAATTTTAAATTCGTGAACATTTTGGAACTTTGTGATTTATTTATTTTGAATCGGCGAACATTTTCTAAATCCACGAACAATTTTTAACACTTTTGGATGCACGGTCAATTGTTCAGTATTTGTTCTAAAAATATTTAGTGTATATTATAAAAAGTTTTACCGTATATTTAAAATGGTTCTATGTATATTAAAAAAGGTTAAGTTTGTATTAAAAAAATATTTAGTGTGTATTAAAAAAGTTCATTGTATATAAAAGAGTTCACTGTATATTTAAAAAATTAAATTTATATTCATAAAATTGTGAACATGTTTCTGATTTTTTTATCAAACTTTGTCTTTTATTGAAAATTAATGCATAAAATATAAAGAGTGGAATGGAAAAGAAAAAACCAAAGGGCAAAAAAAGAAATCATTTATAGCCTACTAGAAGCTAGCGATCAGAGACACGCCGCTAAAAAGATGGCAATAAAACGCAAAAACCAACAAATCGATGTGGTAGAGCTACTTTATTTTCACTGATATACATCTGATCACTAGCTTTTCCTGGAAAAAAATCTGATCGCTAGCTTCGAGTAGTGACACAACACAACTTATCAAGGTGCTTGCTGCTTCTCCTTGCGTCGCCATCCGAACTAATATGATCTATCGATCTACCATGCACGCACAGGGAGAGACACATGTAGCAAGAAGGAATCTTGGGCTGGCTGATGCACACCGTAAAAAGCTAGCCTCCTGCTAGTACACACTACGAGCTGTCGGGCGTATAGGCCGGCCCACCGAGGCGGACGTGAGCGCGAGACTGGTTCGTTTGTTTCAGGCTTGACAAATCAAAATCGGATAAACAAGATAAACAATGAGGAGATAGCGCTGACATCATACTTAGATGTGAGATATTATCTCACATCTAGATGTAACATAGACGGACCCAAATTAAAATACAAAAGCATTTCATGTCATATGGAGTTTTAAGACCTTTAGGGAATCTTGCTGTCATTAGAATACTCACATGGATTACTAACACAGGGCATTTGACCAATGCAACTTTGTCAATGTTCTGCAAACAAAAATATAGGGATCAGATCAAGGAAAAGATGAAACTGAAAGAAACAAAGTAAAATAATCACCTTATATATGTCAAACCAGTATGTATGTTTCACAGGATACATTACTCTCAAGCCAGACGAAATTGGGCTATGTAGAACCACTGCTCTCAAATGAGGCAAACGAGATGCCAAATCTAAAGTAGGGCCACTGCCAACTGATTGACCATACAGAATGATATTTTCCTCGGAGGCCCCATAAGTTTCTATGAGACACCTATAAGCGGCCTCTATGTCTGCATAAGTGTTCTGCTCACTTGGCTGCAGAATCAAATAGAAATAAATCAAGTCAGCTATGCAAACCGATGGTAGCTGAACCTCTTAAAACAGAAAGCAAAGGGGAAGAGAAGAGGAAAAGTACTTTCCTAGAAAAAGATTGAGTCTATACCTTCCCAGATGATTGCCCATATCCAGAATAATCGTAACTGTAAAAGCGGGAAAGAAGACACTTCATTAGTTACTGTGTGAAGCCAAAATGGGTATTAGGATCAGTGAAATATATGTGATACTGCCAGTAGGATCATGACTGGTAAGTATCAACTATCAACAGTATCAAATGGAAGAACATATATATCATAAACACAAACACAGAGCTTAAAGCAAGTACTCCCTCCGTCCCAAAATAAGTGTCTCAACTTTGTACTAACTTTAGTACGAAGTTGTACTAAGGTCGAGACACTTATTTTGGGACGGAGGGAGTAATCTACAAGAAATCTCCTCGAAATTTGCATAACATATTGTAGCTGCCATGCGTCAAAGCAACAAGTGGTCTACTCTATATTATAAGGTCAAGAAAACTAGAGATAGACCCTTTGGAAAGTCAACTATGCAAACCGATGATAGAAAGGACAAACTGGTATTGGAGCTATAAGACAGATACAAATGGTGTTCACTACTCAACTGAAAAAAAATGACTACTCAAACAAGATAAGCTGGAGACACGATAGAACAATTGCTCATTGCTCCACACCACAAGATTTGAAACTGGGTATGCCTAATATCAACTGGACAACTCAATTAATCTAACCAGTAAACAGCTCATCTGGCAGTCTATCAATTATAAACATAGTAACTGATCAGGAGTGCCCAATTCCCTCATCAAAAGCCTGACCCACTCAAATGAGTAGATGGAACAGAAGCCACCAACAAAAGCTCCTTCGTTTATTCACTACTACCTACACCTACACCAAAACTGATAAGAGAATCTAAACTTGGAACTGGAAAGTAAACGGACAATAGTTCTAATCAAAGTGCCCAAGTGGGAACTCACTATTTTATCAAGATCAAATCAAATAATCCCAAGGGGGGATCCATTAAACAGAAGAACGAAGAATTAAATGTGAACTCAATGGCCTCACGTTTTAATGGACTTCTGCAAACAAATCTATAGCTAAAACTTCTGGTCAAACCTAACCAATTTTGCAGGTACAACAGAAACAATAACCATAATAATTATACAAGAATCTAATTAGAAGTGAAGTGAAAAAAAAAAGTAAAAACCCCATCTTCATCATTAACAATATAAGATCCCTACACTAGGAAAAATAAATATCCAAACGGAGCAAACAACAATGATGCAAACCTTTTCTTTTTTCTTTTTCCGCACGGCAACAATCTTAATATTGGTAAAAAAAATATGAATGTGCCAATGAGGCATTCAGATTTTGGCCAAAAATGGCGACCAGACTACATTCCGACACAATGGATCTTCAGTCCTTACCAACTGAATTATTCAAGGTACGATCAGAAGATTCACAACTCAACACTAGAATCCAAATGTTTCATTTTACGTGCACAGATACGAGAATTTTCAAACGACTCTAGCAGTGACAATGACATAAAGTAGACGTTCCCACCACTGACTAGCACAGCACACTAACATCCAAACTTTCCAATCAGTCCTAAATCCTCTAACATTTATTAGAAAAATAATGATCGACTTCAATCAAATCAACCAATTATTGACCAGAATGGCCTAGTCTTCGGACCACCCAGCCGATAAAACGGCCTCACAGACATTCCCATGGGTTCAACAACCTCAATCAAATCACAAAAGTATCTAGCGACTAATACTATTTTCCACGAAGGCGTGGATGCACTTTTTTACGGAATAACAGGGCCCAAACGTTCGTAAGCATACCCCCAACAAGCAAAACCCAAGCAGTCAGGTTCTACTAAATCCGATTCCTTCCACCGTAATCGAGCAACCTAACACTAACAGCACCGTAATTCATAACGAAATGTTACTAACAGATGGGAGACGTACCCCATGAGGTTGACGTTGAGGTGTGAGCTGAGCTCGACGAAGAGCTCGTACATCTGGCCCAGGTCGGCCGCGTTGCCGTGGGAGTAGAGCAGCGTGAGGCGCGCCCCGGGCTGGCGCACGTACATGGCCACCACCTCCGAGCCGCGCTTGGTCGGCAGCCGCCGCGCCTCCACGCCGCCCCGCCGGGGCACCTCGCTGAGCTCCACCACCGCGCCGTCCGCGGCCGCGGCGGCCGGCGAGGGGGGGGGCTCGACGCCGTACGACGGCGGGGAGGGCGGGAAGAAGGCGAAGCGCGCCGCCACCGTGGAGGCGACGGCGCCCATCGCCGCGCTCGCCGGCCGCTAGGGTTAGGATTCGGGGAGGCGGGGGCGGGAGCGGGGGCGGCGGAGGCCGAGGAAGAGGAGCGGGGGAGGGAGAGATGCGGGGGCGTGGCGATGGCGAGTTCGGTATTTTAATGGGGGCGGCTCCGTCTTCGCGGAAGCTGCTGCGATCGGAGGGGAAAAGGGTACGGGGACAGCGGCGGAGGTGGTTTTGTTAAGCTGCGGGTGGGGCCTCCCGGTCGAGTGGTTAGAGTGGCTAATGATCCCAGCCAGATCAAGAGTTATCATTAGGGCTTTGGAAAAAAAAGTTGTCATTAGGCTCTTGAGTGGTGGATCATGTGTGTTTGTGGCTAATTTGGAAGAGTTTAGGGCACGTAACGGAAATTTGGTCACCATGCGATCTAGCAAAGACGTCCCCGGTGAGTCGACGCATACCCTCGTCTTCGATCACCTCCGACGATCAGGTGGCATGGACCTTATTTTCTCTCTTGGTGTTTGTTTGTCTGTTTTTCGTCGTTTTCTTTCCTAGAGAGCGGCGGCATGGCGGTGTAGATAGGCATCTTTTTCAACGTTGATGTGGAGCCAGTAGAGGTGCCTTCTGGCGGATCTAGTTGTCGAGATTCCATGAGGCTTTGTGTTTCTACTATATCTTCAACCACGTCTGCCAAGTTTGGGGTACGTCTCTGGTCAATGTTTAAACGGTTAAGCCTTTGTCTCTTCATTGTAATTGAGTTTCTAATGCAGTGTGTAAAGCCTATATGAGGTGATTCAAGTATATGCAATTTATATTAGTAGATATGATCTCATTTGTTATATATTTGCATCTGGTTGTCATGTATCAAATTATCACATAGAGTATTGTTTACTTAACTACTAGTGTCGTATATATGTTTCTTGATCTAGAACAGAGGTGGTCGCTATTCATATCAACGGCATATATGTTGAATTAGCAACCAAGGAAAATAATTGCACACAAAATTGTTACTGGGATAGTGTCGTCGATGAGTTGTTGGAGTTTAGGAGAACAAGGACATGGTGGCAAGAGTTCCCTCTCTCCGAACCTAGAGGAATCGCCGTGGAAAACATCCATCCGACGGCGGAAGTGACTGCTTAAAACATGGTGGTGCACACTAGAAGAACTAAAGGAGGCGATCGTCGCCGGGGAGGAGCCTAGTGAGCAAAACAACCATTTCACAGTAAACTAACATCAATTGCAGGTTTTTTAATTCTTTTTAGTTTTCTTTCTAGTTTGAATTGCGTGTTCACTGTTCTGTTCAGGAGTGATAAGCAAGAGAAAACTAAAAGCACTATAATAACAAATAAAAAAGCCTTGAACTTTGGAAGCATTATTAGAAAAGGAGTTCCAACGGAAAAGAGAAAATGCTGAGGCGTCAAGCCATCAACTTCTGCGACAAACCCCCATAAAGGTGCGGAAAGCTAACATGCGAAGCAACTTAAAATGCTCAACATGGCTTGGATGGAGAGGACACGCTATTGCTTTCTGATTAGGGTTTGGTGGTCGCGCTTAGGGCTAATAACAATTGTCACTCTCATGTCGGCTGGGGTCTAACACTCTGGGCGATATATATCGTCCGTCACTTACTGTGGACTCTGTACACTGTCAATGACCTTGTTTAATTAGCAGGCAGTTCATACCTTGTTTAATTAGCAGTCTTAATTTGGTGATATACACACTTGCAGACCATATTTATAGTTTTCTCTAAGATTCTGACGAGACATGTTACTGGTTTGGTCTTTTTGGGCTATGTTATGGTGTGCCCTGCTTCAGGTTAAACTCGTCTCATCTCATTCAGCCAAAGGTCAATCTGTTTGCTTCAGAAATCAAATCAGGCATAGTATAATACATTTACAAGGAAATCATTCTAGGCTATGTATGTTTCCAAACATTGACTGTTTACTGAGAGCAAGGAGAAATATAGTATCCATACACCAAATGTTATCACACACCAACTCATTCATATGCCCACACATGATAGTCAAGCCAATACATACAGTTATTAGCCACACCAACTCATTATTCTTAATCAAGCCACACGTATTAAATTATTATCCACACAGCAACTCATATACATATACATACACAATGACCAAGCCACACACACACATTAAAATGCGCATTTGTCGAGGGGCCGTGTCTCGACACACTGTAAAACCCCATTGAACCTGTAAACATTACCAGCTTCCACTGTGGCTTCGGCAACTTGCCCGCCATAATGCAGCCGTAGAACTGAATTATCTCTGTTGTTAAACCACAGCACTGCTTCCTGGAGCTCCCCTTTCTCCCAGAAGATGCTGACAGTGGTGTCACCCCGAGCCCTCAACCCTTTGACACACCCTTCAGGCCACTTGTCGCGTGGAAGCGCGGGCAGTAGATGCAGGTCAGTGGGAGTGCTCTGAAGCAGCATTTCAGCGATCGCAGCTGCGAATCTGCAAGACAGTACAGAATTGGAGATGCTAATATTACTTTCAGACAACAGGCACATAGCCACATGCCCAGAGTTGGTTAATTGGTAATTACGCAACCCGGAAACTGTCAAACTGATCAGACAGAATGAAGCATATATCGTATACTGAATAAGTAAGAACATTTCGTACCCAAAGTTTCCATCGATCTGGAATGGTGGGTGTGCTGTCCACAGATTGGTGTACAGTCCTCCTTCGAACCCAACTTTATGACCAGGTGGAACCAACGTGATTAACTTCAGGATCATTCTGTATGCATTTTCGCTGTTAAGAAGGCGCGCCCACAAAGCCATCTTCCACGTGCTTGACCATCCAGGTCCATCTTCCCCTAGTAAGAAACAACGATGTATTTATTAACTTTCGATTTGAGGAGAAATGTCCCTTTACTAGTAGGTGAGACAAAGCAGTACTAGGAAAATATTTCTTCTTGCACCGTTTCTTGGCAAAACACATACAGCTACAGATTTATGTCTTATGTTTTCACTTGATAGGTGATGCTCCTAAGGCACATCCCAATAGTAAACCATTCCAGCAATGAAGTTCAACAATGTGTATTCTTATTAGACTAGCACAATGCCCGTCTGCTGCCACGGATTAAAAATTACACTGCAAGATTAAGATGATTATACTGCTATCTGTGCCAGACCACACCATCCATATCTGCTCTTATACACCCCCTTTGTGCTAGATCGAAGTCCAACAGTGGGTGTGGCGACTGTCAACAGTCATGATGATGGACAGATTGCCACAACCATTTGATTTTCTTTTGCATTCATCCTATTGTCAAAACATGCACAATTATTTGACTAATTTCATAGTATTGCTCGATACGGTTGATTCAAAAAGCAGGACAGACAAAAAGGACATATCAAATGTAGACATGTACTGTAAGGAAAGCATAAGCTATTTTATACTGAACAAGTAAAACCATAAGACTAATCTGCTGTATCCATTACTATATTTGGTCCATAGATGTTTATGACTCTGTATAAAAATATATTTTAACATGTAGTAACTAGTGCAAAGCTCGTTTAAGCCAGAAAACCCTAGGACTACATCCCATATTCAGGTAAACAGAGCATTAACATCCATTTATTTAGTTAAATCCTACATTGACACTTAATAATACGTAATTAAATGCAGTTATTCCTTGTGTTATGCAAACCTCGTTTGTGAAGACTATTAGAAATAGCTTCGCAAATCTCAGGATTTCTCTGCATAGTTATAGTATGGCCAGGATAAAGACCGAAGAGATGTGACAGGTGCCGATGGGTAACTTCAGCGTCCTTAAAATCTTGTGCCTCCGTGAAAAACACCAAGATGTGAGTCATATTATAATAGAAATAAATCCAAACCCAAGCAGAGCTTGAGCATTTACCCATTCCATGAGTGTTTGATCTTCAGCAATCGTATTCTGAGGGAGCCTTGGAAGCGCTTCCTTGATCTTCTGGACCAGAGGAGTATCAGATTTTCCTAAAATCTGTTGTGTAGTAGCATCAAAATATTATCTTGAGAGATGATCGAGTCAACACACATTTCACAAACAAAAACAAGAAAAAACTATACCAGCATATATTTTTTACCTTTCTGATTATATTTTAGAGTGTTATAACCAGTTACGGCATTAATTGTTACCTCTGCAGAAGAAATGACTGCCGAGAATATCTCTCGGATGATTGCGATATCCATTGTAGTTGAATAGCTTACACTAGCTTGCTGACCACCAGTGCCTGGAGCAATAAAAACATGCTCGGGAGAAGTAGAGGGGTTTGTTTCCAAAAGACCTCGAGGTCCCTCAATCAACCAATCAGTCAGAAACAGCGCACATCCTTCCAACAAGGGATATGCAGTGTTCTTCAAAAAGTCCCAGAAGAAACATAAAAGAATAACAAAAATTTCAAAACTGTGAAGTGCCAAATGATACTGCTGTAGGAACACTGGGTCATCCTTGATACAGTTTTAACAAGAAATATTGTTTCAGAAAACATTCCGGTGTTGCACAACCCCATAATTATGTGAGTATCGAGGTAGTAATGAATCAAAGACAAGTTGCACAATAAGAGGATAACAATGTGGTAACATAAAACTTGCAAAACATTGAGACGTTGTAACCAGACTATATTTGCAAAATAATATGAGGTAGTAAGAATATTGATATGAGCTAACAACATTAAAGCATATCTATTTCTTACTTTGTCCAATAAATACTGGTAGTGCTCCCAAAGATGCGTACAAAGCCAGGCACCCCCCATTGGCCACACTGAGTACTTGGCATCTTCATTGTAAGCTGATGATTTTGCCCATATGTCTGAGACGTGGTGAGTTACCCAGCCACTTGCTTGGTAATTGATCTGTCACAAACAAAGAATTCCCCCAGCAATCAGATGTTTTGATTCTTCTACACGTTAAGGATGTTATGAATGGAAGAAAGACACTGATCTCGTCTAGGCAACTTCGCCTCAGTTTAGAGTTAACAAGTATAAGCACAATTATCATAAACAAACATACTGTTTGCAGGACTTAGCAATCAGAACAAAATCTGAAGTTCAGTGACTACGTGTCTACCTTTGTGTCATGGATCTAAATCAGATAGTCTACTGTCAACCTTTTTTTATTTTTGTGTGCGACATGCACTGTATGTGTGTGTGTGTGTGTTCAGCTCCCGCGGCGAGGTAACACATCTCTAGCAACTGTCGTGGGACCTAAGAAATTAAACTGTTCAGTTAGTAGATTTCAGTGATGCCTTTACAAAGTTGGTCATGTGTTGTCTGGTGGCATATGACATATTTCTCCCTAGTATAACTTCCCAGGGTATTACAATTCTATTCTCATGCTACTCACATTTGTGGTAACCTCACTGTTTCGCTAAAATCAAATATTGAAAGCAGTACAACTTACTTTTGCAGTCTTAGTTCCGTTAACTGCAAGAGATGCTATGAAATCAAGTAGTGGTTCTTGGCATTCAGTAAGGTTGCAAGGAAGTGTTGGCCAATAATTCATCTGAAGATTTATGTTGAGGTGCGGAGCACACCTGCAAAATTAAAACAGTGTGAATATTTGATTCTTACGGCCCTATTCACATAGGGAGAAAGGGAATTCCCAGACTTGGTTCAAATTTGAAACTAAATACAACCCCCCGCCCCCCAAGCAAAACACCACCTAAATGGATCACAAACAAAAAAGAGAAAATGCAGCCCCCAGCAATATCTCCCAGTTGCCTTAGTTAGCAAGTCAGATATTTTTATAGTCAATTCATCAGCAAGTGCATGTATTAGAGTAGGTAGTTATTGCCTCACATATAAAGAACAGATAAGGGAAATGAAAAATAAAGGATATCGATGCAATAACTTTAGACATAAGAAAATAACTTACTCCCATTCAGGAAAGAGATCTTGATTCCAAATTCCTTGCAGATTAGATATCTGTGTTCCAGGTCGAGAGCATGAAATGAGCAGATATCGACCATATTGGAAGAGAAGTTCAACCAAAGAAGAATCCTCGTCGCTTCGAAAACCATTCACTCTTTCTGCTGTAGTCTTGACGGCATCACCAACTTCTTTCATGTTTATTTTTTCTATAGCTGGTGCTTGTGATAGCCGCAGACTAACACGGTGAAAAAGACCCTGATATTCTTTCAAATGAGCAGCTTTGAGCTGATCAAATGTGAAATTCGTACTCATATTCATGGCCCTCAGAGCTGCTGATTCAGGATCCAGTTTCGAATCTGACGGATTCACGAGAGGCCCGCTGAATGAGGAAGCAGCTGTAACCCGCAAAAGCACCCAATCTGCATTGTCAATTCTCAAGCTTTGATCATTTAGAACTGCTACTTTTGCAGCAGTGCCGCTCATCTGCAGGCTAAGGACAGCTGCAAACCCGATACCAGTAGCATCGCTGGCTTCATTTTCTTGTAGCCTGTGTCCTTGTACTGGACAGGTGCCATCCATGATCATCTCATTTGCATTCATTACACGAACTCTGTGGTTTAACTTACTATTTAACGATAAAGTCAATGATACATGTTCTGATTTGTTTGCTGAAATCTTGGTAACAATGACCTGGTGTGGATTTGAGCAGAAGTGCTCCCTTGTGTACTGAACTTCTCCAATGTTGTACGTGATAATTGTGGTAGCAGTATGCAGATCAAGCTCCCTTTTGTAGGAACTATACTCCTGACTGGATGTGTAAAACTCTAGATTCATATCTCCAAGAGGTTTGTAGACCTTCATAGCATCAAGATAAGATAGTGTTATGAACTTCTATTGCAGATGTTTAATACTGCATCTTGCAACAATAACCTTCAACTTGAAAATCAATGGTAAGTTTAGTTCGATTTCTTCGGCTATGATATGCTATTTTTGGAAATAAGCATGCTACTTTTCAACTTATAACAGGTTAACGAAACAATGACCTTTTACCTTAAGTGGTTTTTACAAGTAAGAAAAAAAAGGTCTCTTCCAACATTTTTTTGCCGCCGGATCATACAGCCATGGTGCAGTAAAGGCTAAAATGTTGCATATATCGTCAACCAAAGGCCCAACTATAACGAAGTAAAACACACATTTAATGTGCAGTAAGATGCATCATATCATAATTGAGAACAGTACTCAACGACGGCAAGGGTCAAGGAATCCATGGTGCTAGGTCTGGCCTCACCGCGACACAAGAATCAATAGCATGCTCTGACGTGCAAAGCAGAACACCATGGCATATAGCATACCTCTGTTTGACCACCGAAAAGGCCCGAAGCCGCACTGGTGGCATCCACAAACCGCCCGTCGTCGACGAGCTTCCTGACGACGGCAAGGGCAGCGGGTGCTTTCGGGTCGGTGTAATCTCCCGGCACACCGCTCCAGAGAGTGTCAACTGCAAAAACAATTATGGTTACCTTATCCTTTCACTTGCCATGATATAATCATATAAGGGAAGGGAGGGTGGTTTGGTTCGGGAGTTTCGTCGAACACCCTCCAGGCGCCGTTCTTGGACGAGTCACGAGTCACAACCCTCGGTTTGCTGATCTGATCGCGGTAGGTGCTCCGTTTGAAACAACCGTCAAGAACAAGGAATGGCAGGCAGCCGAACTCGAGACCGGGGCAAAAGCGTAAGCAACGGGGGAGGCAGCTGGTACGTACGGTTGAGCTGGAGCTTCTCGGAGGCGACGCCGCCCCAAACCATGGCACCTAGGCTGCCGTTCCCGATCGGCGCCGAGTCCGTGAAGTGCTCCGCCGGCGACGCAAACACCACCTTCAGTGGCCGCTCCTTCTCCTCGTCCGCCCACCGGCGCGCCCGGATCTGGTCGTCATCCATGAGTGGAGTGGAGTGGTCAGTGGTGGAAGAGGGAGGAGAAAAGCTTGGAGAAGCGGTGCCGAGCGAGCGAGTGCTTTGGCAGGGGAGGGGGTTTTTCAGGGTGGCAAAGCTTCCATTTTTCGCCGTGGCGTGTATTTGGCGCCAACGGAGAGGACAAAATGCATCGTGTAGCGTAACTTCAAAATAGCAGTGTGCGTGTTGCAAGGCTGGCTGATCCGTCTGTGTGATCGATGGATGCGATCATTGCGCGGCACTGTGCGCCAGTGGAGTGCACGGCATGCCATACCGATCCCGATATGACGAGTATCGTGTCGTGCACCGGCAACGCTTTCTTCATAGGGCGGCTTTTGATTTCATGTCGTGCTGTGGCGGTATTGCTCGCACCACATTTTAGGCCCGGTCTTTTTTCTGATCTTTATACATTTGGCAACAACATTGCTAATCTGTTCTCATCTAGCGATCATGGTATGCAGAGTGGAGTGCACGGCACATCCATATGATTATTATTATGGATAGCAAAAGGGCCCGTGTGTTACAATGGAAGAAAAATAAATCATAATCGCTAATGACTAAAACCACATTTTGCTGCATCATCGAGATGCTCTATCTCCCCCTTTCAAGTTAGTTAACCAAGTGTAAGGAGTTATTACCTTCATTAGTTGGTATATTATTGAGAACCTAAAGTCATGAGGATCATACATTTATGTACACAAACTAAAAAAAATGAATAAGAAATTGGTGTTTAATTGGTAAGTTACCAAATGTCCATTAGTGATTACAAAATTCTTTCTGACCTTCAAAAACATTATAAGAGGGTTTGCACGTAACATGAAAAATATTTTTTTCTCCCTAAGGAGTGTGCAAAGAAGATTACCCTAGTTATATCAGGTCAGTTGAATAACATTTGTTGAGCTTAATCAAATATCAAGGTTTCATGTTTGGACGGTAAAGAGAGGCAAAGGATTTTCAGGCTCTATGTCAACAATGGGATTGCTCCTATTGTCGATAGGTTACAACCATGGAAAAAGATGCAACCGGCGGGTGGCCTGATGATGATGGCGACACGGCGGCTGGCAGCAGTGAGGAGGCCATAGAGAAAGGCAACAACATGAGCGACCACGAGAGACAAGGTATGAGGTGTGGTTGTAAGGGCTTAGGTGTTGAAGTATATCTTTGTCACATCGTCTCTGCCACCGCACACTGTGATCACGCTGTTGGCTAGGATCGAGGAGAGAGTTGCACCACTGGCGGCCATGCGGAGGTGAGCTGTTCGTCGCCTGAACGAATGCCTGCGTCGCCGAGCAGTTACGCTGTCGGCAGGCCATCTGTGGCCAAGGCGTCGTGATGGCGCACCTTTGATAGGTGGAGTTGCGCGTGCGAGCTTCTCCTTGAGGTGAGCTGTTCGTCGCCTGAATGAATGCATGCGTCAGCGATTACGCTGTGAGCGCATGATGGCGCTCCTTGGATAGGTGGACTTGCGCGTGTGAGCTTCTCCTTGAGGTCGTGCACCTCGGTCGGCTTGCCCAAGAGCTGCCCGTGATTGTGTCATCGAGCACAGCCTCGCGGTGCAGTGGCATGTGAGGTGACGGGTATGGTGTGGTGAAGGGAATCGGAAGGTATGAGACGGGTTCGCTATTTCTTCGAACAATGAGATGGGTTCGAGGGCGGAAAATCCTATACGACGCTCTCTGTGTCAATGAGTATGCGCGGAGAGCACACCAAGCGATCTAAAATGGGTCAGCCCGAGTTTTGGGACGACATTCATACGTGGAGAGACCGGTTCCCCTCTCAGCCCCCGTGTCGCTCCCACAGGGGCGACTCGGGCGGCTCAAACCCTAGCCGCCGCCGGGGCTCCCTCCCCCATTCTCCTCTCCCTCGTCACCGCCGGAGGTGGTCGCCGGAACGCCGCGCGACCGCTGGGGATGGTGGCGGTGAGGATCTGGTCGCTCCGCCCCTGTGGAGGACCTCGGAGCAGAGGTGGCGACCTCTGGTGGTGGAGCTGCGCCGCCCTCAGCTTGCGGCGCCAGCGGGTATTGCCCGTCCACCTCGGCCGTGCGGGCGGCGGGGTGACGGCCGGCGACGGCTGTGGTGCGCGGTTTGTTGGGGAACGTAGTATTTCAAAAAATTTCCTACGATCACGCAAGATCTATCTAGGAGAAGCATAGCAACGAGCGGGGAGAGTATGTCCACGTACCCTCGTAGACCGAAAGCGGAAGCGTTTAGTAACGCGGTTGATGTAGTCGAACGTCTTCGCGATCCAACCGATCCAAGTACCGAACGTACGGCACCTCCGCGATCTGCACACGTTCAGCTCGGTGACGTCCCTCGAACTCTTGATCCAGTTGAGGCCGAGGGAGAGTTCCGTCAGCACGACGGCGTGGTGACGGTGATGATGAAGTGATTCCGGCAGGGCTTCGCCTAAGCTCTCCGAAAATATGACCGAGGTGGAAATCTGTGGAGGGGGGCACCGCACACGGCTAAAAACAATCAACTTGTGTGTCCTAGGGTGCCCCCCTGCCCCCGTATATAAAGGAGCAAGGGGGAGGCCGGCCGGCCCTCATAGGGCGCGCCAAGGGGGGGAGGAATCCTACTCCTAGTAGGAGTAGGTTTCCCCCTTTCCTAGTCCAACTAGGAGGAGAAGGAAAGGGAGGGAGAGGGAGAGGGAAAGAGGGGTTGCGCCCCCCTCCCCTAGTCCAATTCGGACTCCCCTTCGGGGGGGGGGGGGGGGGGGGGGGGGGCGCCACCTTCTGGCTGCTGCCCTCTCTCTCCCCTAAAGCCCACTAAGGGCCCATAACTTCCCGGGGGGGTTCCGGTAACCCTCCGGCACTCCGGTTTTATCCGAAACCTTCCGGAACACTTCCGGTGTCCGAATAACATGGTCCAATATATCAATCTTTATGTCTCGACCATTTCGAGACTCCTCGTTATGTCCGTGATCACATCCGGGATTCCGAACTACCTTCGGTACATCAAAACACATAAACTCATAATACCGATCGTCATCGAACGTTAAGCGTGCGGACCCTACGGGTTCGAGAACTATGTAGACATGACCGAGACTCATCTCCGGTCAATAACCAATAGCGGAACCTGGATGCTCATATTGGCTCCCACATATTCTACGAAGATCTTTATCGGTCAAACCGCATAACAACATACGTTGTTCCCTTTGTCATCGGTATGTTACTTGCCCGAGATTCGATCGTCGGTATCATCATACCTAGTTCAATCTCGTTACCGGCAAGTCTCTTTACTCGTTCCGTAATGCATCATCTCGTAACTAACTCATTAGTCACATTACTTGCAAGGCTTCATATGATGTGCATTACCGAGAAGGCCCAGAGATACCTCTCCGACAATCGGAGTGACAAATCCTAATCTCGATTTATGCCAACTCAACAAACACCATCGGAGACACCTGTAGAGCATCTTTATAATCACCCAGTTACGTTGTAACGTTTGATAGCACACTAAGTGTTCCTCCGGTATTCGGGAGTTGCATAATCTCATAGTCATAGGAACATGTATAAGTCATGAAGAAAGCAATAGCAACAAACTAAACGATTATCATGCTAAGCTAACGGATGGGTCTTGTCCATCACATCATTCTCCTAATGATGTGATCCCGTTCATCAAATGACAACACATGTCCATGGCTAGGAAACTTAACCATCTTTGATTAACGAGCTAGTCTAGTAGAGGCATACTAGGGACACTCTGTTTGTCTATGTATTCACACATGTATTAAGTTTCCGGTCAATACAATTCTAGCATGAATAATAAACATTTATCATGAAATAAGGAAATATAAATAACAACTTTATTATTGCCTCTAGGGCATATTTCCTTCACGGTTGCCTCGAGGGCACCCGCATCAGATCTGATGGCGCCTTCCTCTTCATCCTCAAGTCGCCCTCGCCCCAGATCCGTCCTTCGGTGGTCTCCGGGCGCCGTAGCCGTGTCTTATCTTGAGGTGGAGGAGGGAGAAGGGACCGGAGAAATCCGTGGCCGGCTCTGTCGGCCGCCGGCGGCGACGCCCAAGGGCGTCGTCCCCTACATGTAGGCGCTGGTTAATTCCCCCTTTTCCCCCTCCTCTTCCTCCCATATTGCTCGTGTACTGGGTGAAAACCCAAATCCCTCTGGATTGGGCGGCAGCGACGCTGTGGGCGTCGTCACCTTCAAGGAGGTGTCGTCTTTGGTGAGCTTTGGGGGGAAGCGCGCTTGTCCTGGTCGGGGGTTGTTGGCGGTGAGGTCGGAAACTTCGTGCTGGCGCTGGCGGCGAGGCCGCACAAGTTCTCATCTTTTGTGGATGCCCATGGTTATCGGTGTTGTCTTCGGCCATTCGGGCAGGGGATAGGGTTCCCCTCCCAGGGTTGTCAGTGCTCGCCAATGGTGGCATGAGCTCGGTTCTTATCTCCGTGAACTTGGTGTCGTCCCCCAGCTCCGTTGCGGATGCTTTCCTTCCTTTACTGCTTGGCCATCAGCAGCCTTGCCGTGTAGTTTGCTTCTCCTCGTGTGCAGCTCTCATGTAGTGCCGATGCTCCCCTTGGCGAAGATCGCTGTTGTTTGGTGGTGGTGTCCTGATGTGGCCTTCCGGCTGGCAATGGCGCCGATTTCACTTTAGCCCTCGGGTGGGCGTCTCCACCTTTCGACGGATCGGTGCCCTTCGTGCCAGGGCGAGGGGGCAGGGAGCCCCTTTCGGAGGTGGAGGAGGTTGACATCGACGGCCAGAGCTCATGGAGCTGACAAAGGCGCTCCGCCAGCCACTGGATGATTCTTCCCCAAGCTCTGCTGGTGTCCTGCGTGGTGCTCTCGCTATGGAGGGCTTCTTCAACTTCTAGCTGTATTAGTGCTTTAGTTTTCATATCTTGGCTAGTAGTTTGTGGTAGCCTGTTAGCTATTTACACAACACCTTGTATCGTCTCGCTGTTTCTTTTCCTTTTACTTTGCTGCTCGTTGTAATCCTGGTCGGTTGATGGCTTTGTTAATTCAAAGCCGGGTTCTTCTTGAGCCTTCGTTCTAAAAAAAAAATGGGTCAGCCCTTTTTGTTCATAAATTCAAAAAATGGTTGGAAATTTCAAGTTTTATTCAAAATTTCAAAAAATGATTGTGTTTTTTAAAAGTGTTCGGTAATTTTCAAAATTAACATTTTTTACATAAGAATTTTTAAAAATGTTCATGTTTTCAAATTTTTGTTCACAAACTAAAAAATGTACGAGAATATAAAAAAAGTTCACGTGTTTCAAAAATTGTTCGCTTTTAAAAAAATGTTCAGAATTTAAAATGTTCTTGATTTCAAATTTTATCAACAAATTCAAAGAAATGTTCCCATTTTCAAATTTTTGTTGAAGAATTAAAAAATGTTCCCGTTTTTTAAAACTTGTTCACAAATGCAAAACAGGTTCCTGTAGTTTAAATTTATGCACAACTGAAACATTGTTCACATTTTTTTAAACAGGTTTGTTAAAAATTGTTCGGAATTAAAAAGAACTATTCTGAATTTCAAGAAGTGTCAAATAATATTCGATTTGCCCCTGCAGTTAATTCTTAAACTTTTGCGTGGCATAATAGTCACAAATATGCATAGGCTTCACTGGCTAGCAATATGCCTCCGCAAGGTGTTGGTTGCGAGTTAGATTCCTCAGTATTGCACCAAAAATATTTATATTTTTCCACTGCTTGTGGGCTGGCCCAAACGGGGTCTCCCCCTTGCGAAACAAAGTGTTTTTTTCCATCAAACGAAACGTTTTTTTGTCTCTTACAGGTGACATCGGTGGGTAATATTTTACAACTTTGAAGGCAATTTACATGACGGACGAACATAAATGTTTGTCCACTTTTTAGTAGGTACATATAGAGATATAGATAAAGATTTCAGGTGGGCTGGGTACCCCGTGCGTCTGTGCGGTCGTTCAACTAATGTTTTTTTGCCCCGGCAGAAAACAAAGCTAATATTTTTTTCAGGTGGGCTGGATACATACACGGTGCATCCGTGCGTTCAGCTAATGTGTTGCTTTGTTTGCATAATCTTGGAGTATCCTTTTCATAATTTAAACAACTATTGTATGGTCTCTCTTATGTAGTTTTGCTTTGTATGCATAATCTTGGAGTGTCCTTTTTTTTATTTGAATTAATGTAATCATCACCCCTGTTCATTTGCGTCTTTATGGAGATTTTGTGCTTGCTATTTTACTCTTTGTGCTTCACTTTTATCTGTTGGAGTAACATAATTGGCGATATGCAGCTATAACTTTCTGCGCTTCACTTATATTTTGTTAGAAGTTAAAGGATTTGGGTGGCACTTGTTTCAGTGATATATCTTGATGATATTATCTTTGGTTTAGTACTAGAAATTAAGTCTTGCATGCTTAGGATGGTAATTAAATTGATGGAAACATCGAAGGAGAGTCTATTTCAATAGTTGTGTTTTTTTTGCTTCGGTTTTAGGTCATTCTTATCACTAAGGATTTGTATGCAAAGTAGCTATTGTTATTTCAAGATAGGATAATGTATTCATTGTTTAAAATGAACCTTTCCTTTCTTTCACCTAATAAAAAAATTTGGGGATTCTAATTAGAAGCTGAAACTGATTAGTTTTATTTGCATGCAACCATTATAGACTAGCGTCATTGATGTGGCTGGGTGCGAAGGATGTTCTTGAACCTACCAATCAAACCCCATGGGATACTTGGCTTGTTGTACTATGCTCTAGTAATGTCGTGAGCCACTACTTGGTTGATGAGTTCTTGATGATTAATGTAAGTATTTGAGCTTTGTGCTTGAACCATGAAACCTTTATTGCTAGCCTCTTTGGTAGTGAGCATTGCTCACTCTCACATTGAGGCATGGTGCATCATTCACTAGTACATCCAAACCCCGTGGGAGGAATTCCACTTGTTCTCCTACACATCCGAAAAAGGGTTTCCCCCCGCTTTGTATTACAAAGCAACCAACACCGATCACATAGCAATGCTCGGGCGAGAAGCACAACAAGCCCAAAAGAAAAAAGAAGAAGAAAGAAATGCCAACAACGGCAGCTCGACAAAGCGCAGATGACCCGCCACCGCTGCGCCCTCCGGAATAGACCCACCATAGACCAAGGCTCCGATCCGCCGCGTACCAAGCAGCACCTCCAAGAAGGGATGCGACGCCGACGACGCTGCTGCCCAGACGTGTCCTTGGGTTTCCCCCGGCACGCGGAAGGGAGTGGGG
Organism: Thinopyrum elongatum; assembly: GCA_011799875.1. NCBI lineage: Eukaryota > Viridiplantae > Streptophyta > Magnoliopsida > Poales > Poaceae > Thinopyrum > Thinopyrum elongatum. Next base: position 535,371,289 of record CM022303.1, read on the forward strand.
GATGGATACCTCCAACACTCTCCAGGAAGGGATGGTGGCACCCGCAGGTGTCACCGCATCGGAGCCGCAAGAGCCGGCAAGGGATTTCTCCCGTACTCCCAAACCCCACCGCCTAACCATGCCGGAGCCAACCAGCCATCTCGCCGCCCACCAGCACGTGCCACCGCGGTCTTGACGCCACCCACGCCACCTCACTGAGATCACCACCACGAGGCCAAGAGGATGGAGAGAGACGCACGAGGCGACGGGAGCAGCAGCACCGGAGCCACGCGGGAGGGAACTACCTCCACCGCTGTCGTGCGGGAGGCTCGAGTCTTCGGCACCGTCGTGGTCGCCATCCGGACGCAGCAACAGGGCATACCAGGCCACCCCTGGCCCGGCCAGGCCCAAATCGGACCAGTAAAGCCCCACCGGCCACGCTGCAGCAGGGCGGCACCAGCGCCGCCAGCCACCACCCGCCCATTGTCGCTCCCCTGCCTCCCGGAAGCCACGCCAACGATCCTGCCTGCCGCCGGCCCGCCTAGACCCAGATGGGGCCCGGAGGGCCCAGATCTGGGCCAAGCGGGCGCCGCCAGATCTCGCCGCCCCGCCGCCAACGGCAGCGCCGCCGTCCAGTAGATCGCCCGCCACCACGCCGGAGAGCCCCGCCGCGCCGCCAGACCGCTGCCGCCTAGGAGTACCCCGCGGCGCCGCACCGCCCCGCGTCAGTGCGACCCGAGAGGGGAAAGGCCAGCGGCCGCCGCCGCTAGCGCTGCACGGGCCAGGCCCGACGCCGGACGCCAGCGACGGCGGCAAGGAGGGAGGGAAGGGGGAGGGCTCGGGGAGGAAACGCCGGCGGCGCGGCCGGTCGCCCGCGGGGGCGACACGGTCGCGAGAGCAGGGGAAGGCTCTCCTACACATAAACTCAATCATGTCCTCAATACAGCCACCATACCTAACTACTTATGGCATTTTTATAGTCATTCAGAGTAAATTGCCATGCACTACCATTTATGTTACATGATAGAGATATGTTGTCATTATCATATGCTTTGCATGGTCATTATAGTTGGCGCTGTGTTTTTTATGACTTTTCCATTTTTCATTATAGACATTATTACGCTAGATCATTGCTATCCAAGTACACTGCCAGAGGCATCATGTAGAGAGATTCTTTCATGTTCATAGCAAGAGCTATGTTTGCATTTAGATGAAGTTGAGTAATGATCATTATTGGAAGGTGTTGCTTCTACCTTAAAAAATAAGAGATCAATTTTTTTTAGAAAAATAGTCCAAATAATAAAAAAAGATGTGTCAAGGAGACACCAAAAAAGTATGTGTGAGAGAGAAGGAGCAACACCAGTGGACCTGGAGTTTCTACACCTGAGCTCATATACTCCTGATGTGAACAGTAAAATAAATAAAATAGAAAAACATTTCAAAAAATTCTGAATTTTTTTGTGGCATACGTTAAGAAAATGTTTATTGTGCATGCAAAATTTCATCACGAAATGACATTGGTGGAAGGCGTGGTAAAAAAAAATCGATGCTCTGATTTTTTTTACTTTCAAACGCATTTTGGAACTCTAATTTTGTTTTTTTTTGCCATAACTTCCACCAATGTGATTTCGTGATGAAATTTTGCATGCACAACAAAAATTTCTTAAAGTATGCCACAAAAAAATTCAGAATTTTTTGAATTGTTTTTCTATTTTATTTATTTTACTGGTCACACCAGGAGCATATGAGCTCAGGTGTAGAAATGTACTTTCGCAACACCAGTATCCTTTTTAGAGTACACATGTAAAGTGCTTCAAAGTAACATTAAGTGCTCATACTAGAAAATTTCATGAGTGCTTCTAAGTAACACCACTTCATTGCGTTTCATTATCGAGAGTACATGATTCCATACATACTACTGGGGTACTTCACATTACAGAACTTGACTTGTATATTCCAATGATGAGCCTCCTCAAATGAGCTCTAGATCTTCATGAGCAGGCAAGTTAGATGCACCCCCATTACTCCATAGGAGAGCTTTCATTCATATTTAGCTTCATGTGCATCCTAATTGTATGGCAACAACTACTTCTTGCACAATATGGATCACAAGGTCTTGTCCTAATGTTCAGCTGCATTGTTGCAAGACTTTCTGAAAAACAATACACAAATATATTTTTATGCGACCTCCACAAAGGTAAAAAACTATGTATTTCTAGAGTAGGACATTTTGGAGACCGAGCTCCATGAAGGCCTTAATTTCAAAATTTTCAAAATTCAATCTTTTTAGTTTCAAAATATTATGAAAAAATACATGTTTATACAAGGATGTAATGTGCTGTGTATAAAATATCAGGATGAAACACCTTGAATTGCGAGCTGCACAAAAAAATCATGGACTTTGAAGATGAACAGTACATATGCTAAAAAGCTTTAGATTTATGTTTTTTTGTGTACCTCTCATTTTAACATATTTTGACCTGAAAATTTACACACATGTACATTATGTCTCTAGGTATATGTGTAATTTTTTCAGAAAAACTAAAAAGTTTGAATTTTGAAGCTATCAAATTAAGGCTTCCATGGAGCCTCCATTTGGCAGTTTCAATGTACTATTCACTATAAAAGTATATGATTTTTTATACAACTCACAAAGAAAATACTTCATTATGAAAATTTACACCCATACAGTATACATCTACAAGTACTTGTGTATTTATTTTCAAAAAAATGGAACTTAAAAAATATTTTTGAAAATTCCGGGCTCCATGGAGCCCAAGAGCCAAAAAGCCTCACTCCAACATCTGCCCTTTAAATTAATAACGAGGCAACGGACCTATAGAAAACAGAGTACAATTCTGTAAGGAATAAGTTGCACATTTCTATCAAGATTCTGAATCTATACAAAGTTGCATTAATAAATAAAAATAGCTGCTCCGCGATTGGTTCACTAAACTCTAGCTATACAGGGTTTTGCATGAAGCTATTTGCATAGTGATATCACTTTACTGGACAAATATTGTGAACCGACAAGATATGATGTTTGTCATAAGAATGGATATGCAGCTCAGCTGAGATGAGCAATGTCAATCTCATCAGGGAGCTTGAAGGTATCCGCGGCCCCAAACTTCCTCCTGCCATCCTCCCAGTCGTCCTCGTCATCCACGTCGTTCTTGTGTTCGTCACTGTGGTCGTTGTGGTGGCTATCTTGGCCGTGTGACGACAACGGATCACTGAAGCTCATTGACTTGCAGGGCTCGTTTGCTAGCATGGTCACCTGGCCTTGGTATGAGATCTCAATGACAATAGTGTCATCGTCCTTTGGGAGGGGCTGCTTCCAAGGTTCCCCATCGACCCTCATGAACGTGTGGTCCACCACACCTTTGTGGAACTCGAAGCGGATCCTGTGGGTCTGGTTTTGCAAGATGTCAGCATGATATTGCAGGGTGGGAAGAAGAGAGTTTTGATGCAGGAAGTTGCAAAACACATTAATGCACTGCAGCAAGCAATCTTGTTCAATATTCAGTTGTGAGATGCCAACAGGACAGGAGGGACAAAAGAAACACTTCATACCTGTGCAAGGCGATGGCCGTGCCCATTAGGAGCCAACAGAACCAGCCCGTGCCAAGCATCGCGGAACCCGACAACCTCAATTAGGCCATCATCGACGTAAGGCAGCGTGAACTCCGTCTGCACATTGCCACGGAAAACATGTGAATCATATCAACATGCAGCTCAAACAAAAATTGATGGGGCATGGCGCATGGGAACTCACATTTATTCTCCTTGCGCCAGGTTCACCCCATGGATTCAAACCTCCAGAAAAACTAGGTAGGTTCACACAGACGATTGATCGAATGCTGCAAGAGGTAAAGTAGCATAGATTACAACTCCATCTACTACCCAAGAATGTTACAGAAATGGTGCCATGATATAAGTAGACCACAAAGTGTATGTTGTGTGACAGAACAGAAGAACAGAGTGACCAAAAAATTCCATCATATTTGTAAGCATGTATGCTTAAATTACAGTATACAAGAAAAGAATAAAATGCACTGTAGTGAACTGGAAGACATCAAAGTTCACCTATGATGAATTTGTAGTTCTTCCCAGTGGCCACCAGGCTTTTTCATGACCTTCACCTTTGCAAAGTGAGGAATATTCCTGGAACAAAGCATTCCAGCTTATCAACAAAGGAGATGAAGATACCAACTTCACAAATATGTAATGTATAACCTTTTGTAACCTAAAATAGTCGAGAGATAAGCTGAAGACTTGATCTGAATTACAAATAAATAAATTAGCCTTGAAATGTGGCTTGTAAAGTACACTCCCTCCCCTTCCACTTTATTTGCAGGGCTCTTGGAGTTCTGTGTTCTGTTTTTCATATAAAATTAGGGGTTGGATCCAATCAACAAACTACCTCGAAGACGGATGACTTAGAGAAGCGCAAAACCATCCTTGTTTAAGTCCAAGCTTAGCATATTGTCCCTGTATAGATGATTGCATTAACAATTCACAAGGCTCGGCATAACTTGAAAAGCACTATCTGGTCATTTGTCTAATCGACAACACGGGATGGCAAGGAGATTGTCTCCTGAAGAATACAAAAAAAGATACCTGATTTGTCAGCTGATTTTTGAATTTCTCTGGATTTCTCTTCCTTTCAGAATGAAATGCATAAGATATTTCTGCATCCATCCCTGCAACATGCAAAAACATGATCATCATGTCTGACAACCCTGGTTTTTCACAGCAATATATGCTTGAGGGTTCATGAAAGGAACTTGGGATTTTTAATCTGCTATGGAATTAAACAGTTAGACAGTGTAGGGTACATACATAAAGTTCATTCATAAACAGTTAAACAGGTAGAAAGTGTACGGTATGTGGTTCATGTTGGCAATAAATTAGGTAGATACATAGAGAAATCCTTACCCATACTAAAGTAATTCCAAAATCCTCCGCGGAATGTGTGGTAACCTTCCTGGAGAAACAAGGAAAAACAAAAATGGAAACTTTGAATTAGATTTGGTAACCAGTTGTCTTACTTTGATGGAACATATTTATCAAGAAACATAATACCATAAGAAATACTTGCATAAAGATATATTTTTTCTCGACACGCGTGTTGGGATCCTCCTTATGTGAGATGTGAGGAGATGGCCATTTGTAAGACCCTAGTCAGTCCAAAGTTGTGCAAGAGCCCACTACCAATTAGTGTTGTGACCTAAGGACATTTTTAGACTTTGAACAGGGGGAAAGCAGGATGTCTAGCCTCCCATACAGCAGCCACCAACACAAGCAACAAATTTCAGGTTAGCCTCCATTGGAGAAGAGAAGAGAAAGCCAAGAGATAAAGGAAGGAGAGGAAGATTGAAGAAAGAAGCTTGCCATCGAACAAAGGTATCTCATCCCCAAAAGTTTTTATCCTTCAAGCTGTCATTCCAATATGTTGGTTAGATTGTTCCAATCCCTAGCTCTTGCAGCCACAAATCTTATTGTCATCCAAGATAGAGAAATCTCGAGAGAGCCTATAATGCTACATAGAGAAGAACTTGTGTCCCACATTTGATAATAGTGATAGAAGATTAGGGTGGCTTCGGCTCGTGATTTTTACCCCAACTTGGGGTTTTCTATGTAAATATCTGGTGTCTCGGTGTGTTGATATTGCTATTGCAGTTCAGAGGTTCTCTTGACTTGGACAATTATTAATTATTGTGTGGGTTGCTTCCTCCATATAGGTTGTTGCATATGTTTCCTTCCGTGCTGAGCAACGACCCTTGAGTTAGTACATTAAGTGGTGCAGAGATTATTTTGTTTCCGCTGCAGTTTTAAACCATAAGCATGCTAATTCACAACAGTGCTATCAGAGATAGGTTTCCCAGGAGGCTTGCTTATCCCGGTTGCTTGGTTGTTGTTGGAGTTGCTACTCACAATGTCCATGGAATAAGGTGCCACAAAAAGTGGCATGATAAAACTCGATTCTTCTGAGTACTCTCTAGGGAAGCCCATGATGTAAGACATCCTTTACTAGAAGGATTTGTATGAGCCAGTTGTGAAAGATAATATACCTACCAGTGTCATGGAAGAAGAATGGAGAGTGCTGAACCAAAAAGTGGTATATATGACTCGTTTGTACATCAATCGTAATATATTCCACCATGTTGTAAATCAAACAAACAGGTATGAGATGTGGCAGAAGTTGGAATCCATGTATGAGAAGAAGAATCCATGAAGGCCTCGGTAGTCAAAATACTTGCAAAGATTGAGTGCCGAGATGGCAGCAGTGTGATTGAGCACTTGAATGTCTTCCAATGCCATATAAATCAACTCTCGACCATGAAGATCAACTTTGAGGATGAGGCGCAATCATTATTGTTGCTGAGTTCCATGCCTGATAGTTGGAACACCCTCATCATGTCACTTGGCAATTCAGCTCCTGATGGTAAGCTGGTATTGGAAATGGTGAAGAATAGTATGTTGAATGAAGAAGACAAAAAGAAGGAAAAGGGTGAGAATGACGCCTCTTCTGCTGATGCGTATTTGGCTAAAACCCATGGGAAGAAGGAGAACTGTGAGCGCAGTCACACACAATTTCAGCAAGGCATAGGTTAATCCAGGGAGATCAAAGTCAAGATAGAGAAAAGAGTTTACTTCCTTTCATTGGGATAATCTGGGAACACGAGTGGTTGCAAGAAATACAAAAGAGAGCTTGCAGAGGGTAAACATGCAAACAAAATCGAGCAAAAAGCTAAGAATAACTCGACCATGATTGCACAAGATAAGGACTATTTAGTTATTGAAGATGAAGAATTTTATAATGTTGTTCGTGATGATGCAATGAGTTGTGGATTCAGGTGCGTCCTTTCACATTACATCACACAAAGAGTAATTCAAATCCTACACTAGTGGCATTACTAGCCAAGTGAGGATGGGAAATAGTGGTTCGTCCACCATTCGTCTAACACAGGTTGCAGGTTGGTGCTCGATGACGTGAGACATGTTCCAGATATAAAGTAGAATCTATTATCTGTGGGCAAGTTTGGTGATATCAACATAGGGTTGTTGGAGACATGCCCTAAAGGCAATCTGATGAGTATTATTTACTTATGTATTCATGAGTTATTTGTATTTTCCTTGAACAACATCACTGATATGTATCAATAAGTATGTGACTTGTTTGTGAGACTATATATTGTATGATGTTTTTTTAATGGTCCATAGTCAATAAGGTTATGCGGACACACACACCCTTTGACTAGTATACGATTCGGTTGATGACTATGTTTCACAAGTCATGGGCATAGAGATGCTAACCCGATAGTATGGACTCGGGGATGGAGATCACCAAGCGGACAGAACCACTATGAGATGCAATGAGACCCACCTTTTAGGGTTGATCTTTTTTCTCCCACCACAGCCACCGTTGCCGCCACTCCCCACGCCCCTGTGTCACGTGACCGGACCGAGCAGTCGCCGCCCGACGCTACTCCTCGTATGTGTGGATACCTTGGAGGCATCACATATGCGATGCTTGGACGAACCGTTCACGGGAACCACAAGGAGTTGTTCGAGGGATCCGGGAGGAACTATTCACGAGAGATCGGCTACACGAGGAGGTGACTAGGTTGATCAGCCACACGCACCACCAATTGTACTTTCGCTACGATGATTGTGTGTCTAATAGTAAAACCTGATCCGTGATCTATCCCTAGCACTATGATCTTGGTTGCATGGTAGAAATTTTTATTTTGTGCTAGCATAGCGTTCCGCGTGCCTCAACAAAGGTTACATTTCGTACACTCCCGCCAAACTATGCGGATAATGCTCTTGATATTATGCACACTCATGTTTGCTCTATGACTGAAAAAATCTCTTCATGGAGCATTATAATTTGTGACTTTCATTGATGACCATTCCAGAAAAGTTTTTGTATATGTGATGAAAAACAAGTATCATGTGCTCGAAGCCTTCAAGGTGTTCCATGTGAAAGTTAAAAGAAGTGTGTGAGATAAGACAATGATGGTGAATATGAAGGTCCTTTTGAGAGGTATCGCAGAAAGTATGGCATCAGGCTAGAGAAGAGTAGTATGGCATCAGGCTAGAGAAGAGTTCACCACAGACACCTTAGCTCAATGGACTTGCAGAGATAATGAACAGGTCACTCAAAGAGATGGTCACAACAACACTCTCTCATGCTAATTTACCTAATCCATTCAGGTTGAAGCATTAATGAATGATGTGTATGTTTTATCTATCTCCCTCACTTCCTATTGCACGTGATATTACTCAGAAAGTTTGGTCAGGGAAAGAGGTGCCATACAAGAACTTGAAGGTTTTTGCTTGCAGTGCATGTCCCAATGGATGAGGGATCGAAGGTGATAGCAAGACAAAGCAGTGCATCTAACTCAGCCGACCAAATGAAGAGTTTGGTCATAGATTGTGTGATCCAACCAATAGGAAGATTGTGAGAAGCCAGATGTGTTGTTCGTCAAAGATGAAACAATTGAAAAAATTGGGAAACCAGAGAAGCCGAAGACCATCACACCTCAGATTGACATGTATCCACCCCCCCACCCCCTCGTGCATGACAATCATGGGGCAGATGTTGACACTGAACACATGGAGATGCAATTGTCTAAGGAAGTACATGTGGAGGTGATGAGCAGCCTTATAATGATGATGCCAATGATGGTCCACCTGATTCAACACAGGTGCAACAACAAAGAAGCAGAAGAGGTATATTACCTCCCATCAAGTATCCACCACATCAATATGTGTTGAGTGATGCACGTGAGTCCTCATGCTATGAGAAGGCAATGCCTGATGAGTATAAGAATGAATAGTTGGAAGCCATGAAGGATGATATGAAATCCCTGTATGAGAATGGCACCTTTGAGTTGGTGAGTTTGCCAAAGGGAAAGACACCTCACATCCAAGGTACAAGGCTAGATTGGTCCTGAAATGTTTTAAACAGAAAAAGGGTATTGATTACGACGCTCCGGTGGTCACCACAGATTGGAAATTGAGCAACTTGATGTTAAGAAAGCATTCCTACATGATGATCTAGAGGAGGAGATATATATGGAGAACCTAAAGGAATTCATGGTTTTAGGCAAGGAGTACTTAGTTTGCAAATTGAATAAGAGCTTGTATGGTTTGAAGCAAGCTCCTCGACGGTGGTACAAGAAGTTTGAGTCTATTATGACTGGGCTTGGTTACATAAAGCACAACCTGATCATTGTGTCCATATGAAGAGGTACGCCGAGGGTGATTTCATTATTCTCTTGCTTTATTTTGATGATATGTTGATTGTTTGGAATGGTACAAAGATGATTACTCTTCTCAAGAAGGCATTGAGTAAATCATTTGCCATGAAGGATTTGGGACCAGCTAAGCAAATGCTTGACATGAAAATCTCCCGGGATAGATCAAACAAGTTGTTTTGGCTCCCACGGGAAAGATACATCGAGAAGGTACTTAAAATTTTCAACGAGGATGCAACATCTTCTAACTCTCTGTTTGCAGGTCATCATCAACTGGCTGCTAAACAATGTCCTACAAGGAAGGAGAAAGAAGAAATAAGTTTAGTACCATACCAATGTGTTTTGGGCAGTTTGGTGTATGCCATGGTGTGGTGTGCACTAGGCCTGGTATTGCCTATGCATTTGGAGTTGTTAATCGGTTCATGAAAAAATCAGGCGAATCCTGTTGGAATGCAATGAAATGTTCTAGGTATCTCAAGTGAACTTCAAAATCATGTTTATGATTTGGAAGTAGTGATCATGTATTGCATTGCTATACACATGCAGCTTATGATGGTGACATTGACCGTAGGAAGTCAACCTCACGATACCTGATGACTTATGCAGGGGGCGGTGTCATGGAAATCAAGATTGCATAAATGTGTTTTGACGTCGACCATAGAAGTTGAGTACATAGTTTTGGCTGATGCATGCAAGGAAATGTTGTGGATAAAGAACTTTTTGTGGGAGATAAGCATGAAGCAAGAGAAGTATGTTGTGTTTGCAACAGTCAAAGTGTCATTCACCTTGCCAAGAATTCAAGCTATCACTCTTGTATCATTGGATTTGAGGTATCATGAATTCCAAGTTGCTACAACTTAAAAGATCCTTACCGATAAGAATGGTTCGGATATGATGACTAGGATATTGCCAAGTGAGAAGCTACAAGCATGTTGCAAGATAAAGGGCATGACGGGCCCACCTCATGGGTCAGAGGGAGGGATTTGTTGACATGTCCTCCTGGTGTGGGTTGTGAGGAGATGAACCTTTGAAGCCTTTAGGCAGGCCAAAGTTGTGCAAGTGCCCACTACTGATTAGGGTTAATGACCTAAAGACATTTGACTTTGCACAAGGGGAAAGGGGCCTCCCATCCAACAGCCAACAACAAGTGACAAATTTTACATTAGCCTCCATTGGAGAAGAGAAGAGAAAATCAACAGATAAAGGGAAGGAGAGGAAAATTGAAGGGAAAAACTTGCCATCAAGCGAAGGGGTCTCACCCTAAAGTTTTGAAGTTCAGATCAACTTGCCATCAAGCGAAGGGGTCTCACCCTAAAGTTTTGAAGTTCAGATCCACCACCTTGTCTCCTTCAAGCTGTGGTTCCACCATGTTTGGTGAGATTGTTCCAATCACTAGCTCTTGCAACCACAAATCTTGTTGTCATCCAAGATATAACAAAATCTTGATGTATGAGAGTCTATAGTGCTACCTAGAGAAGAACTTGTTATATCTCACATATGATAATAAAGAAAGAAGATTTGGATGGCTTCGTACTATGGTTTATACAGGGGGGAGGGGCGGCCGCCCTGGGCCCCCGCAAACAGGGGGGCCCCGCCCAGGTATGTGTGAGCACCTGTACTAAAAAAGGCAACCGCTCCTGGAGGCGCCATTGAAGGTCCAGAAGCTATTCAGCATCTCCGCGGAGAAGACTGAAACGTTATTTCTTCCCATGAGCAGACTAGGCCTTGGGCCTTTTTCTTACTTTACCATGGTCGTGGGTCAGTTCCAAAAAGAATAAGATGGTGGTGGGTCATTCCTCAAAAAAAAGATGGTGTTGGGTCAGGCTGGGGCAGATGGCACACTAGTTCAGTAAAATTAGCCATTCCTTTCTGGAAGATGGAATTAAGTATCAATTGATCCTTCCCTTTAAAAAAAGCTATCAATTGATCATTGTCTAAAAAAAACTATTAATTGATCCTAAAAATCGATACTAGGGAATAGCGAACAGGGACGACACTCTCGGTACTCTTGTCTTCCCTACTTTGAATCAGTACTTATTCATATATATTTTTCAAATTGATTTCATGTTAAATTGTCGGCTCACTGTTGTATTAACTTTATTTAGTGATGCATATTTTATATATCAAATTTTGACCTTCATATGTTCATATAGGCCCATTCTATTTCTTATCTTGCTGATTATGCATTTTAATTCATATAAATTTCTTTGCTATCGGTTTTACCATACCAAATTGCAACATCGCAAGTGTAATTTGGCTCATAAGATGGTAGCCGCAATTTGGCTTGATATCATGTGCTACCTCTAGCGGCAAACGCTTGATCTTCTATGACCAATGCTTTGATCTCTCGTGCGTCTTGGCTGAAGATGCCCCCATCATCGCCTCCACGTGGCCACATCGAGAGGCCGAGTCGCCAGGTGGAAACTACACCGCGCTCACCAATCACTGTGACCGCTAGAATTTAGATCAAGTATGTCTCTTGATAACATTTATAAATTACTTAACATGGATATTGTTTTCGATGGATTTTAAATTTTTATTGTTAACATTTTATATAGGCATATATTGATTATTTTGATGTTTATATTAAAGGGCCCCTATTCTAGTTTGGCCCCGGGCCCCCAAAATCTCAGGACCGGGCTTGAGTTTATACCCTTGGGTGTTTTCCACGTAAAAATTTGGTGTCTCAGTGTGTCGATATTGCTATTACAGTTCAGAGGTTCTCTTGTAGTGAAGAGATGTTGTCTCGGTGTGTTGATATTGCTACTACAGTTCAGAGATTCTCTTGCAGTGAAGAGATGTTGTCTCGGTGTGTTGATATTGCTACTACAGTTCAGAGATTCTCTTGCAGTGAAGAGATGTTGTCTCGGGGTGTTGCGTGGGTTGTTCCCTTCATATATGGTATTGCATATGTTTCCTTCCGTGCTGGGCAACGATCCTTGAATTACATGAAGTGGTGGTGAGATAACTTTATTTTCACTATGGTTTTAGACCAAAAGTGTGCTAATTCACAAGAATGTGCATCAACGTGTGACACCATTACTTGACCCACGCCCAAACGTGTGACGTCATTACTTGCATAAATACATGCTTACCACATTGTGGGAGTCACCACTTGACACACGGTGGAACGCATGAAGTGAATGAGGCAACTCTAAGGGAGCAATGGGTTCACACGGACCTTCTTTTGGAGCTCGCATCCTCAAAATTAGATGCCAACTGAAACATTAAAGTGGGCTTTAGATTAGTACCTTGCGCATGCATGAAATACACATATGAAGCAAGAGGAGATAAAATTAGCACTGAAGCATATACATTGTTGTTAATGTTGACAAGGTAACCATTTTTTTAATCTTTCGAGCAAGCCTTACATGCATCAAATAAATTGAATAAGAAAATATTAAGGCGGCACCTATCAATTTTAATCTCTTTTGCATGCTTCACAAGCCCAAGGAATAATTTTACAGCCTCTTGGTCTGTAGAAGGATTCTTCTTTCCCTGCGATGTAGAATTCAGGATGAATAATAATACTTCCCTACATACAGAAGAAGTGTGAAAGAAAAGCTAAATTTGTCAGCCGATAGCATTGGCATCCAAGCTGCAAGAAACCAACAGACATTAAAGAACTTCTACATGTACCGCAGTTTAAAGTTTAAACCAAATAAAACATTAAAACATAATGGCTTCACGCCATGCACAGTACTAGTTCATGCATTGGCATAGACTTCAGCTGAATCACCTCTTTTCTGCTACCTTTCACCAATGTTGAGGATATCGCTTATCGTTAGCATCTCGGTCAGCTTGGGATTAGAGATTAATCGGAAATCGGCTGATTAATTGATTTTATCGGTCGACTATTAATCGGCCATTTTTTGCAAATCCCAGGTTCCCAACACTAAAATATACAATATTCAACACCTAAACAATATTGGACAGAAGTGTTACCTTGATTCCTAGCCTTTGAATCCTCGTATAATGACAAACAAAATAGGACAACAGTACATATTGCGTAACAAGGTCCACAAAATGCAAATAAACATAATTTTTGCAAACATAGTGCTATGAATAGACCCGATTTATCGGTAGATTCCCGATAAATCGCTTATCATAGCGATAAATCGGTCCAAACGATAAATGATGAAGATAAGGCATAATCTTATCGGTCACCCCAAGAGTAGCGATAAATCGAACGATAAATCGCTGAATCGGAAGATTTTTTGAACAGTGCCTTTCACCATAGAGAATAAAGAAACATGATTTGGCTTTTAATGGTTGGAGCAAACTTGAGGCATAAAAATGAATGGAATTTGTTTTACATGCATACTGTACACACTAGTTGATCACCTACCCATCCAAATGAAAATGGAAGGTTGTTTCCAGTTCCGAGAGGTACGGTGGCAATTGGAGGTGGGTGGGAAAGCTTAAGATCACTGACGACCCCAAGCAACCAACTCGCTGTACCATCGCCACCTGCAACCTATCCAAATCTATTCAGTCAAGAGCATGAAATGGAAAGCCAAGAAAGGCATCATCTTTGCATAATATAACTTGAACATGGTATCACTTACAATTAATCTCATAGTCCTCCAAATTTGAACGGCAAGAATGTCTCCTTCAATCTTGAGCCTTTCAACATTCACATATAAACGGTGCAAAACCTTATCCGGAGCCTCTTCTGAGAGATCAATAACCTGAAAAAGAACTCAGTGGCTCTGACAACAGTTCCATATTCAAAATCCAAAGATAGAATAAGTACCTGGGCTTCATTCAGAAGTTCACGGTATGTTTTGATCAAACTACTTCCAAGTTGACCGCCAGATTTAGAATTGATGAACACTAATACAGGACACTGTGGAGCATGATCAACAAGTACTTGTTGGGCATCTGGTCTCAAGACGTAATCTGGGATGCGGTACTCCTCCAAAGGCCCACATGGCTTCGGATCTCTAGGGGTGTCTATCTCCTCTTCCATCCTGCAGAATAGGTGTACACATTTTAATGATTTAGTTTAACTCAGCAAACTACAATGTCAATGTATAATGATATTTCTTGTATTTACCATCACGCAAACAACGAATCAAACATATTGACGTCGAAGAGGGTAAATAAAACCCCGATCTAATGACACAAAGGAAGAAAACCTACCCCTAGCCCCCGCGGGCGACTCGGGGGGCGGCGCGGCTCCCCCCCCCCCCCCCCCTCTCTTCATCCCCACCCTCCCCCGCCCTCGTCGCCGGCCGTAGCCGCCGGGGCAAAGCCCCTCGCGGTGGCTGGCGGCGGGGCCCCTCTCTCTCCGCCGCTCGGGGGTGACCGGTTCGGGGCGGACTGCTCTGGCGGCGGCGCCGGGCGAGCGCAGGGCCCGGCGGTGCGGCGGCGGTGGCTCCCGGCGACGACGTGCGAGAGGCGGTGTGGTGGGCGGCGGCGGCGACGCGGCGGCTGCGTGCCAGTGGGGGCGGCGGTGGATCGGATCTGGTCACGGGCTGCAGCGGGCGGTTCTGGTGGACCCCTTCTCTACGGGCTCTGGCTCGGTCTCCCTCTCCTCTCGGTCTCCCTCTCCTCTCGATCGGGGCCGGAGATGGGCTGGAGCTGGTGGAGGTGGGGGCGTGCCGGCCGGATTTGACGTGACTTTTCCGGCAGGCGGCGCGGGTTGGGGCAGCGGCCGGGCGTGGCTGGTGCTCCGGCCGTGGGCGGTGGCGCGGGGAGGTCCGGGTGGTGACCTTCCGGTGGCACGGCGGCTACACGGTGGCCGGCAGCTTTGCCCGCGGCGGCGGCCGGCCTCTCCGGCGTCGGCCCGTCTGCGGTCGGGCTGTTTCGACCTTGCTTCATCTCCTCGTCGTCCGGGCTCTACTTGCCTCGAAGGGCTGGCCCGCTCCCAGCTGCGGTCCATCGCACGTCTCGCGCCCGGTACCGTGGGACCGAGCTTGTCTCGCGCCCGGCGGCAGGACCGAGCTCGTCTCGCGCTCGGCGGCAGGATCGAGCTCGTCTCGCGCCCGGTGCTGCAGGACGGGGCGATGGTGGCCAGTTTTGGCCGGCCTATTGGGTCTCGGCACTGGGGGCCGCTCAGGGGTGCGAAAGGCCGAGCCTTTCCGCTCGTCTCTTTGGTTGGTGTAGCGGCGGGTCTCGGGTGAGGTGGCGTCTTGGTCTTGGATGCCGGGGCGGCGGCCCTGGTGGTGGTAGCCCGGTGCTCATGGGCAGAGCCCGTGGCTGGGTGCTGCCCGGCTGCCATGGCCATGTGGGCGGCGTGGTGGCCGGGGTGTGACGTTCGGTGGCGGTGAGCGTTGGCCGGGGTGAAAACCTGTTCTATCCCCGGATGGACCGGCGGCGGCGAAGCTCGTTCCCTTCTTGAAGGCGTCGTCGCGGCTCTCACTGCCCGTTGTGTTGCTCCAGGGGAAACTCTCACCCTCGGGTCGGGCGGTGGCGGCGCTCTGGTGTCGTACCCTTCCTGAAGGCGCCGCCTTGGAGTCCACGGTTCGTCGTATGCGGCTTCATCTCTTCGTAGATAGGGGTGGTGTTGCTGCGCTCAGCGCCTTTGTATCATGCCTTGGGTGTGTGCGCGTGTGTGGTGGCGTGCGTTTGTATCGCCGTGTTGTTGATCGTTGCTTTATTTATAAAGCGGGGCGAAAGCCTTTTTCGGTAAATAAAACCCCAAGGGCATAATGAAAAGGGGAATTGAGTTAACCATGAAATAAAAACCTAGGTAAGGCCTTAAATTATCCACAATCATGAGATTTATGGTTTTTAGTTCCTCCAAAAGAATACGAAATTTCAATATTATGTAAGAATTAGCAATCCACTAGATCTAATATTATGTAAGAATTAGAGATCCACCAGATCTATATTGATATAAGAAACATGAGTGTGGGAGATCTGGAGCATTTTGGTCTTCCATCTTCCTAATATTCAAGTATCACGTAAGATTATAATTCTAAATATCATATAATAATTTAAAAAAAATCATAAGAGGGGAATATTCCACCCTTTTTCTTAGGAAAAGCATAAATAATATGCAGCGAGATATGCAATAATCTTGTCACAACATTGCAGATGAAGATAAACCATTTAACATGCAGATAACAATCGGTGCTTCAAAATGAAAATATGCAATTCTGATTGTTGCTAGAGTATAGTGTATATAACGTTGGTTTTTGTTCCATTGTTTAAATCAATAAAAATACAGCCTTAACCTGTGTATATGAAAGAAGCCAAAACTAGGTTGCAGCTTGTTGGTTTACCTGATTAACATGTGTAATCAATGCGCTCGGACTTCAGGAACAAAAATAATAACCAATTTTTCTCAAGAACACGGATGCATGCATCTATCACTGCGAAATCATTCACAAAACGGCTATATAGAAGGTATTCTGATCACCAAGGTGCTCGCTAAACAGGGAATTCTCGAATCATAATGTCTAGATAAGAGTAATTTAGCGCGCGCCGCGTCGGCCGCGTGATTGCGTACCTGAGATCCCTAGGTGCGCCCTGTACGGACTCCGCGCGGCCGAGATCTGATGTGTGTGGTTGATCTGATGCTCCGATTTGGAGGGGTGTGAATGGGAGCAGAATGAGGGGTATGGTGGGGGAGCGATGAAGAGGGAGGATCGGAGGCGTCCCGCTCTGGATTCACCTGCTCTTTCTCAATCGTTTTTGAGCCAGCATGTGCACTGTTCCTTAATATATGTCCAGTCAAAATATAATCCAAACAATAAGAAAAATATAATCTCTTTTGAGGGTCACAAATATAGGCTTTTGCCCGCTTTATAAATAAAGCCAAACCAAATATAGGGTGATTCCTAGCACACCTAACAAAGACTACAATGCAACATGACACACAAAGGGAAAAAAAGACATGCATATATGTGGAAGCCAGTGAGGGGTCGGCGCACCAGGGCCAACGCAAAGGCTGCCGGACATGGCCACGACCCAACCCTCCTGGTCGAAGTCGGTGGTGCACGATGCTAGCAGACCCATGTCTGGGAGGGGATCTCCGGGCTCAAAGCACCAACAACGCCGCCCAACGCACGAGCCAGACCCCCACAAATGCTTAGCAGCCAAATCCATGCCGGAGCACATCGCCTTGGTTGGGGAAGAAGCCAGGAGAATGAAATGTGGGGATGGAGGGGGGAGGAGGTGGGAGAGGCCTTGTCACCACCACAGAATAGTCGACAGCGTGACGAGAAAGGCATGGAGGGGTATGGGGGCGGCCGGTGTAATCCTAGTCCACGGAGTCGCCCTGGAGGGGACGATGCGAGGATTGGGGACCACTTATGTAGAGGGTCACATTTCGTGCTCACAATCAGCACAAGCTCGTGTCGAGGGTCACATCCAATGTTGTGGGCTTGTGGCACCCATCCCTCTCCTCCTACATGTCTCCTGAACCCACCCCATGCGTGTTGCCACACCACACTGCAAACTATGATTGCTTCCTCTATGAGGTAGCCATTGCTTCTTTGATAGCTAGATTGCAATCAAAATAAGATGGCTAGCTCTTACCTCGTGGCGAAACCTTACCTAACAAGTTTGAAGTTTTTCTTTGAGTCGTAGGGCGGAGCCACGTCCCCACCACTTGTTGTATTACCTCGAAAGCACGGCAAGCCGTCGAATACACAATACAGTTGAGAGTTAAAAAAGGAGGGGGAGGATAGGCCACATGTTAGACGAGATGATATAACACAATTCCGCAAGGCCGCAATGCCCTCCTTAACCTGATCGCTACGAAACAATTGAATTCATGCTTCAACCAGTTGCTCCAACAACTCGAACTGATGGAGAGAGGCAGGAAATATATGTCAATACTCCCCCTCACACCTAGGCTATTTTAGTCCTTAGACGTGGGATCGATGTAGGCAGCAAAATATTTTTTTAATACTTTGATACTAGAGTCTTAAACTCAAGACCTCTTGACTCTGATACCATATTGAATTCATACTCCAGCCAGTTGCTCCTAAAGTCTAAACTGATGAAGAGAGCCGGGCAATATATTTCAAATAGAAACCTATAGTTCCACGGGTTGTTGTCCGTAACCACACGATAAAGCAAGGCATCCACGGTGCACGACCTGGAGTTGAACACCAAGTCGTTGCAAGCTTTCCAAATGTGCCAGAGGATAATCATTCTCACTGTTGGGAAACGTTGCATGAAAAAAAAAACTATGCACACGCAAGATCTATCCATGGAGATGCATAGCTACAAGAGGGGGAGAGGAGCTACATATCCTTGTAGATCGCTAAGCGGAAGCGTTTATCAATGCGGTTGATGTAGTCATACACCTTCACGACCCGTTCTGATCAAGCACCAAATGTACGGCACCTCCGCGTTCAGCACGCGTTCACCTCGATGACGTCCTCGCCTTCTTGATCCAGCAAGAGGGGCAAAATAGTAGATGACTTCCGATAGCACGACGGCGTGGTGACGGTGGTGGTGAAACTATTTCCACAGGGCTTCGCCGAGCACAACGGATTTAGAGCGGAGGATGAACTAGAGGGAGAGGGGGTGCCGGCACACGGCTTGGTGAATCATGGTGTGTGGCGCCCCCCTCTCTTCCTCTCTATATATATAGGTGGAGGGGGAAGGGAGGCAGCCTTGGGCGTGCCCCAAGGGGGCCGGCGGCTGCCCTAGGCGCCTGCCTAGGCGCGCCCCTCCCTTTCCTTCCTAAGGCGCGGAGGAGAAGGCAGGAGGGGGGCCTGCAGCTGCCCTAGGGCGCTTGCCTTAGGCGCACCCCCCTTTCCTTCACTAGGGTCGGCAGCCATGAGGTGGGGCGTGTCAGCCCCTTTGTGGGCTGGTATGCTCCCCTCGTTGGCCCGTTTGGCCCAATAACTCCTCGTGGCCTTCCGGAACCCCTTCCGGTGATCCGATAATTATCTGGTGTATTCCGAAACCCTTTCTGAGACCAAATACTATCATCCTATATATCAATCTTTACCTCCAAACCATTTCGGAGCTCCTCGTCATGTCCGTGATCTCATCCGGGACTCCGAACAACATTCGGTCACCAACATACATAACTCATATAGTATTATATCGTCAGCGAACGTTAAGTGGGCAGACCCTACGGGTTTGAGAATGATGTAGACATGACCGAGATGCTTCTCCGGTCAATAACCAATAGCGGGATCTGGATGCCCTTATTGGTTCCTAGATATTCTACGAAGATCTTTATCGATCGAACCTTTATGACAACATACGTAGTTCCTGTTGGGGATATAACCCCACGGTGAGACCCGCCCTGACTAGGCTGGGTTAGGCTATTGGCAACTTATAAAGGAGGCCTTAAGCAGGCCTAGAAGATCAAGACATGAGACCCGGAGGGTGACTTACGTGGTGAGCCGCCGGAGGCCCAAGCCTAGAAGATGGTGCAAGACCCGACGTTGTAAGCCGCCCAACGGTGACTTGCCTAGTAATGCAAGGCGACTTAGAAGCAGGGGCGGTCACGTAATGTGATCTGACCCGGACTCTTGTAAAGCCTAGGGCCTCATCCTGTGTATATAAAGGCGAGTCCCTGCGGCGGGTAAACCCAAGTAACAATCGATCGATAGCTAGGCCAAGCGATTCCGCTCCAATCGATACTCAAGCTATAATCAACGAGAGCAGGAGTAGGCTTTTACCTCCACCATGAGGGGCCGAACCTGGGTAAACCTTGTGTCTTTCGTCCCGCTCAACCCCTTCAGGCTAATCACCATTGCGATGGCTCCACACCTAAGTCCTTTCACAAGGGCATCTGCCGTGACAAAACCATGACAGTTGGCGCCCATCGTGGGGCCAGCGCACGGTGGTTTCGGGTTCTTGAAGGGTTCTTTCCCAGGGATCGAGGGATACGCCGTTGGCAGGATGACCAAGAGTCGCCACGGCAAGCTCTACATCGACGAAGCTGGCTCGGGCCCCGAGGCCTACTCAATCGAGTACGGGTACCGGGTTCCCTTCGGTGGAATTCATGTCTTCATTGGAAAGATCAGTGAATCTGAACCTGAGCTGGACATCTCCACCGACCTCATCGAGTCGGCTCGGCGCACGCAACCCGCCCGGGTTCAACCCGGCCGGAAGCGTGTCTTCGTCGGTTTTACGGATGGCACGGATCTTGCGGAGGATTCTCTGTATCTGGAGGAGAGACTCTCATCTACTCAGGTGACGAGTCCTCGACCGGAGAGACGGAGTCGATTTACCAGCTTCAAGATGATGGGCTTGGGGGCTATTCCGATGGCAGCAGTATTCCGGACCCTTATGAACCGCCGTGCAGGGCCGCAATCTTCATGGCTGGCACAGGGCCGGCTCTCAACTCGTCTACAGCCGTAGCTATGACATCCGGCTCAACTGCTACCGCAACAGCTGGTGCTGGCGGCTCAGCTACGCCACCGGCTCAAGTTTTGTCGGATCTTTTGGGCACTTTAACAAATTTGCTAGCGACGGAGGTTACTGCAGCAAATCAGGCAGAGCGTAATGCGGAAATTGCAAAGGTGCGAGATCAGGTAGCCAAAGCCCAGGAGGATCTTAATGCAGAAAATGCCAGGATGGCAATGGAACGGGCCCAGATGGATGCTGAGTCGCAGCGTATAAGGGCGGAAGCTTTTCGCTTAAGTTTGGATCAGGATGCCTCCAACGTTGTTCTTCGAAGGAGACACCAAACCCGCCTGCCTTTGCATTATGAGGCGCGGAACCTTTTTAACACACCTGGGGCATGACCAAGTAATCCGCCAGGCACGACCCGGGCTGCAGAGGCGCCAGGGAGCGGGGCGGTGGCTCAGCCTCGGCTACCAGACCCGCCCCGTAGGGATCAGACCCCGCCTCAGTAGTTCTCGACACAACCTGGTCACTTTCCTAACCCGGTGGATAACATGTTAGCAGCGGCAACCCGGCTGGCGGCTATTCCGATCGAGGGTGAGTCGCCGGTTGCGGTGGAGACCCGGAACGCGGTTGAACTCCTTCGAACGGCTGTTGCAAATAGGCGGCTTATTCATACAGCCGTGATCGTGTTCATTCGACCTCTCGCCAAAGTCGAAGCTACAGCCAGTGCGTTGAGTCACCTGCAGTTTCCAGCAGTGAACGACGACGTCGACCGCCTCAGGATGACCCGCCCCGTCAGGATAACCCGCCACTTACTCATGCTCAGGCAATTGTGAACGAGGCCAGAGCCCGCCGAGAGGTGGAGGCGGCGGCGGCGGCTCAGCTGGGGGCTTATCAGCAGCCCCCGGCGACCCCTTCAACCTCAATGGGAGCGGGGACAATTTCCAGGTTGGTTGGTGTGCCCTATTTAGTACCGGCTTTGCGTAATGAGCGTCTGCCCAAATATTTTAAGGGGCCTCACAAGGTGCCCAATTATACAGCTGATCTCCCTCCTGAGGCTTGGATTGAGAGTTATGAGTTAGCCATGGAGATGTTGGATGTTAATGATGCTGTATGTGCCAAATACTTTACCATGATGTTGGATGGACCAACTCGTACATGGTTAAAGGGGTTACCTCCTAATTCTATCAACTCATGGGCGGAGCTGAAGGAACGCTTCATCAAGAATTTCAAAGGGACTTGCAAGCAGCCTCTAACGATTGTTGATTTGGATCACTGCGCGCAGCGTGAGGATGAGTCGGCCCACCATTGGGTCCGGCGGGTCTCAACCATTATTCATTCCTCTGATAACATCGCGGTGGCTCAAACAGTCTTAATCTTGGAGAAGAACTGTCGTTTTTTGCCTCTCAAGCAGAAGCTCAGGCGGCTTAAGCGTTATTGCAATGACATGGGTGAGCTCATGGCGGCTCTCACTAAGTATGCCGATTCTGACAGTACAAAAGATCCTGGTTCTGACGAGGAGGATAAGTCTAACAAGGGGAAGAAGAGTGGAAATGGTAAGGGTCAGCATCAGAATGTGACAGGAAATAATGGCAACAATCAAGGTACTGGTGGTAAGTGGAGAAATCCCGATGGCGGGTCAGATCTAGTCGCTAACACCAATACTGGATATAAAAACCAGCGCCGCAACTGTAATGGTAAGCCGCCTTATGGCGGGTCAAAGCCTTTTAACCTGGAGGCAGCACTTAATGACCCGTGCCTGAAGGATAATCTTCCTAACAAGCCGTCTACTCATGCCTGGAAGGATTGTTGTGTTATGAGAGAGTTCAGGAATTACAGTCTCAATCAGAATCATGGCAATAACAATGGGCCGCCCGGCGGGTCAGGTTCCAGCTCTTAGGGGTCCAGTTTTGGAGGTGGCGGCTCAAACTCTGGCTATCCGGGTCAAGGTAACCATGGTGGTCATAATCAGTAGTCTGGTCAGGGTAACCAGTAGCAAAATAATCAATCAGGATATCAGAGTAATCCAAAGTCCCTTAACGGGGGTCAATACCATGTTTTCACTACAAGTCTCTGCAAGCGAGATCAGAAGGTTCATAAGCGTGCGGTCAGCACTGTTGAGCCGGCAATACCTCAATACTTACGATGGTCAGAGCATCCAGTCACATGGAGTCGGGAGGATCACCCGCCACGTGTTGATAACCCGAGTCAATTAGCCCTGGTAGTGGCTCCTCAGGTCAGAGGTTATAAATTCACTAAGGTGCTTGTGGATGGTGGCAGCAGTATCAACATCTTGTATTATGACACTTTTCGTCGGATGAATTTAACAGACAAGGATCTTAAGCCATCCTCTACAGTCTTCCATGGCGTAGTGCCTAGTAAGTCAGCGTATCCTGTGGGAAAAAATGCCCTGGAAGTAGCCTTTGGTGATGATTATGACTACAGAGCAGAGACGCTGTGGTTTGAAGTAGTCAAAATCAAGAGTCCATATCATGCTTTATTTGGGCGGCCGGCTTATGCTAAGTTCATGGCTCGCCCCTGCTATGTCTATTTAAAGCTCAAGATGCCAAGACGAAAGGGAACAATTACGGTCCATGGTGATCGGAAAATCGCTTTGGAATGCGAGGAAGGGGATGCAGCTTATGCAGAGTCAGCTTGTGCTACTGAGGAGCTTAAGTTCTACAAAGATAATGTTGACCCAGCTGATATGACCCCTCTGAAGAAGCCCACCACTGAGCAGGACCCTTTGTTGAAATTTAAGTCGGCTGATGATACCAAGCAAGTTGATTTTGTCCCTGGCGACTCATCTAAACAGTTCACTGTGGGGGCTAATATGGATCCTAAATAGGAAAGCGCGCTCATCGAGTTCATCAGTGAGAATCAGGACATCTTTGCATGGAAACCTTCTGACATGCCGGGTGTACCGAGAGAATTCGCTGAGCACCCCCTTAATGTGGATCATAAGTTTAAGTCGGTCAAACAGCTCCTCCGTCGTTTCAATGAAGAACGACGTAAGGCTATTGGAGAAGAGGTAGCCCGGCTCTTAGTGGCTGGGTTTATCGTGGAAGTCTTTCACCCTGAGTGGTTGGCTAACCCTGTGCGTGTGCTCAAGAAGAACGGCACATGGCGTATGTGCGTTGATTACACAGATCTTAACAAGGCTTGTCCATCTGATCCGTTTGCCCTCCCCCGTATCGACCAAATCATTGATGCAACGGCGGGTTGTGAGAGCTTATGCTTCCTGGATGCTTATTCTGGTTATCATCATATCAAGATGGCAGTCAAAGACCAAGAGAAGACGGCTTTTATCACGCCTTTTGGAGCTTTCTGCTATGTTTCTATGACTTTTGGGCTCAAGAGTGCTCAGGCGACTTATTAGCGCTGTGTTCAGAATTGTTTTCACAATCAGATTGGGTGCAATGTTCATGCTTATGTGGATGATATTGTGGTTAAGTCTAGGAAGAAGGAGACTCTCCTAGATGATCTGAAGGAAACTTTTGATAATCTCTGGGTCTATAAAATGATGCTTAACCCGGCCAAGTGTGTCTTTGGTGTACCTGCAGGTAAACTGTTGGGATTTCTAGTTTTAGAACGGGGCATCGAAGCTAACCTGGAGAAGATAAAGGCTATCACTTTGCTTTCTAAGCCGGCGTGCATCAATGACGTTCAACGTTTGGCGGGTCGCATTGCAGCTCTAAGCCGGTTCATAAACCGCCTAGAAGAGAAGGTGATTCCTTTATATCAGATGTTGAAGAAAACAGATCACTTTGTGTGGAGTGATGCTGCCCATGAGGCGTTTGAGGCACTCAAGAAGCAGTTAGCTGAGCCGCCCATCCTTGCAGCTCCCATTAAAAAAGAGCCTTTGCTCCTGTACATGGCGACTAATAACAAAGCAGTCAGCGTAGCAGTTGTTGTGGAGCGCAAGGAGGCGGGTAAGGAGTACCCAGTTCAGCAGCCAGCTTATTGTGTAAGTGAGGTGTTAACTGAGTCCAAGCAACGGTATCCACATTGGCAGAAACTGGTGTTTGGGGTGTTCATGGCGAGTTGCAAATTGAAGCATTATTTCCTTGGGCATCCTATTACTGTGGTTAGCTCTGCTCCTTTGGGAGATATTATTCAAAATAGGGAAGCCACAGGCCGAGTTGCTAAGTGGGCAATTGAGCTTGGACCTCATAATCTGAGGCATGTGCCAAGGACAGCCATTAAATCTCAAGCCTTGGTGGATTTCATCAATGATTGGACGGAGTTGCAAACGCCTGAGGAGAAGCCTGACAACACATATTGGATAATCCACTTTGATGGATCCAAGCAATTGGAAGGCTCAGGGGCTGGAGTTATTTTGACTTCCCCATGAGGTGATAAGTTATGTTATGTTTTGAGACTAATGTTTCCTTGTACTAACAATGCAGCTGAATATAAGGCTCTACTCCATGGGCTTCATATGGCCAAGGAGATGAATTTGAGATGGGTCAGATGTTTGGGCAACTCTGATTTGGTGGCTCAGCAAGTCTCAGGCAAGTGGGACTCTAGAGACCCGCCTATGGCAGCTTACCGTCAGGCGGTTGATAATCTTGCTGGTCACTTCAAGGGCTATCAGGTGGATCATATTGATCGACGGAAAAATGAGGCGGCTGATGTGCTGTCCCGGCTTGGGTCTCAACATAAGCCGGTGCCTCCCATTGTGTTCCTTGATGTATTACATAATCATTCGGTCAAGCTACCATCTGAGGAGGATCTTGCTGTCCCTGACCCAGAGGCATAGCTGGTGGCGGCTCTCCATGCTATGCCTGATTGGACGCTCCCATACTTGGCTTATATGACTCGGGGCAAGTTACCCGAGGATGAAACTTTGGCCAAACAGATCACTCGGAGGTCTAAGTCTATGACTATTGTCAATGGCGAGTTACACTGATGCAGTGTGACAGGCATTTTTCAACGCTGTGTTTCTCTTGAGGAGGGCCGTGAAATTTTACGAAAGATTCATGAAGGCGATTGTGGTCATCATGCCGACTCAAAATCTTTGGTGGCCAAGGCTTTTCGTCATGGGTTTTACTGGTTAACGGCTCATGCTGATGCAGAGGACATTGTTAGCAAATGTGATGGATGTCAGAAATTTTCCAGACAAGCTCACGTGCCGGCTCAGGAATTGCAGATGATCCCAATAACCTGGCCATTTGCAGTTGCTACTTCTTGAGCTTGCGTTGGTTTTTTCCTTGAAGAGGAAATGGTGATGTAGCAAAGTATAGATAAGTATTTCCCTTAGTTAGAGAACCAAGGTATCAATCTAGTAGGAGGTACAAACAAGTCTCCAATCTATGCACCTGCACAAACAATCAAACACTTGCACCCAACGCGATAAAGGGGTTGTCAATCCCTTCATGGTCAATTGCAAAGGTGAGATCTGATAGAGATAGGTATAAAAGATTTCTAAAACGTAAAACAAAGTAAAAAACAAATAAATTGCAGCAAGGTATTTTTGGGTTTTTTGGTTTATAGATCAGAAAATATATGATGGAAAATAGACCCGGGGGCCATAGGTTTCACTAGAGGCTTCTCTCTTGAAAGAAAACATATGGTGGGTGAACAAATTATTGTCGAGCAATTGATAGAAAAGCGCAAAGTTATGATGATATCCAAGGCAATGATTATGCATATAGGCATCACGTCCGTGTCAAGTAGACTAAAATGATTCTGCATCTACTACTATTACTTCACACATCGACCGACTCCTACCTGCATCTAGAGTATTAAGTTCAAGAGAACAGAGAAACGCTTTAAGTAAGATGACATGATGTAGAGGGATAAACTCAAGCAATATGATGAAAACCCCATCTTTTTACCCTTGATGGCAATAATACAATACGTGCCTCGCTACCCCTACTGTCACTGGGTGAGGACACCGCAAGATTGAACCCAAAACTAAGCACCTCTCCCATTGCAAGAAAAACCAATCTAGTTGGCCAAACCAAACCGATAATTCGAAGAGAAATACAAAGATATCAAATCATGCATATAAGAATTCAGAGAAGATTCAAATAATATTCATAGATAATCTGATCATAAATCCACAATTCATCGGATCTCGACAAACACACCGCAAAAGAATATTACATCGGATAGATCTCCAAGAACATCGAGGAGAACCTTGTATTGAAGATCAAAGAGAGAGAAGAAGCCATCTAGCTACTAGTTATGGACCCGTAGGTCTGAGGTAAACTACTCACGCTTCATCGGAAGGGCAATAGAGTTGATGTAGAAGCCCTCCGTGATCGAATCCCCCTTCGACAGGATGCCGGAAAAGGCCCCTAGATGGGATCTCACGGGTACAGAAGGTTACGGTGGTGGAAAAGTATTTTGGTGGACGCTTCTGGTCGTTTGGGAATATTTGGGACTTTATAGGCCAAAGATTAGGGTTGGAGGAGCTCTGAGGGGCCCACAAGCCCTCAGGACACGCCCCCCTGGGGCGCCCCCCTATGGCTTGTGGAGTCCTCGGGACTCCCCTGCCTTCATCTCCAAGTCTTCTGGTCCAAGAAAAACCATCACGAAAGTTTTATTCCGTTTGGACTCCGTTTGATATTCCTTTTCTGTAAAACTCAAAAACAAGGGAAAAACAAAAACTGGCACTGGGCTCTAGGTTAATAGGTTAGTCCCAAAAATAATATAAAATAGCATATTAATGCATATAAAACATCCAAAACAGATAATATAATAGCATGGAACAATAAAAAATTATAGATATGTTGGAGACGTATCAAGCATCCCCAAGCTTAATTCCTACTCGTCCTCGAGTAGGTAAATGATAAAAACAGAATTTTTGATGTGGAATGCTACCTAACATATTTATCCATGTAATTTTCTTTATTGTGGCATGAATATTCAGATCCATAAGATTCAAAACAAAAGTTTAATATTGACATAAAAACAATAATACTTCAAGCATACTAATAAAGCAATCATGTCTTCTCAAAATAACATGGCCAAAGAAAGTTATCCCTACAAAATCATATAGTCTGGCTATGCTCCATCTTCATCACACAAAGTATTAAATCATGCACAACCCCGATGACAAGCCAAGCAATTATTTCATACTTTTGATGTTCTCAAACTTTTTCAACTTTCACGCAATACATGAGCGTGAGCCATGGATATAGCTCTATAGGTGGAATAGAATATGGTGGTTGTGGAGAAGACAAAAAGAAGGAGATAGTCTCACATCAACTAGGCGTATCAACGGGCTATGGAGATGCCTATCAATAGATATCAATGTGAGTGAGTAGGGATTGCCATGCAACGAATGCACTAGAGCTATAAGTTTATGAAAGCTCAAAAAGAAACTAAGTGGGTGTGCATCCAACTCGCTTGCTCACGAAGACCTAGGGCAATTTGAGGAAGCCCATCATTGGAATATACAAGCCAAGTTCTATAATGAAAAATTCCCACTAGTATATGAAAGTGACAACATAGGAGACTCTCTATCATGAAGATCATGGTCCTACTTTGAAGCACAAGTGTGGTAAAAGGATAGTAGCATTGCCCCTTCTCTCTTTTCTCTCATTTTTTTATTTGGGCTTCTTTTGGCCTCTTTTATTTTTTTGTAAAGTCCGGAGACTCATCCCAACTTGTGAGGGAATCATAGCTTCCTTCATCCTTTCCTCACATGGGACAATGCTCTAATAATGATGATCATCACACTTTTATTTACTTACAACTCAAGAATTACAACTCGATTCTAGAACAAAATATGAATCTATATGAATGCCTCCGTCGGTGTACCAGGATGTGCAATGATCAAGAGTGACATGTATAAAAAATATGAACAGTGGCCTTGCCACAAATACTATGCCAACTACATGATCATGCAAAGCAATATGACAATGATGAAGCGTGTCATAATAAACGGAACGGTGGAAGTTGCATGGCAATATATCTCGGAACGGCTATGGAAATGTCATAATAGGTAGGTATGGTGGCTGTTTTGAGGAAGGTATATGGTGGGTTTAATGCACCGGCAAGAATTGCGCGGTACTAGAAAGGCTAGCAATGGTGGAAGGGTGAGAGTGCGTATAATTTATGGACTCAACATTAGTCATAAAGAACTCACATACTTATTGCAAAAGTCTATTAGTTATCTAAACAAAGTACTACACGCATGCTCCTAGGGGGATAGATTGGTAGGAAAAGACCATCGCTCGTCCCCGGCCGCCACTCATAAGGAAGACAATCAATAAATAAATCATGCTCCGACTTCATCACATAACGGTTCACCATACGTGCATGCTACGGGAATCACAAACTTTAACACAAGTATTTCTATGAATCCACAATTACTCACTAGCATGACTCTAATATCACCATATTTATATCTCAAAACAAATGCTAGGAATCAAACTTCTCATAGTATTCAACGCTCTTTATATGAAAGTTTTTATTATATCCCTCTTGGATGCCCATCATATTAGGACCAAATTCATAACCTAAGAAAATTACCATGCTGTTTAGAGACTCTCAAAATAATATAAGTGAAGCAAGAGAGTTCAACAATTTCTATAAAATAAAGCCACCGCCGTGCTCTAAAAAGATATAAGTGAAGCACTAGAGCAAATTGCCTAGCTCAAAAGATATAAGTGAAGCACATAGAGTATTCTAATAAATTCACGATTCATGCGTGTCCCTATAAAAAGGTGTGTACAGAAAGGATGATTGTGGCAAACTAAAAATCAAAGAATCATATCATACAAGACGCTCCAAGCAAAACACATATCATGTGGTGAATAAAAATATAGCCTCAAGTAAATTTACCGATGGATTGAAGACGAAAGAGGGGATGCCATCCGGGGCATCCCCAAGCTTAGATGCTTAGTTGTCCTTGAATATTACCTTGGGGTTCCTTGGGCATCCCCAAGCTTAGGCTCTTGCCACTCCTTATTCCATAGTCCATCAAATCTTTACCCAAAACTTGAAAACTTCACAACACAAAACTCAACAGAAAACTCATGAGATCCGTTAGTATAAGAAAATAAATCACCACCTTTTAGATACTGATGTGAACTCATTATTTATTTATATTGGTGTAATATCTACTGTATTCCAACTTTTCCATGGTTCATACCCCCCGATACTACCCATAGATTCATCAAAATAAGCAAACAACACATAGAAAACAGAATCTGTCAAAAACAGAACAATCTGTGAAGATACGAATATTTCATATACTTATGTAACTCCAAAAATTCTGAAAAAATAGTAAAACATAGGAAATTTGTATATAAATGTTTTCTAAAAATTTCAGGGTTTTTAGTGGCTTATGTGAATTATTAAAATTCTGAAACTGGACGCAGAAGTTTCTTTTTTCAGCAGGATCAAATCAACTATCACCGTAAGCCATCCCAAATGTCTTACTTGGCTCAAACACTAATTAAAACACCAAAACACAATTACTACAGAGTTAATAATATGTATTCTTATAAAAATAGAAAATAAAAAAAATTGGGTTGTCTCCCAACAAGCGCTTTTCTTTAAACCCTTTTAGCTAGGCGTTGATAATTTTAATGATGCTCACATGAAAGATAGCAATTGAAACACGAAGAGAGCATCATGTAACATGTGAAAAACAAGTTTAAGTCTAACATACTTCCTATGCATAGGAATTTCATAGGAAAACTAGCAAGACAAGCAAGATCTAGCGTATGCAAGGAAGAAGAAAGAAACAATAGCAATCTCAACATAACGAGAGGTAATTTAGTGACATGAAAATTTCTACATCCATATTTTCCTATTTCATAATAATTACATGTAGGATCATAATCAAATTCAACAATATAGCTATCACATAACATATTCTCTACATGATCCACATGCATGCAAAGTTGACACTTTTCCAAGATAGTGGGATTAACATTAACTAAAGTCATGACCTCTCCAAGCCCACTTTTATCAAAAATTTCATAAGATTGATCAATCTCCAAAATAGTGGGATCATTATTACCTAGAGTTGACACTCTTCCAAACCCACTTTCAATATTATTGTAAACATATTCATCATGAGGCTTAAATAAATTTTCAAGATCATAAGAAGAATCACCCCAATCATGATCATTGCAATAAGTAGTAGACATAGCAAAATTAGCATCCCCAAGCTTAGGGTTTTGCATATTATTAACACAATTGACATTAACAGAATTTATAATAACATCATTGCAATCATGCTTTTCATTCAAGGAGCTATCGTGAATCTCTTCATAAAATTCATCACAATTTTCAGCTTCACGAATTTCAACAAAACTTCATAAAGATAATCTAGTGCACTCAACTCACTAGCAATTGGTTCATCATAATTGGATCTCTTAAAAAGATTAGCAAGTGGATGAGGATCCATAAACTTTTTGCTTTCTGATTTTCAATAAATACACATTTATTCCAAGCGAACAAGCAAACAAACCAAGTAAGACATAAAGGCAAACGGAAAGAAGGCAAATAAAAAGGCAAATATTTTTGTGTTTTTCTGAAAAAGTTTTAGAAGTGGGGGAGAGGAAAACGAGAGGCGAATGGCGAATAATGTAATGCAAGAGATGAGAGTTTATGGTGGGTACTTGGTAGGCTAGATGTAGACCTCCCCGGCAACGACGCCAGAAATTCTTCCTGCTACTTCTTGAGCTTGCGTTGTTTTTTCCCTTGAAGAGGAAAGGGTGATGCAGCAAAGTAGAGATAAGTATTTCCCTTAGTTAGAGAACCAAGGTATCAATCCAGTAGGATGTACAAACAAGTCTCCAATCTATGCACCAGCACAAACAATCAAACACTTGCACCCAACGCGATAAAGGGGTTGCCAATCCCTTCATGGTCAATTGCAAAGGTGAGATCTGATAGAGATAGGTATAAAAGATTTCTAAAACATAAAATAGAGTAAAAACAAATAAATTGCAGCAAGGTATTTTTGGGTTTTTTGGTTTATAGATCAGAAAATATATGATGGAAAATAGACCCGGGGGCCATAGGTTTCACTAGAGGCTTCTCTCTTGAAAGAAAGCATACGATGGGTGAACAAATTATTGTCGAGCAATTGATAGAAAAGCGCAAAGTTATGATGATATCCAAGGCAATGATTATGCATATAGGCATCACGTCCGTGTCAAGTAGACCGAAACGATTCTTCATCTACTACTATTACTCAACACATCGACCGACTCCTGCCTGCATCTAGAGTATTAAGTTCAAGAGAACAGAGCAACGCTTTAAGCAAGATGACATGATGTAGAGGGATAAACTCAAGCAATATGATGAAAACCCCATCTTTTTACCCTTGATGGCAACAATACAATACGTGCCTCGCTACCCCTACTGTCACTGGGTGAGGACACCGCACGATTGAACCCAAAACTAAGCACCTCTCCCATTGCAAGAAAACCAATCTAGTTGGCCAAACCAAACCGATAATTCGAAGAGAAATACAAAGATATCAAATCATGCATATAATAATTCAGAGAAGATTCAAATAATATTCATAGATAATCTGATCATAAATCCACAATTCATCGGATCTTGACAAACACACCGCAAAAGAATATTACATCAGATAGATCTCCAAGAACATCGAGGAGAACCTTGTATTGAAGATCAAAGAGAGAGAAGAAGCCATCTAGCTACTAGCTATGGACCCGTAGGTCTGAGGTAAACTACTCACGCTTCATCGGAAGGGCAATAGAGTTGATGTAGAAGCCCTCCGTGATCGAATCCCCCTCCGGCAGGATGCCGAAAAAGGCCCCTAGATGGGATCTCACGGGTACAAAAGGTTACGGTAGCGGAAAAGTATTTTGGTGGACGCTTCTGGTCGTTTGGGAATATTTGGGAATTTATAGGCCAAAGATTAGGGTTGGAGGAGCTCCGAGGGGCCCACAAGCCCTCAGGGCGCCCCCCCTAGGGCGCGCCTCTGTGGCTTATGGAGTCCTCGGGACTCCCCTGCCTTCATCTCCAAGTCTTCTGGGTGTCTTCTGGTCCAAGAAAAATCATCGCGAAAGTTTTATTCCATTTGGACTCCGTTTGACATTCCTTTTCTGTAAAACTCAAAAACAAGGAAAAAACAGAAACTGGCACTGGGCTCTAGGTTAATAGGTTAGTCCCAAAAATAATATAAAATTGCATATTAATGCATATAAAACATCCAAAATAGATAATATAATAGCATGGAGCAATAAAAAATTATAGATACGTTGGAGACGTATCAGCGGTCTGGGGGCTTGATATGGTTGGACCGTTTAAGAGGTCTAAGGATAAGAAGACCCACCTTTTGGTGGCGGTTGATAAGTTTACCAAGTGGATTGAAGCAGAGCCGGTCAGCAATTGTGAGGCGGCGACTGTAGTTTAGTTTGTCAAAAAGCTGATCTTCCGTTTTGGATATCCTCATAGTATCATCACGGATAATGGCACAAATTTGTCTAAGGGTGCTATGAAGGAGTTCTGTCAAAGAGAGCACATCCGGCTTGATGTATCATCAGTGGCTCATCCACAGTCTAATGGTCAAGCAGAGCGAGCTAATCAAGAAATTTTGCGAGGGATCAAGCCCCGGCTCATGGTTCCTTTGGAACGCACGCTGAGTTGTTGTGTTGAAGAGCTACCTTCAGTGCTTTGGAGTATCAGAACCACCCCCAACAGGTCAACGGACTATACGCCTTTCTTTATGGTCTATGGTGCAAAGGCGGTTCTCCTGAGCGATATCAGTCATGACTCGCCCAGAGTGACGGCTTACGTTGAAGCTGATAATGAGACAACGCGTCAGAATGCATTGGATGCTTTGGATGAGGAACGTGATCTTGCAGCAGCTCGATCGGCGATTTATCAACAAGACCTGCGTCGCTATCATAGTCGCAGAGTCAGAACTCGGGCATTTCAAGAGGGCGACTTAGTGCTCCGACTGATTCAGGATCAGACAGGCATGCATAAGCTCTCCCCGCATTGGGAAGGACCTTTTGTGGTCAGCAAAAACCTCAACACGTCATATTATCTCATCGATATCCGTGAGCCCAGCAAGTCACGTAAATCTGAGAAGGAGACCAACCGGTCATGGAATATTACTCATCTTCGGCCTTACTACACTTGAGTCATCGACTCTCATCATTGTACATACCTTTGTTAATGTATATATGTTATGATCACTTTAATAAAGCCGGCATCCCCAAGTTCGGGGCCTCTGTCATTTTCATCTCGCAAGGGTCTTTTACTGGTTGATCAGGCTCTACATGACACCTTAGATCATTTGGGGGCTTCCTGCTCTATGAGCATAGCTTTATAACCCTCTTGATCCAGCTCTACATGCCATCTTTGGTCATTTGCGGGCTTCCTGCTCTATGAGCATAGCTTTATAACCCTCTTGATCCGGCTCTACATGCCATCTTTGGTCATTTGGGGGCTTCCTGCTCTATGAGCATAACTTTATAACCCTCTTGATCCGGCTCTTTATGCCATCTCTGGTCATTTGGGGGCTTCATGCTCTATGAGCATAGCTTTATAACCCGCTTGATCGGCTTTACATAACTCTCCGCTATGTGGCCCATTCGAACTCTTAACAGTTAATCTTTCAATAAGACCCTGAACTGGTTAAGGTTTAAACGACGGATTTATGTCACGTGAGAGCCGGCTTACGGGATGATCGGCTTTTATGCCAAGCTTATTTGAAGCAAAAAAAATGAGTTTTTTCAAAAACCAAACAAGAGTTACTCTCTTTTGGTCGTGCCTTCAAAGCCGACTTACAAATATTTAAGTTATGCATACTCTTTTCTGTTTTGCAGAATATTTTTACAGATCTTGCCGGGTTATCTAGCTTCAGATTATATTGCTCCAAGTTGAGTTTATTGTGGCTGTAAGCCGCCAAAGTTATAATTTTGAAGATGGCGCATTATTATAAGTCGCCCCGGATTGTTGGGTTGTCTAGCACGCCCTACATTGTGACTATAAGTCACCAAGTGCAAGGCAATGATGGATCTTTTACAGATTATATATCAAGACCTTGATAAAAGCTCGGAGATATTGAATGAACAGATGAGCATATGAATATGACAGGATCAAAAAGCATAGTTGGCATAACATGCTCGAAGGCATGGCACGGAATATCAAGTTTTAACTATGCTATTACATGGCTGCAACAGAGCCCAAATTTCATCAAAGTTTTTCCAACAGTTCAATTATCCCTCTAAGCCGCCCTCTGTGCCGTCCGGATTAGACCCCGCCGGGTTACTGTCATCGTGGCGCCTTAAAGTGGAGGCCTCCGGGTCACCCCGTGCTGGCTTTTTGTCGTCGGCCATCTGGAGTTCACCAGATGCCCAGTTGATGCCAGTTAACGCCTCAAAGGTGGCTTCATTATTAAGAATAACAGAAGGGTCAATATCAAGAGCGAAAATGTGCTTACGCCTTTGAGGGGTCAAGTCCACAATCTCATGCGTTGGCGGCTTCATACGAACGTTATCACTGTCATAACCCGCTTGATACTTGGACAAATCTGCCTCTTGTGCAAGTTGGCAGGCTAGAGGCCTCATCTCTCTAACACAGTTGGCAATGTCTTCTTCAAAGATAGACCCGTCATTTTTCAATTTTGGACACCCGTCAGCCATCTCAGTTGGATCCAGCTCTGGTTGCCAAGATTTGGCCCGGCTTAATGCTACGATGGCTCCGATGCGGGCGGCTGATAGCTTCAACTCCCCAATCTGAGTTGGTATTGTTGAAAGATGATCTAGTACAGTCTTCATGAGGGTTGGAGGTTCTTTGCCATTGAAGACGGCCACAAGGGTTCGCAGGGTGCCAGCATATAGTTTCTCAGTTAAAGAGTAAACCGCCTTCAGCTTTAACAACATATTTTGGCCAAGGTTGGCACTTCTAGCACCTGTCATGCAATCAACATACAAGTCAGACAAGTCAGAAGTTAATGATTTTGAGTCACCATGGCGTGTTAAAGATAATTTGTAAGTGGTTTC
This sequence comes from Thinopyrum elongatum, assembly GCA_011799875.1. NCBI lineage: Eukaryota > Viridiplantae > Streptophyta > Magnoliopsida > Poales > Poaceae > Thinopyrum > Thinopyrum elongatum. The sequence continues at coordinate 535,406,771 of CM022303.1, forward strand.
TGTTAAGTACAAGTTTCAACTTACCAAAGATGGCGGCTGTCATTTGGGATATGTGTTGCTTTAAGCCGGCCAGTTCATCAGCGACCGGCTTCAGTTGATTTTCGGCGTCTTCAGCACGCTTCATCAAGGCTGCTTTCTCTGTCTCCCAGGCGGCTCTCTCAGAAGAAAATTTGGCCTTGAGCTTTTCATTCTATTCCAAAGAAAAATTGAACTTTGACTCGGCTTTGAGAGTTTCAGCCTCTTGGTGTTTGATATTCTTCTTTAACTCGCCCAGCTGCGACTCTTTAAGGCCTAACGCTTCCTGCAATAAAGATTTGAAATCATGGATAGAGGTTAGCATTGAGCAGATTCATTATGGAATAATTATTCAAGTCCAAAGCACATTACAAGCAATATACTTGGAACTTGAGGGCTAATGTGGGTCATTTTCAAGTTATATTATGACCCGGATCAAAAAGCCGGCCCTTGGGGGCTACATCCGGAACTTGGGGGCTAATGTGGGTCATTTTCAAGTTATATTATGACCCGGATCAAGATAAGCCGGCCCTTGGGGGCTACATCCAGCTCTTTTCTCAAATGATTATAGGGATTTTTACATCTGTGCCCCTGGTTCCTTAGCCATACTCATTCATCCCCACGCTCTTAAAGTTTGCTCACTTTTCCCCACTCTCTTGTCTGAAACCCTCATAAATGGTCACAAACGGTGGATGCCGTCGGGTCAGTGCTTTGACCGTTAACTCTGACGAGTGGGGACGCGCTGGATTGTGTCGCCCGTTGGACCTGACAATTGGGGCCGCGTCAGACGGTGCCGCTGTTCGCCTGTTGGGCCGTGGTTTTTTTAGACTGTTGGGCCGTTGCATGAAAGGCCTGCACGCACCGCCACGACAGAAGCCTGCTATGCATGCATGACATGTCCATCTAGCCTGCTATGCATGCACGTAACTAGCCTGCCTGCATGCGCCGATGCCCGCCGCCACGATGCGCTGATCGAGCCTCTTTCCTGCACGCGAGCCGCCACGGACGTAGGGACGGTCGCTGCCACTGGTTCGTCTCTTCTCGCACGCGTGTCTCCTCAATGTAGAGCATCGTTTCAGCCTTTTCGATCCACTCGTGGCAATTAAAACCTATTGGCAAATAAGTGGCATATTGATCGACGCGGCTCATTTGAATGTAGCAAATCCAGAGCGCGGCCGGTGCCACTCCCCTTCCCTATTTAAACCACCCACCCCTCCACCTATTCTCCACACATCCATTTGCGCCGCCCCCTTCTCTTCTTCACCCAAACCCAGAGCACTCTCAAAGCGAGCGAGGATGCAGTACAACAGCCCCACCTTCGAGCCCCCACCGACCGTGCCGGAGAGGCGGTATCCTGCCGGCGTCGTCGTGGAGACGACACTCTGCGTGTGGGCGTTCTAACGCTGGAGGGGGGCAAAGAAGTTTGCCCAGTAGTTCCTCGGTGCGGGCTTCTCCCACCTCCCGGCAGGCTCACCGGTGATGTTCCGACTGGAGGAAGTGCGTCCAAACTCCAGCACTCCGCCGATAGGGCTCATCGCCAACTTCACCAACAGATTTGATGCATACTACCTCCTCGGCAAGGTGTTTTGGTGTGGGTGCGAGTTCATCGCATTCACCACCTACAACATCTTCACGGACTTCAACAGCATCTTCCCCACCCGCAACAGTATGCACAGCCTCCCCTACTACCTCGGCGAGGACGGCAGTGAAGAGGAGGCATAGTGAAGATGGTGGTGAAGACCCGGTCTCGTGAAGCTTGTCTTGCCCTAGGGTGTTAGGGCTTTTTATATAGGGATTTCTATCTTAATTATGTCGTTGGTTGTACCGTGAACTTTTTATCTTTGTCGTGTTATATCATGTTGGGAACCCTATCCCCTAAGAATTATGTTATGCTTGCTAATTTTATTTGATATGTCGTTGGTTATCTGAGTTTTGCTTGCTACTTTTATCTGTGTTTTGCTTGCTAAATCAATGAAGGGATCCCATCAATGAAAGGGTATCCCTCAATGAAAACCAGCAAGTTTTGGGGTTAGCCTTGTAAAAATGGTTGGAGGGTAGCCCATTCATTTTGTTATATTCATGTTGTGTAATATTTGTATTTTGGCCCTTATATTTTAGGGTCAAGTTTTGGCACGCGCGGGTAATGGAGTAGTTGAAGTGTGAAAAAGGAAACTAAAGCTAGAAAAATGAGCCATGTTGATGTTGAAAAGAAGAAGGAGAAAAGCTAATTTTTTTGAATTGTTGGTGGCCCTATTCCCTATATTGTATGAACAAAAACAAGCTAATTTTTGAATAGTTTGTGGCCATTTGGCATGATGAAAATAATTGTGGCCCTTATATTATAGGTTTTATTGGTTCCAAGTTTTGGCACGGGCGGCTAATGGACTAGTTGAGGTGTCAAAAAGGAAATTAAAGCTAGAAAAATGAGCCATGTTGATGCTGAAAAGAAGAAGAAAAAGAAGCTAATTTTTTTGAATTGTTGGTGCCCATATATATTGTAGGATACCTATATTGTATGAACAAAAAGAAGCTAATTTTTGAATAGTTTGTGGCTATTTGGTAGGATGAAAATAATTTTTGAAGGGTAGCCCATTGTTTACTTGTTGGTGGCAATATCAATTGTTGTGGCCATATTGCATGAAACAAAATGGTAATTGTTGACTTGTTGGTGGCAATATCAATTGTTGTGTAATTTCAAACGATGTAACCAACGTGCATTCAATCTCTGTAGGTGCAATCAAAACAATCAAGCAAAAAAAAGGGGAAAACAGAGCCAGCGCATGCATTATTTTCTAGGCCTCTTTAATCTTTGTGGGCCTTCGACAGTCAACGCAATGCGACGGCCCAACCAGAGCTTGGTTTCATTTTGGGCCCAATAACTACATTTTTTTTCTCTTGCCCTCGGTGTTGTCTGATGAAACTGAAAGTGTCAAAAACTAACACCTACAGAGATTCAGAGATGGAGATAGAGACATAGTTTAATCAACACAGAGAGCACATGATCCACAAATTAAGCAACACAGAGAGCACATGATCCACAAACCCTTAAGCAAATAATAGAGCACATAACATAACACAAATAACATCTCTAACGAGTGATGACCAGCAAGTAAGCAAATCCTAGAGCAACTATACAAAAATAAAATCCTAAAGTTATCAGATTCGCCTGCTTGTTCAACTGAATCATCTGCCTCAAGTTCTTGTTCATCTTCTTTAATTCCCCCTTTAGATCCGCATCCCCAACTATTGGAGCAGCACTTTCAGAGACCAAATTCTGAGTGGTTGACGGCAGATTGACCTCCTGGGTTGCGGCCCCATTGAATTGAAGCAAGCCCTCCCCTTGAAGCCTCCGAACGTAGTCATCCATCCATTCAAAATGTGTGCATTTCTTCATGATCTGAAACGAAATCATGAACCCTAAATCTCAGATCCAACGAAAAAGAATTAGAAGCAAAGAGAAAAAGAAAGGGTCAGAGAAAAATCATGAGATCTAACCTGCCCCTATGGCTTGCTCTCGCATTTCATGAACTCGTGGCCAAAGTTGCCATTCTTGCCCTCCCTCGAAGTCAACCTTTTCAGTGGCGCGGTGCGTGGGCAGTCAGGACATCGCTCCATGGGCACTGGACCATACTGGGGCCACGAGGGGCGGGAGGCTGAAGTGGAGCTCGACATATCTAGTCGCCGGAGAAGAAGAAGCAGACGAGTGGCTCCTCTGGTCTCCGCAGAAGAAGAAGAAGACAGGGGAGGCAATGGTGGGCGAACACAACCAATGTCTCGCGGATCGCCTCTCGTGGATCGCCCAAGGATCCAACGATGCGGAGCCGTCCTTGTGATCCAACGGCGCGGAGCCTGCACGCAGCCTGGCCTCAGAATTCCTTCTAGAAGACCATATCTGAGGGCTGTCACTTGGCGCTAGGGTATGATCGGACGGCTGATGTTTGGATCTAGGGTTAGGCGAAACCCCGCGGGGTTTAGAGGGGTTTTGAGTTGGTCAACGGGGTTATCTAGTGTTTGACCAATATTCAACTGAGCATAACTAATTTTAAAAAAATACAAAAAATATGAAACATTCACGAATCGTCGTTTTATAAGACACACTAACGAGGAAAAATACTAAACTTGGTCTACGGTCATTTAAAAAAAACCTAGTTGGCACGATCGTGGTTAAATGAGCACCATTAATTTTTTTAAAATCGAAAAAATATATAACATGTGCACAATGTTGTCTTATGTGACATGTTATCAATAAAAAATCATAAACTTGTTCTATGGACATTTTCATGAAAAAACCTTCACACATATGAGCTATCACGTAGAACGTTACAGAGAGTTCAAGGAAAGGAGGTAGGTTTTTTGAAAAAATCAAAAATCAAAAAAATCACCAAAGCTTCATTTCAAAGTGAATAAGAAGGATCTGAACTTAGTTTTCCTTTTTCATATTTTAAACGTGTTTTTAATGGTTTTATATTAAATCACATTATTTTCAAAAAAATGTAAAAATATGAAGATTAATTCAATAAATAGTGAGACTTCGGATCTACACTATATAGATTGAATAGGAGTTAATAAAAAATATTTGGCTTATTTAGAGTAGGTCCAAAAAATACTTGATTACAAATGGGCAGTTTACCCTAGCTTCGGAGCACATTTGGAGCACATTTCCCATGACTATAAGTTTTACCACGCAAAAGAGATCGGATTGATCACCTAACATTTACAATAGTTCAGCAAGCATTGCAACATCACACCACAGATCGGAGTTCAAGTGTTGGTTCAAATTCAAATTCTGCCTAAAATTCAAATTTTGCCTCAAATTTCACATCAAAGTACGAATAGCATTATTAAACCTTACAAGTTTTCATAGTTGTTCAAATTGACGACAGAAACCTTTGTAAAATCCTTAAAGTTCAAAGTTTACAACTTGCATTCAATGTTCGAAGTTGACATCTTTGCCTTACTCCTTGTGTTCCAAGACGGCTTAACAGCCTTGCTCATGGTTTCCCTAGGTGGGATATCCACCTTTTTCTTCTTCGTTCTGATCTTCACTTCGGGTGGTGGCTATCGAGGTGCTGATGGAGAACTTGCACTGGCCAGTTGACGGGGTTCAAAACCTTCATAAACCATGGCTTCATATTCTAATTCTTTCTCTCTTGGCCTTTTCTCTCCTTTTCCTCTAATTTTCCTAGAGCTAGGTCAAACAGAAAAAAGATTATAAGCCATCGATAAAAAGAGAAGAAATGCACAAAAAGGGAAGGTTGTTGCACACATACCAAGCTGCTGGCAGTGCTAATTCAGTTGCTTCATTCTCCTCTGAAATAGTTGCAATCTGCTTTGCTGCTTCATTCTCCTCTGTATTAGCTTCAATCTGCTCTAATGCTGCATTCTCCTCTGCATTTGTTGCTGCCCATTGTTCCTCTTCTCCAAATGAAGCATCCACTGGATTGGTACATAGCCTAGCAATGTGCCCTAGGGTTCCACATTTTTTGCACTTACGCTGTCTTTTTACACGACCCTCTTTACCTCTTCTGATCCTGTTCTTCCTTGGTCTTCCTGGTGGTCTAGGTAGTATAGGAGAATGTGGTTTGAACCCTGGATCTACTATGTTCCATTGGTCTTTTCCCAGGAGTGCAGGCACATTGGAAGCATAAGCAGCCCTGAATTTGGCAACAGAAAAATATTCAGAGATGTATTGATCAACTTCACCATCTTCACCACCTATAACAGTCATCAGATGTAGGGCATGTATGCATGGCTTCCCACAGAGCTGCCATTGCCTACAACTGCATTCCCTAGTTGCTAGGTTAACTGGATATCTCCATTCCCTATTTTTACTGTCGGTATATGTTACCCCAGCCTCGTGTGTCGCCGCTCGAATGCATTTCATGTTCAGTCCTCTTGCCTTGGCATCCAATGACTTAATAAGAGACGGGAGCATAAGATGACCAACATATTCTGTTTCTGCAATTCTTTGGCGAAGAGCCATCTTTATCATGATCATCTGCTGAATCTTATCAAATATTTTCCATATCAGAAGCCCTTTCAATGACTTGATCTTTGCATTGAAACACTCTGCCAGGTTACTGGTCACATAGTCTACTTTGCAGATTTCATTGAATTTGCTTCTTGACCACAACTTTCCATGATGTGCATCTAGGTACTCCTTCACCAGAGGATTGTGAGCATACAACACTCTCAAATGATGCTCATGCTTCCTCTCACTGCATGTGTATGATGCTGGCCATAAGTTCTCATCATAAACTTTACCTTTGAAATTGTTTCTGAAATTCTGTGCTAGGTGTCACATACATTCCCTATGCTCCACTCCAGGGAATACAATTTCCACTGCACTCTCCAAACCCTTGCAAGCATCTGTGTGTATAGCTAAACCTGGGGGTGTACCTATAAGGTTGCGCAACTGCTGCAGAAACCAGAGCCAACTTTCCTCAGACTCTGCCTCCACCACACCAAATGCAACTGGGAATAGCCAGTTGTGTCCATCAACTGCAGAAGCTGCCACTAGTTGTCCACTCCACCTTCCATTCAAAGAAGTTGCATCAACAGCCAAATAGGGCCTGCAACCATCAAGAAACCCCTGCCAACAAGCCTTGAAACAAAGAAAAGCCCTCCTGAAGCACTCCTTCTGAAATGACTTCCCTTTTATTTTGTATGTAACTGTATGCTTGTCAATCTCTACAACACTCCCTGGACTAGCAGATTCCACTTCAGATTTAAATGTGTAGAGCAACTGAAAGCTCTCATTCCAAGGCCCATTAATCCTGTCAAGAGCCATTTCCTTAGCATAGAAAATCCTCATGTAAGGTATATCAATCTTGTACTTCTCAAATAGCTTCCCATGGAGTGATGTTGGACCAAGTGTTGGTGTTTCTCTCAACCAATCCAAAATTGCATCTGCCACCCACCTAGTCTTTGCTAGCTTTGTTTTAGCCTTCCCTCCTCCACCTCCAGGTGGACAAGTGTGCTGGTGTGGGTTCTTTTTTATCTGAAACAAAATGGGACCCAAACAAAATATTGTTAGAAAACATTACACAATGATCTAAAAATAAAATGAATCAGTATAAACTGAAATACACAAACCTGAATGAACTTGCTCCTCAACATATGTGATGCATGCAACCTCCATCTACACCTATCATATGGGCAATGAACAGTGAACCTTGTTGGCTCACTCCTAATAATCACATATGTATTTTCAGTGAGAATGCAATATGTAGTCACTGCATTACGACAGTCCACCATCGACTGGAATATGGTGCCGACAGCTAGCTGAGGATCTTCCCTGTTCCACCTAATTGTTCGCATGTCCTCACCATCATATTCATCTAAAACTAGGCTATCGATGTTCTCCTGCCTCTCTTCATCGTTAGTGTCATCAAATCTAGCACGGCTGATAGGTTCCTCCTAATATTCGTCTTCCATTGCTTGTTTACTGACAGTATCTACAAGATCAGGGAACATATTCTCATCCGCATCATCATTTCGAGGCACCTCTTCGTCTGGCTCTGCATCTTGCTCTACATCGGCAGCAGCAGTGACAGGAGAAGCGGCACAAGAAGCGGCAGCAGACATATTGTGACTTTCAGAACCACTAGCTTTGCTTGGTTTTGACCTACAAGGAGTGCCGGGGCGCTCGCTATTAGCAGAGACAGAAGATTTCTGAACAACCTTCCCCTTGTCATGTTCATTGCGTGGCTGAAGCACCTCGATAAGGATTTTACCGAAGCGGCTTTCAGCATTCAAAGTAAAGAGCAATCCAAGACGCTCATCGCAAGTTAGTGGGAGAAATTTTTGCTCCGTACTGCTGAAAAAATTCAATTCAACAGCATCGGTAGGGCTCCACCCATATGAAGAATTTTGGAGCACCGCGAGCAAATCTTTGAACGACATACTTGTTTCTATCACCTTTGGATAGAAAAATCCAGTAATCATATGCGGTTTTCTACCGCGCAGCACACTAACTTCCATCCTAACCGCCAGCCGGAAAGCAAGCATAGGATCAATCCTATTCGATTCAAATAAGGAAAAATTACAGTTAGGCCGGGAACAATTCAGTAAAATTTGATCGATTCACGCGACTAGCTGTCAAATAGGGCCGAATTTATGAATCAGCAAATTAGTTAGAGGGGAAACGACGCTTACCCAGGTGTAATCCATGAATTATCCGCCGCCGATTTGACCCAATCCTCTCCACGGTCGATGGGCTTGAGAACCTGCTCCCCCGACATCGCTGCTTAATCCCGAGGGGGGTGTGGGGGTAGATCTGGCAGAGGGCACGACGGCGGCGGAGGCGAAATGGGGTTAGTGGTTGGAGGGCATGACGGCGGCGGAGGCTGCACGACGATGGCGGAGGGGGTAGAGCGGCATGGTGTTGTACTGGCTCGAGGTTCAGACAAGGGGATCCCTCAGACAAGCTCATCCGATGTGTCTCAATGCAACCCCACTCGTCAGGTCCAACGAGCGACAGAGTCCAGTGCAGCCCCACTCGTCAGAGTTAACGGTCAATGGTTTGATGTGACGGCATCGTCCGTTGTGACCATTTATGAGGGTTTCGGACAAGGGAGTGGGGGAAAAGTGAGCAAAAGTTAAGAGCGTGGGGATGAATGAGTAGAGCTAAGGAACCAGGGGCACAGAAATAAAAATCCCATGATTATATGGAAGACCCGGCTCATCTTGTTAAGTTAACACTGGCACAGCAAGGTGCTATACACACGGTTTTTAACCCCTTTCCGCGACGGCGTTTTGAACCGTCGCCAAGTGAGTGACTATGATAGGGGGGTCCTTCCCACACGACCCAGAAACCGCCGGGGAAAGGGAGCCTTGATGCATACAGTTGTCCCTATCAAATTGTTTCTGATATCTCGAGTATCCAAAACGCTTCATCCTTGCAATTCGTTTGTGCTCGCATTGCCATCGCAGTCGGTATTCTGTGGTGCTACGTTTACGATGCACGACCCATCACAAACAGTTCACGATTATAGAGCGTGTACGATAAGCAGACAATCACACACATTTACTTTTCCTTGACTGTATGCGATTCAATGTAAGAGCGCATATAGTTGTCCCTATAAAACTGTATGCGAAGCTTGAATACATCCCACATGATTCATCCGTCGTACCCGCGTCGGATGAAGACCTATCGCACGCGTTCTTCAATGACCAAACGTTTGTGATGCGCACAACATCATAAACAGTCCATAATTGCCAAGCGTGTGTAATAAGGTGACATTCGCAAACATGTAATAAGAAGGAACTGTGTGCGATGCTGTTGTTAATCGCACAAGTTTTTTCTTGGCTGATCGTGTGTGCAGTAGAGATTGATCGCACACGTAGTGGATCCGAGAAACGTGTCTGATCTCCACGTCTATCGCAGACGTTTCTCTTTCGCAAACCATGTGCAGTGTAATCCCTAATTTAATCCCTGCATTTAAAAATCACAGATTTTGAATTTGAAAGTAGGCAATCACGTATTTCATATCGAACCATGTTTATTACAAATATAGGTTCAACCACGAATGCATAATTCGATGCACAGGTACATATACTGAAGAACTACAGAAGCACCAAGTAAAGAATGATGAACCACAGTTGTACTAAAGACCGTAAAGAGAGAGGCGAAAGGCATTCTGGTTGCTGGAGAAGGTGAAGCGGAATGCCCATATTGTGCCCTCCTCCATGCATAATGCGCGCACGACTCTAGGACAACCCCTTGTGATGGTTGCCCGTCCATCCTTCACTGTCTTCATTAGGACTTCTCGATGGTCATTGTAGTCTGGATGAAATACTTTAACCTTTATTGTGTGTCCACCAATCATGTACTTTGCGAGGTAATCTTGAGTAAACTGCTTCGGGAACCACTGCGAACGAAAAAGATTCAGACATTGTTGTCTAACAACTCATTATGGGCAGTAAAAAGAGAAGGCTGCAGAGTTTGTAGTTACCATCCTATAGCTCACTGTTGTGTTGGATAGAGCGTAAACAAATAATTTGCTTGCCACCGTTCGTATCTTTTTGCTAATAATCCTTATCAGTTTCCTCACTTGATGCTTGTTCATGAATATCTCATTTCCCCATACGCAAAAAGGGTCGATGCGTGGATCCTTGCCAAGGGCATATGTACCTACAAGCAACAAGTCAATATTAGAAGCTAACAAGTGTCCAGGCCTGGATCTATATGCACTACATTATGGAACGACGGGGGGAGTACAAGCCAAGGGATGAAACTAACCTCGGCGGAAAATGGTGGCCACTTCTGTTGTTGTCCTGCATAAGTAGTGGAAAGGCATGATAAGTACAACAACCTTAACATCAAACAAATATAGCAAAGGTAAACAACATCATCTCCAAATGATAGCTTGAATGTGTTGGTTTCAGCATGCTGTTAAAGCAGATATAAAATGGAAGGGAATGTTACCTACAACAGGCTTAACAGCCATCAAATATTGTAATTCAAACTGGTATTGTTGAAAATGAATAGAACGTAGGTCATGCTTAAACATCACATTGGATAAATGTGTAAAAGTGAAATAAAGGGCATGTGTTAACTACACCAGGCATAACTGGAACCAAATATAGCCGTTCAAACTGGTATTGATGCAATCGAGCGGCACAGTTACGACTTGCACATAATGAACATCACATTGGGAATGACTGAATTAAACAAGGCATAAATGATCAGTATAACAACCAAATATAGCCATTGAAAACTAGACAGAGTCTCACTGCAACCAACCTAACAAGCAAATACAGATAAACAGGGCATATGCTTGAAAACTGGACAAATGTTCACTGCAACCAACCTAACAAGCAAATACAGATAAACAAGGCATCTGCTTGAAAACTAGAGAAATGCTCACTGCAACCAACCTAACAACCAAATACAGATAAACAAGGCATCTCCTTGATAACTGGACAAATGCTCACTGCAACCAACCTAACAACCAAATACAGATAAACAAGGCATCTGCTCGATAACTGGACAAATGCTCACTACAACCAACCTAACAACCAAATACAGATAAACAAGGCATCTGCTTGATAACTAGACAAATGTTCACTGCAACCAACCTAACAACCAAATACAGATAAACAAGGCATCTACTCACTATAAACAACCAAATATAGCCATTCGTGAAACTGAAGTGGACAATTCATACTTAAACATCACATAGCCCTATTGAACATTACATTTTTGCATAACTGAAATAATTAAACACGGCACAGTTAAAACACCGCATGCAAAAGCTACTACAACAAAGCGTACGGGTTGGCAAGCTAGAAAAGGTAAGATTTGCTGATAGGATGCTGTCTCACATGTCATGGACGGGATCCTTCCAGTTGGAAGAGCACAGACCCATGATGCGCTTTCTGATGTCACAGATGGGCTGTTTCACCTTGGAAGAACCATTGTGGGTGCCCTCCTCATGGTCGTGATCGATGAGATCTGACTTGGCAATTGAGGATCCCAAGTCGCCGCCGTAGAATGTGTCCTTCAGAAATGACAAAATGGGCTCGATGGCATACAAGGATAGCAGATCCTTGACCGCGTGGCGAAGGAGATCAGCGGTAGGGCCGTCGAAGAGATCGACGGCGGTTGAACCAGAGGGGTTGGGGATGGACCACTTAACCTGTGACATGGCCCGTGTGAAGTCATCATTGTCGATGAGCTTGATTTCGTAGCCAGCTTTCCCGAGATACAGTAATACGCTAGCCCGCTGACGTGAAGCCTTAGGCATGGCAACGTAGTCAACGTCTTCGCCGGCTTCCACGGCGAGGTGTTGCTTCGAGATTGATAGGTCGGGGCGAACGACGACCACCTTGCCAACATCCGCCGGATAGGCCATGATAAACCTCTTCTTGGCCGAACGCTCGTCGGGCTCCCCGGGATATGTGGTCGGGCTTAAGTTGCGACATTCTGGAGCAGGGGATGTGGATCTGGCGGGGAGGGACACCGCAGGCCTCATCTAAGAACTAAGGGGAGTGGGGCAACGGTATGGGAATCGCTGGGTAACCTAAACTTTATTATCTAAGCTAGTAGGAACGGGCAGACTGGCAGGGGTTGGCGGCGGCGGCGCCGATGGCAGTGGCGAGCTAGGGTTTGAGGGAGGGGGAGGGGCGGGTGGGGGGCTGTGGAGGGGGGCGGGGTGGTTGAAAGAACATGCGGTGCCCCCATGTTTGGTTTTGGTAATTGATGACAATCTCTATGGACTAATGGTTGCCTTGAGTTATATTTGAAGGATTTGTCCATAGGCTTTTCTTGGAGTCCATTTGTTGGTTTCAAGGAGAGTTTGTGATGACCAAGGTGCTATTCAAGGAATTACCTAAATATTGGTCATGTGAGAGGTTGATCAAGACTAAGTCAAAGAGTGAATCAAGTTGATCAACACACAAAGCGTAGAATATGTACCGAGTGGGATCAAGCGATCCCATGGTATGGTAAGCATTGTCAATTACGCTTTGTGTACTAACCCATGGTCTTCGTGAGAGTTCTTTGTGGGGTTAGGTTTCGGTGTGCAAGTTCAAGTGGATCATCACGAAGAGATCATATGCTTGAAGCTTGCCGTCCATTGTGGTGGCAATGGACTTGTGAAGATGAGCCAAAGAGTGGCTCACCCATAGTGGAGTATGGGGGAGCAATCAACTAGTCTTCACCGAGCCAACGCAATCAAGAAAGGTGGTTCAACTTGAGGAAGTCAAGATCATCATCATCTAGCTCAAGTGGACTTTGAGCAAGGTAAAGGTTTGCCCTTCATAGGTTTTCTATTTTACCGGTCTCATGGTGGTAGTTTGGAGACCGGGTTATAGGATCGATAGCCGTACTATCAAGGGGGGCTCTCAAGTGAGTAGCTTGATCGTATCGTTCGTCAAGAGCTCAAACCATTGCATCCTTGCATCATCTTTCTTGATTCTTATTTGTATTTTCTCTTTTTGAGGTTTTAGAGCTTGTGGTTATCTTCGTGACAAGCTCTAGTACTTTGAAAATGGATTTCATATGCTTCTTCTTTTGCGTTTTCGGTGTTGGAGGTTTTACCGGTCTTATTCGAGGAAGGGTTCTCACCATTTTCTTGTGGGCCTTTTATCATTTGCTCCTTATTGTTATTTCTATCAATATTGTGTTAGCCCATGTCGTTAGCTTTCCAACAAACTTGGTTTTGTTGAATTCGGAGCCCGTTTGCAGAAATTGTGTCAGTTTTGGTGTCCTTAAAAAGGCTGCAGCGGTACTACCGCTCATGGGAGCGGTACTACCGCTTGAAGGGGATGTAATTTTTTACTACCGCTCTTGGGAGCGGTACTACTGCTTGGAGCGGATGTAATTTTTTACTACCGCTCCAGAGCGGTACTACCGCGGCTACTTCCGCTCCGGACCAAAAACTCGTCTTAAGTCCAGCGGTGGTAGGCACAGATGTATTTTTTTAGTACCGCTCGCAAGCAGTAGTACCGCTACCCTTAGCGGTAGTACCGTGAGGATGAGTGGTAGTACCGCTCCGGCGGTTCTACCGGCCTTTTGCCTCCTCGCTGTTGTTTTTCAAAGGGCTTCCACCGCCCTAGCGGTAGTACCGCTCCCGTGAGCGGTAGTACCACTCTGTGCGGGCTGTGAGCATAACGGTTGGATTTTTCCCCACCTATAAAAGGGGGTATTCTTCCCCAATGAACCTTATCCTTTGAGCTCGTGTTCTTCCCCCATTGTTGACCTTCTTCGAGCTTGCTATCTCTCAATCCCTCCATGGATTCTTGCTAGTTTTTGGGGGAAAAGAGAGAGGAGATCTAGATCCACATTTCCACCAATCACTTTCTCCTCTATGTGAGGGGAACCCCTTGGATCTAGATCTTGGAGTTCTTGGTGTTCTCCTTCTTGTTCTTCCTCTCATTTTCCTCCCTAGCATTAGTTGCTTTGGTGGGATTTGGGAGAGAAGGACTTGGGCACTCCGTGTGCCCTTGCCATTGCATTCGGTGCATCTGTTTGAGTTCCCCACGGTGATACGTGGAAGTTACAAGTTGAGAAGCTTATTACTCTTGGGTGCTTGGTACCCTTGAGCTTGTTCCTCTTGGGTGCTTGGGCGCCCTAGACGGTTGGTGGTGTTCGGAGCTCAATCATTGTGGTGTAAAGCTTTGGGCAAGCGTCGGGGTCTCCAATTAGGTTGTGGAGATCGCCCCGAGCAATTTGACGGGTTCCGGTGACCGCCCCCAAGGGTTGCCAAAGTGTACGGGTTCGGTGACCGCCCCCAAGGGTTGCCATTTGTATGGGTTCGGTGACCGCCCTCAAGGGTCCCTTAGTGGAATCACGGCACCTTGCATTGTGCGAGGGCGTGATGAGATTACGGTGGCCCTAGTGGCTTCTTGGGGAGCATTGTGCCTCCACACCGCTCCAAACGGAGATTAGCATCCACAAGGGTGTGAACTTCGGGATACATCGTCGTCTCCGCGTGCCTCGGTTATCTCTTACCCGAGCCCTTTACTTATGCACTTTACTTTGTGATAGCCATATTGTTTCTTGTCATATATCTTGCTATCACTCAGTTGTTTATCTTGCTTAGCATAAGTTGTTGGTGCACATAGGTGAGCCTAGTTGTTGTAGGTTTTGTGCTTGACAAATTAACCGCTAGGTTTATTCCGCATTTGTTCAAGCCTAAACCGTAATTATTTTAAAACACCTATTCACCCCCCCCCCTCTAGGCGACATCCTCGATCTTTCAGTGGTGTTTGAGGATACGTCGTGGCTACTGAAAATTTTAGTAATGGTAGGTAGAGATGGTGGTGGACGAGGGAGGGCGACGGTTCATATGCCTCGGCTACTGCAATTTTACTATAAGGTCGGTGCTGGAGGAGTGGGGGCGACGGTTGAAGTACGGCGGCTACTAAAATTTGGGTAAAGGAATTGATGCGGGGCGGGAGTACCCAAGATCGCACACGATCCAATAAGAATATGCGTGTATGATAATAAGGAAAAGCGGCGAAACCGCCGATTTTTGCAACGCTCAAGGCGGGAAGTTTGTTTTTAGATTTCTAGCTAGTTGGTCTATCGCACACGGTTTGTCCTAATTTTCAGACACAGACGTGGAATTCAATCTAAATAAACTACCCGCCTTTAGCTTGAGCAGGTGGTGATTTTACAGCGCACTAGCATCGCACACGGTTAAGCCAGTACCTCCACCTTTGATCGCGCTTGCGCAGTCGTGGGGATTCACAGCGCACTTGCATCGCACACGGTTAAGCCAGTACACTCGTGTCCATTGAGCGTCATCCAAGTCTTTGCAGCAAAAAAACATTAGAGAGGGTCAGAAGACAGCCACACTAGCATGTGGCCCAAATATATGAGTGAAAAGGGTGGTCTGTGATGTTCAAAATTCCAATGCACAACTTTGACCGCGTGGGGCCATGGTTGGGCGCATCATCGAACATCGATGAGAGGGGCCAGAAGTCAAGAACCACCTGGAAGTGGCCAAATATATGTAGGAATATAGGGTGTGATGTTTAAAACTTTAAATACAAAATGCAAAACTTTGGTGGCACCTGCCTCGCAAACCCGAAAGCACCGTTGGATATATCTATAATGACATAATGTTGTAGCTACCTAGCTAGGGAGCTTGACCCACCTCCCACTTCGTGTCAGCGGGGCGGATGCATGTAATGATACTTTGGTCATACATGCATGTCGCCATGACATACCATAAGACGGACCAGTGAATCTATCGCTTGGTCAAACGACACTATTGTTGTCGATAAAAAATGGATAGAATATATATATAAACCGCTTGGGCCAATAGATTGAACCATCATAAAAAATCGCACGAGAGGGACCACAAAACCAGCACCGCCTGCATGCGGCCCAAAATGATGTACGTTGGAAGGGGTGATCGATGTGTGTTTTCAATATCGAATAATGTACAATTTAGATGTGATGCCTGCCTCTCGATACATACAACAACCATGAAAGCTAGGTAGTTAAGGACGAGATACACAGGGTACGGTGTTGGTCGAACCCAGCAATCCGAGCGTGTGGGAGGGAATCCTGACAACACATGAGCTCGAGCTTTGGTTGAACGACATGTGACGGTGACCAGCCCTAACACGAACTAGGAGGAATCCATTCATGGCCAACACATACCCCTAGTTATCGGTCAAAGGGATGATATATATACACTCGGGGAGCCCACAGATATGCGTGTCATCAAAAAACCACACAAGGGAGACGTGGTCGACCAGAAGACCCCCTATACACTGCATGCGGCCCAAAAATATGTATGGGTACGGTGGTGTGTGATGTGTTCAAATCCCGAATGCACAACTTCAATGGGGAACCAACTACATTACAAACTGAACACCGTACCCGACCCCAAACCAGGTTTAATACGTACGATGTCGGTTCCTTAACTTCGAGGCGGGGGGGTGTCGTACAATGCATGTGCTCAAACTTTATTTGGTCTAACATGGCACACATAGCAATAGGAAACCATCATGGTCAAACCATTCTCGTATGTTGGGTCAAAGGGATAGATTGTGTGGGGCCCCCTCGTTATCTATCAAGGATGATATATATATAAATATACCTCGGGGAGCCCACATATATGTGCGGCGTCTATAAACCGCACAGGGGAGACATGCATGCCCGATCAGAACACCCGGCCCCCTATACACTGCATGCGGCCCGAAAAAAGTATATGGGTCTGGTGTGTGATTTGTTCAAATCCCGAAAGCACAAGTTCGATGGGGAACCAACTACATCAGTAACATTACAAACTGAACATCGTACCCCCGCGGATAGGTTAAAGACGTACGATGTCGGGAACACAACTTTGAGGCGGGTGGGGGGGTAGGGGCCGGGTGCCGTCCAATGCATGTGTTGAAACTTGATTTGCTCTAACATAGCACACGGAGCAAAGAGTAAACCCTTCTCGTGCGCTGGGTCAAAGGGATAATTTGTGTGGGCCTACAGATGTCGATCATTCTTTGATTCTTGAGAACAAAAAATAACCAATAAAAACATAGTCTACAAATTAGCAAAACAAGGATCCCAAGGTTTATATGATCGTCATGACAGGTCACTATAGAGACATTTATATCTATAATGACCGTATCATAGCATTTAAATGAAGCTTGAGATATGCAACTTCTCACCGGGTCACCCATCCTTAGACTACTCCAGCCCGAGCACACTTAACTTCTGCATTCTATTCGACTAGGCTAGCGGATGGGAAGCCGCCCCTTGCTGATGGGAATTGCCTCCTTGTCTTTAACGCGTTTCACGCTGGTCACCCTATGGGACCTAGTCCCTACAATCACACACGTTTGTGCTTTTAGAAACTGTGTGCAATAATTACATGGCCGGTGTGTCATTGCCTAGCCTTCTATGAGCACTGACACTGGCAGCGGGAAAACGATGGGAGAAGAGGCGGGAAACCGATGGGAGGAGTGGTGGGAAATGGTAGCGTGTTTGGATATATAACAACCACAGGCGGAGGACGCGGTAGGGCGAGGTTGGGCGCTCGCCCTACCTTGATTTCTCATGATCTTTTACTAGGCATACTTATAGAATCTGTCGATCGCTAAAAATCCAATCGCTCGCTAAAAATCACAGTGAAACGCTTTATTGGGCCTTGAAGGCGTGAATCATGTACACCTTACTGGGCCATAGCAATTAGCAGGCCACGCTATTCTTTAAAAAAATAGCAGGTCAGGACCTGGGTCACGCTCAACCTCCTGCCCTCGCTCGATCCAGTCATTCATCGAGAAAACGCACGACGCCATGCCAGGCTCCTGACTCTCGCTCGACACTAGCGGTGGCGTTCGGGGGCGGCGACGGCCAGTAGACGTCATTAAAGTTTTCTTATCGATATGTTTTATGTCTTTTTTTATGTAAAATATCTTTTTTTATGAAATTATGTAAAATATGTTGTATTTGGCTATTCTATGTTGGATCATATATATGAAAATATTGGTGTGAGCTGTTGGTGTCTATGTTGATTTTGCATCAAACAAAATTGCTTAAGAGTTCGCCCCACCTTAAAAAAGTTTCGTCCTCCGCCACTGATAACAACATTAATATGGAAAACTTTTTTTACATGAATATGGAAAACTTAGCAGAGAAGGAAGCGTGAGCTAGCAGGACGCATGCGCACAGTGCTTACCCATATAAATAAAATCACAACCGGAACTGCATGTGCTGTCGAAAGGGATGAGGATTGCCGTTCGATCTGGGAGCATCCAACGGTGCAGGCGTACGATCCGTGGGGTTTGGATTCTGGCCAATCAGAACACACGACTCAGATCCCACGCGCAGCAGGGGGGGCATCGGTCACGGTTTGGTAGGCACACGGCTTTCGTGAGTGAATCGTGTGCTATTTGAAAACATTTCGTGAGAATCTCGGTTTTTAAATCCTCGTAAATCCAAAACTCACCCGAAAATCGTGAAACTTGGCATGGTGTCACGACATGGCACATATATGTCGAGGAAAATTTTTGTCCATTTTGGGGCAAGTTTTATTACAAGCCTCTTACAAACCAGAGCTTCTCTCAAGAAGCCTCGTGGTTCCGATAGGGAAACATGTCCCCCTGGTGGGCGAAGCGATAATCACTGCCTCTTTTCGCCTTGTATTTTCTTCTACAGGCAACATGGAACGACAGGATATCCGTGCTGAAATTTAAAATTACTCAGGGTTCGTTTGGCCTTTTTTACATTAATTGAGTTTCCTAGGCATTTAATGTCCATAATTCAAATCTGAACTACAAATACATGCTCCAGTTCACCAAAATGGCTAGAAAAATCATACATGTGTCCTTGGGTGCGTGTTTAGGTCCCATGCAAGGAATGGGAATGAATTACAACCGCATCGGTGTCCTGGCTCGTCCTCAAACATTTGGAATCTCAGTTTTTAAATCCCCGTAAATCCAAAACTCACCAGAAAGTCATGAAAGTTGGCATGGTGTCACATCATGGCACATATATGTCGTGGTGAAAACATTGTCCAATTTGGACCAAGCTTTATTACAAACCTCTTACAAACCAGAGCCTGTCGCAAGAACCCTCATGGTTTCCATAGGGAAACGTGTCCCCTTGTGGGCGAAACGATAATCGCTCCCTCTTCTAGGCTTGTATTTTCTTCTACATGCAACATGGAACAACAGGAGATTCCCGCTGAACTTTGAAATTATTCAGGGTTTGTTTGACCTTTTTTATTCATTAATTGAGTTTTCTAGGCATTTAATGTCCATAATTCAAATCCGAACTACAAATACATGCTCCAGTGCACCAAAATGGATAGAAAAATCGTACATGTGTCCTTGGGGTGCATGTTTAGGTCCCATGGAAGGAATGGGAATGAATTCGACCTTCTCAGCGTCTTAGCACGGCCTCAAACATTGCGAATCTCGGTTTTTAAATCTCCGTAAATCCAAAAATCTCCAGAAAATCATGAAACTTGGCATGGTGTCACTACATGGCACATATATGTCATGGTAAAAAAATGGTCCAATTTGGGCCAAGCTATACTACAAGCCTCTTACAAACCGAAGCTTCTTGTAACCCTCGTGGTTTCGGTAGGGAAACATGCCCCTCCTGTGGGAGAAACGTTAATCGCTACCTCTTCTCGCCTTGAATTTTGTTTTCTACAGGCAACATAGAATAACAAGAGTGTCGTGCTGAAATTTGAAACTGTTTAGGGTTCGTTTGGCCATTTTATATATTAATTGAGTTTTCTAGGCATTTAATGTAGTCCATAATTCAAATTTGAACTACAAGCACATGCTCCAGTGAAGCAAAATGGGTGGAAAATCGTACATGTGTCATTAGGTGCATGTTTAGGTCTCATTGAAGGAATGGGAATGAATTACAAACGTCTCGTCGTCCTGAAACATTGAGAATCTCGGTTTTTAAATCCCAGTAAATCGAAAACTCACCCAAAAAATATGAAACTTGGCATGGTTTCATGACATGGCACATATATGTCGTGGTAAAAAAATCGTCCAGTTTGAGACAAGGCGCAAACATTAATAGCCAACGAAGTCCTTTTGAAACAAATAGCTGACACATTAATATCACAAATGGTTGTATTATATGAACCGTGTGTTCTCGTAACCATTTAAGTGCGGCCACGCGTCCCTCTTTTCTTATGGGATAGTACTCCCTCCGCCCTCGTTCATTGGTCATCTTTGTATTTTGTGCCAAAATTTAACCGTACTCGATGGCGTGCGTGCAGCTGTTTGATTAGACGAGATAAGCCCAAGAAGTCCGTCGTGCAGGCTCGACGGGACGCGTGCGAGCAGTCCGCCGCGCAGGCTCGACTGGACGCTTGCATCCTGTCCAGCTCGCAGGCTCGACGGGACAGGTGCGAGAAGCAAGGCCGCCCATGCTCACCGGGAAGCGAGCTCTTTGACCTCCATCCACCAGCCGCCCACCTCGCTGACAACTTCTCCATTAATGGCGGTCGAACCGTTGTTTAACACACGAATAATTAAAGCACCTGGACGGAGGGTGTTTTATTGTGATCCCATGGCCCCTCTCAACGTTAGCATTTGCTTTGTTCGTGTTTTCAACTCGTATTCCGGATAATTTAAAATGCCACATAGGGCAACGGATAATACGATGACAAATAAAATGGCAACGGATAATACGACGATAAATAAAATGGCAACGGATAATATGATGACAAATTTACAATGGCGCGAATAATAATTGTCTTACATATTCCGGATAATTTAAAATGCCACATGCGGCAAAGCCCGGAAGACATGGGGGCAAGAGAAGAAGGAAATCGCAGACAGCGATCTGGGTCGCTATTGTCTCCACTCCTCGATGGATCGCCGGGCGACGACATCCTCCAGCTCCTTCTTCAATTCCTCACGACTTTGCTTGACTGCAGCCACGGATTCCTCCACCTCCTGCTCGAGCTCGATCCGGAGCTTCCTCAAGTCACCCATCAGTTCCTCGACGACCGCTTTCAGCGTCATCCCCGAGGCACTTCTCTGCTCATGTAGCATCTTCCAGTCGGCGGCCTCCTCCTCCGTCTCGGTGAGCGCCTTGAGGAGCTTGGCATTGTCACCCATGAGTTGCTCGACGAGGCCGGTCGCCTTTTCAACCGAGGCATCGCTGATCTCGAGCAGCTTCATCAAGCCGTCGACCAGCTCCTGCTGCTTAATGAGGCCAGCGAGAATGTCGTCGTCGCTGGCCAAGGACTTCAACAACGCCAGCTCATCGCTATCGCCGACGAGGCGAGTGCGCTTGTGAGAGCCCTCGCGTGTCGGTGAGAGCTCCTTCGACGGCTCCGCGGCGCACCGGGACATCTCTGCTGCGGCTGCCGCGTAGCGGCGGGACCTCTCTAGTGCTTCCGCGGCCTTGGTCTTTGCTCCCTGGTTATATGTCCACCCAAAACTCCTCCTACCGGTCATGGCAGAACAACTTGACAGGAAAGACCAGTTTTGTGGGTGGTGAGGAGAGGAACTGTGAAGTAATTTTCTAGTGGGTAGTTTTTATAGCCCGGTGCTAGGTGTGAACACATATTGGCTTGATCGGTGTGAACAGATTTGCAATTACTTATTGCGTTGTAATCTGCAATGTGATGAGAAACAAGGTCAAAATTTATTGATGGCTCATCGCAAAAAGTTCTTTTGGATCAACCGTATGCCACGCATCGGAACCCGAAACGGTCCCCGGATGGCGTACGTGGGCCCGCGTTCTCGGATGTACGTGTACGTGTCTGCCCACTATCACACACGGTTAAGATATCACCATCGTGTCCGACGGATGCGCCGTCGCGCCTCCGACGGGGTGCCAGAAGGTTGACCATGTACGTGGTTGCTCACCGTTGAGGCGGCCACGGCGCGCTCTGCTCACGTCCGTCCGCGCGTTTTGCTCGCCATTGAGGTGGCCGCGGCGCGCTCTACTCGCGTTCGTCCGCGCGTTTTTCTCGCCATTGAGGCGGCCGTGGCGTGCTTCGCTCTGGCGTCCCTACGCGCGCTCTGCGCGTTGAGGCAAATTTACAATGGCAACGGTTAATAATTGTCTTACATATTCAGGATAATTTAAAATGCCACATGCGGCAACGCCCAAAACACTCACGACCTACATATGCATACAATTATAATAAAATATAGGCTAAAAGGCTAAGCTGGTGGCCTTCCGATGACGGTCTTCTCGGATCCATGATCAGCATAGCACCCTTGCGGCCGTTCATTCCAAGTGTCCCGACCCGCCTCCGCCTACGGAGCTGCTGGCACTGGGAGGCTCTTGGGGCTGCTGGGCCTCTTCCAGAAGAGCTTGACAGCGTGCAATCACACGCATGACATCTCCGCGGAACCGCTCCATTTCCATGTCTCTGGCCTGGTAGCAAATTCCGTCCATCACCTGCATCCTCAAAATACCATGTTGGTGATGTTCTACTTCATCGGGGACGTCAACTCCGCCAAGGATGCGCTTGAGCCTGGCCACCACATCATCGGGATCGAGGTTGACATGGCCGCCGTCGGCAATGATGAAGCCACAGGCTGGCTGTGTCTTGACTGAATCGCAGAGGTCCTCTGCCCATTCCTTGCGGGGCATCAGGCTCTCGATGAGCACTGGTGACGGCGGCTCTTCGGGTGGTCATGCCGCTGAGCAGCTCTGGATCTTTTGCACAGTGGATGGCAAACTGCTCATCACACTTCCTCTGCAATATGTCAATTGTGCGCCCGAGGACTGTCACGCTGATATCGCTGCTGATGGGCCATGGTGCCTGCACCGGCCGATGAAGCTCTTGCTCCCCAACCTGCTCCGGCTCGTTCTCCTCACCGAAGATGTAATGCAGGTAGGGGTTGACGTCGAAGCTTTGGTCGTTGCCTGGCATGCTTGGAATAACTAATGGTAGATGTGTGAGGACTAGATCTGCGCATAGTGTCGCGACGGTGCGTTGCCGCCTGGGTTATATGCAGCAAGCCATTAGCTGGTGGCGGGAAACCGATAAGGGAAGATGCGGGGATTTTACAATTCACCCACATGTGGAGCACGGGAAGCATTCGCTGGAGCATGGGAAGACTAAGTGGAGCACACAACCCGAATACCGTATGCGGTGCCACGTGTTATCTATCACACACGTGTTAACATAAGGAAACGTATGTGTAACTTACTAATCATCGCACACAAGTACTCGCAGACGCATCGTGTGCGATACTCCTAGCCACCGCAAGCAACTAGTTTGCATTTTTCAAAGTTTTTTGTACACACAGAATCGCACATGAATTAAGTGTAGTAACCGTCTGTGTTATAATTTCTCATCGCAAACAGTTCATCCGAGTGGGCTGTTTGCCGCGTATCACACACATCTTGTTTACACGAATCGTTTGTGTTCTTTTGGCTCATCGCAAACAGTTCATCTATGTGAACTGTATGTTGCATATCACACACATCTTGTTAAGTTGAACCGTTTTTGTTCTGTTTCCTAATCAAAAATAGTTCGTCCGAGTGAACCATATGCGGTATATCACACACACCTTGATCTGGCTAACCATTTCTGTTGCATTCCCTAATAGAAAGCAGTTCATCTGAGCGAACTATATGCCGTATATCGCACACACCTTGATATGGCTGTCCGTTTCTGTTGTTCTGTCTCATCGCAAACAGTTCGTATGGATCAACCGTATGCCCTGCATCGCACACGCAACTAAAATCTGAACCGTGTTTGATGCCTCCGCCATCGCAAACGTTTTGCATCTTTTTTGATGGTTTTTTTATATCACCGTTTGCAATTAATGCATCGCACATAGTTTCGTCAAAGGGTCTCTGATCGTAGTGTCACGTTAGCAGCATCCTGCAGTAGTGTAAGCCGGCCCTTGGGGGCTACATCCGGCTCTTTTATCAAATAAGTATATAGAAGACCCGGCTCACCTTTGTTAAGATCAACCGGCACTTGGGGGCTACACTTTGGGAATTCTCACAAGTCTCAAGCATACTCAATATAATGCCTATACTTAAGACTTGGGGGCTAGTATGGATATATATATATATATATGCAAGGCTAAAATACAGGTGGATATAGTCATACCTCATATTTCTGCTTCATAAGCTGGACTAACCCAGCCTCCATATCCCGGCTTGTGTTAAGGCGGCTCAAATAGCTCGCGTACACATCACCTGCACTGAATGAGGAATAGCTCTCCAGATCCAATTTGGCCTTGTTTTTCTCCAATGAAGGTGACTCTTCTTTGGTACTCTGCTTGGTTAGCACAGTGGAGGCTCCTGGCACTGTATAAGCCGTCCCAGTGATGGTAATATCATCAGAATTTTTCTCAGGAGAGATTTTTTTAGTTGATTGGGCAGGAGAGGTAGGCTTAGGACTTGGCGGGTCATGGATGGTTGCCGGGTTAACTTCAGTGTCCATTGGCTCAAAGGTTGCAACATCAGTCCGAGAAGGCGGGTCATTTTGTTGGTTGATAGGATTTTCAAGATTTTGGATTGGGGCTTCAGAGGCCTCTAGCACTTGCTTATCCGGCTCATAAGCCTTAGGGTCCTTGGAAGAGCCGCCCACTTTCTGTTTCTTGCCAGCCTTTGCCTTGGCTCTATAACAAAGATGTCACATTTTATGAGTATATAACAATAAGTATTTATCAACAAATGAAGATGCTTACCCATGGGCAACAACAAAGACAGGAAGTTGTGTTCCAGTTGAGTCACCGGATGACGATGGCGTCCCCTGATAGTTTGAATCAGAAGGATTAGGAGGTTGACGTATGAGACCGGTTTGCGGAAGAGATAAAGTCGGGCTGTGTGGCACCTCATTATGACGCTTTCGAGGAGCGGGTGTGTTGGGTAAGCCGGCCATGAGATCTTCAGTACCGCCTCATGTTGCTGTTTCTTCAAAAGAAAGTTGGGGTCCAAATAAGCAAGAGGGTGAGAAAATCTTACTTTTTGGATGACTCGTCGTGTTTTCTCTCTTGGCAAGGGTTCTGAGTCAGAGGAAACAATAGTTACCTCTACTACATCGGCATGGCTGGTCTCTGCCTCTTCCTGAGAGGAATCGGCGTCAATAAGTTGCATAAAAAGAAGACCAAGGGAGTCAAGTTCTACCTCTGACTCGTCAAGTGCAAGTAAATCTTCTGCTGTTTGTTTCTTGCGGCGACCCGGAGCGTTGGCTTTAGTTTGAGCCCTCTTGGTTGGTGGGGCGGTGATACGTCCATTTTGCATCACGTTTTCCTACTGTTATTTATATTGTTTTTAGATATAATAATGCTTTTTGGAGTAATTCTAATGCCTTTTCTCTCATAATATGCAAGGTTCACACAAAGAGGGAGAATACCAGCAGCTGAAATTCTGGACCTGAAAAAGCTACGTCAGGCCACCTATTCTGCACAACTCCAAATGAGCTGAAACTTCATGGAGAATTTTTATGGAATATATAAGAATTATTGGAGCCAATAAGTACCAGAGGGGGCCCACCAGGTGGGCACAACCCACATGGGCGCGCCAGGGAGCCCAGGCGCGCCCTGGTGGTTGTGCTCCCCTCGGCCCACCTCCGGTGCCCATCTTCTGGTATATAAGTCATTTTGACCTAGAAAAAATTAGGAGAGGACTTTCGGGACGAAGCGCCGCCGTCTCAAGGCGGAACTTGGGCAAGAGCACTTTTGCCCTCCGGCGGAGCGATTCCGCCGGGGGAACTTCCCTCCCGGAGGGGGAAATCACCGTCATCATCTTCACCAACAACTCTCCCATCTTGGGGAGGGCAATCTCCATCAATATCTTTAACAGCACCATCCCCTCTCAAACCCTAGTTCATCTCTTGTGTTCAATCTTTGTACCGGAACCTTAGATTGGTGCTTGTGGGTGACTAGTAGTGTTGATTACGTCTTGTAGTTGATTACTATATGGTGTATTTGGTGGAAGATTATATGTTCAGATCCATTATGCTATTTAATATCCCTCTGATCTTGAGCATGATTATCATTTGTGAGTAGTTACTTTTGTTCTTGAGGTCACTGGAGAAATCTTGTTGCAAGTAATCATGTGAACTTGATATGTGTTTGATATTTTGATGATATGTATGTTGTGATTCCCTTAGTGGTGTCATGTGAACGTCGACTACATGGCACTTCACCTTATTAGGGCCTAAGGGAATGCATTGTGGAGTAGTTATTAGATGATGGGTTGCGAGAGTGACAGAAGCTTAAACCCTAGTTTATGCGCTATTCCGTAAGGGACTGATTTGGATCCAAAAGTTTAATGCTATGGTTAGATTTATTCTTAATATTTTCACGTAGTTGCGAATGCTTGCGAGGGGGTTAATCATAAGTAGGAGGTTTGTTCAAGTAAGAACAGCACCTAAGCACCGGTCCACCCACATATCAAATTATCAAAGTAGCGAACACAAATCAAACCAACATGATGAAAGTGATTAGATGAAATTCCCGTGTACCCTCAAGAACGCTTTGCTTATCCTAAGAGACCGTTTTGGCCTGTCCTTTGCCTCAAAAGGATTGGGCTACCTTGCTGCACTTTTGTTACCATTACTGTTGCTTGCTTGTTACAAATTACCTTGCTATCAAACTACTCGTTACTTATAATTTCAGTGCTTGCAGAAAATACCTTGCTGAAAACTACTTGTCATTTCCTTCTGCTCCTCGTTGGGTTCGACACTCTTACTTATCGAAAGGACTATGATTGATCCCCTATACTTGTGGGTCATCAGGCGGCTTGCAGTTTTCTCTTCCAGAAGGGAGAGTCGGCCTGTATATACATGAGCAATAAGTTAAAATGATGTGAAAAGCAAGAGATAGACAAAACAGGATGAAGGTTTGATAAAATTACTTACATCCGGGGTCGGGTTAAGTGTGCAGAAGGGGTTCAGTCCAACTTTACGACAGTTGTCCAGAGGTTCCCCGAGCAGTGACTTCACCATATCAGTGATCTCCTTATCAGTCAGAGGGGTCTGGTTATAGCGATGTGAGTCCTTTGTGTCACCAGTGTATTGGCACATTAAACCGCTGCGCCGGCTTAGCGGTAAAATTCTCCAAGAGACCCAACAGCAGACAAGATCAACTCCGGTCAGTCCATTGGCTACCAAAGCCCTTATCTTCGAAAAGGTGCGTGAATACTGGGCACGCTCTATGGCGGTTAATCAATCTGGAAGCTTGTTGTGGGTGTTGAGCCGGTAGGGACGATAACCCGGCAAAGGATTCTCACGAGCTGGAGAAGTATCTTTGCAGTAGAACCAAGTGTAATTCCAATCCTTGGGATGACTAGGCAGTATGGCGGCTGGAAATGTTATATCTCTCCGCCTTTGAATGGAAACGCCTCCAAGCTCTAAGCTGGGCCCATCAGTCATTTTTGTTTGGTGGTTGACATAAAATAAATCCCCGAAGAGATCAACAGTGGGCTCTTCTTGAAGGTACACTTCGCAGAAGACTTGAAAGTTGCATAGGTTGGAAACAGAGTTGGGGCCAATTTCTTGAGGATGAAGGTTATAGAAGTGCAGAGCGTCCCGGAAGAACTTTGACCCGGGTGGTGAGAAGCCAAAGATAAGGTGATCCGTGAAAATCACGATTTCACCCTCTCCGGGTTGAGGGGTAGTTTCAGCATTGGGGACCCGCCAGTGTATGACCTCCTTAGCTGGTAAAACCCCCATGGCTACATATTCGTTAAGCGTGTCCTCTGTGACTTTGGAGGCGATCCAATCACAAGAGGTGGGTGCTTTAGTCATGATGAGCTGGATTAAAAAAGATGTGACCAAGGAATAAGGTATGGCGGGTTAATATTACAGTGATAAGCCGCCTAAGTGGTTGCAATGGTAATTCAGCAGCAGCAAGCTGGTTATGGTTATAAGATTAATTATTATGATGAAGCATGAAGGAATTATAAGCCGCCCTGTTAAAGAGGGTGCGGCGACTTTCAGGTTAATTGAGATATGGCAAGTTAAGCTATGACCTTTTAAGTCGGCCAGAGGCTGGCGGGTTACAAATTCATTACTAAGCCACCAAAAAGTAAAGGGCGGGTCAATTATCCACAAATCTGGGATTGCTGAATTTTGCTAAGTGTGGAAAAAACAGGTTTCACAGATTGCAACTATATTTACGGATCTATAGCAGTTCAGGAAAGGGTGAATAGTTATTAAACCTAAAGAGCAACAGCGGAAGAACTAGCAAAGTTGTGCATTCGTTCTGAAAAAGAAGGGATCTGTCCAAGATGCAAAATAAGGGCGACAACTGCTGCCGCCGTACCTCTAACTTATTTTTGGATTGAACTACGTTCTCTAAATAGGAGTTGGGTGAACTTGGATAAACTCGGACGAACACCGATGAACTCTATGAACTAGGGTGCCCTAATGTGGATCTGCGAAAGGAGATAGACGATACTTGATGGTGCGGATGAGCGCCGCAGATCTCTGGTCCCAACAGGTTGATGCAGCGGCCTCGATGGAGTAGTCGGTGCGGTTTGGCTGGGGCGGCGGAGCTCCAGTGACGACGGACGACGCGAGCAAGAAGAAGAAGGAGAGGCGACGGGGGTAAAAAGTGAAAAGGCAGGCCCCCCGTGCCTATTTATAAGGAAAAGTTGGTGAAATAGTGAAACAGCATGCGCGAAAATTGAGGAGGCGTCATGATTATCTTAACAGAGGAGGTGCCTCGATTCTCGGAATGGCTAGTTAATGTAAAAGATTCATTGTGATGTCATAAGTTTTTCTGGATTTATTTCACATGACGTCATGGCGGGTTACAAGGATCTATTCAAAGTTAAGCATTGGAAGGAATCCAAGAAGACTCGCCAGCCAGAGACAGTGGAGATTGACATGAACAAGTTCAAATCAACCTGGGGCCTAATGTGGGGATATAACCCCACGGTGAGACCCGCCCTGACTAGGCCGGGTTAGGCTGTTGGCGACTTATAAAGGAGGCCTTAAGCAGGCATAGAAGATCAAGACATGAGACCCGAAGGGCGACTTACGTGGTGAGCCGCCGGAGGCCCAAGCCCAGAAGATGGTGCGAGACTCGGCGTTGTAAGCCGCCCAACGGTGACTTGCCTAGTAAGGCAAGGCGACTTAGAAGCAGGGGTGGTCACGTAATGTGATCTGACCCAGACTATTGTAAAGCCCAGGGCCTCGTCCTGTGTATATAAAGGCGAGTCCCTGCGGCGGGTAAACCCAAGTAACAATTGATCGATAGATAGGTCAAGCGATTCCGCTCCCTTGTAATCGATACTCAAGCTATAATCAACGAGAGCAGGAGTAGGCTTTTACCTCCACCGTGAGGGGCCGAACCTGGGTAAACCTTGTGTCTTTCGTCCCGCTCAACCCCTTCAGGCTAATCGCCATTGCGAAGGCTCCTCACCTAAGTCCTTTCACAAGGGCATCTGCCGTGACAAAACCACGACAGTTCCCTTTGTCTGTCGGTGTGTTACTTGCCCGAGATTTGATCGTCGGTATCTCCATACCTAGTTCAATCTCGTCACTGGCAAGTCTCTTTACTCATTCGGTAATACATCATCTTGTAACTAACTCCTTAGTTACTTTGCTTGCAAGCTTCTTGTGATGCTGTATTACCGAGAGGGCCCAGAGATACCTTTCCGTCATATGGAATGACAAATCCCAATCTCGATCCATGCCAACACAACAGACACCTTCGGAGATACCTGTAGAGCACCTTTATGATCACACAGTTACCAAGTGACATTTGATACACACAAGGCATTCCTCCGGAGTCCAGGAGTTGCATGATCTCATGGTCAAAGGAACATGTATTTGAGATTAAGAAAGCAGTAGCAATAAACTGAACGATCATATGCTATGCTAACGGATGGGTCTTGTCCATCACATCATTCTCCTAATGATGTGATCCCATTATCAAACGATAACTCATGTCTATGGTCAGGAAACCTTAAGATCTTTTGATCAACGAGCTAGTCTAGTAGAGGCTTACTAGGGACTTGGTATTTGTTTATGTATTCACACATGTATTTAAGTTTCCGATCAATACAATTATAGCATGAATAATAAATCTTTATCATGATTAAGGAAATATAATAATAACCACTTTCTTATTGCCTCTAGGGCATATTTCCAACAGTCTCCCACTTGCACTAGAGTCAATAATCTAGATTACATAGTAATGAATCTAACACCCATGGAGTTTTGGTGCTGGTCATGTTTTGCCCGTG
Organism: Thinopyrum elongatum; assembly: GCA_011799875.1. NCBI lineage: Eukaryota > Viridiplantae > Streptophyta > Magnoliopsida > Poales > Poaceae > Thinopyrum > Thinopyrum elongatum. The sequence goes on from CM022303.1 coordinate 535,436,904, forward strand.
GAAGAGGTTTAGTCAACGAGTCTGCCACATTCAGATCCGTGTGTACTTTGCACATTTCTATGTCTCCATCCTTAACATACTCACGAATGAAGTTGAAGCATCGCTTGATGTGTTTGGTTCTCTTGTGAAACCTGGGCTCCTTGGCTATGGCAATTGCTCCAATGTTGTCACAAAAGATTGTCATTGGACCCGATGCACTGGGTATTACACCCAGATCGGATATGAACTCCTTCATCCAGACTCCTTCATGCACTGCTTTTGAAGTAGCTATGTACTCCGCTTCACATGTAGATCCTGCCACGACGCTCTTCTTAGAACTGTATCAACTGACAGCTCCACCATTCAATATAAATACGTATTCGGTTTGCGACTTAGAATCATCCGGATCTATGTCGAACTAGCATCGACGTAACCCTTTACGACGAGCTCTTCGTCACCTCCATAAACGAGAAACATATCCTTGGTCGTTTTCAGGTACTTCAGGATATTCTTGACTGTTGTCCAGTGATCACTCCTGGATTACTTTGGTACCTCCCCGCCAAACTTATGGCAAGGCACACATCAGGTCTGGTACACAGCATGGCATACATTATAGAACCTATGGCTGAGGCATAGGGAATGACTTTCAATCTCTCTCTATCTTTTGCCGCGGTTGGACTTTGAGTATTACTCAATTTCACACCTTGCAACACAGGCAAGAACACTTTCTTTGACTGGTCCATTTTGAACTTCTTCAGAACTTTGTCAAGGTATGTGCTTTGTGAAAGTCCTATTAAGCATCTCGATCTATCCCTATAGATCTTGATGCCCAATATGTAAGCAGCTTCACTGAGTTCTTTCATTGAAAAATTCTTATTCAAATATCCTTTTATGCTATCCAGAAATTCTATATCATTTCCAATCAGCAATATGTCATCCACATATAATATCATAAATGCTACAGAGCTCCCACTCACTTTCTTGTAAATACATGCTTCACCGTAAGTCTGTATAAAACCAAATGCTTTGATCACCTCATCAAAGCGTGTATTCCAACTCTGAGATGCTTGCACCAGTCCATAGATGGATCGCTGGAGCTTGCACACTTTGTTAGCACCCTTAGGATCGACAAAACCTTCTGGTTGCATCATATACAACTCTTCTTTAAGAAACCCGTTAAGGAATGCAGTTTTGACGTTCATTTGCTAGATTTCATAATCATAAAATGCGGCAATTGCTAACATGATTCTGACAGACTTAAGCTTCGCTACTGGTGAGAAAGTCTCATCATAGTCAACCCCTTGAACTTATCGAAAACCTTTTGCGACAAGTCGAGCTTTGTAGACAGTAATATCACCATCAGCGTCCGTCTTCTTCTTGAAGATCCATTTATTATCAATGGCTTGCCGATCATCGGGCAAGTCCACCAAAGTCCACACTTTGTTCTCATACATGGATCCTATCTCAGATTTCATGGCCTCAAGCCATTTGTCGGAATCTAGGCTCATCATAGCTTCTTCATAGTTCGTAGGTTCGTTGCTGTCTAACAACATGACTTCCAGGACAGGATTACCGTACCACTCTGGTGCGGTATGTGTTCTGGTCGACTTACGAGGTTCAGTACTAACTTGATCCGAAGTTTCATGATTATCATTTGCTTCCTCTCTTGTTGGTGTAAGCCTCATGGGAACGGTTTTCTCTGATGTGCTACTTTCCAATTCGAGAGAAGGTACAACTACCTCATCAAGTTCTACTTTCCTCCCACTCACTTCTTTCGAGAGAAACTCCTTCTCTAGAAATGACCCATTCTTAGCAACAAAGATCTTGCCTTCGAATCTGTGGTAGAAGGTATACCCAATAGTTTCTTTAGGGTATCCTATGAAGACGCACTTCTCCGCTTTGGGTTCGAGCTTATCAGGCTGAAGCCTTTTGACATAAGCGTCGCACCCCCAAACTTTAAGAAACGACAGCTTAGGTTTCTTGCCAAACCATAGTTCATACGGTGTCATCTCAACTGATTTAGACGGTGCCCTATTTAACATGAATGCGGCTGTCTCTAATGCATAACCCCAAAACGATAGCGGCAAATCGGTAAGAGACATCATAGAACGCACCATATCTAATAAATTACGGTTACGACGTTCGGACACACCATTACGCTGTGGTGTTCTAGGTGGCGTGAGTTGTGAAACAATTCCACATTGTCTTAAATGAAGGCCAAACTAGTAACTCAAATATTCACCTCCGCGATCAGATCGTAGAAACTTTATTTTCTTTTTACGATGATTCTCCACTTCACTCTGAAATTCTTTGAACTTTTCAAATGCTTCAGACTTGTGTTGCATCAAGTAGATATACCCATACCTACTCAAATCATCTGTGAAGGTTAGAAAATAATGATACCCGCCGCGTGCTTCAACACTCATCGGACCGCATACATCGGTATGTATTATTTCCAATAAGTCATTAGCTCGCTCCATTGTTCCGGAGAACAGAGTTTTAGTCATCTTACCCATGAGGCATGGTTCGCAAGTATCAAATGATTCATAATCAAGTGATTCCAAAAGTCCATCCGCATGGAGTTTCTTCATGCGCTTTACACCAATATCACCTAAACGGCAGTGCCACAAGTATGTTGCACTATCATTATCAACTTTGCATCTTTTGGCATCAATATTATGAATATGTGTATCACTACGATCGAGATTCAACAAGAATAGACCATTCACTAAGGGTGCATGACCATAAAAGATGTTACTCATATAAATAGAACAACCATTATTCTCTGACTTAAATGAATAACCGTCTCGCAATAAACAAGATCCAGATATAATGTTCATTCTCAACGCTGGCACCAAATAACAATTATTGAGGTCTAAAACTAATCCCGAAGGTAGATGTAGAGGTAGCGTGCCGACGGCGATCACATCAACCTTGGAACCATTCCCGATGCGCATCGTCACCTCGTCCTTAGCCAATCTTCGTTTATTCCGCAGCTCCTGTTTCGAGTTACAAATATGAGCAACCGAACCAGTATCAAATACCCAGGTGCTACTACGAGCATTAGTAAGGAACACATCAATAACATGTATATCAAATATACCTTTGTTCACTTTGCCATCCTTCTTATCTGCCAAGTACTTGGGGCAGTTCTGCTTCCAGTGACCATTTCCCTTGTAGTAGAAGCACTCAGTTTCCGGCTTGGGTCCAGCTTTGGGCTTCTTCATGTGAGCAGCAACTTGCTTGCCATTCTTCTCAAATTTCTCTTTCTTTCCCTTGCATTTTTTCTTAAAACTGGTGGTCTTGTTAACCATAAACACTTGATGTTCTTTCTTGATTTCTACCTCCGCTGATTTCAGCATCACGAAGAGCTCAGAAATTGTTTTCTTCATCCCTTGCATATTATAGTTCGTCACGAAGCCTTTGTAGCTTGGTGGCAGTGACTGAAGAACTCTATCAATAACACTCTCAACTGGAAGATCAATTCACAGCTGATTCAAGTGGTTGTGGTACCCATACATTCTGAGTATGTGCTCACTGACAGAACTGTCCTCCTCCATCTTACAGCTAAAGAACTTGTTGGAGACTTCATATCTCTCAACCCGGGCATTTGCTTGGAAATTAACTTCAGTTCTTGGAACATCTCATATGCTCCATGGCGTTCAAAACGCTTTTGAAGTCCTGGTTCCAAGCCGTAAAGCATGGCACACTGAACTATCGAGTAGTCATCAGATCGAGCCTGTCAGGCGTTCATAACGTCTGCATCAACTCCTGCAGCAGGTCTGTCACCTAGCAGTGCATCAAGGACATAATTCTTCTGTGCAGCAATGAGGATAATCCTCAAATTATGAACCCAGTCCATGTAGTTGCTACCATCATCTTTCAACCTAGCTTTCACTAGGAACGCATTAAAATTCAAGGGAACGGTAGCACGGGCCATTGATCTACAACATATATTTGCAAAGACTATTAGGACTAAGTTCATGATAAATTTTAGTTCAAATAATCAAATTACTAATGAACTCCCACTTAAATCAACATCCCTCAAGTTGTCTAAGTGATACATGATCCAAATCAACTAACCCATGTCCGATCATCACGTGAGATGGGGTAGTCTTCAATGGTGAACATCTCCATGTTGATCATATCTATTATATGACTCATGTTCGACCTTTCAGTCTCCAGTGTTCCGAGACCATGTCTGTACATGCTAGGCTCGTCAAGTTTAACCCAAGTATTCTGCTTGTGCAAAACTGGCTTACACCCGTTGTATGTGAACGTAGAGTCTATCACACCCGATCATCACGAGGTGCTTCGAAACGACGAACTTTAGCAACAGTGCATACTCGGGGAGAACACTTTTATCTTGAAATTAATTGAAGGGGTCATCTTATAATGCTACCGTCATTCTAAGCAAAATAAGATGCATAAATGATAAACATCACATGCAATCAAAATATGTGACATGATATGGCCATCATCATCTTGTTCTTTTGATCTCCATCTCCAAAGCAACGGCATGATCTCCATCGTTACTGGCGTGACACCTTGATCTCCATCGTTGCGTCGGGGTCGTCTCGCCAACTATTGCTTCTACAACTATTGCTAACGCATAGCGATAAAGTAAAGCAATTACATGGCGCTTAGTGATTGACAAGCAGGTCATACAATAATTAAAGACAACCCTAAGGTTCCTGCCGGTTGTCGTACTCATTGACATGCAAGTCGTGAACTTACTGCAAAACATGATTATCTCATACATCAACATACATCAAATCACGTCTTGACCATATCACATCACAACATACCCTGCAAAAACAAGTTAGACGTCCTCTACTTTGTTGTTGCAAGTTTTACGTGGCTGCTACGGGCAACTAGCAAGAACCGTTCTTACCTACACAAAACCACAATGGTGATTATCAAGTTGCCATTTAACCTTCTGCAAGGACCGCCGTAGTCAAATTAAATTCAACTAAAGTGGGAGAAACACACACCCGCCAGCCACCTTTATGCAAAACAAGTTGCATGTTAGTCGGTGGAACCGGTCTCATGTACGTGGACTTGTAGGGTTGGTCCGAGCCGCTTCATCCCACAATACCGCCGAATCAAAATAAGACATAGGTGGTAAGCAATATGAACATCACCGCCCACAACTCCTTTGTGTTCTACTCATGCATATCATCTATGCATAGACCCGGCTCATGATGCCACTGTTGGGAAACATTGCATGGAAAACAAAAAAAATTCTACGCACACACAAGATCTATCAATGGAGATGCATAGCTACGAGAGGGGGAGAGGATCTAGATACCCTTGTAGATCGCTAAGCGGAAGCGTTTATCAACGCGGTTGATGTAGTCGTACACCTTCACGATTCATTTCGATCAAGCACCGAACGTATGGCACCTCCGCGTTCAGCACACGTTCAGCTCGATGACGTCCTTGCCTTCTTGATCCAGCAAGAGGGGCGAAGTAGTAGATGAGTTCCGACAGCACGACAGCGTGGTGATGGTGGTGGTGAAACTATTTCCACAGTGCTTCGCCGAGCACAACGAATTTAGAGCGGAGGATGAACTAGAGGGAGAGGGGGCACCGACACACGGCTTGGTGAATCATGGTGTGTGGCGCCCCCTCTCTTCCTCTCATATATATAGGTGGAGGGGAGAGGGGAGGCAGCCTTGGGCGCGCCCCAAGGGGCCGGCGGCTGCCCTAGGCGCACCACTCCCTTTCCTTCCTAAGGCGCGGAGGAGAAGGCAGGAGGGGGGCCAGCGGCTGCCCTAGGGCGCCTGCCTTAGGCGCCCCCTTTCCTTCCCTAGGGACAGCGGCCATGAGGTGGGGCGCGCCAGCCCCTTTGTGGGCTGGTGTGCTCCCCTCGTTGGCCCGTTTGGCCCAATAACTCCTCGTAGCCTTCCGAAACCCCTTCCGGTGATCCGATAATTATCCGGTGTATTCCGAAACCCTTTCGGAGACCAAATACTATCATCCTATATATCAATCTTTACCTCCGGACCATTTCGGAGCTCCTCGTCATGTCTGTGATCTCATCCGGGACTCGGAACAACATTCGGTCACCAACATAAATAACTCATATAGTATTATATCGTCAATGAACGTTAACATGCGGACCCTGCGGGTTCGAGAATGATGTAGACATGACCGAGACGCTTCTCCGGTTAATAACCAATAGCGGGACCTGGATGCCCTTATTGGTTCCTACATATTCTACAAAAATCTTTATCGGTCGAACCTTTATGACAACATATGTAGTTCCCTTTGTCTGTTGGTATGTTACTTGCCCGAGATTCGATCGTCGGTATCTCCATACCTAGTTCAATCTCGTCACCGGCAAGTCTCTTTACTTGTTCCGTAATACATCATCTTGTAACTAACTCCTTAGTTACTTTGCTTGCAAGCTTCTTGTGATGCTGTATTACCGAGAGGGTCCAGAGATACCTTTCTGTCATATGGAATGACAAATCCCAATCTCGATCCATGCCAACTCAACAGACACCTTCGGAGATACTTGTAGAGCACCTTTGTGATCATCCAGTTACGAAATGACGTTTGATACACACAAGGCATTCCTCCGGAGTCCGGGAGTTGCATGATCTCATGGTCGAAGGAACATGTATTTGACATTAAGAAAGCAATAGCAATAAATTGAACGATCATATGCTATGCTAACAGATGGGTCTTGTCCATCACATCATTCTCCTAATGATGTGATCTCGTTATCAAACGATAACTCATGTCTATGGTCAGGAAAACTTAACCATCTTTTGATCAACGAGCTAGTCTAGTAGAGGCTTACTAGGGACTTGGTATTTGTTTATGTATTCACACATGTATTTAAGTTTCCGATCAATACAATTATAGCATGAATAATAAACCTTTATCATGATTAAGGAAATATAATAATAACCACTTTATTACTCCCTCTAGGGCATATTTCCAACACTCACAGCATCCCACAGCTCCACGATGACCTTGATCGGGGGAGGAGATGCAAGTAGAGCAGTGGTAGAAGAAACAAACATATCAAGCCCCAATCACCTGCTAGACCGCCGCCGCAACCGAACACAAGAGGAATAGGTGATCCCCGTCCTTGATATCGCCACACCTTTCACTGAGGGCTGAGGGGGGAATAATTCTCGTGGTGCAAGTTCTTCCGGATGCTGAGCCGATCTGACACTAGAAGCGGTACAAAGATTTTGAGCTTGTTGGGAAGGCGCGCCCTCCAGATCATGCCAGCCCACGCGGACTCGATGCCATGGGAAGAAGTGTACACCCCCACCCACCCGCCATAGAGCGAGCATCGACAGTCCTACACTAGCGCTGCCAATTATCTACTCATCGGCCCAGCCTTTTTGTTCGCGTCTGTCGACTCGTCCGCCGTTTGAGCGAGACAACGTTCAGTAGTTCCCTTCATTCGTTAGTTTCTTTTGTTTTGTTACTTTTAATTAAAAAATTAAATGAAAAATGTTTTAATTAAATTTTAAAAACGTCCATCACGCATTTAAAAAGGGTTCATGCAGTGCACAATTTTTAAAAACGTCCGTGTCATTAAAAATTGTGACATTTAAAAATGTTCACACAGTTTAGAAAAATATTTACATAATTTAAAAATTCTTTATAAATGTAAAAAATGTTATTGTAATTTAAAAAAATGTTTTGTTTGATTCACAAAAGTGCTTGTGGCAATTGGAAAAAATGTTCATACATTTCAAAAATATGTTTGTGACATTTTCATAGAATATTTATAAAATTTAAAAGTTTACACATAATTTTAATAAAATGTTTTGCACCATTAAAATTCTAACATTTAACAATTGTCTTGCATGTTTAAAAAATGTTCATGTTATTTATGAAAAATGTCCAATGTGTGTTCACAAAATGTTCACCGTGTATTAAAAAAATTCTCAGTGATTTCACAAATGTTCAACATATATTTAAAAAAAATGTTCAACGTGTATTTGGAAAATATTTAACTTATAACTGAAAAATGGTTAATGTGTTTTTGAAAAGGTCTACATGTGTTTGGGAAAAAAATGAAAGGAAACCCAAAAAACATTGAAAACCAATATAAAAATACAAAGAAGGCAAAAAAATAAAAACACACACGGAAGCTTCTAAAACCGATCCGAACCGGTCAATAGATACTTCCCAAATCGCTCCAGGAAGCTACAACGTTGGGCTTGCTCACTAGCTGAGTGCCAAAAACGAGACGACGGGATGCCTCACAGCAAGTGAGACATAACCATCATGGTCTGAGCGTCACACTGTCCTTGGTACCAGGGACGGTGATATTGGGATTCGTGCTAGCGATGTAGGTATAACACAAAGTTGGAGAGAGTAATACAAATGTATGTGTCAGCTTTAATAGGAGAGGGAGTCAAAGAGGACCATTGCACCATGTAAAAGATGGGTGCTTTATTTAGTTGTCATATTTTGAATGATCGGTATATTTAGAACCAAATCTCCATTTTTGTAACTTTATATATATTTGAATTTAGCGTGAAGACCTTTCAAACAATATTAATCTTGGATGTATTTGGATTTTTTTTCATTTCATTGTTTCACATTTGTGAAATATCAAATATCACATATTTTCACATTGATGTGTGTCTCATATATATGAAAAGTTGATTTCATTCATTTTAAAATTGAATTTAGTCCATGCAAAAAACAAATTTCAATTATTTCAAAATATGATTTCACTCATTTAGAAACAAAAACAATTTCACTCGTTTCATAAAATAAATTTCACTTATTTTATAAAAGGATTTTAAATAAACTATTTCACATTTTTTAAATAACTAGATTCAAAATTTTGAAATAACAAGTTTCACGTATTTCACACAAAAATATGTATCATGTGTATGAAAAATATATTTCACTCATTTAAAAAATTAGCACTGCCAATTATCTACTCGTCGGCCCGGTCTTTTTGCTCACGTCTGTCGGCTCGTCCAGCGGCTAGCCCAGTAGTAAATACGTTAGTTTCCTTCATTCGTTAGTTTTTTTTGTTTTATTACATTTATCTAGTTTTAATAAAAGTATATTAATTAAATTTTAAATGGTTCATTGTGCATTTAAAAAGGTTTATGCAGTGCATAATTTTTAAAATTGTCTCTATCATTAAAAAAAGTGACATTTTAAAATTGTTCACGCATTTAAAAAATATTCTTATAACCTAGGATTTTTCTTTATATTTAAAAATGTTGTTGTAATTTTAAAAATGTTTTGTTCCATTCAAAAAAGTGTTTGTGCCATATGGAAAAATGTTCACGTGTTTCAACATATGTTTGTGACATTTTTATATAATAATTAGTAAATTTAAATATTTACGCATAATTTTTAAAAGGTTTTGTACCATTAAATTTCTAACAATTAATAAATGTCTTGCGCGTGTGAAAAAAATTCATGTTATTTATGAAAAATATTAAATGTGTGTTCACAAATTGTTTACCGTGTATTAAAAAAATTCACTGTGCATTTGACAAATGTCAAAGTGTATTTCGAAAAAATGTTCAATGTGCATTTCAAAAAATATTTAACAGATACCTTAAAAATGATCAATGTGTTTTTGAAAATGTCCGCATGTGTTTGGAAAAAAGGAAAAGAAAAAATGAATAGAAAAATGAAAAAATGAAAGAAAAAAAGCTGAAAACCGATATAAAACACATAGAATACAAAAACAAAAACACACTCGGAAGCTTTTAAAATCGGTCTGAAGCGATTAATAGAAACTTCCTGAAATCGTTCCAAGAAGCTACAATGTTGGGCTTGCCCATTAGCTGAACGCCAGAGACGAGATGAGGGGATGCCTCGCAGTAATGGACCGAGATCAGGTGACTTGCCTCTTGGCAGTCACCGCGTAACATGCGGGCTCACATCTGCCATGCATTCATGATCGGAGTTTTGACGGGGAAGGCCTGCCCACTTAGCAACGCACTGGTTGACCATGATGGAAAAACGATACAGATTTTGCATGAGAAAACTTTTGTTGTACGTGAGAAAATATACTGGAATAAAATAAATATGTAAATTGATATTTCAAAATTTATTTTATGCAGACCCGTTTATGTTTTATTTTTCATTTTAAATTTTAAATTTTTAAATAAAATTTATAGTCTGATAATTGTTCTTCTTACATTGTAATAACTCATATATATCTCAATGGACGACTTTATATAATTATTTCATGGCTTGTCGGCCGAAAACTAGATAGTTTTGCAACATTGTGTTAATCAACAATGAAGTTTTGAAATGTCCTGAAATTAACATTGAGATGGAACTGATAAGCATGCGCTACTTAGAGCATCTTGCGCTCTGCCGTTCCGGGGATGAGTCCGCCCGATGACAGCGGCCGGACTCCATTCGCCGGGAATCCATTGGCGTCCGTCCAAATGACGCATGGATCCGGCGCGAGCCATGTCGCCGCTGACTCGCCGCGGAGGCAGTGCGGTCCATCTGACGTCCGAACATCATGGCGGATGCGCAATCGTTTCGTTGGTGCGACGGAGCGGAGATCAATGCTTGGGCGGCATCCGAGGCAAATATGGCGCGGCATGCCCACCGGGTAAGGCAGCGGACTCAGGAGACCATCCATGGGGGTGGATTTTGGTAATTGTGGTGGTAATTGCGGCATGCCCACCGGGCGAGGCAGCGAACTCAGGAGATTATCTGTGGGATGCACAACCCCTCCGTTGGCGCGCCGAGGCCATGGACGCACCGTGGGCATCGACAGACGCAAACACGGTGCGTCGTGCCCGTCATGCACCGCAGCGGGCGCGGAGCGTGGTGGACGTCGGCGAGGCGGAGTCACATTCTCCGGCGCCCCATATGGGGCACCAGTCCGAGCGCCGCAATCGCGTCGTGGTGGATGTCGCCGGCTCGTCCCAGGACGGATCCATCATCGATCTGACATCCACCGGCACTCAACGGGTTCCGGGCTCCGACGAGGAAGAGTAGGGCATGGGACGGCGGCACCTTGAGTCCCGTGAGCCGGCTCGTGTCACATGCCCTACTCTACCTTGCCGGCGACTGGACCAACACTCTGAGGGACACAGCCGGCCGCCAGACATGCCCACGGCGGAGCCGGACGAACGGGGAGCGGAACCGGACGAAGCTCCACTCAAAGATCGTTGTGTTGCATGTAATAATATGGATTTGAGATTTCTAATTTGATGTATCCGGAGGTGAAATGCATTTTTTGAGGCGTGATCGGTCAGTGTCCGATGCTCTTAGAGATTTAATACGAACTACGTATATATGTATGTAGACATATTTTAGAGTGTAGATTCAGTCATTTTGCTTCGTATGTAATCTATATTAAAATCTCTAAAAAGAACTTATATTTTGAAACGAAGAGATTATATATCACTTTGATGAATCACAATCTAGTGTGGCCTGTAACGTTGTCAAATATTAGTCAGGGTTCCCTAAAGAAAAATATTAGTCAGGGGCAGAAACAAACATGAGATCGAGACTAATTATGCACTGTTCTTCCACATCAAATTAATACTGATAGGAAATAAGAAAAATAATAATGATAGGAAATAAGAAAACGCAAAGTCTGAATCGTTTTTCCATCATGGTCAACCTATGCGTCGCTAAGTGGGCAGCTTTGGTCTTCGGTCGCTGGTTCCCTTTGATCATGAATGCATGGCGAATGTGAGCCCGCATGTTACGCGGTGACTGCCAAGAGGCAAGTCATCTGATCTCGGTCCGGCAGTAAGTGAGATATAGCCATCACGGTCTGATCGTCACACCGTGCTTGGTATTAGGGACAGAGACGCATTGTGCTAGGCATGAAGCGGTACAGAGAGAGGGCACACCCAGGAAATAAGTAGTTCTAACGGTGCTAGTATTAACCGGTGAAACGTCTACCACTCATTGCCTGTATCGGGAGTCGTGCTAGCATTATATGTATAACACAAGTTTGAAGATAGAAATACAAATGTATGTGTCAGCTTTAACAGGAGAGATAGAGAGTCAAAAGAGTGGAGAGAAGGACCATTGCACCATGTAAAAGATGGGTATTTTTGCTGTCATATTTTGAATGATCGATATATCTTGAACCAAATCTCCATTATTGAAACTTTATATATATATATATATTATTTTTTTTGAATTCGTAGCGTGAAGACCTTTAGAACAATATAAATCTTGGATATATTTGGATTATTTTTCAATTCATTGTTTCACATTGTTAAATATCAAATATCACATGTTTTCACAATGATGTGTGTTTCATATATATGAAAAGTTGATTTACTCATTTCAAAACTGATTTTAGTCAATGCAAAACATTGATTTAAATTGTTTCAAAAATGATTTTACTCATTTAAAAAAAACCTCAATTCAAAAAATAATTTCACTCGTTTCATATTTTTTTTCACTTATTTAAGAAAAGAATTTTAAATAATCATTTTCACATTTTTATTTAACTAGTTTCAAATTTTGAAATAATAAGTTCGATGATATTTCCAACTGAAATATGTGTCATGTTTATGAAAAACATATTCCACTCATTTAAAAAATTGGCACTTAATTCAACAACTTATTTCATATTTCAGAAAACTGATTTCACCCATTTCAAAAAACTAAAAATTTTCACTCGTTTCAAAAATAGATTTTACTCATTTTGAAAAATGATTTAAAATACTAATCAACTTCATATTTTTTTGAATAACTACTTTTCATTTTTAAAATAACAAGTTTCACATTTTGCACACTGAAATATGTTTCATATGTATGAAAAACATATTTCACTCATTTCAAAAAATTGGTTTCACTGAAATCAAGAACTTGTTTTACTTACTTCAGAAAACTAATTTCAAAAGTTGAATTTTGAACATGTTTGAAATGTATTCCTATTTTCCATATATACTTCATTTTTTAAATGGAGTTAATCGCCGGACTTCATATTTTCCATATATGCTTTGATTCCCACCCTTAGATGTCTTATTCCCGTAGGAAAGGAAATAAACAAAGTGATTTGCTATCTCTTGCTTTTATTAGTCATTAGTAATAGCATCAAAGTGATATTCTTGGATATCCAGGATTATCCGGTTTAAACAATGGTGGAAATGAGCGTAAAAATACACTCATGAACATGCATGGGGTGGACCTGCTGCTTCTATTATATCCCTCTTAGCGAAATCACTTATTATGAGCTACTTCTTGCCAAGGTCACTCTCACCATCTCTTGTGGTGATAAGTGACGCACTGCATGTGCAACACTTATCGCAACGGTGGTATTTTCTTCCCATGCATGGGAGGCACGGTGTGTTTGTTTCTGCTTTTTTTCGAAAACATTTTATCTCTTGAACCGTGCGTCCAAATTACGAATAGTTTTCACTGTTGTGTTTTTCGTGTCGATTTCTTCGAAACTACATCCCATGGTTGTTAGTTTTGGTGGACTTTTTTTGGGCAAATATATGCTTCCAACTAGAAATAACTTGAGCTTCCAAACTGTATGAACCCGTGCTACCAAGTAAACTAACTTGTGCTTCACTTTTTGGTGAAGCACAAAAGAATAACTATGCTTCACTTTTTTTGGGAAACACAGAAGTGCAAAACCTAAAAAAACGAAACCAAAAGATTTGGAAACAATAAAAACAAGAAAAATGTAATACAAGAGGCAAAAAAATGGATAAAAACTAGAAACTGAAAAATTAAAAAATGAGAACTTAAAAAACCCCGAGAAACTAAAGAAAAAAGGAATCAGAAAACCGCGAAAGTACAAAAGAACAGTTTGTGCTTCACATGGAAGCAGAACCATGCTTCACTCTTTTTGGAAAGCATAATTGTACTCCATGTAGAAGCACAACTGCGCTTTAGCTTGATTCTCGGAAAGTGAAAACCACAGATGTGAAAAAGCACATGCGTGTTTCCAAAAACATGAAAAGCATAGAGGTGCTTCGGGTTTCTGTTTCTTTTTGCTTTTCAGTTTTTTTGTTTCCGTTTTATTTTGTTTTTCGGCTTTTGGTTTTCATCGTTTTCCGATTATTTTCCATTTTTTGGTCCTTGATTTTTGTTTCTGTTTTCCGGTTTTCTCTTCTTTTTTAAAGATTGTCCAAACCTATTAACATGGGATTTAGTTTTGAAAATCTCGGTGTGAAACACAATGGTGAAAACAGTTCGTGATTTGGACTCACAATTCAAGAGATAAAACATTTAAAAAAAGAATGAAAATAAAAGCACAAAACTCTCAGCTTGCGACAAGTTTCACACATGTAGTGCGCTACATGTCACCACGAAAGAAGGTGGAAGTGACTTTTACCAGGGGTACCCCCTCTAACTAGCTTTTTTTTAGGGGGCAAACCAATTTTTATTCATAAAAATCCACATGGGGTGGGATAGAGTTTTGGTCATGAGACTGGCCAAACCAAACGTGACGTCCCGGGCCTAAAAATAGTGCAAACTTGGCTAGACCATGTGCTTTATAATTAACAACACAACCTTCAAAAATAAAATTACATCAAAATAAAGACGCTATAGAAGTGATCTCGCTAATGATAGCCCCATAGTCGCCTCGGCCATGGTTGATGATGTCTCCAACAACTTGTTTTGAGTCAGATGAGATGATAAACTGTTGGATGTGAAGGTCGTCCGTGAGGGCCAGCGCCTCCCTACATGCAATTGCTTCAACCGTTGCTGGATCACACACCCCGCTAATGACTAGGGATTTCTGATTTCAGAAGAGAAATCCTAGATTTTTTTTAAGAAGTAAGAGAAATCCTAGATAGCCTGCCAAATGCAGAATAAATAATGATTACTCCAGGCCGTTTGCCCTGAGCTCGTGGGCTCTTAACGCTAACCAAAAAACGGAAACATGTTGATTTCTGGGCCGAGTTAACCACCGAAGGCCCAGCCCAATAATGACCCACGGCATGCCAACCCACCACATCGCTTCATTTCTCTGCTCGCATCGCACAGTCCGCACCGCTTCCATCCATCTCCTTCCACAGCTAAAACCCTAACCCCTGAACCAGCCTCCGCCGCCGTACACACCCCTTCCACCCACCCCGAGCCCCTGATACTCCGGCGGCCGCCCGACATGGGGAAGAGGCCGAGGTCGACGCGGCCGCCGCCCGCGGCTGGCGTCCACAAGTCCAAGCGAGCCAGCGAGGCGGCGGCGGCGATCTCCGACTCCGACGACGACGAGATCGACGCCTTCCACAAGCAGCGGGACGTCATCCCCCTCGACGTCGACGACTCGAGGGACTCGGAGGAGGATGCTTTGGTGATGCCCATCTACGATGTCGAGGGCGTTTCCGACGATGAGAGCGATGACAGCGAAGGCGGCGAGGACGGCGATGAAAGCGATGGCAGCGAAGGAGGCAAGGACGGCGACGCGCACGCAGGTGATGTTGAGGTATGGGACAAAGCATATACTGCAAAAATCAAGAGAGCGCAGAGGGCAGTCAAACAGGCTGCCGGGGATGATGGCAGCGCGGAAGAAGATGAGGAACCGGAGGATGACCCAAAAAACTGGGGTGTAGGGAAGAAGAAATACTATGATGATCGTGAGCAAGATGCTGATGATCTTGAATATGATGAGTTAAGGAGGTTGCAGGCAGAGAATAAGCTGTCAATGAAAGATTTCGGATTGGAAGATGATGAAAGTGATGAAGAGGATAATAAGCGCTCAAAGGCGTCTGACCATCAAGTGAAGCTTGCTGATGATGCATCCCCTCTTGAAAGCTACACGAAGCTGAGGGAAGATTTTGCTGTCCTGTCAAAAGATGAGAAGATGGATGTAGTGTACAGCTCAGCTCCTGAACTGGTTGGGTTACTGGCTGATTTGAATGATGCCCATGAACAGCTGAAGGCGATAGGACCAGTCACCAGTGAGGTGGCAGCTGGGCAAGGCAAGAATAAGGGTAGGATGCAGCCATTGGAGGTGAAGCGAGCTTGTCTGCTGGCTCATTGTCAAGCTATTACCTTCTACCTCCTTATGAGAGCAGAGGGACTGTCTGTGCAGGATCATCCTGTAATTGCTCGGCTGGTAGAGACCAAGAACATGGTGCAAACGCTGGCAAATATAAATTTTCCGAGTCAAGATGGGGACACTGAAGACCATTTTATGCCTGATAGCAGCGCCCTTGATGAGGTGAATAAGGCAGTCTCTTTAGAGAATGAGGGCAAATCTTTCAATTTACTAGCTCTGGAAAAGGTAAAACAGGGTGCTGAAGTAGCCGAATTGACAAAGAATAAGCCTTCTAAGGGGCACCATGAAATTGCGAGCAAGGATGAGTATATGGGCTTGCAAAGCAAGGAAATGTTGAAAAGAAGAGCAATCCTTGAGGAGGGGTTGAAGCAAAAAGGGCTGTGTAAGTTGAAGCCAAAGTTGTCAAAAACCATGGGAACCAATAGTAGGAAAAACCTGCAGACATTGGATGACTTTGATGATGAAGTGCAGAAAAATAGTCGAGTGGTCAAACCTACAAAGCTCCTGGTTAATGCAGCTGGCTCAGTTAGAAACAAGGTATGGGATATTTTCATGCAGGTTTCTTATTGTTATTGGTTTACCTCATAGCTAGCTATTTTAACTTGTGCAAAATCTAAATATCTTGTGATAATGATCTGTACCTATTTGGCTCAAGTGTTTTATGCATGTGGTGAAAAATTCCAAGTTTGTAACTGCAAAACTACAACAAATATACATACTGTCATGTAGGGCCAAAATTTCAATGCCATATGTTAGATTCTTGATAGTATTCAGCTGAAATATCCTGATTTCGACCAAGTTTACATCTGTTACATTTCTACTTTATTCTATGATTTTCAACATTCCACATTCCTTTTGTTGTCAGTATGCCTAATATTAGGCGAGTTTGTAATATAATTGTATTGATAGAAACCATAAGTGAAACTGCATCCTCATACCCAGCTGTGTTAGAGATATTATCAGCCAGCACATACTATACATGATTTGAAACATCATTATATCCAAAAATGTTTGTGAAATTCGAGGATTATTAGGTGATTTTGGAGCTGCTGTCATGGTTTACATATCGATCCTGAGGTTTTGTCGATATGTCTCGAGTTCAATAGGACTTTGCTTACATTGCAAAAATGAATTGGAATTTTGATAATACTTTGACATGGCATTTTGTTGCTAGCTGTGAATATGAGAAGAAATACCATTGTTGGTAACATAGCAATGATGAATTGTGCTACACTCAGGGACACTGGCTACACTTGCCTTCCAGCTTTAAAAACTCTGGCATCACATTGCCACACTCCTATCATATTTGCTTTGATAACATGCACTAGCCAACAATGCTGGTCAATTTGTTTTGTTGAAATGTTGCGTCATGCTTGAATCTTGCTGCTTTGTTAGTGTTTGTAATCTTAATATTACGGTGTTCCAGAACAGCCTTTGTGCTATTATGTGTCATGTTAATAGAATATATCTGCCATCAAGTGCATATAATTGTTTTTCTTAGCGAGGCAAACCTCGTTACTCTTGTCTTATCAAAGATATCGTCTGAAATACTCGATGAATTTACAATTGCTGATTATTGCTCTTCTACAAAACTAAATCCACCCTTTTAACAGGTGCTTGTGCTTTGTGTATCGGTTGTTGCAATGGCTGTATCTATTCTTAACCCTTTTTTCTCTTCTGGCCATCATTTCAGCTTGTTTCTGGTGATGATGACATTCCAAAGCGAGATGAGATTGGTGAAAGACGCCGAAAGCATGAACTACGTGTTCTTGCTCGTATAGGAACCAATTCACATGAAGATGATGAGTTGCCAGAAGATGGTGATCATACTGAAGAGAAGCTCAGCCAATCCAGCGAGGAAGATGGCGATGATCATGAATCTTCAGGGTCTGAAGATGAATTCTACAAAGATATCAAGAGGCAGAGGACTGAAAAGCGCCTGGGCAAAGAACAGAGCACTCCTGCTACTGAGCTGGAGGAAGAAAGCGAAGGAGATGGCAAGAGGAAGATTTCGCGGCAGATCGAGAAGAACCGAGGGCTGACACGCTCCAGAAACAAGAAACTCAAGAATCCACGGAAGAAATACAGGATTAAGAGTGATAAACAGAGTAAAAGGAGGCAAGGTCAAGTGCGCGCCGCGAAGAAGCCCTCTGGTCCCTACGGAGGTGAACTGTCTGGCATCAATGCAAACGTCAGCCGTAGTGTTAGGTTCAAGAGTTGATAGCATCGGCCCTATCGTGAATGTATGCAAATTTTGTTTGGTTTGGTTTAGTTCGCGTGGGGCATGAAATTTTCGTTTGATGGTCATTTGTGTTCGCAGTAGTAAACAGTTTTGGTGGAAAGGAAACAGCATGTTTGCATTGTTTAAGATTATAAAATTACAACCACTCTGGTGGTTGCTTTATCTGCCTGCAGATGTTGGCTTGTGTTTGATGGGAATTAGAAGCAGAAAGATTAAGAACTACCATTCCTATCTCATTTTTATTTGCAAATGCTTCTATTACATAGTGATGCCGTGCTCAAAGCAGTCAGGGCTCTTTTGATTCAAAGGGAGTCCATATGATTTTGGAGCAGTTGGATCCTTAGGAATTTTTCCTGTGGTGTTTGTTTGATTCGCTGGACTGGAATCCTTAGGTATTTTTCATGGAATTCATTTGTACTCTATTTTGAAGGAAAATTTCCATCCACTCAAACCTCTTGGTAGAATTTCTTTGTTTTTCTTGTACTATCAAACACTCGCCCATTCATGTATTCGCTGGAGTACTAAATTTCATAATCCTATATACAAGGAATCCTGTGAATCAAAGAGGACCTCGAACTACATAATGTTTATTGTGGGGCCAAGGATTACACATCATTGACAATTAATAAGCCACTCAAGACTGCCATGAAGGCATGGACATTGTCATTCTAGTCTGCTGGAATATTTGGAATCAGAGAAATGGGAAACATTTCAAAAATGAAGTGCCTGCAGTTCACCTTCTCAAGCAATACCTTTTTGTCCTTGGTCACAGAGTCGAACACAAGAACGCAGACACCTTGGAGAGTTGGATTAACACTCGTCTAGGATGATTGTGTTGTACTTTCGCCTTACAAACTCTGAATCTCATGTTTCCTACAACAGGCATTGGATGATCTAATTTTCTTTTTATTTCTTCGTCTTGTTTTTCTTTTTGTCCCTCCCCTGCATGTACATGTTTACCCTTTTAATCTATAGAAAATACCATAGAACAATTGTTTTGTTCTACTGTCCTTGCCTCCTTGGCGTCAACCCTCCCCATCCCCCCACCCGAACCAGAAGCTGGTTGTTTGTTTACCCTGTTGTTCGACAGCTATAGGAGTTGTGGGTATTATGAAATGTCAATAAAGTCCATGAGTGCCGAGTACGATGTTTATATGCATATTAAAGTGCAAGTTAGCTGTTTTGACCCGATAAAGTGAGAATTAGCAATTTTTTAACCATATATGAAATATTTTTTTTCTAGAAATGCAATGATTGTAGAAACATATCATCCAAAATATGCATATGAAACATAACATCCAAAGTAAGCACGAACCATCATAGTCTTACATACTACGAAACATATCATCCAAAATAAGTGGCAGCTCGGGAATCACCAAATTGGCAGCTTCGGGCTGGACGTGCTGCTAGTTCATTTCCTAGAAGCGATTCTAGCCAGCTAAGGTAAGAATCTGCGAGTTTATTTTGGATTCTGATTTTGTGAGGCCTAGAATCTGAGAATCACTAGCTGTAGCTCAAACAAAGGCCACCTTGTATACCTAAAAAAGTTGGTGTTGTAGATTGGTGTGGAGAAGCTCTTAAACAATTCAAATGAGCTTGTCAAGTACATTAAGATCACTATTATAGTAAACATCATTGACAGCCTGATCCCTCGGTGACTTGATGTCTGGATAACCCCGGTCTGACAGCCTGAACTTGTGGCTCTAAACCTGCCATCTGCCATAAATTTATCGTATCCGTGCTATGATTGAATCATCGTCATGCAAAGAATTTCCTCCCATTCAAACTCTCATCTTGATAGGTCAGTGTATTAGTCATAAACTAGGAGCACATCAATCATGCATTAGTTTTTTAGGAGTTCCCTACTAGTACTAATTTGCTACTTGGGCACAGCTTGTTAATGACTGAAAGATAAGCCTATCGCAATTAGGGTTTGCAGGATTTTGTCATTTTACTCATTGGCTGACTAGGATACTAAGAATGCTGACAAAACACTTTCAGCAAAAAAAAAAAAAAGAACAATTCACAAGAGCTTGTTAAGTACAGAACAAAATAAATTTACTACATCCATATAAATTTTCGAAGAATCCCCCCCCATTAAAACTCCCCTCTTGACACCTCAGTGTATTAGTCATAAACTAGGAACCCATCAATCATACATTAGGTTTCCAAGAGCCCTGGTACTAATTTGCTACTCAGGCACAACTTGTTAATGACTGAACGATAAGCCTATCACAATTATTGATTCCAGGATTTTGTCATTGTACTCATTGGCTGGCCTGGATACTAAGAATCCTGACAAAAGAAAAACACTCTCAGAAAATTTAAGAAAAATGTTTCTTTCATGGGGACCTCACCCTAGCAGTCTGTTTGGAGCATACCTGGGCCTGGAGTGTCCAGTTGGCTTTCTTGAATGCTGGGCGTCTGACCTTTCAAGATGCAGAGAGATTCAGCTCAGGAGCTAGGTGCCCCTTGGCCACAGCAGCAGGCAAAAACCAGTGGTGTGATGAATCTCTTTTTCTAGCTCTTTTTAGTTCTACTTCTGTCACCCATTGACAATATAGAATTATGCAGTTGGAAGACAAATCTGTGTACAGGGACATGCTTGGAGGCCACCTGTACAAAGAGGTGGCCTTTCTGGATTTCACTTCCCATATTAAAAACATCGAAGACAATGATGCTACATTTGATCTTTAGTGCATCTTTTTTTCTGTACGACTAGGATGTAGACGGGTAGTGGGGTACCATCATCTGGAGACTAGTGGAACATGGTTCAACAGTTCATGCAAAAAATTGCGTTGTTGTAGCATGTATCGAATCTACAGCTTCTCTCAGAAGTGAAGGATGGTAACAATGGCCACTTTATTTGTATTCAGAAACTTGGATTTAGGTTAAAATAAAACATATAATTAACTCCTAGGCATAGCCGGTCCCAAGCCCGGGTAAAGGAGGAGGGTTGTGATAGGCTTGGCGAGCCAACGTAAAAACTAGCCAGTCCCATGGGTATGAAACCCATTTGAGCGAGAGTAGTACTAGGATGGGTGACCTCCTGGGAAGTCCTCGTGAAAGGGTTTCATATCTAAGGGTTGTGATAGGCTTGGCGAGCCAACGTAAAAACTAGCCAGTCCTTTGGGTATGAAACCCATTTGGGCGAGAGTAGTACTAGGATGGGTGACCTCCCGGGAAGTCCTCGTGAAAGGGTTTCATATCTAGCCTACCCCAACTTGTTTGGGACAAGAGGCTTAGTAAGTAAGTAAGTAATTAACTCAACTCACATACTAGGAACACTGTACATTATTGTAGAGCAAGCTTTTTGCAGCAATGCTTTCTTTTCTGTCTGGGGTGGGCACATATATTCGCGCCAAAAGAAGAACATACATATATAGCAAGTGGCTCAATTCGACGTTGAGCCAGCTCATGTACACAAGACCTGACGATTTCAACCATCCAATTCTTCCATGTGGCAGGTCTCAATGCTGGGCTGCTGACCAAAGAAATCATCTTTCTTCACAGCATCCCAGCAAACCATCTTCCTTCAAAGCCACTGAATTTTGTAACATGAAACTGCCCTTCCTGCATCATTGACACCCTTCCTTTGAACTTTGAAGTCTGAAATTTAGGCTACCTCTTTCCGACGGAAGATGTTCATTGCATCACTGTATAGGGCAACAGAGTTTGAGACAACAGCAAGCACGATCATGGTTACAGCCAAGATCTTGTCACGCTTGGTTGCGATTCCATAAGGATCCCTTGAAGAAAAAACCCGAGTTTATGTGTTAATATGGGAGTGCATAGCAAATAGGGAATATATTACCAATCAGAAGCATTATTTAGGTACCTTAATATGACCATGGCAGGAAAGATAAAACCGATCAAGACGGCAGCTGTGGCACCAGTAAACTGGAATGCATCCCAAATGCTTGGTATGAAGATGGCAGCAGTATAAATAACCACGAGGAGTGAGATGGTTATGATTGTAAATCTCTTATTGTCATGAGAAATGTGCCTCGACGTGGGAAAGAGTAACCCATCCAAGTTGAGCCTAAGGGCAAAGAAGACGATTGGGAAGACAAGCATGACGTGTGCAGCATAGCTCACTCTGACTACGTCATTAAAGACAGAGCTGAACGGAATGCCAAGATTTGAATCAAAGTTGGCAAGCACATCATCCAGTGTACCCTCTCCAAAGAGAAGATAAGCAAAGAAACTTGTGGCAATGTAAACACTGGAGCAAAGGGCGAGTGATGTTCGCACAATCGGTTTAGTTTGTGTTTTATCCTCAAGCTCATTGTCAATGCTGTGAACTGTGGAATCATGAAAAACTTTCATTTAGAACCGACATAACTGAACAATGGCAAGAATAGCTGGGCACTGAAATTGCATACCATTATAGTGGCAGATATATGCAGTGACAAGGACAGGGACAGCCGTAAAAAGTTTCCAGACAGAACTAAGATCATCTATTGCTGGGAAAAGCTTGGGCATTGCTACAGTTCCATTGATGACCTTGATTATGGCAATCCCAGCAGTAATAACAACAAAAACCACAGCGAGAGCAACTGATAGGGCAGATGTGTAGCTCAGTGAATCTATAGGAAATGACAAGATTTAAGATTAATATCATGCAGCAACCATGTTGAAAAGTGGTTATTTCATAGTTTGCACAGATGAACACGTACCCAATCGTTTAAAGCTCACCAATGGAGCAAACACGAAAAGAGTTGTCACAAGAAGAACAATGGCACGAGAATTCCACAAATGTACTCCAAACCAGCCCTCCAATATGCCACGATGATGAATACCGCCTGACGATGTTCCAGATAATACATCACCTATCAAAAGTTCAATAACCACCGTCAATCGCAGTTCATGCAAATAGAACTGTTCATTTTAATTATTAAGGTACAAGATGTTACTTGAAGATAAGAAGCTGACTTCTAACTAGCTCAAGTTCGAACTGGTCTCTTATGTTTTTACTAAATTGCTCAAAATGACGAATTATTTCTTCAGAGAGGGAGCTAGGGTTCCATTTGCCATTTGATAGTATAAAACTTGATAAAGTACTTATCAGGAACTCATGGATGAGAATTGTCTTGAAAGTAATGCACTGAAGAAACACAAGTCAATCAGTTAAGCAATAAACTTATATGCTCTATGTAAAAAATCAAGAACATCTTGGAATTATTCATGACTCGTCTCCAAACATAGGCCCTGAAGTGTGCCATTAGTGGAATAGAAGAAGGATTAAAAGATACTCTGGTGGAGCATTGGATTATCCGTAACAAGTCCCGCTTGGTGAATTTAAGTTGCATCACAAAATGTTCGAAAGTAACACATAGAACAGGAAGGAGAAGTATTGAGCTTAGATGAAATACCAATGATAATCATGTAAACAATCATCACGCCGATGTTGTTTATAACCACAGAGGCCTGCAGCGCAATCCTCCCCCATTGTCCGTATGCCTCACCCATCAGCCACCCATATGACATGATCTTTCCTTGGTGGCTGCACCTGATAAGCATGTCAATGGATGCCTCTGTGAGCAGTGCCACAAAGATGATCATCAGAAGGCCAGGGATGAGGCCCAGCATCTTGATGCTGGCTGGCAAGGCCATGATTCCAGCACCAACGATGGTGGTCGAGAGGTTGAAAACTGCCCCGGAGAATGAAGCTCCATTAAACTCATGGAATCCCTCCTCCTCCACCTTGACCGGAAGAAGCGGAGTAGTCTCATCTTGTATTTCACTGCACGCTGTCTGTTGGTTCACGTCCGCTGATCCGTTCCCGACACCCATTTTTCTCTTTCACTCTCCTGGAAGGAAAGGATTTCAGTCAACGATATAGTGCAATAGACTATTTGACTAAAACCAGTAGCTTAGTGTTTCTCTCGACACTTCTTATGACGAGACCCAGCTTGTTATTAACTTTACATACACTTAATCTGATCTCCATTTCTTATGCATTTAAGTTAATCTTCAAATAAATGAAACATGCCTTGATTAATGCAAATATTGGTCTACTTACGGAGCAAGACAATTTTGTTAGTTAGCATTCAGAATCAGAAGATAAAAAATCAGAGTAGTTCAGAGTATACACACCAAAGCATCCTACAGCAACAAAAAACCATGGAACCAAATGGCTAGATGATGAATTTAAGGACCAGGATTCACTAACAAGTAACAAAATGAAGTTTCATCTAATGATATCCTGCCGATGAGGCAAATCACAAGCAGAAATGATATCCAAACTATACGATGCAAGCACAACAAAGTCAGCCTAAAAAGCTCCCTTTCCCAACACAATCTGCACCGGCAGACAAATACAACCTTCGATTAAATGCTTCAACATAATCACGGAAATGTAGTCCATGCACATACACCCACAAATCTACTCCAATACGAGCACACGTTCGTCTCCCCATTCCAGGCAAGAACCTGACCAAGAACTGAGGAAAAAAGGGAGTAAAGGGCGTTACCTTCCCAGCAGAAGAAGCCTCCGTTAATGGCCTCCGGGATCCGAAAGCCAGAAGAGCAGACGCGACCAGAGCCGGACAAAAGCAGAGAAGAACTTGTGGACCGCCTCTCTCTCTCTCTCTCTCTGCTTCCAGGCTCCAGCCCCGGCCTCGTTTTATAGCGAGGAGACGCGGAGCTGCCTCCAGTTAAGGGCCAATCAATCAGCGAGCCAATCCAAACCTCTCGCTGTCACGCGCTACAGGTCCCTCGCTCGCCCGCCCACGAGTGGATGGATCCCGTCGACGTCGGCGGAAATAATAAATCCGATTCGGGATCCCGTCCCTGTCTCGTGCTCCTCGGAATCTTGCGGGCGGGCCGGCGAGGTGGTGTCGGGCGATTGGGTTTGGGGGGAGTTTCGCCCGTGCCGGTCGCTCGTGTTTGGCGTGCGGCGTTCCTCCTGTCCTGCCGGCCCCGCCGAAGGGAATGGCGGGTGGAAGACGGCCGGCGGTGTGGCCGCTGGCCGGAGCCTCGCATCTCCGGTGGCAACGAGCGCGATAGCGCCAGCTGAACCAACAGCGTCTTTGTTTAGTACGTACACCACGTGTTCTTTTCTTAAAGGCACCCAAAGTATGTTAGTACGTATTGTCAACGTAAAGACGTATTAGGATGAAGGCGGAAGCGCATTGGCCGATGGGGGTGACGGCGTGAGGACGGACGGAGTGGGTGGGTGGCCCGGCCCAGTTGCCCACCAACCAGAGACGGAGACGCCACGCCTCCACACGACGCGTCCCGAGCCGGACCACCCCACCCCGCCCCAATTCCCCCCGTCCCGTTCCCCTCCTCCGGCGCCGCCATGGCGGGGCTCGCCGACGACTTCTTCCTCGGCATCGACGAGGACGGCCCGGGGTCCCTCGGGGAGCCCTCCTATCTCTCCTTCTCCGACGCCTTCGAGGAGGAGCACCACTTCACCCACTCCGACATCTCCCCCGACTTCGACATCGAATCTCAAACCCTAACCCCCGCCCCGGGCTCCCCCTTCTCCTTGGACTCCGACCACGACCTCGACCTCGACCTCAGCCTCGGCCTCGGCCGCCTCTCCCCGTCCTTCCTCCGGATGCGCAGCCTCTCGCCGGCCCGCTCCCCGCCCTTCTGGGACTGCCTCGAGGAGGACCTCGCCGACGACCTCGCGGACGGCCTCGAGTGGGAGGAGATCGCCGACGCCGACGACGCCGGGGACGCCTCCGTCCCTGGGGGCGGCGGTGGGGGCGGGGCGGGAGGAGGAGGGGGCGACGCCGATGCCGACGTGTTCGGCTTCCTCAGCGAGCGGGAGATCCTGGGCGTCATGGAGGGGATCGACAGCGGGGAGGACGAGTCCATGTTCTCCGACGAGCCGCCCTTTGATTTCGGCGACGGGGGCCCGGAGCTCGACGACATATTCCGGAGCGTCGGCTGGGAGGTGCTGCCGGTGCCGCTGGATGAAGACGAGTTCGAGGTGCTGCCGGGGCATATGGCGGACGTGATGGTGGGGGGCGCGCCACCTGCGGCGCGGGCAGCGGTGGAGCGGCTCCAGGTGGTGGCGATCAGCGGGGAGGAGGCCGCACAGGGATGCGCCGTGTGCAAGGACGGGATCGTGCAGGGGGAGCTCGCCACACGGCTGCCGTGTGCACACTTCTACCATGGGGCGTGCATTGGGCCATGGCTCGCCATACGCAACTCATGCCCGGTATGCCGTTACGAGCTGCCCACTGATGACCCCGACTATGAGCAGCGGCGGGCGAGGCGGCGTTCTGGTGGTGGCTCGACAGCACAGTTGGGCACACCTATGCAGATGTGAGCATGGGTTGCTTGGTGGCATCTCTTGGTTGCAATTCCATCCAAGTTATGTGAGAAACCTCACTCTCTTGACTCGCTCAGTTAGGATGCTTGGAGGTTGCTAGGGTCATACTTCTTTGGTTTTTAAGTGTTGATTGATGTAGCTGTTCTGAACTTCTGATTGGGACTTGATTGGTAAGAGCAATTGTTAGAGCTTCTGTATATATGTCGTGCTGCTTCAATAACACAGAAAACCAATTCACTCACTCGATGCTTGTTTTATTCGTATGGTTTGTGACAAATCAATTAGTATTTTCTTCTACTGGATTACTGCTTTTCTTATTGCATCAGTTACCGGCATCGTGATATCAGAAACACCATTACAGAAGACTCTTTTGTACTACAAATCTCAATCTGGTATGCTTTAATCAAACCTCAGTGTTGCTCTTCTGCACTTAGATGTAATTTCTTTCTGGTGATGCTACTGATGTGAGCTTCTCTGCTGCACTATAAGTACTGTAGGATACTTCGAGGTCACTAGTCGTACTATTTGGTTTGAAGTGTCGGTGTAACTGTTCCGATTGGGAGTTGAATGGTAAGAATAACCGTTAGTGCTTCTGCTTATATGTCATATGCTGCTTCAGTAATACAGAGAAGTTTCTTAGTCACCGAAATCTTGTTTAATTTGTATTGGTTGTGGCAGAACTTTCTTCTACCGGTCTACTTCTTTGCTTACTGCATGATTTACTGCCATCATAGTTCCAGAAATATCTTTATACTCCCTCCGTTTCAAAATATAAGTCTTTGTAGAGATTCCACTATAAACCACATACGGATGTATATAGATGCATTTTAGAGTGTAGATTCACTCATTTTGCTTCGTATGTACTCCCTCCGTTCCTAAATATTTGTCTTTTTAGAGATTTCAAATGGACTACCATATACGGATGTATATAGACATATTTTAGAGTGTAGATTCACTCATTTTGCTCCGTATGTAGTCACTTGTTGAAATCTCTAGAAAGACAAATATTTAGGAACGGAGGGAGTAGTCCATAGTGAAATCTCTATAAAGACTTATATTTAGGAACGGAGGGAGCAGATGTTAGTATGCTACTCTCTGTACCTAGACTGCCCTGTACTAGAAATTTCAATCTAGTTTTCTTTAATTAAACCTGTGAGTTACTTTTCTGTACTGGGAGTATATATCATTTCTGTAAGGTGAGACTACTTACGTGAGCTTCTCTGCTGCACTGTAAGTACTGTGGTCCTTTAACTAGCACACATTTCCAACTGGTGGTGTTTAGCAGTACCAAACAAGCCATCAAAGTTCCGTTACGTTTGGAGTGGTTGGTACTCCCTCCGTAAAGAAATATAGTGATCTAAACGCTCTTATATTTCTTTACGGAGGTAGTAGATCGTTGTGCTGAAAGTCAACATGGCCCTTCCAAAAATGGAAGAGTTGGTTACTGATTCTTATTTACTCGTTTATATTCGGTGATAGATAAGTCATCAAAGTTCCGTTACATCTGAGAAGCAAAGTACGGTTAGATCCACCTGCAGAGAACATGCTGAAAAAACCATCTTTTATCAGAATATGGATGAAGCGTGCTGTAGTTGCTTATTGAATACTCCTTCCGTCCCAAAACAAAGTTAGTGCAAAGTTGAGTCACTTATTTTGGGACGGAGGGAGTATATGAAAACAGAATGGGATAGCTGTTGCTTGGAAAATTATCTTCTCACTCGCTAGTTATTCATTGAGCAGCAACAAGTGCTTCCATGTTCATTTATTTGCCATGCTGTTTTCCCCAGGGCTAGTGTGCGGTGTTCATGGTGTCTTCATTCAGTGTATAAAACTGAAAGGAAGGTTACCTGACCAATCACAGCGAGACATCAGGTTTTCGTTCTTTTTGCAAGATTTGCTATGTTGACGGTACTCGATGCTTTCCATGATTTAATTGGTTATTATCCAATTGTTTCCAAGTATTACTGCACTTGCCCTTGTTCCCAATCGGTTCTGAGTTAAAATCCGAAGCTCATTATGTTGTGTTGATGATATTTTTAAGTTCGGCCTGGTTTGGAACAGCTCGAGGCCAATTTTCTGTTCCTACTTCAGAAATAGTACCAGTTTTTGTTGCCCTGTTCAGAGTTCAGAGTGGCATGGATGCAAACTTGTCGTCCTCCCATTTGTCGATGCGTGTCAAGGTTTCAGTCCTTCATCCTGTGTTATGGTGACCAGCTAAACCCCTTATGCGCGCATCACGACGGTCTGATCGCTGGTGTTTCGCACGTGGAGATAGAAGTGGCGCACGCTGATCGCTTAGTGCTGATGCCCCTAACAACCGAAGGTTGGCACCTGACCTGCCGCCGCCATCGTGTCCAGAACAGAGGAGGTGTCTGACGCGCAACATCTTCTGAATCTCTCGTGGACACTGGTCACTCTTCCTGTTGTCCGGATGGAGCAACTAGATGGTCTATCTATGTCGAGTTGGCTGCCGGTGTCCGGCGGCTGGCCGGTGTTCGACGTCGCTGTTGCCGGCAGCGGGACAACACCAAGGCCACCATCGATCATTCGACAGTGGGAGCATCACTCAAGAACGATGTTGCAGCCAACGAAGTTGGCTGATACGGAGCAGTGCAAGAACGCCATAGGAGTGAGCAATTCCAAGAGCCCGCTCGATGAAAACATAATCCAGGTACATAAATATTCACACGTCCCATAATTAATCTCCCCATGGGTGTGGTGTATATCATCGTCCTAGTGCATATACTACGATCGCGTGCGCATGCGTACGTACGTACGGATCCTATGGCGTTCTTGCGGCAGCGGCCTCGTCGCCGGCGTCTGGATCGGCGGCCTCCTCCTCGGCGGCGAGCCTCCCTCGCAGGCGGCGCAGCTCCTCCCGGAGCCGCGCGTTCTCCCGGGCCACCTGCGCGTGCCTGGCCTCGGCGCGGTTGAGCTCCACGACGAGGCGCTGGTTGGCCGCGCGCAGCTCCGCGGCGCACGCCGACAGCTCGTCCAGCTGCCTCCGCCGCCGCATCCGCGACCGCCGCGCCGACTCGCGGTTCGACGCCAGCCGCCTCGCCTTCCTCGTCTCGCTCACGGCCGCGGCGGCGCCGGCGACGTGGCTCAGCCCGCTGCCGCACGACGGCGGGCCGTGGCCATTGTCGCCAGCCCCGGCGCTGCCGCCGACCAACCACCCGTCGACGAGGTCCACGTCGGCGTCGTGCGGGTGCGGCGGCAGGTGGTAGGACGCGCGGTCGACGAAACCGGCCGACTGGTACGCCAGCGCGGCGAGCTCTTGCTGCATGGCCGGCGCCGCCGCGAACCCGCAGCTCGCAATGCTGCTGCTGCGGAGATTGGTTGCTATATATGCCAAGCTAGTGTACACAGGAGGCCACTCTCTGTCCCTCTCCGGCGGCGTCGAATGGATGGAGGGAAGGAGGAAAAGGCTGCGAGCCGCTTTAAACCGCGAAAAGGGAGAGCCCAGCCCACCCACTGGCCACCGGCACCGCCGATGCGGTCAGCAAACTTTGCTCCTTTTGGAGCCCCATTGCCATTGCGTCTGCGCTTTGATAATCGTCCTATCCTGCTGGTTTTTCTGGGATCCGTCGCTGTCCGCGATTCGGTTGTGGTAATTTGCTAGCAGCATAGATCGTCGTCGTCGTCAAGATAGGTTTAGTTTCTCCTTGTTTCGGAAGTGTTGTTCCCGTGCGGTGTCGATCGAGAGAAGTCGCGGCGCTTCCGAGAATTTTGGTTGCATTGAATCGTAGATCACCAATTCACCGTCGAGAGAGACATCGTTTTCTTGGCGGTTGCAGACGTTAAACCGAGTCTAAACATCTTGCCAGAGCATCTACAGCCGTGCCCCCCAACCGGTCAATGACCCAGACGGACGCCTCAAACCGGTCTCAAACGCCCGGCCTGTCCGATATCCTCATATCCAGCCCAAATATGGGGCAGATATGGCGCGGTCCGGACGTGCCCGGGCGCGTCCTTCACATGGGAGCTGACAGGCCCAGCCCACCACCGATCCCACGGCTGTCCTACAAAAAACCCCATCCGGCTCCTCGCTCGGAACCCTAGCTCACTCACTCCCCTCCGGCGGCCCCTCCTCTCCTCTCCCTTCTGATTCACCCCGACACAGTGTCTAGCTCCGGCAACGACTCCGGCTCCAACCTTGACGTCGACGAGGAGCTGACCCTTCGCATTGCCTTAGCGCGGTCCAAGATGGACATCGGGGGCAGCTCTGGATCTGCAGTGTCACCGTAGCTTCTGCGCCAGCGCAACACGGACGCCGGAGCTGGACCCTCCTGGCCCGCGCTGAGCTCCGCCAGGACAGCGCAATCCGCACCGCCCCCGCGCCGTCCCCTTCCCCGCCGGCCGCTCCTCCGCGCGGGCAGCGGTGGGTGCTAATCCCTGCGCCGCCGGCCCGCACGCGCACTCCGGAATTGAAGGCGCGCGCCGCCCGCCGCGAGAGGAGCGGGCAAGGGAGAGGGAAGCGTCGGAGCGGGCCGTGCGCCATCGGCGCGGAATGCCAGCGGAGCCCAACGAGGAGGAGCGGCTCCTCGCCGAGGTCTACCATCGGTCGCTCACGATGGCAGAGACGGATGCTCGCCGCCTCTGGCGAAAGAACACAACGGCCCTCCGGCTAGCCAGATAGCAGTTAGAGCGGGAGGCGAAGGAGGCAGCGGCGGAGGCGGCTCGGGTCGCCAAGCTGAAGTGGCAGCAGGACAAGGCCGTCCGCCGGATGAAGGGGCTGGTAGTCCAGCCCTCCTCCGACTCCGACGGCAGCTCCACCTCCTCCGACGACCAAGATTCTCCACCAGCCATGGACGCCTACAACTACCGACCGAAAGTGGAAATGCCCAGCGAGGAAGCGGTGAAGAAGCTCCCTCTTATGATTAATTATCGTTTTTAGTAGTTGAACTTGTCCGTGATGAACTGTGGTGATCTTTTGGATGATGTAAAGTGGGTTTGTGCATTTCATTGTCCGTTTGATATCGATTTCTTTATCTGTTGTTTGATCACATAGAGTAGTTCATTACGTTGCATGCGTAGTATGGATATAGGATGCTCGATATGAGATAATATGCGAACGTGAAGAGGAAAATATAAGACGCGACCGGTCAATGCTCGCGGACGCGTCCGCGGACGTTTAAAAGACCGGATTTGTCCATCACAGCTGTAGATGCTCTTAATTTCCGTTAGTGACTTGGCTGGCTGTAGACTAGGAAGCGTCAGTGCAATAACATCACCGTAAATGTATTCTGTGTGCAAAAAACGGAGGGTCTTTAGCCAAACTTTTCTGTTGTCGTGGCAACTGGGAACGCGATGGAACAACCTTTAGGGCCTTTGTCTTTGTGCAAGATATTGGAACAATAAGAGCACTGTATAGTGACGCCACACAGTAGTAGTATAAACAAGGCCAGATGCCAGGACCCTAGCTGTTTTGGCCACCGCTTGGGTGCATGTTGCGGCGTCAGAGGTTTATGGTACTGTTTGGTCAGTCCCTCCTCGTGTAGAGACCTTGTTAGTGCTCTTGATCTTGATGCCTTCCGGTTAGGTCCATAGAGAGCTAGCTTTACCTACAATCTCCAGAAAATATGGTGCCGGTTTATGTGGATAGCTTGACCTAAATACACATCTTATTAGCTTCGAGTATATAACTACTCCCTCCGTTTCTAAATATAAGAGCATCTCCAATAGATGATGCAAATTTGAAGATGTAAAACTAGGTGTTGTATAATTTATATTACCAAAAAGTGCTTTTTACATCTTAAAAAAAGAGACAACTCCAACAGAGTATATAACTATAACTCATGTCCGCAACTCGCAAGATGCACATCTTATTAGCTTCGAGTATATAAATTATAACTCATGTCCGTAACTCGCAAGATGCTACTACTATATGACATGCGCGGTAGCATGCACATTTTTTGCAACGCATTTGCTAATGTTCACTTGCCTGAAATTTAGAACCATGTCACTCTATTTCGTAGGACAAAGAGGCAGCACACGAGGCCGAAGACAGGGGACACCATGGCGAGCGGCAGTGATGCACGGAGTCACTAGTGAGGCCGAGCCAGGAGCAAGCCGATGGTCGGATGGCGGCACAGGCGGAGGCGAGTCAGAATTTTGACATGTTCGGGTGGGTGCCATTGTTTTGACTCCCTTACAAATTGGATAGCGCCCGAGCTCGAGATGGCGATGCTGTGGGCGGCTATGGCGTCATGAGCAAGGGCTTGGCCGTGACCTCGCCGGAGGCGGGGACAGGAGGCATGTGGGGTTCCCACTAGAAGAAGTCGAGTGGGGGTTCGAAATGAACCCGATAAAACATGCCAAAGGTAGAAGATGAATGTGAGAAAAAAAATCAGCCAACTGATATATACTGAGTTGCTGACCGGTATTGGTCACGAGTATTCCTACACTAGATTGGATGCTATGACAGGACACACAGTTTATCACTTAAACATGCACACGGGTGGAGGTGTCCCCCGTTGAAATATATTGCCCGCCTCTTATCAGTTGGACTTCTGGATGAATTTTTTTGAGCATGAATTCAATATGGTTTCCGAGCCAAGAGGTCTCAAGTTCAAGACCTTGCCAACGCAGTATTACGAAACATCAATCCCACACCTAAGGGCTAAAAAGGCCTAGATGCAAGGGAGAGTGTTGAAATATATTTCCAGTCTCTCTTCATCAGTTCGGAATTTTGGATGAATAAGTTGTAGCATGAATTCAATGCCGTCACCGTGCATAAACAAGGGTTGAACCCCGATAGGTAGGTTGCGCAAGGCTTACTTTGCCTGTTCAAGACAGTACAACATAATATCTTTGCATGCATGGTTTTGTCATTAGGTTTGAAACAGCCCCCCTATCTAGGGTTGCTTAGTTCATGCTTATCAGAAGCTTTTGTTTGCTTAACTACTAATGCCATTAGCCGCTATAATTACTTTCTTTCCCGCTTGATGTGTCACATTCTAGGAGCTAAGACAATTGGGCATGCCTAAAGCAGAAACTCGTGGAGGAACAAAAAGGTATAGGGGGTAGTCAAGATATGTCTAAAGCAAGAGGTTGCTAATCAGACGGCAATAATTGTTTGTGGCGACTCTTGTTGACCATCAGCTTTTGGAACACCAACCTGTCTTCTCTCTTAATTAATTTATTTACTTAACAAAGGTAAGCACAACATGTTCATGGCCTTAGCCACACTTGGCTTTGGTGCCATAAGCAGCAAATGGCTTCTAGCCTTTTTGAAATGAAATGCCTCATAGCCTTTTGCTTTCTAGCAGAAAGGCGTGCGTGTTTCCATGACATTTAGCTCTGAACGCCAATTATTTCTTTGGGTCCGAGGATGTGCAATTTTTAGATAGGTCGGACACACAAATTAATGTGCACTTCTCATTGAGAGAAACCTGACTTCATGTGTTTCTGATTTTATGTTTCTTTGTCGGTTTGGCACGAGATCGACACTGCAACATTAAAGCATTTGGCGTGAGGAAAACATGAACCTTTTTCGCTTACTCTAATAATCAGCGCAACTCTTGATTTGTCACGCAAATGTGTAGGCCATCTGTCATCTGAAAATACAGAAGGAGAAATCAAGGAATGGTCAGTGCTAATAAACTTCTCCTATCTAGTTGAGAAACCTTTCAATTATAAAAACAGAGATATGGACGCGGTTTGCGGGCGTGACTTACTTTTATCATCCACAATTGTTAGTGGCTTCAACTTTCAGTCCACCCATCGTTCCCTGTTACGTGTGCAAGATCAGCACACCAAATGTGGGAACGTCATCTCTTGCCAAAGCAAAGCAAAGCTAAACACAGCACATCGATGGCAGGATTAAGAATGGCTTTGCGCCTCAGATTACTAATTAGGGAAATTTAAAAGCATATTGACCTATCAATGATTGCGATAGGCAATCCGGTTATAGCATAACATGATAAGCGTGGCGACCGAAGGATTCGATTTTACTAGGTAAAGAAGGCCATATCTTGGACGGATTATAAGAAGTAAAAAGACATTGCATACGTTATAGTGCTTTTATGTTTAACTAAAGTCCAAAGCGGGATAATGCACTTGCATGGCCATGGTTACTTCACTGAGAAAAAAGACTTTGAAAAAATGAACCACCAAGTGTCTGATAGATATGAGAAAATATCTGGTGGAAACCTGTGAAAACCAAACAAAATCATATGTATATAAATTCTTCAAATACAGTATGTTGGATTGGTGTTGGTCTGTGGACACTTGAATTTCTAATTCACAGTCAAATTCAACTCTTTTATGGTTTCAGATCTAAACTCTCTATGATAATACGAATATATTTGCATTCTTGATCTTGTCTGCAGGTTGTATGTATTAGTTATTGTTCTGAACCTAGACCCCAAAGTGACAATAATTGAGATATCGACGGGGATGACTTTACCATGAGGATTACGTGTATTCATTGTATGTTAATATACTTTGTTCCGGTCATCTATTAATATGAGCGACTTATTTACCCTTAATTTCCATTAGAATCCCGCTGTCATGAGAGGTTAGGACAAAAGATGTTGTGCAAGTTCTTATTGGAAGCACGTACAACTATTTATGGAATGCATGCGTACATATGATAGATGAATTGGAGCTAGTTTGCTATCGCTCTCTGTGTTATGATAATTACATAATGAATCTCATCTGAACAAAACCCATTATCTACTTCCATGCCTACGCCTTTCATTACTGTTGCTCTATTCAAAGTTACTATTGTTGCACTCTGCTACTATTCTGCAATACTGTTCTCGCAACTGTTATTGTTACCATATCACTACTACTATCATATTACTGTGCTACTAATAAATTGTCGCAAGCAAGTTATTTATCCAAGTATGATTGAATTGACAACTTAAAACTGGTAAGGTTTATAAATATTGTTTGGCTCCCCTTGTGTCGGATAAATAAATTTGGGTGGTGGTCTCTAGGGTTCACTAACCTATTGTTGCACGTTGAGTTCTCATTTGGTTTCTACATACACCTTAAAAAGAATTTAAGTTGCATGTTAGTATTATGCATCCTATATATACCTAAGGCTGGTCACAATGGGAGTATCAAAGGTAGTATATCATGCATGCTAACTAGCCATTTTTGCCGAGGCGGCACACACTTAAACAAGGAAAGAGAGGATTGAGTATCATGATAGGATAATGTAAGGATGGAAGTTCACGGGGCTCCACGCCGTGGAGATATCTCGCTAAAAGATATTTTTTTGAATTGGCAAACATACAAAGCATTATGAGATTCTAAGCAAATTGTTACTTCGGTATAACACTTTCCTCTAACTCAACCCTTTTTTTTAATCACATTGTTCTACAAAGCATCACTCTTTGGATTTTTAAACGAGAGAAATCATTGTGCATCCACTACTGCATAGAAATTTCTTTGAGAATTGAGATGGACATGATATATATTATTTAAACTTTATTGAGATATGAGATATCATTGTTACCATGGTAAGTTTGTTCTCCTCCTTCTCTCCCCCACCCGCCTGTCGGTGCAACAAACCCTGGGTCCGTTGCCCAGACTGTGCACAGGCCCAAGGACAAGATTACAACACCAAGGTCAGATCAAAGAACGAGGGATCAATTCTTTGGCAGGACCAAAGTGCAGATCAAGAAGACCAAGATGAGCCAGAGAAGCGAGATATCGCTAAGGGAAGAACCTGCTCTGCCGGGCAGGCGAGCCTGGCAAAGGTTGGGTTTGCTCCGGAAGCAAGTCTCAGGATCGTCCCGGCAGGCCTGCCGGGGCTTACAGAGGCAAACCACTCCACCGCACCACCTTATCACGACGCACGTCGTCGATCAGTGCGGTGTCAAGCTCCAAAGTGACTAAGTGGCTGCTATTCGCCACATGGCAGCCGCTTCCTACAGAAAATACCCCCAGGCGACACCCGTCCTGAGACGTGTCAAGCAAGCAGGCGTGAAGCTGACAAAACAGCCCGGCAGGGCCTGCCGAGCAAGCTGAGATGTGACGTTGAGCGGCGCATTTAATGCGCTCTATCAGCCTGCAGAGTTAGGTATGATAGCACTGTTTGCTATCTAATCAGTATGTAATGACTGATTTGCCACTGTGGTGACCCCTTGATCTATAATAGGAGGCCCATGGCGACCGTAGAAAGGGTTGGCTGATCCGGACCCTTACACACTCATACGCGCGTAGCTGCTCTCGCCCCGAGGCGACCTTGCCGGGCAAGAGCGCTGCGTTCATCCACCATTCTTCCACCATCAATCCACCAAAGCAGGAGTAGGGTTTTAAGCCTCATGGCTGCCCGAACCTGGGTAAAAACTGCCCGTGTGATCTCTGCCGCACTGTGTGACGCTTCTCCGCTCTTTGTGCAACGTGCCCATCCCCCCGCCGAACCAAAAGGGGCTCATGGCCCCATAGGTGGCCGTGGTTTCCCACGACACTGCCCCCAAAATAATAATAAAAGTTTGTTCTTTTCCAATGCCCAATCGGAATTTTCAATGCTGTTTCACTTGATCTTGAATAATATGAATGTCAACTTATTTAGTATATAGAATGTAATTTAGATATTCGATCATTACATCACTGTTATCACAACGAAAATCTTACATCATTCAATCAACATTGTTATGAAATAAATTAAGAAACAAAGTTCGTCAAAGTTTACATAATGTGCACTTCAACTTACAAGTTGAGTTATCTTATGATAGTCTCTGGTCCATATTGACTTTCTTGATAAATTGCATATGCGGGGCAACAACATGCAGGGTTTCTCTCTAGGTTTCTAGAGCACCACCCTCTGGACATTCTACATCTTTTGATAAATTTTGAACAATTCTAAAAATGATTTTCAAGGAGTTTAATTCATCATGTGTTTCCACCGGATACTTACGCAAGAGGACGTGTCCCTCTGTAGCAACTACAATACATATCTCTGCCTAATTTTTTTAGAGTAAATATCACTGTATTTTTTAGTATGAAGTACGTAGTAAATGTGGGGCATGAAAAAGGACCGAATTTAGGCCCATTGGAAAGCGGGATTGCATCTGAGAGCAACTCTAGAAGAGTTGCCATATGAGCAGTCGCCATAATGCTTATGGAGCACCCTCTATATGCATATGGAGGCTGCCGAGGTGATGCGCAAACTTAGGGTCTCCATATTGGCTGCTTCCATATAGCGTCAATGGAGCAACTTTTTTTCCCAATCTCCCTTTCATTCCCACGTGAGGTGGGGCACCACGTGAAGTTTCCTTTGCGCCAAATGGTTGAGTTGGATGAAGTGCACTCCCAATGTTGGCTCTACGACACTAAATATGGAGGTTGAGAGGCCAGACATGGAGGATGCTCCATAAATTTTGACGATTACATGCATCTTACATGCATGGTGACTCTGTTAGAATGTCTTTTTTTGTCAGAATCTCCATATTGACAATTACTATGGTGATTGGGCAGTATGGCGACTTTGCTAGAGTTCTTCTAAAACTAGAATCAAATTAAGACAATGCAACCACATAGAGCCCATATCCGGCCTCTACATAATAAGATGTAATAAACGTATCTTACACCTACACTGTTACAAACTTAGAGCATCTCTAACCAATCTCTTATAATTTAAAGGAGTAAGCCGTCGAGTATCCTTTAACTCCCTATATTTGCTCCTCTAAGAAAATGCGGTTTCTAATCGATCCCAAAAATTTAACTCCCTTGCCAAATGTTTCTAGTTTTAGTTTACATACTACATTTTAACTACATATTTGCACACATATTAAGTCCAAAGATAGCAATTAATGTTTACACAATTTTCATAAATATTATAAATTCAGAGTGTACAAACTAAATTATTCAAATTCAAACACATGAAAGTGTTCAAATGAAGTAAGGAGTATGATAAAAGCTGCTATGGAGTTGCTACTAATGCTCAACAAGATCATATTGGAGGTGGGTATGAACTTCTCAGTTCTTAATGCTTCGATGCGCTGTGAGAAATCTCTGTATCTTATTTACATTGAATTGTTGGCACTTCAGCCCACCTGCACGAGTGAAATGCTAGAAAGGATCACTCACGAACAAAATTGACAAAAGTACTATGGCGGCAGGCCTGACAAGTGTCGTGTGGTATTTGCCTCCACAGCCAGCGGCAGCAAGTCCTGCTGCCTTGGCCCATGGTGGCACACTGTGTATAATAGGAATCCAACGAGGGCGAAATGGAAAACAGGATGGGTCAGCCACGTGGCACCTGCCGCCATAACCTATGGCGGCACATTTGCTACTGTTGTTGACGCTTTCGCGATGAGCCACATATTCCATAGTTCAAAGCCAAAACCACAATACATGCCTGATTACTTATACTACTACCATTTGTAGTTCATTATTAGCTAGTTAAAACACTGTAATGTCATAAGATGGATAAAGAAGCTGACTAACTAAATAAGCAGCACATGCGGACATGGAGAGGCACATGCCTGGGCATGTCTAATCATGTCAGCATCAACAACAATGTCCTGCCACGGCTCATGGTGGGAGGTGCCACGTCAGCTCGACGTGTCACCACAGCTCGTGGAGGCATGTGCCTCGTTGCTAGCC
This sequence comes from Thinopyrum elongatum, assembly GCA_011799875.1. Lineage (NCBI taxonomy): Eukaryota > Viridiplantae > Streptophyta > Magnoliopsida > Poales > Poaceae > Thinopyrum > Thinopyrum elongatum. Next base: position 535,475,943 of record CM022303.1, read on the forward strand.
CATCCCGTTTTCCATTCCGCCCTCGCTTGAATTCCTGTGATACAAGGGTCCGCCACGGGCTAAGGTGGCAGAGCCTGCCACCAATGACACTTTTGTCAATTTCATTCGCAGGTGGTCCTTTTTGCCATTTCACTCATGAGGTGGTCCTTTACGCTAAAAAATTATTTACATCGTGCTCCGGCTCAACAGGATCCCCACTGGACATGTATCGAAAGTTCTCTGGCATGTCTCTATCGGCCCAGTGGGAACCAGGGTACCACGGGCCATCCGCCTGCGGCCCAGGAAGCGACCCCTGGCCCAACTCAAGAGAGGTCCCAGTAGTGGGCGCCGCATATCCAGATGCCTCGTGAGGACCTCGCCTCACGAGGACCCACTCGACGAAGGAAGGACTTCTCCGAAGGCCACCCGAAGCAAGTGGCCTCGCGAGGCCCCCCTCGCGAGGCGCCCTCCCGGGAGGCCTCCCGAGGAGGCCGTGGACGCAGGTGGCGTGCCCCTCACATGGGTGACGTCGCCTCGGCAGGATGACAACAGTGGGGCCGTGCCAGCATGCGCGGCCAGGTGATTGCTTGTATCTGCGTCGGTATTTCCCCGAAGAGGAAGGGATGATGCAGCACATCTACGATAGGTATTTCCCTCAGTTATGAAACAAAGGTTATCGAACCAGTAGGATAACCAAGGAACACTATGTAAGCGGTACCTGCACACAAAGAACAAAAACCTCGCAACCCAACGCGTAAGAGGGGTTGTCAATCCCTCCTCGGTAAAAAGATAGATTAAATAGTATGAGTTTGGATAAATAGATCTCGCAATAACACAAAATAAAATAAATAGAGAAAAAGTGCAACAAGATATTTTTGGGTTTTTGGATTAATAGATCTGAAAACAAAAGCGAATACGAAGTAGATCGGAAAACAATATGATGAAAGATAGACCCGGGGGCCGTAGATTTCACTAGTGGTTTCTCTCGAGAAAATAGAAAACGGTGGGTAAACAAATTACTGTTGGGCAATTGATAGAAGATCAAATAATTATGAGGATATCCAGGCAATGATCATTATATAGGCATCACGTCCAAGATTAGTAGACCGAAACGATTCTGCATCTACTACTATTACTCCACACATCGACCGCTATCCAGCATGCATCTAGTGTATTAAGTTCATGGAGAAATAGAGTAATGCAATAAGAATGGTGACATGATGTAGACAAGATCTATTCATGTAGGAATAGACCCCATCTTGTTATCCTTAATAGCAACGATACATGAGTGCCTCGCTGCCCCTTCTGTCATTGGGAGAGGACACCGCAAGATTGAACCCATCACAAAGCACCTCTTCCCATGGCAAGAAAAATTGATCTAGTTGGCCTAACTAAAACAAAGATTCGAAGAAGATATACGAGGCTATAAGTAATCATGCATATAAGAGATCAAAGAAAACTCAAATAACTTTCATGGATATAGATCTGATCATAAACTCAAACTTCATCAGATCCCAACAAACACACAACAAAAAGTCATTACATCAAATAGATCTCTAGGAGACCATTGTATTGACAATCAAGAGAGAGAGAGAGAGACATCTAGCTACTTCCTACGGACCCATAGGTCTATGGCGGACTACTCACGCATCATCGGATAGGCACCAATGAGGATGATGAACCCCTCCCTGATGGTGTAGATTGGATCTCGTGGTTCTGGAACTTGCGGCGACTGGAATTGTGTTTTGACGTCTCCCCTAGGGTTTCTGGAATATTTGGGAATTTATAGGATGAAGAGGCGGTGCAGGGGGGCTTCGTGGGGGGCACAACCCCCCTGGGCGCGCCCTGGTGGGTTGTGCTCACCATGGGCCTCCCCTCTGGTACTTTCTTGGCCCACAAGGTGTCTTCTGGTCCAGAAAAAATCTCCAAAGGTTTCGCTGCGTTTGGACTCCATTTGGTACTGATATTCTGCGAAGTAAAGAACAAGCAAAAAACAGCAACTGGCACTGGGCACTATGTCAATAGGTTAGTCCCAAGAAATGATATAAAGTTGCTATAAAATGATTGTAAAACATCCAAGAATGATAATATAGTAGCATGGAACAATAAAAAACTATAGATACGTTAGAGACATATCACTAGGGCGGTTTCCTCTTTGGTGATAAGGGAGCAGCTACGTCTGCCTCCCCCCAAAGCAAGTCCCAAAGCCTTTCGCTTTGGTGTAAGAAGACCAAGACCACAACACGCCAGGACGAAGGTCATCGTGGAGTCCCCTGCACGTCATGGCTAATAACTTTAGCAGGCGGAGATTGTCTTTTGTCAGCATAAGCTCAGGCGCTTGTCCCCCTTTGAATTGCCTCCTTTTGGTAGCCCTTCCCGCCAATATTTTCGGGGAAAGAGGGCCAATCACTACAAGAATCAGAGAATTTGCCATCAGTCTGCTCTTTGTCGTCTACTAGCGAACGGCAAAGATGGTCTTTGCCGTCTGCTTCTAGAAAGCAGACAGCAAAGAGCACACTGATGGCAAATTCTCTAATTTCCATCATTCCACTCTTTGCCGTCTGCTGGCTGATGGCAAAGATCCAGAAAGCAGACGGCAAAGAGCTGGCGTGGGGCCCACTAGAGCGCTGCGCTGGGTAGTACGCTCTTTGCCGTCTGTTCACTCTTTGCCGTCTACCAGCAGACGACGAAGAGCCCGAAAGCAGACGGCAAAGAAAAAAGCCCTAACGTTTCTAACGGCCTCTCCCACCCCCACCCCCACCTCCCCCCTTTCTCTCTCTCTCTCTCTCTCTTGGGCGCCACCGATGACCCACCACCCCCGCCGCGCCACCCGCCGCCCCCGACGCCCCACCGCCCCTTCCGCGCCTCAGCCAGCCCTCGTCGGCCCCCCCCTGCCCTTCTCTGCGCGTGGTCATACTGCCCGCCCGCCGCTGGCCGGCACCGCCACGCCGCCCAGCCCCCCCCGACGACCCCGCCGCCCCACTCCGGCCGGTGAGGTTTTTTCTTCTTTTTTTTTTTCTTTTTCTTTTTTTAGAATAAGTAATAGAATAATAAGTAGCATAATTATAAGTAGGATAAAGTAGAGAACTAGAGGAGTAGGAAATAAGAAGAAGAATAAAAGAAAAACTAGAGGAGGAGGAAAAATAAGTAGAAGTATAGAAGAAGAATATACAAGATGAAAAAAGAAGAAAGGAAGAGAGGAAGAAGATATAGGAAAAGAAAAGAAGGAAGAAGATAAGAGAAAAGAAGAAGAAGTAGAAGAAGAGGAAAGCGAGAACAAACACCTTCGCCCCCCTCCTCCCTTCCTCCCCTCCTCCTCCCTCCTCCTCCTCCCTCCTCTCCCTCCTCCTTCTTCTCTCTTCTCTACTCCTCCTCCTCCTCCTCCCACCCTACCTCCTCCTCGCCTCTCCGCCCTCCTACTCCTCTCCTCCCTTATCTCCTCTTCTTCCTTCTCCTCCTCCTCTCCTCCCTCCTCCCCCAGCTCTCCTCTCTCTCCTCCTCCTCCTCTCCTCACCAGTATTTTCGTCTTATGATATACCCGACTCCATAGTACCCTGACCCCTATTTCGTGTCTACTTTTACAAAGCATAATAACCTGACCCACACCTTTATATTAAGCTATGTTCATATGTATGTCTAGATCTGTAAAAAAACTATGTATGTATGCCTAGAAATATTGTAATTTGACATACAAACCCAAAAATGCGAGGAGCATCAATATTAGTAGAAGACATGAAACAAAAGCCTTTGTAGCGGAATGAAGCTCTAATAGCTAGGCATGGCAGATATGAACTTACATAGATTTGGATTTAGGAAGAATCTATGTGACACAAAGTATCCAAGCTCCAAAGGAACTTGATGATATTCATCAAGTAATATCTCATGTAGGTTTACCATGATACATTTTGTGTAAAATATGTTAAATCATTGAGTTTATGCTTTGAGAGTTAATTTTGTTAACATGGTGTAATGAAGATTGGCTGCTTTGTTCTATATGCCTATGGCTGCAAAGTTTTGTCATCTGTGTAACTATGTTATATTGAGCTTCAGCTTTGGTGCTTTCCCTTCTATATCAATAAGATCTACTGTAACTTGTCCAGCTACCTACGTCACTTGGCTAATGTCCAGTATTATAGTTTTGTTTGTTACGTCAATTATCCAGTATAGAAAATTTAGCTTAGTGTGTTCTATTCACATAAGTTTGCCATTTTTATTAGTTTTTTAGAAATAGTTATGTATTTAATTTTGCATAACTTCTTGCCATGACAAACAAGTTTGCACTGCAGCTTGGCTGCCATTAGGAGTTTTCCTCTACATTAGTATATTTGGGTAGGCTAGATTTTTATTTGTACTCAGATTGAATATGTCTCATTGTTGTTGTATAGAAATTCTTCTGCTTTAGCTGCTAAATAGCACCTATATCTTTAAGCATAATGTTGCACACATGACATGTAGGGGACAGAGGGAGTTGTCCGACTGACATATACTGGTGATGCATTGCTTCTAGCTCTCTAGGAGATGATACCATGTCTTTGGTATTTCAGTACTGTGGCAACAATGTGTCGTAGGAAAAGATTTGTTTCCCACCCTGCGCCAGCCCAGAAATTACCATTTGACATGTCTTTATAGGCAACATAGTTTTCCTTCACAAATCTTGTTTAGTCTTTAGTTACAGCCGATCCAGACTATTATTAGTTTGTATGCATCCCAACTTAAATTATATACATATTATTATTCATGTCAAGTATTCATTTTTTTATGTTGTACTAATTTCCTTTACTATTTGTCATGGCAGGTGTTGAAAGATGGTGGGCGCGGGTCTAGAGCGCTCCGTGGGTACTTCTTCGTCGGCGCCCCGCGGGAGGGGTACTTCCATTCCACCCCTACATCTCCGGAGAGCGTTGGTAGACAATATGGGGACACCGCCGGCGGGCGCTTCTTCGTCGGCGTCGTTGCCCACAGGGAGAGGAGGTCGGGGAGGGAAGAAGAGAGGAGGTCGGGGAGGACGTGGCCGCGGGAGGGGTAGGTAGGCTGCTACGCCTTCCTCGCCGCCACCCCCAGATGATTCACCCGAGCACAGGACTGCTAGGGTGGACCCGTCTGAGGTGGAGGCTACGGGGCCTCCGGACCACGAGCCTCGGGTGGACGGGCCCTCAGCCCATGAGACTCCGGTCCCAGAGGCTTCGGCCCATGACACTTCGGGCCACGAGACTCCGGACCAGGCTACGTCCCAGGAGACGTCCGGATGGGGTACCTGGCCGGATCCGCCTGAGGGGCCGAGTGGCCATGCTGATGGTGGCGAGGATGAGTTTACTGATAGTGAGGGCGAGGTGGTTGAGGGGCCCACCGTGTACTAACGTGGTGGTACACGGCTCCCGACCCTGCCGGCGACCCGCGAGTAGAGGTCGCTGATTAGGCCTGATGGGGAGAAGTAAGTGTATTTACTCTTTTTGTTCCTTTTGCCTTCATGTTTTTTTAAATATCTAATGTGTTGGCCTTGTCATACTGTAGGGGTTGGGTACACGCCAGTGATGTCCGCAGGCCCAACAGCGTCCTTGGTGTGATTTGCCAGCAAAATTTCTCGGGGTTTGTCACGTTGCCCGGTGAGGGTCAGCTTCCACAGCTAGGATTGAGCTGGGAGCACTACTTGGCTACCCAAGCCCCGCCGGAGCAGATGATCAACGGTGTCTTGTGCCACATGAGGGCCGAGATAGTGATCAAAACCTTTTGGGTAATTTCTCCTTTACACAATTAAAAATTAACAATAGCTAGTTATTATACTAATCAATGTTGTCTCGTTTGATTGCAGACCTTCTACAGGTGTGAGGAGGGATACGAGGAGGAGGCGGCAAAGTTTATCGATAACGAGTGCAAGCGCGTAGTACAAAACTTAAGGCACGAGGCTCGGCCGCAGGCTGTTTGAGACTACTACGCCAAGCGTGGTATTAAGAAGGACAAGCCGTCGTGCTGGGCTAAGTTTTCTGAAGAAGGATCAGTACATGAAGGTAATTACCTATTCTTAAGGCATTGTACTTAGTTTCCTTGGTTTGATTCGTAGGCATGGCGCTCAAATTTTCTCTTTACTAACTTAGGCGCCCTCGAGATGGTGTGCGGATAAGATGGAATGTTGGGAGGCATTGGTGGATGAGTGGTGCACAGGCCGCGGCCGAGCCATCCACGACAATGCCAAGGACCGGCGTGCCCAAATGGTTGGTGTGCCACACCATCAAGGCAGCGCCAACTTATATCAGTTCGGGCGGAACTGGGTATGTGGTTTGCTTCATGATTCATGCAATTCATTCTTCATGCTAGCTTGAGACCTTTACTAATACTTTGTTCCTCTCTTTTAGGCGAGACACAATAACACAGAGGTGCCTGAGGTGTACGACCTCTATGCCATGGCCCATACTGCCTCGTACAAGAAGGCCAAGGCATTCTCTGAGTCTGACCTCGATCATCCAAAGAATTTCATCAACATCTCCTCCCACCACAAGCTCGTGTGGTACAACTAGGAGGGGAAGGCGAGGAAAGGGGAGGACTTTAACTCGAGCCAGCATCCCTTTGATCCAGAGCTGGTGATGATATCTGGTGGCGGGAGGCCCCATGGCTCATTAGCCATTGGAGATGGACTGATACGTTGTCCTCTCACTCTCCCGGAGATCAAGGCGCGCTAAACGAGCTCCTGTCCTGAGATAAGGACTCGTCCATGGCCATTCGATCTCACCATCGAGGTTAGTTATACAGACTCAGATATCTTTCCTCCATTACATTGTGTGTGGGCCATCGATGATTACAATGCTAACGTGGAGTGGTGTTGCAGGCTACTCTTCAGAAAGAGAGAGAGAGAGAGAGAGAGAGAGAGAGAGACGACCCAGGCGCTTCTGGAGGAGAGGGGCCGGGTGGCGGTGGAGAAGGAACTGCTGGCGGAGGAGAAGACTGCTAGGTTGTTGGAGGAGGAGAGGGCACGGAATGACGCGGCTCACCGGGCCATGTACGAGCTCCTCGTGGTAAGTTTCTTCTGCACATTAGCCAAATCATGCACGTAATGTTCATTTCACTACTAACTAATATGACTGACTCGTCAAAACCCAATGTGCAGTCTATGTGTGAGAAGACTGGTCAGGCCCCTCCGCCGATGCCGGTCATTACTAGAGTGGGAACGGTGAGTTTCATTTGAATGGTCATTATTTACTTGTCTTAACATTTGAGTGTCATCATGCTAACGAGACTTTGCAAATGATCTTTGGTGCAGCATCACTCCGGAGCCGCATCGCACAACCCTTCTCCAGGTGAAACCGACTCGAGGAACCCCGGTGCTTGACCTTCGGTAACTTTTCTCTAGTGTTTTGCTTAACAAATGCATACTTAGCTTATTACATGCTAGTTAGCCCTAATATGCCACATACTTAGCTTATTTTCCCCAAAAAAGACATACTTAGCTAATTATCCTCCAAAATGACATAATTAGCTTATTTAGTTCATTTATAACATAATTAGCTTAGTTAGGTAAAAAATGGCATAATAACCTTGGTTAGCCCATAAATGTCATATACTTAGCTTATTTTCCTCCAAAATGGCATAATTACCTAAGTTAACTAAAAAATGACCTATACTTACCTAAGTTGGCTCAAAAATGGCATAATTACCTAGCACTACTGCAGGATGCTGCTAACGCGACACTACGATCAGAGACCCTTTGACGAAACTGTGTGCGATGCATTAATCGCAAACGGGGATGTAAAAAAATCGTCAAAAAAGATGCAAAACGTTTGCGATGGCGGAGACATCAAACACGGTTCAGATTTTAGTTACGTGTGCGATGCGGGGCATACGGTTGATCCATACGAACTATTTGCGATTAGACAGAACAACAGAAACGAACAGCCATATCAATGTGTGTGCGATATACAGCATACAGTTCGCTCCGATGAACTGTTTGCTATTAGGGAATGCAACAGAAACGGTCAGCCAGATCAAGGTGTGTGTGATATATGCCATACGGTTCACTCGAATGAACTGTTTTCGATTAGGGAAGAGAACAGAAATGGTTCAACTTAACAAGATGTGTGTGATATGCGGCAAACAGGTCTGTAATCGGAAATGTGTGGGAAGACCGATAACAACACAGACGATTCCTGTTAACAAGCCATGTGTGTTGTGAGCAAACGATTGCTGGTATACAATTGTCAGTGATTGATGAAATCATCACCGACGGGTTCCATTGTTTATTCCGTGTGCAATGTGATTTGCTCTGTCCGCACAACATCTACACTCTGTCTACAGAGCATCAACATATATACTTAAAAAGACAGCATTGCAAAACCAAATTAAGCATACAATTACACAAGTGACTACACACATAACATTTCCACACACCAAAGTAAGCAATTACATGCATACTAAACTAGGAGAAATGAACATCTAATCATCTACTTCTTGTTACGACGATGCTTACCATTGCTCTGCTTCTGGCTGGATCCCTAGCCGTTTTGGGGAAGGAGGCACTTCCTCATGTCAACGATCCGCCTGCACATCTCGTAGCTCGTGTACGCCTCCTTGGCCGCGTACACGACATGAGCTTTGTCGAGTTTCTCCATCCAGGCTGAGTGCTAGGCACACTTGTCCTTGTTGCAGGAATCCTTCATGTCTGTGTAGTAGGGTTCGATGATGGCCTCGGCGAGGTGAACCAGTGAGTCCTTCTCATGCTCGTTGCTGCCCCAGATCTTGTATTGGCCCTGGATGTCGACAAGATTCTGGCAGGCGATGCCCGAATTCTTGAGCACCTTTACATCGTTGGTGATGTCCACCGTAGCAAACATGTAGTGGGGGCTGTTGGCAAACCTGGCGAAACGCTTGCAAGGCCTTGTGGCTAGGCAGTAGTGGTAGACGAGGACGTGATCACGCACGCACATTTGGGTGAAGGCAACCTTGGGATGAGACCCGGCACGAGCGCGGGTGTACTCGAGGTCGAACCCGACCACCTTGTACATCTCCTCAGCAAGCAACAACTCCATGATGTGGATGGAGTGCTCCACCCAGACCGAGTTGTTGGTGTACACCACCGAGAGCTCCGTGAACCTTCTGTGGGTGTCCACCATGGCATGCATGGTCAACTGCTGCTTGTCGTCGGCAACCGCTTGGAGCGCCATTGGAGCCGCGCAGGATACCCTCTAAGAATTTGTCGTGGTGGGTGTGCTTCTTGCAATGGTGGGGCGCGATCAAAAGGTTGAAGAGACACAAGGGTTAAATGGCCACTGTAATAAATGGGGGCCGACCGGCCTGTAATCGTCACGTCTTGTCACCGCGTTCATAGCGGAGGATTCCAGTGCATGCTTGACAACACCGCACCGCACGCGTTTCGTTTGACCATGCGTTGGCTCGAAGAGGCGCCAAATGTATCGTCGGTGAGTCTGTTCCCGTGCTACCGCGCAGTTTACCATGCAAGTTTCCCATCCAGCTAGTTTGGCCACGCGTCGGCTAGAAGAGGGACAAATCATGGGCATTTATTGGCAAAAAGCTTTGTAAAAATGAAGTGTGTGGAATGACTTCGGTCATAAGTTTACCCGTGGGTGATGAGGTCAAAGTTACACAGAAGGGTGATGATGGACACTCGAGTGCGATAATTAATTCTGTGCTCTACAGGGCACACGATTGAAGAAACCAACTGTGTGCAATAATGTCGAAGATCGTAGCTGAGTTAGCTATACAGATCGTGTGCTATGAGATCGACAAGGTAAACATATTCGAGAATGGTTAATAAAATCTAAGTCCATTGCATATTAAGGTCAAAATAGTGCTACCAATATATGAGTCTCATAGGATGCCATTTCAATGATTGTACCACAAAAGCTCAACATATTACAAGGTTCAAATTCCAGAGTTATATGGCTCAAATTCAAAGATTACAAGGTTCAAACTGATATTAGAAATGAAATTCAGCTCATCAGCTGCAAACGCTCGCGCTGATCCGCTGAACATGGATATCAGAGAGGTTCAAACTAATATTACCACTTCTAAGTCTGGTTTCGAAACCTCATAATTTTTGCAAAGGGGTCAGCCGCTGAGAAGTCATGTATGGGGTTGAGACAACGACTTCCGATTACTCTGTCATCTGAAGTTCCAAAATGAAATTCATCATTTTTGGAGCCTATTCCATTCTGCCACAGCCGCCGGCGCTGATCAACAAACCATTCATTTTTGCGAAATAAATGTAGGGCAAACCTCATTACCTTCAGCACCCTTGCTCTGACAACAAATAACCTGGCGAATATAATCTCCGGTAAGGTCCCTCGGTAGGAGTTCAAAGTAATTTCTGAGAGATGCAGATCTAGGCATTCGATGTGATTGTTATATTGTATCACATTATCCACCACCGGGCCTAATCTTATCTGCAAAAGAAGAAAACGTGTTAGTGCCTACATGCAGTTTTGAACACTACTACATGCCTATTTGGTTTGCAGGATTTGTAAAATGCACTAACATGCCATCTTCGATCTGACATGATTAGCATGGGCATTTGATTACAATCTAGAAAAATGTAGCCTTCTTCACAAGAGGTTGGAGTGGATGAAAAGTTCCCTAAGAAAACTAGTACAGATGAATCCAAAGGAGAAATGCTTATGGATTGTAACCATATGGATCAAGCAACCAATATGGGGGGGGGGGGGAACATGTATGTACTGAAATCCTCCAAAAAATCCTTCAGAAATCATAGTACATTGTCATTGTAAACTTGGAAAAAGGTGTCACAAAATGAACTCCCTTATGGTTAACATTTAATAGGAAAGGAACATCACCTCGATATATAGCTTCTCCAGGGACGGAAAGCATCTCAGGAAACTGACAACTTGCTCCAGGTTGGGGCCGATAGATTCTAGTGCCAAGACCTTCACTGTGCGCAGTTTCGTGGTCAAGCTTGTCGGAATCATTTTCTAGATGACAGACGAACATACATCTTCAAAATTAGAAATAATGTTAATTTCTAGAAGGAGAGGTAGAAGGCGGCTGTTGTACCTGAACGGGTGTGGATCCAATAACAAGTTCGGAGTATTTGTCAGACGAGTAGCCCACCACTGTCAATTTCGGCGCAGAAATGACATTGATTCTTGTTGGACCTTCTTGATCAACTACAAGTAATCTCTCAAGTGATGGTGTGTCCTCAATGACCATACCGTGGTACACATCTTGTGATGTCTTCTTGTAGCACCAGCAACACACATAAATAGTCCAGAGAGTCATGGAGGTGATGTGGAAGCTACTCAACCCATTGATCGCCTGAAGACGAAGGTACTCGAGTGTAGTACAGCCACGGAGCAGGCGCTCCATGTCACCGTTTGGGAGGCAGAGGGCGACGAGCTCGAGGTGCTTTAGTCATGGTAGAATAAGAGCGGGCGCGTCATTAAGGGGGGGGGAATGGCAGTCCTGAACTTGGCGACGTGCAGCGTGGGCGTGAGGCGGAGCGCGGACGTTAGTACCGAGCGCATATGCCCATCATCAAAAGTGAGCTCCTCGAGCTGATCTAGGGCGGGGGATCGGAACCAGTCGTCAAGCTTGGCTTGGTCCTTGCCTTTGGAACAGAACTTGCCCATGCTAAGGCCTCTGGTTGGGCCAGGGTGACTGCCGAGGATCTTGGAGAACGCATCCAAACTTTTGCGATAGCCATGGCAGAGCTCGTGGGTGTCGATGAGGTCGAGAGGGGTGGAGTTCCATAGGGGGCGCCACCACCGGGAAAGGATGGTTGTCCGTGCCCCATATTTGATTGGGAGGAGGGAGATGATGACTGTCAACATATCATCAGGGAGGCTGCTGATGAAGTCTAGGCCTGCTGGAGTCGCTTGCGGTTCTTGCTCGACCTGCCTCCGCTTATTGGCAGCCCCATTCTCCACCTCCGGAGTCTCCTTGTCAGCGGCGCTTTCTGATAGAAGTGGGAGTACAGGGAATATTTAGTTAAAACAGGGCAATAGAAAAGTGTATTGGTAACTAGAAGTTAGTAGGTAGGAATAGAGTAAGAAAATGGAATAACAATTGGTTGCTTAAGTACTACACAATTCATTTGATATTGCTGGGTAAGTCAACATGCAGATACTTGAAAAGAATACTTACTTCGAACAAAGTCTGGATGGATGATATCGTCGGGGAAGTTAGCATATATCTCATGACCAGGCTCTTTTATGTGCAGTGCAATTTTAGTGCCAGCTTTCAGTACATAAAACTTAGAAATTTCTTTTCAAAGGCCAGTGCCAAAATAGGAGTCACCACGTTCATCAAGTCTTACAGTAGCAACGATTGTAAATCCATGGTTTGTGTTTAGTATGACATCCCTGCAGTCTTGATTTATGTAAAGGGAAAGATTGTGTACTACAGATTCTGTTGCATAGCAAGGGACGCGCTGCAGAAAATGGTAGGATTGTTAAAGAAAATATGGTAACATGCAAATATGGGCCCAAATTGAAAGAACTGTACAACAGTTGAAATCAAAGGACAAAAATCTATAATTAAACAGATAGGGTAAACATGATGTCATGTAAATATGAGAGTAATCGAAAGAACAATACATCATTAATTTGCCTAATATAGAAAGAAGAGGAAAAAAATCCCCTTTGATGTATATGCTGCATGTGGCACCTTTTATTCAAATGTAGCAATATTTAGTATATGTTCAGGCCATGCCAACCAATTTAGGGTGAGATTGAACATACCGCGCGCATCCTCAAGTCATCTGGTACGGTGAGATGGAACTCCATGGATGTCTGGCGGAGACCGCAAAGTCCTGATGTGTCCGCGCACTGTACACTCTATGAATGAAAGAAAACCCTCATATCAGCTCGAATAAAAATGAGTTCACGGCGAATTCGGCCGGGTGATTAAAGGAGGCAGATGAACTGGGATAATAGATGAGATAATATCTCATTAAATTAGTTACCTTGTTGTCCATGACAAAAAACCCTCAATACGGCGGATTCCCCAACTGGGCGGAGCTGGGTCGACCGCGAGCAGCGTCGAGAAAGTCGATGGCGATAGGCGGCGGCAAGCGGAAGTGGCGAAATGCGGTGGGGTTTGCTGGTAGCCTGGCGGCGGCGGCAGGCGGTGAGCTAAGTGGTTGTCGCGGCGATAGGCGGTTCCATGCATAGATGCGGAGGAGCTTGTGCAGGTGTGAATGGGGACCGGAGGGGGTGGCGGGCGGGGTGAGGGTTTTGGTGACGTGGGGATGGTGAGGGTTTTCTTTTTTGAATTGGGCGGTGAGGGTTTTCTATCCCACAAAGAGTTTCGGAGGCAACGGTTTGCTAGAGCCAACCGTGTGTGATTGACGTAACAGGGAAAATGAAAGTCATTGCACTCGGTTCCAATTTTGGGAACCGTGTGTGATTGACGTACTACCTCCGTCCTGGTTTATTGGTCCCCTTTGTAATTTGTACCAAATTTTGACCAAAGATTTAACTAACAAATGTTTATGCATGTAACCAAAAATTATATCATTAAACACTATGTTCAAATACACATCCAACGATATAATTTTTGCTGACCTGCACTAACATTTTGTCAGTTAAATCTTTGGTCAAAATTTAACACAAATTACAATGGGGACCAATAAACCAGGACGGAGGTAGATTCCATCAACCGAATTGATTGCATCCATATCCCACATTTAGACATAAGTAAACATAGATTAAACATACTCAGACATAGATAATAAGCGCACACAAGCATAGTTCAACCATAAGTACATAGTTCAACCGTCATTAAGCATACTCAAGCGTACATAGTTCAATCCCACATCTCATCTCATCTGCTGGCACGATCTCGAAGCTTCTCCAGGTACTCGGTGTACGCGGCGTGTGCCACCCTGCGAGAATACTTCTGCTTGAAGGAGCCAACATCTTGTCCTCTTGCATGCGCCAGAACACTTTGATATGCATCATGAAGCTTTTGGTTGCAAAATGGGCATCAATAGCCGCCGTCCCAGGTCCTAATACGCCTGTTATGCATTCCCGCATAAAGATCCCTCAGGATTTGCCTCTTGTACCTCCTCTGGCCATCTTCATCCTCGCTATCCACATCGTCAGACAGCACCTATACAAATAGTAAAAAAAATGTGGTGTCAAATTAATGTTTACAAACTAATCTCTAGCGAACATTTGGCAGTTGCCAAAATTGGGCATCAAATCAATGTTTACATGCCGTGAAGTAGGATTAGGAATTTATGGCTATTTTTTATACATATCCAGAGATTATGGTTCGATTTTTAAGTACAATCGTCTATGTACAGACCAATCTTGAAGAAAACAATGGCACAAACATATATGTAGGTCATTCAAAATCAATTGTCAAGTCCTGGCTATGAATTATTAGCACGAACACTAACCCTAGTCGGATTACTAGAAGAAATCATTTGCACAGATGAAACAACTAATCACTTATCACTTGTACCATTCAAACAATCAATACACTACATGGATCTAAAGAAACTTATTCAGATTTCATGGATTGGGAGAACATAACCATAGGATTTCTATTCCAAAAAGGGGGAGGCAGGAGTAACCAGAGATACACTAGGATCTATTGGACACATAAATGGGTATAGATGACTAACCGGTTGTCCGTCGTCGCCGGAGTGGTCGCCGGAGTGGTCGTCGGAGTCATCACCGGGGTCGTTGCCCGAGTCGTCACCGGAGTCGGTGTGGACCTCCGGCTCCGGCTGTGGAAGCACGACGCCGTCGACGACGTCACGGTGCAGCGATACCTCGCCGGCGGTGACGGCAACCTCTGTCTCCATCTCCATGACATGCTCCGGTGCTTCAGCAGCCCCCGGCGTCGCCACTCCCTCCGATGGGGCGCTTCGGCGGCATCCTCATACACTGACGGCTTTAAGGACTGAGAGCGGCATCGAGGATGCAAGCGGAGAGAGAGGATTGTGTGTGTGGCGAGGATGGGGGGTGCGGCCGCTTGGACGCGCCATTAATATGGAGTAGTGGGAGAGAGGCGGGCGGCGGTTAAACCGCTGGCTCGCCTCCCGGTGAGCCTGAGCACCGGACTGCTGGCATGCCTACCGTCGTTTCACACAACTACTCGCAAGCCTCCCGATGACACTGCGCAGTGAGCACGCCTCCCGTCAATTCACACACCTGCACGCATGCCTCCCGGTCTGCCTGCACGGCGGACTGCTCGCATGCGTCCCGTCAACTCATGCCTGCTCGCATGGCACACGGGCCGCGTGGCGACACGTATATTGTTTTTCTATTTGTATGATTAATGCTGCCGCTTTATTGCTTAACCGAAGCATGGCACGTATCCATTGTTGGTCTAACGCTCACGATTCGAATGAATAATCCATTTGCGATATTGGTTCCCAATTATTAATAATCTCCCGTTTGTAAGAAGATAAAGATTACATCAAAACTGGTCTCAAATTTGATAGAAAAATACAATGCCACTTTGTATTGGTGTCCATATGACAACACGATAAGTTTCATGAATTTCAAATGAGTTTTGGATGTACTAGAATTTAAAAAATCAAGATTCTCAATGTTTGAAATTTCTTGCACGGGGAGTAAACATGCACCCAGTGAGACACATGTGTTTTTGCAATCCATTTAGGTGCACTATCACGTGTGCATGTAGCTCAAATTTGATTTTTGCACATTATACCCCTAGAAAATCAATCAATGTACTAAAACGTCTTAATGATCTCTGTTTTTTTCAAAATTAAAACATCCCTCCTTTGGTAACATATGTTCACCGCGGGATAATTTAACATGCATCGTAGTTGCGGTGGATTCACGGTGTGTGTGTGTGTGTGCGTGTCTGGGCACTGGTACAGCGAGGTGCTATACAAATGGTTTTTAACCCCTTTCCGCGACGGCGTTTCGAACCGTCGCCAAGTGAGTAACTGCGATAGGGGGGTCCTTCCCACACGACCCAGAAACCGTCGGGGATAGGGAGCCTTGATGCATACAGTTGTCCCTACTAAACCGTTTTTGATATCTCGAGTATCAGAAACGCTCCATCCTTGCAACTCGTTTGTGCTCGGATTGCCATCGTAGTCGGTATTCTGTGGTGCTACGTTTACGATGCGTGACCCAACACAAACGGTTCACGATTATAGAAGCAGACAATCACACACATTAACTTTTCCTCGACTGTATGTGATTCGATGTAAGAGCGCACACAGTTGTCGCTATAAAACTGTATGCAAAGCTTGAATACACCCCACACGATTCATCCGTCGTACCCGCGTCGAATGATCGACCTATCGCATGCGTTCTTCTATGACCAAACGTTTGGGATGCGCACAACATCACAAACAGTCCATAATTGCGAAGTGTGTGTGATAAGGTGACTATCGCAAACATTTGATAAGAAAGGACTGTATGCGATGCTGTTGTTAATCGCACACATTTTTTCTTGGCTGATCATGTGTGCAGTAGAGATTGATCGCACACGTAGTGGATCCTAGAAACGTGTCTGATCTCCACGTCTATCGTAGACGTTTCGCTTTCGCAAACCGTGTGCAGTGTAATCCCTAATTTAAAAATCACATGTTTTGAATTTGAAAGTAGGCAATCACTTATTTCATATCCAACCATGTTTATTACAAATATAGGTTCAACCACGAATGCATAATTTGATGCACAGGTACATATACAGAAGAACTACAGAAGCACCAAGTAAATAATGATGAACCACAGTTGTACTAAATACTGTAAAGAGAGAGGCGAAAGACATTCTGGTTGCTAGAGAAGGTGAAGCGGAATGCCCATATTGTGCCCTCCTCCATGCGTAATGCGCGCACGACTCTAGGCCAACCCCTTGTGATGGCTGCCCGTCCATCCTTCACTGTCTTCATTAGGACTTCTCGATGCTCATTGTAGTCTGGATGAAATACTTTAACCTTCATTGCGTGTCCACCAATCATGTACTTTGCGAGGTAATCTTGAGTGAACTGCTTTGGGAACCACTGCGAATGAAAAAGATTCAGACATTGTTGTCTAACAACTCATTATGGGCAGTAAAAAGAGAAGGCTGCAGAGTTTGTAGTTACCATCCTACAGCTCACTGTTGTGTTGGATAGAGCATAAACAAATAATTTGCTTGCCACCATTCGTACCTTTTTGCTAATAATTCTTATCAGTTTCCTCACTTGATGCTTGTTCATGAATATCTCATTGTCCCATATGCAAAAAGGGTCGATGCGTGGATCCTTGCCAAGGGCATATGTACCTACAAGCAACTAGTCAATATTAGAAGCTATCAAGTGTCCAGGCCTGGATCTATATGCACTACATTATGGAACGACGGGGGGAGTACAAGCCGAGGGATGAAACTAACCTCGGCGGAAAATGGTGGCCACTCCCGTTGTTGTCCTGCATAAGTAGTGGAAAGGCATGATAAGTACAGCAACCTTAACATCAAACAAATATAGCAAAGGTAAACAACATCATCTCCAAATGATAGCTTGAATGTGTTGGTTTCAGCATGCTGTTAAAGCAGATATAAAATGGAAGGCAATGTTACCGACAACAGGCTTAATAGCCATCAAATATTGCAATTCAAACTGGTATTATTGAAAATGAATAGAACGTAGGTAATGCTTAAACATCACACTGGATAAATGTGTAAAACTGAAATAAAGGGCATGTGTTAACTACACCAGACATAACTGGAACCAAATATAGCTGTTCAAACTGGTATTGATGCAGTCGAGCGGCACAGTTCCAACTTGCACATAATTAACATCACATTGTGAATGACTGAAATAAACAAGGCATAAATGATCAGTATAACAACCAAATATAGCCATTGAAAACTGGACAGAGTCTCACTGCAACCAACCTAACAAGAAAATACAGATAAACATGGCATATGCTTGAAAACTGGACAAATGCTCACTGCAACCAACCTAACAAGCAAATACAGATAAACAAGGCATCTGCTTGAAAACTGGACAAATGCTCAGATAAACAAGGCATCTTCTTGATAACTGGACAAATTCTCACTACAACCAACCTAAGAACCAAATACATATAAACAAGGCATCTGCTCGATAACTGGAAAAATGCTCACTGCAACCAACCTAACAACCAAATACACATAAACAAAGCATCTACTCACTATAAACAACCAAATATAGCCATTCATGAAACTGAAGTGGACAATTCATACTTAAACATCACATAGCCCTATTGAACAATACATTTTTGCATAACTGAAATAATTAAACACGGCACAGTTAAAACACCACACGACAAATGCTACTACAACAAAGGGTACGGGTTGGCAAGTTAGAAAAATTAAGATTTGCTGATAGGATGTTGCCTCACATGTCATGGATGGGATCCTTCCAGTTGGAAGAGCACAGACCCATGGTGCGCTCTCTGATGTCACAGATGGGCTGTTTCACCTTAGAAGAACCTTTGTGGGTGCCCTCCTCGTGGTCGTGGTCGATGATATCTGACTTGGCAATTGAGGATCCCAAGCCGCCGCCGTAGAACGTGTCCTTCAGAAATGACAAAATGGGCTCGATGGCGTACAAGGATCGCAAATCCTTGATTGCGTGGCGGAGGAGATCAGCGGCAGGGCCGTCGAAGAGATCGACGGCGGTTGAACCAGAGGGGTTGGGGATGGACCACTTAACCTGTGACATGGCCCGCGTGAAGCCGTCGCTGTCGACGAGCTTGATGTCGTAGCCAGCTTTCCCAAGATACAGTAATACGCTAGCCTGCTGACATGAAGCCTTCGGCATGGCAACGTAGTCAACGTCTTCACCGGCTTCCGCGGCGATGTGTTGCTCCAGGATCGACAGGTCGGGGCGAACGACGGCCACCTCGCCAACGTCCGCCGGAGAGGCCATGATAAACCTCTTCTTGTCCGAACACTCGTCTGGCTCCCCGGGATACGTGGTCGAGCTTAGGCTATGACATTCTGGAGCATGGGATGTGGATCTGGCAGGGAGGGACACCGCAGGCCTCATCTAAAAACTCAGGGGAGTGGGGCGACGGTATGGGAATAGCTGGGTAACCTGAACTTTATTATCTAAGCTAGGAGGAACGGGAAGACTGCAGGGGTTGGCGGCGCCGGCGACATCGGCGAGCTAGGGTTCGAGGGGGGAGGGGGCCGGGTGGGGGGACTGTGGAGGAAGGGGTGGTGTTTGAGGAAACGCCATGGCTACTAAAATTTTTAGTAATGGTGGGTGGAGATGGTGGTGGACGAGGGAGGGCGATGGTTCAAATGCCTCGGCTACTGCAATTTTACTATAAGGTCGGTGCTGGAGGAGTGTGGGCGACGGTTGAAGTACGGCGGCTACTAAAATTTGGGTAAAGGAATTGATGCGGGGCGGGAGTACCCAAGATCGCGCACGGTCCAATAAGAATATGCGTGTATGATAATAAGGAAAAGTGGCGGGACTGCCGATTTTTGCAACGCTCAAGGCAGGTAGTTTGTTTTTAGATTTCTAGCTAGCTGGTCTATCGTACACGGTTCGTCCTAATTTTCAGACGCAGACATGGAATTCAATCTAAATAAACTACCCGCCTTTAGCTTGCGCAGGTGGTGATTTTATAGCGCAAATGCATCGCACACGGTTAAGCCAGTACCTCCACCTTTGCTCGCGCTTGCGCAGTCATGGTGATTTTACAGCGCACTTGCATCGCACACGGTTGAGCCAGTACCTCCACCTTTGCTCGCGCTTGCGCAGTCATGGTGATTCACAGCGCACTTGCATCGCACACGGTTAAGACATTATACCCATGTCCGTTGAGCGTCATCAGAGTCTTTGCAGCAAAAAAACGTTAGAGAGGGTCAGAAGACAGCCACACCAGCATGTGGACCAAATATATATGAGTTAAAATGGTGGTCTGTGATGTTCAAAATTCCAATGCATAACTTTGACCACGCGGGCCCACGGTTGGGCGTGTCGTCGAAGATCAATGAGAGGGGCCAGAAGTCAAGAACCACCTAGAAGTGGCCAAATATATGTAGGAATATAGGGTGCGATGTTTAAAACTTTAAATACACAATGCACAACTTTGGTGGCACCTGCCTTGCAAACCCGAAAGCACCCTTGGATATATCTATAATGACATAATGTCGTAGCTAGCTAGGGTGCTTGACCCACCTCCCACTTTGTGTCAGCAGGGCGGATGCACGTAATGATACTTTGGCCATACATGCATGTCGCCATGACCTACCATAAGACGGACCAGTGAATCTATCGTTTGGTCAAACAACAACTGTTGTTGTCGATAAACCGCTTGTGCCAATAGATTGAACCATCATAAAAAATCGCACAAGAGGGACCACAAAACCAGCACCTCTTACATGTGGCCCAAAATGATGTACGTTGGAAGGGGTGATGTGTGTTTTCAATATAGAATAATGTACAATTTAGATGTGGTGCCTGCCTCTCAATACAGACAACAATCATGAAGGCTAGGTAGTTAAGGACAAGATATGCAGGGTACGGTGTAGGTCGAACCCAGCAATCCGAGCATGTGGGAGGGAATCCTAACAACGCATGAGCTCGAGCTTTGGTTGAACGACATGTGACGGTGACCGACCCTAACACGAACTAGGAGGAATCCATTCATGGCCAACACATACCCCTCGTTATCGGTCAAAGGGATGATATATATACACTCGAGGAGCCCATAGATATGCGTGTCGTCACAAAAAACCGCACAAGGGAGACGTGGTCGATCAGAAGACCCCGTATACACTGCATGCGGCCCGAAAATATGTATGGGTACGGTGGTGTGTGATGTGTTTAAATCCCGAATGCACAACTTCGATGGGCCACCAACTATATTACAAACCGAACACCGTACCCGACCCCAAGCCTGGTTCAATACGTACGATGTTGGTTTCCCAACTTCGAGGCGGTGGTTGGAGGGGGGGGGGGGGGGGAGGGGGGGCGAGGGTGTCGTCCAACGCATGCGCTCAAATTTTATTTGGTCTAACATGGCACACATAGCAATAGGAAACCATCATGGTCAAACCCTTCTCGTATGTTGGGTCAAAGGGATAGATTGTGTGGGCCCCCCTCGTTATCGGTCAAGGACAATATATATACCTCGGGGAGACACAGATATGTGCGGCGTCTATAAACCACACAAGGGAGGCATGCTCGATCAGAACACCTGACCCCCTATACCCCGCATGCGACCTGAAAAAAATGTATGGGTCTGGTGTGTGATTTGTTCAAATCCCGAAAGCACAAGTTCGATGGGGCACCAACTACATCAGTAACATTACAAACTGAACATCGTACCCCCCGCGGCTAGGTTAAAGACGTACGATGTCGGGAACGCAACTTCGAGGCGGATGGGGGGGGGGGGGTAGGGGCCGGGTGCCGTCCAACGCATGTGCTGAAACTTGATTTGCTCTAACATAGCACACGGAGCAAAGAGTAAACCCTTCTCGTGCGTTGAGTCAAAGGGATAATTTGTGTGGGCCTACAGATGTCGATCATTCTTTGATTTTTTAGAACAAAAAATAACCAATAGAAACATTGTCTGCAAATTAGCAAAACAAGGATCCCAAGGTTTGTATAATCGCCATGACAGATCACTATAGAGTCAATCATTCTTTGATTTTTAGAACAAAAAATAACCAATAAAAACATAGTCTACAAATTAACAAAACAAGTATCCCAAGGTTTATATAATTGCCATGACATGTCACTATAGAGACATTTATCTCTATAATGACCGTGTCATAGCGTTTAAATGAAGCTTGAGATATGCAACTTCCCACCGGGTCACCCATCCTTAGACTACTGCAGTCCGAGCATGCTTAACTTCTGCGTTCTATTCGACTAGGCTAGCGGATGGGAAGCCGCCCCTTGCTGATAGGAATTGCCTCCTTGACTTTAAGGCATTTCACGCTGGTCACCCTATGGGACCTACTCCCTCCTATCACACACATTTGTGCTTTTAAAAACTGTGTGCGATATTTACATGGCCGATGTGTCGCCGCCTAGCCTTCAATGAGCACTGACACTGCCAGTGGGAAAACGATGGGAGAAGAGGCGGGAAACCGATGAGAGAGTGGCGGGAAACGGTAGCGTGTTTGGATATATAACAACATTAATATAGAAAACTTAGTAGAGAAGGAAGCGTGAGCTAGCACGGCGCATGCGCACAGTGCTTACCCATATACTCCATGTGCTGTTGAAAGGGATGAGGATTGGCGTTCGATCTGGGAACATCCAACGGTGCAGACATATGATCTGTGGGGTTTGGGTTCTGGCCAATCAGAACACACGACTCAGATCGCGCGCGCAGCAGGGGGCATCGGCCACGGTTTGGTAGGCACACGGCTTTCGTGAGTGAACCGTGTGCTATTTGAAAACATTTCGTGAGAAGAATGTCGGTTTTTAAATCCCCGTAAATCCAAAACTCACTCGAAAATCGTGAAACTTGGCATGGTGTCACGACATGGCACATATATGTCAAGGAATTTTTTTTGTCCATTTTGGCGCAAGTTTTATTACAAGCCTCTTACAAACCGGAGCTTCTCTCAAAGAAGCCTCGTGGTTCCGATAGGGAAACATGTCCCCCTTGTGGGCGAAACAATAATCACTGCCTCTTTTTGCCTTGTATTTTCTTCTGCGGGTAACATGGAACGACAGGATATCCGTGCTGAAATTTAAACTTATTCAGGGTTCGTTTGGTCTTTTTATACACTAATTGAGTTTCCTAGGCATTTAATGTCCATAATTCAAATCTGAACTACAAATACATGCTCCAGTTCACCAAAATGGCTAGAAAAATTAGACATGTGTCCCTAAGTGCATGTTTAGGTCCCATGCCAGGAATGGGAATGAATTACAACCGTACCGGCATCCCGGCTCGTCCTCAAACATTTGGAATCTCGGTTTTTAAATCCCCATAAATCCAAAACTCACCAGAAAGTCATGAAAGTTGGCATGGTGTCACGTCATGGCACATATATGTCGTGGTAAAAACATTGTCCAATTTGGGCCAAGCTTTATTACAAACCTCTTACAAACCAGAGCCTGTCGCAAGAACCCTCGTGGTTTCGATAGGGAAATGTGTCCCCTTGTGGGCGAAACGGTAATCGCTCCCTCTTCTAGCCTTGTATTTTCTTCTACACGCAACATGGAACAACAGGAGATTCGCGCTGAACTTTGAAATTATTCAGGGTTCGTTTGACCTTTTTTATTCATTAATTGAGTTTTCTAGGCATTTAATGTCCATAATTCAAATCCGAACTACAAATACATGCTCAAGTGTACCAAAATGGCTAGAAAAAATGTACATGTGTCCTTGGGGTGCATGTTTAGGTCCCATGGAGGGAATGGGAATGAATTCAACCATCTCGGCGTCCTGGCTCGGCCACAAACATTGCGAATCTTGGTTTTTAAATCTCTGTAAATCCAAAACTCACCAGGAAATCATGAAACTTGGCATGGTGTCACTACGTGGCACATATATGTTGTGGTAAAATAATTGTCCAATTTGGGCCAAGCTATATTATAAGCCTCTTACAAATCGAAGCTTCTCGCAACCCTCGTGGTTCCGGTAGGGAAACATGCCCCTCTTGTGGGCGAAACAATAATCGCTGCCTCTTCTCGCCTTGAACTTTGTTTTCTACAGGCAACATAGAATAATAGGAGTGTCGTGCTGAAATTTGAAACTGTTCAGGGTTCGTTTGGACATTTCATATATTAATTGGGTTTTCTAGGCATTTAATGTAGTCCATAATTCAAATTTGAACTACAAGCACATGCTCCAGTGAAGCAAAATGGGTGGAAAATCGTACATGTGTCATTGGGTGCATGTTTAGGTCTCATTGAAGGAATGAGAATGAATTACAAACTTCTCGTCGTCCTGAAACATTGAGAATCTCAGTTTTTAAATCCCAGTAAATCGAAAACTCACCCAAAAAACATGAAACTTGGCATGGTTTCATGACATGGCACATATATGCTGTGGTAAAAAAAATCGTCCAGTTTGAGACAAGGCGCACACATTAATAGCCAACGGAGTCATTTTGAAACAAATAGCTGACACGTTAATATCACAAACGGTTGTATTATATGAACCGTGTGTTCCCGTAACCATTTAAGTGCGGCCACGCATCCCTCTTTTCTTATGGGATAGTACTACCTCCGTCCTCGTTCATTGGTCATCTTTGTATTTTGTGCCAAAATTTAACCATACTCGGTGGCGTGCATGCAACTGTTTGATTAGACGGGACGAGCGCGAGAAGTCAGCCATGCAGGCTCGACGGGACGCGTGCGAGCAGTCCGCCGCGTAGGCTCGACGGGATGCGTGCATCCTGTCCACCTCGCAGGCTCGACGGGACACGTGCGAGCAGCAAGGCCGCCCATGCTCACCGGGAAGCAAGCTCTTTGACCTTCATCCACCAGCCGCCCGCCTCGCTCACAACTTCTCCATTAATGGCGGCCGAGCCGCTGTTTAACACGCGGTTAATTAAAGCACCTGGACGGAGGGTGTTTGCTTGTGATCCCATGGCCCCGCTCAACGTTAGCATTTGCTTTGTTCGTGTTTTCAACTGGTATTCCGGCCTAATTTAAAATGCCACATAGGGCAATGGATAATACGACGACAAATAAAATGGCAACGGATAATACGACGACAAATTTACAATGGCGTGGATAATAATTGTCTTACATATTCCGAATAATTTAAAATGCCACATGCGGCAAAGCCCGGAAGACACGGGGGCAAGAGAAGAAGGAAATCGCAGACAACGATCTGGGTTGCTAGTGTCTCTACTCCTCGATGGATCACTAGGCGACGACATCCTCCAGCTCTTTCTTCAATTCCTCACGACTTTGCTTGAAAGCAGCCACAGATTTCTCCACCTCCTGCTCGCGCTCGATCCGAAGCTTCCTCAAGTCACCCATCAGTTCCTCGACGACCATTGTCAGCGTCATCCCCGAGGCACTGCTCTGCTCATGCAGCATCTTCTAGCTGGCGGCCTCCTCCTCCTTCTCGGCGAGCGCCTTGAGGAGCTTCGCATTGTCACCCATGAGTTGGTCGACCTTGCCGACAAGTGCGCCAAGGCTGAGGAGGGCCGCCTCTTCGCCCACAACGGCCCTGACGCGGAACCAGATGCCGTTAAGCCTAAAGCTAAGGACACCAAGCGCAAGGGTCCCACCGTGGTTGTGGTGGAGCCTGAGCGGAAGCGCGGCCGCGACCGCGACGAGGCCAAGAAGGATGATCGCCCCTTCTGCACCTACCACAACATTCACTCCCACAGCACCGAGGACTCCCACGAGCTCAAGCTGCTTCGTGATAGCTGCCCCGACAGGCACAGCAACCGCAACGAGCGCAGCTCAAACCACGACGGCAACCGTAGCAGCGGTCACTGGAGGGATCACAACAACGACAACGATGACAATAACAACAACAACAACAACAACCAGCGACAGGGCTGGCGGAACCAGCCGTGGCAGGCCAACCCGCAGGCCAATGCCGCCAAACCACGCCTTGGCAGCAACAACGACAACTTGCCTGACGAGAACGCTGGGGGCTACAAGGAGCCTCGCGAGGTGGCTTGCATCCTTGGCGGGGCCCAGGCCCCCTCGTCCAATTGCCACTTCAAGCAGTTCTCTCGCGAGGTGAGCACGACCCTTCCTGAGCATGAGGCATCCGCGCCCCTCAAGTGGTTGATACGTCTCCAACGTATCTATAATTTTTGATTGTTCCATGCTATTATATTATCTATTTTGGATGTTTTATATGCATTAATATGCTATTTTATATTAGTTTTGCAACTAACTTATTAACCTAGAGCCCAGTGCAGTTTCTGTTTTTTCCTTGTTTTTGAGTTTTACAGAAAAGGAATATCAAACGGAGTCCAAACGGAATAAAACTTTCGCGATGATTTTTCTTGGACCAGAAGACATCCACGGAGCTTGGAGGAGAAGTCAGAAGAGTCCCGAGGCGACGACAAGCCGCCAGGGCGCGCCCTAGGGGGGCGCCTCCTGGCTTGTGGGCCCCCCGGGAGTCTTCCAACCCTAATCTTCGCTCTATATATTCACAAATATTCCCAAACGACCAGAGGCGTCCACCAAAATACTTTTCCGCCATCGTAACCTTCTGTACCCGTGAGATCCCATCTTGGGGCCTTTTCCGGCACCCTGCCAGAGGGGGATTCGATCACAGCGGCATCTACATCAACTCTATTGCCCTTCTGATGAAGCATGAGTAGTTTACCACACACCTATGCGTCCATAGCTAGTAGCTAGATGCCTTTTTCTCTCTCTTTGATCTTCAATACAATGTTCTCCTCGATGTTCTTAGAATTCTATCTGATGTAATATTCTTTTGCGGTGTGTTTGTCGAGATCCGTTGAATTGTGGATTTATGATCAGATTATCTATGAATATTATTTGAATCTTCTCTGAATTCTTATATGCATGATTTGATATCTTTCTATTTCTCTTCGAATTATCGGTTTGGTTTGGCCAACTAGATTGGTTCTTCTTGCAACGGGAGAGGTGCTTAGTTTTGGGTTCAATCTTGCGGTGTCCTCACCCAGTGACAAAGTAGGGGTAGCGAGGCACGTATTGTATTGTTGCCATGAAGGGTAAAAAGATGGGGTTTTCATCATATTGCTTGAGTTTATCCCTCTACATCATGTCATCTTACTTAAGGTGTTACTCCGTTCTTATGAACTTAATACTCTAGATGCAGGCAGGAGTCGAATGATGTGTGGAGTAATAGTAGTAGATGCAGAATCGTTTCGGTCTACTTGACACGGACGTGATGCCTATATTCATAATCATTGCCTTGGATATCGTCATAACTCTGTGCTTTTCTATCAATTGCTCGACAGTAATTTGTTCACCCACCGTATGTTTTCTTTCAAGAGAGAAGCCTCTAGTGAAACCTATGGCCCCCGGGTCTATTTTCTATTATATATTTTCAGATCTATAAACCAAAAAACCTAAAAAATACCTTGCTGCAATTTATTTGTTTTTACTTTGTTTTATGTTTTAGTAATCTTTTATATCTATCTCTATCAGATCTCATCCTTGCAATTGACCGTGAAGGGATTGACAACCCCTTTATCGCGTTGGGTGCAAGTGTTTGATTGTTTGTGCAGGTGCATAGATTGGAGACTTGCGTGTACCTCTGATACATCCATTTTGGATCATGTTTTCCTACTGTTATTTATAATGTTTTTATGCATAATAATGCTTTTAGGAGTAATTCTAATGCTTTCTCTCTCATAATTTGCAAGGTTTACACAAAGAGGGAGAATACCGGCAGCTGGAATTCTGGACCTGAAAAAGCACGTCAGAGCTACCTATTCTACACAACTCCAAATAAGCTGAAACTTCATGGAGATTTTTTATGGAATATATAAGAATTATTGGAGCAAATAACTACCAGAGGGGACCCACCAGGTGGGCACAACCCACCTGGGCGCGCCAGGGAGCCCAGGCGCGCCCTGGTGGGTTGTGCCCTCCTCGGCCCACCTCCGGTGCCCCTCTTATGGTATATAAGTCATTTTGACCTAGATAAAATAAGAGGAGGACTTTTCGGGATGAAGCGCCGCCGTCTCGAGGCGGAACTTGGGCAAGAGCATGCTACTTCTTGAGCTTGCGTTGGTTTTTCCCTTGAAGAGGAAAGGGTGATGCAGCAAAGTAGAGATAAGTATTTCCCTCAGTTTGAGAACCAAGGTATCAATCCAGTAGGAGGTACAAGCAAGTCTCCAATCTATGCACCTGCACAAACAATCAAACACTTGCACCCAACGCAATAAAGGGGTTGTCAATCCCTTCACGGTCAATTAGAAAGGTGAGATCTGATAGAGATAGGTATAAAAGATTTCTAAAACATAAAATAAAGTAAAAACAAATAAGTTGCAGCAAGGTATTTGTGGTTTATAGATCTGAAAATATATGATGAAAAATAGACCCGGGAGCCATAGGTTTCACTAGAGGCTTCTCTCTTGAAAGAAAACATACGGTGGGTGAACAAATTACCGTCGAGCAATTGATAGAAAAGCGCAAAGTTATGACGATATCCAAGGCAATGATGATGAATATAGGCATCACGTCCGTGTCAAGTAGACCGGAACGATTCTGCATCTACTACTATTACTCCACACATCGACCGACTCCTGCCTGCATCTAGAGTATTAAGTTCAAGAGAACAGAGTAACGCTTTAAGCAAGATGACATGATGTAGAGGGATAAACTCAAGCAATATGATGAAAACCCCATCTTTTTTACCCTTGATGGCAACAATACAATATGTGCCTCGCTACCCCTATTGTCACTGGGTGAGGACACCGTAAGATTGAACCCAAAACTAAGCACCTCTCCCATCGCAAGAAGAACCAATCTTGTTGGCCAAACCAAACCGATAATTCAAAGAGAAATACAAAGATATCAAAACATGCATATAAGAATTCAGAGAAGATTCAAATAATATTCATAGAAACTGGCACTGGGCTCTAGGTTAATAGGTTAGTCCCAAAAATAATATAAAATAGCATATTAATGCATATAAAACATCCAAAACAGATAATATAATAGCATGGAAC
This sequence comes from Thinopyrum elongatum, assembly GCA_011799875.1. Taxonomy (NCBI): domain Eukaryota; kingdom Viridiplantae; phylum Streptophyta; class Magnoliopsida; order Poales; family Poaceae; genus Thinopyrum; species Thinopyrum elongatum. Next base: position 535,504,467 of record CM022303.1, read on the forward strand.
AATAAAAAATTATAAATACGTTGGAGACGTATCAAGCATCCCCAAGCTTAATTCCTGCTCGTCCTCGAGTAGGTAAATGATAAAAACAGAATTTTTGATGTGGAATGCTACCTAACATATTTATCCATGTAATTTTCTTTATTGTGGCATGAATATTCAGATCCATATGATTCAAAACAAAAGTTTAATATTGACATAAAAACAATAATACTTAAAGCATACTAATAAAGCAATCATGTCTTCTCAAAATAACATGGCCAAAGAAAGTTATCCCTACAAAATCATATACTCTGGCTATGCTCCATCTTCATCACACAAAGTATTAAATCATGCACAACCCCGATGACAAGCCACGCAATTGTTTCATACTTTTGATGTTCTCAAACCTTTTCAACTTTCACGTAATACATGAGCGTGAGCCATGGATATAGCACTATAGGTGGAATAGAATATGGTGGTTGTGGAGAAAACAAAAAGAAGGAGACAGTCTCACATCAACTAGGCGTATCAATGGGCTATGAAGATGCCCAACAATAGATAGCAATGTGAGTGAGTAGGGATTACCATGCAACGGATGCATAGAGCTATAAGTGTATGAAAGCTAAAAAAAACTAAGTGGGTGTGCATCCAACTCGCTTGCTCACGAAGACCTAGGGCAATTTGAGGAAGCCCATCATTGGAATATACAAGCCAAGTTCTTATAATGAAAAATTCCCACTACTATATGAAAGTGACAAAATAGGAGACTCTCTATCATGAAGATCATGGTGCTACTTTAAAGCACAAGTGTGGTAAAAGGATAGTAGCATTGCCCCTTCTCTCTTTTCTCTCATTTTTTTTCTTTTTTTTCTTTGGGCTTCTTTTGGCCTCTTTTATTTTTTGTAAAGTCCGGAGACTCATCCCAACTTGTGAGGGAATCATAGCTTCCATCATCCTTTCCTCACATGGGACAATGCTCTAATAATGATGATCATCACACTTTTATTTACTTACAACTCAAGAATTACAACTCGATTCGAGAACAAAATATGACTCTATATGAATGCCTCCGGCGATGTACCAGGATGTGCAATGATAAAGAGTGACATGTATAAAAAATATGAGCGGTGGCCTTGCCACAAATACTATGCCAACTACATGATCATGCAAAGCAATATGACAATGATGAAGCGTGTCATAATAAACGGAACAGTGGAAGTTGCACGGCAATATATCTCAGAATGGCTATGGAAATGCCATAATAGGTAGGTATGGTGGCTGTTTTGAGGAAGGTATATGGTGGATTTAATGCACCGGCGAGAATTGCGCGGTACTAGAGAGGCTAGCAATGGTGGAAGGGTGAGAGTGCGTATAATCCATGGACTCAACATTAGTCATAAAGAACTCACATACTTATTGCAAAAGTATATTAGCTATCGGAACAAAGTACTACACGCATGATCCTAGGGGGATATATTGGTAGGAAAAGACCATCGCTCGTCCCCGACCGCGACTCATAAGGAAGACAATCAATAAATAAATTATACTCCGACTTCATCACATAACGGTTCACCATACGTGCATGCTACGGGAATCACAAATTTAACACAAGTATTTCTACCAATCCACTATTACTCACTAGCATGACTCTAATATCACCATCTTTATATCTCAAAACAAAGGCAAGGAATCAAACTTCTCATAGTATTCAACGTTCTTTATATGAAAGTTTTTATTATATCCCTCTTGGATGCCCATCATATTAGGACCAAATTCATAACCTAAGAAAATTACCATGCTGTTTAGAGACTCTCAAAATAATATAAGTGAGGTATGAGAGTTCAACAATTTCTACAAAATAAAGCCACCGCCGTGCTCTAAAAATATATAAGTGAAGCACTAGAGCAAATTGCCTAGCTCAAAAGATATAAGTGAAGCACATAGAGTATTCTAATAAATTCACGATTCATGCGTGTTCCTCTCAAAAGGTGTGTACAGAAAGGATGATTGTGTCAAACTAAAAAGCAAAGACTCATATCATACAAGACGCTCCAAGCAAAACACATATCATGTGGTGAATAAAAATATAGCCTCAAGTAAATTTATCGATGGATTGAAGACGAAAGAGGGGATGCCATCCGGGGCATCCCCAAGCTTACATGCTTGTTTGTCCTTGAATATTACCTTGGGGTGCCTTGGGAATCCCCAAGATTAGTATCTTGCTACTCCTTATTCCATAGTCCATCAAATCTTTACCCAAAACTTGAAAACTTCACAACACAAAACTCAACAGAAAACTCATGAGATCCGTTACTATAAGAAAATAAATCACCACCTTTTAGGTACTGTTGTGAACTCATTATTTATTTATATTAGTGTAATATATACTGTATTCCAACTTTTCCATGGTTCATACCCCCCGATACTACCCATAGATTCATCAAAATAAGCAAACAACACATAGAAAACAGAATCTGTCAAAAACAGAACAGTCTGTGAAGATCCGAATATTTCGAATACTTATGTAACTCCAAAAATTATGAAAAATAGGACAACAGAGGAAATTTATATATCAATCTTTTGTAAAACATTCAGAGTTTTTCGTCGCTTCTGTGAAGTATTAAAATTCTGCAACTGGACGCAAAAGTTTCTATTTTTCAGCAAGATCAAATCAACTATCACCGTAAGCCATCCCAAAGGTCTTACTTGGCTCAAACACTAATGAAAACACCAAAAAACAATTAATAAAGAGGTAATAATGTGTAATTATTGAAAAACATAACCAAAAACAAAAAACATAACAATAAAATTGGGTTGCCTCCCAACAAGCGCTATTGTTTAATGCCCCTAGCTAGGCGTAAAACATAGATCTAGGTATTGTCATCTTTGGTATGCAATCCATAAGTAGCTCTCATAATGGATTCATATGGCAACTTAATTTTGTTTCTTGGAAAGTGTTCCATGCCCTTCCTTAATGGAAATTGAAATCTAATGTTTCCTTCTTTCATATCAATAATTGCACCAATCGTTCTAAGGAAAGGTCTACCAAGAATAATAGGACATGTAGGATTGCAATCTATATCAAGCACAATGAAATCTACGGGCACATAATTCCTATTTGCAACAATAAGAACATCATTAATCCTTTCCATAGGTTTCTTAATAGTGGAATCCGCTAGATGCAAATTTAAAGAACAATCATCAAATTCATGGAAACCTAGCACATCACATAAAGTTTTTGGAATTGTGGAAACACTAGCACCCAAATCACACAAATCATGGCACTCATAATCTTTAATTTTAATCTTAATAGTAGGTTCCCACTCATCATAAAGCTTTCTAGGGATTGAAACTTCCAACTCAAGTATTTCTTCAAAAGATTTCATCATAGCATCAACGATATGTTTAGTAAAAGTCTTATTTTGATTATAAGCATGAGGAGAATTCAACATGGATTGCATAAAGGAAATACAATCTATAAAAGAAAAATTATCATAATTAAAGTCCTTGAATTCCAAAAGAGTGGGTTCATCGCTACTTAAAGTTTTAACCTCTCCAATCCCACTTTTATCAATCTTATCAATTTTTTCATCAAGATCTTTAAACTCTGAATCATTGGGATGCCTTCTAGCTAAAGTTGACTCATCTCCAGTCCCATCTTTATCAATATTTATATTAGAAAACAAAGATTCAATAGGAGTCACACCGATCACTTTAAGATCTTCATCATTATTATCATGAGAAATCGAAGAACAAGCTTTTACAAACCAATCTTGCTTAGCACGCATCCTAGCGGTTCTTTCTTTACACTCATCAATAGAAATTTTAATAGCCTTTAGAGATTCATTAATACCATGCTTGGGTGGAATAGATCTAATTTTCAAAGAATCAATCTCAAGGGAAATTCTACCAACGTTCCTAGCCAAATCATCAATCTTGAGCAATTTTTCTTCAACCATAGCATTAAAATTCTTTTGAGAATTTATGAAATCTTTAATATTATTCTCAAGATCATAGGGAATATTATTATAATTGCCATAAGAATTGTTGTAGGAATTACCATAATTATTAGAGGAATTACTAGGAAACAGCCTAGGGTTGAAATTTTCTCTATACGCGTTATTACCAAAATTGTTCCTACCAACAAAATTCACACCCATAGATTCATTATTATTCTCTATCAAAGAAGACAAAGGCATATCATTAGGATCAATTGGAGCACTCCTACTAGAAAACAATTTCATTAATTCATCCATCTTTTCAATGGATTAATTTCTTCAATTGCATGCACTTTTTTACTAGCAGAAGATCTTTCAGTATGCCATTGAGAGTAATTTGCCATAATATTATGTAGGAGTTTAGTAGCTTCTCCTAATGTGATTTCCATAAAAGTACCACCCACGGCGGAATCCAAAAGATTTCTAGATGCAAAATTCAATCCCGCATATTTTTTTGTATAATCATCCATAAACTTAAACCATGAGTAGGGCAATTTCTTATCATCAATTTCATCCTCTCCCAAGATTGTGCAACATGTTCATGATCAAGTTGCTTAAAATTCATTATATCATTCCTAAGGGAGATGATCTTAGCGGGAGGAAAATACTTGGAAATAAAAGCATCTTTACACTTATTCCATGAATCAATACTATTTTTAGGCAAAGATGAAAAACAAGTTTTAGCACGATCTCGTAGAGAGAACGAAAATAGCTTCAATTTAACAATATCATTATCCACATCCTTTTTCTTTTGCATATCACATAATTCAATGAAAGTATTTAGATGGGATGCGACATCTTCACTAGGAAGGCCAGAAAATTGATCTTTCATAACAAGATTCAACAAAGCGGCATTAATTTCACAAGATTCCGCACTAGTGGCGGGAGCAATCGGAGTACTAATAAAATCATTATTATTAGTGTTGGAAAAGTCACACAACTTGGTATTCTCTTGAGTCATCGTGACAAAGCAAACAATCTAGCACACATGCAACCAAAAAGCAAACGAAAAGGCGAACGGAAGAAGGGCGAATAAAAAGGCAAATCTTTTTGTATTTTTCTGAAATCGTTTTAGAAGTGGGGGAGAGGAAAACGAGAGGCAAATGGCGAATAATGTAATGCATGAGATGAGAGTTTACGGTGGGTACTTGGTAGGCTTGATGTAGATCTCCCCGGCAACGGCGTGAGAAATTCTTCCTGCTACTTATTGAGCTTGCGTTGGTTTTTCCCTTGAAGAGGAAAGGGTGATGCAGCAAAGTAGAGATAAGTATTTCCCTCATTTTGAGAACCAAGGTATCAATCCAGTAGAAGGTACAAGCAAGTCTCCAATCTATGCACCTGCACAAACAATCAAACACTTGCACCCAACGCGATAAAGGGGTTGTCAATACCTTCACGGTTAATTGCAAAGGTGAGATCTGATAGAGATAGGTATAAAAGATTTCTAAAACATAAAATAAAGTAAAAACAAATAAATTGCAGCAAGGTATTTTTGGGTTTTTTGGTTTATAGATCTGAAAATATATGATGGAAAATAGACCTGGGAGCCATAGGTTTCACTAGAGGCTTCTCTCTTGAAAGAAAACATACGGTGGGTGAACAAATTACTGTCGAGCAATTGATAGAAAAGCGCAAAGTTATGACAATATCCAAGGCAATGATCATGAATATAGGCATCACATCCGTGTCAAGTAGACCGAAACGATTCTTCATCTACTACTATTACTCCAAACATTGACCGACTCCTGCCTGCATCTAGAGTATTAAGTTCAAGAGAACAGAGTAACGCTTTAAGCAAGATGACATGATGTAGAGGGATAAACTCAAGCAATATGATGAAAACCCCATCTTTTTACCCTTGATGGCAACAATACAATACGTGCCTCGCTACCCCTACTGTCACTGGGTGAGGACATCGCAAGATTGAACCCAAAACTAAGCACCTCTCCCATTACAAGAAGAACCAATCTAGTTGGCCAAACCAAACCGATAATTCGAAGAGAAATACAAAGATATCAAATCATGCATATAAGAATTCAGAGAAGATTCAAATAATATTCATAGATAATCTGATCATAAATCCACAATTCATCGGATCTCGACAAACACACCGCAAAAGAATATTACATTGGATAGATCTCCAAGAACATCGAGGAGAACCTCGTATTGAAGATCAAAGAGAGAGAAGAAGCCATCTAGCTACTAGCTATGGACCCGTAGGTCTGAGGTAAGCTACTCACGCTTCATCGGAAGGGCAATTGAGTTGATGTAGATGCCCTCCGTGATCGAATCCCCCTCCGGCAGGATGCCGAAAAAGGCCCCAAGATGGGATCTCAGGGGTAAAGAAGGTTACGGCGGCGGAAAAGTATTTTGGTGGACGCTTCTGGTCGTTTGGGAATATTTCTGAATTTATAGGCCAAGAATTAGGGTTAGAGGACTCTCGGGGGGCCCACAAGCCCTCGGGACTCTTCTGCCTTCCTCTCCATGTCCTATGTGTGTCTTCTGGTCCAAGAAAAATCATCGTGAAAGTTTTATTCCGTTTTGACTCCGTTTGATATTCCTTTTCTGTGAAACTCAAAAACAAGGAAAAACAGAAACTAGCATTGGGCTCTAGGTTAATAGGTTAGTCCCAAAAATAATATAAAAGAGCATATTAATGCATATAAAACATCCAAAACAGATAATATAATAGCATGGATAAATAAAAAATTATAGATACATTGGAGACGTATCAGAGCACTTTTGCCCTCCGGCGGAGCGATTCCACCAGGGGAACTTCCCTCCCGGAGGGGGAAATCATCATCATCATTATCACCAACAACTCTCCCATCTTTGGGAGGGCCATCTCCATCAACATCTTCAACAGCACCAACTCCTCTCAAACCCTAGTTCATCTCTTGTGTTCAATCTTTGTACCGGAACCTTAGATTGGTGCTTGTGGGTGACTAGTAGTGTTGATTACATCTTGTAGTTGATTACTATATGGTTTATTTGGTGGAAGATTATATGTTCAGATCCATTATGCTATTTAATACCCCTCTGATCTTGCGCATGATTATTATTTGTGAGTAGTTACTTTTGTTCTTGAGGTCACGGGAGAAGTCATGTTGCAAGTAATCATGTGAACTTGATATGTGTTCGATATTTTGATGATATGTATGTTGTGATTCCCTTAGTGGTGTCATGTGAACGTCGACTACATGACACTTCACCATATTTGGGCCTAAGGGAATGCATTGTGGAGTAGTTATTAGATGATGGGTTGCTAGAGTGACAGAAGCTTAAACCCTAGTTTATGCGCTACTTCGTAAGGGAATGATTTGGATCCAAAAGTTTAATGCTATGGTTAGATTTTATCTTAATACTTTTCTCGTAGTTGCGGATGCTTGCAAGGGGGTTAATCATAAGTAGGAGGTTTGTTCAAGTAAGAACAACACCTAAGCACCGGTCCACCCACATGTCAAATTATCAAAGTAGCGAACACGAATCAAGCCAACATGATGAAAGTTATATGATGAAATTCCCGTGTACCCTCAAGAACACTTTGCTTATCATAAGAGACCGTTTTGGCTTGTCCTTTGCCTCAAAAGGATTGGGCTACCTTGCTGCACTTTAGTTACCGTTACCGTTATTTACTTGTTACAAATTATCTTGCTATCAAACTATCTGTTATCGACAATTTCAGTGCTTGCAGACATTACCTTGCTGAAAACCACTTGTCATTTCCTTCTGCTCCTCGTTGGGTTCAACACTCTTACTTATCAAAAGGACTACGATTGATACCCTATACTTGTGGGTCATGAAGGCTCTTTTCTGGCACCGTTGCCGGGGAGTGAAGCGCTCTTGGTAAGTGGAAATTGGTAAGGAAAAATTATTACTATGTGCTAAAATTTATTGTCACTTGTTACTATGGAGAACCATCCTTTGAGGGGTTTGTTTGGGGTATGTTCACCTCGATCAGAACCACAATTAGTTACCCCTCAACCTACTCCACCTACTAAAAATATTGGTTATGAAATTCCTTCGGGTATGATAGAACAACTGCTAGCTAATCCTTATGCTGGAGATGGAACCGAACATCCTGATATGCACTTGATATATGTGGATGAAATTTGTGGATTATTTAAGCTTGCAGGTTTTCCCAGAGATGAAGCTAAGAAGAAGGTTTTCCCTTTATCTTTGAAGGGAAAAGCATTGGCATGGTATAGGCTATGTGATGATATTGGATCATGGAATTGGAATCGATTGAAATTAGAATTTCACCAAAAAAATTATCCTATGCACCTAGTTCATCGTGATCGAAATTATATATATAATTTTTGGCCTCGTGAAGGAGAAAGCATTAGCTTGGGGGAAGCTTAAGTCAATGTTATATTCATGCCCCAATCATGAGCTCTCAAGAGAAATTATTATTTAGAACTTTTATGCTCAGCTTTCTCGTAATGATCAATCCATGCTCGATACTTCTTGTGCTGGTTCTTTTATGAAGAAGTCTATTGAATTCATGTGGGATATTTTAGAAAGAATTAAACACAACTCTGAAGATTGGGAACTCGACGAAGGTAAAGAGTTAGGTATTAAGCTTGAGTTTGATTGTGTTAAATCTTTTATGAATACCGATGCTTTTCACAAGTTTAGCACTAAATATGGACTTGACTCTGAGATAGTAGCCTCCTTCTGTGAATCATTTGCTACTCATGTTGATCTCCCTAAATAGAAGTGGTTTAAATATCACCCACCTATTAAAGAAGAAGTTAAAGAACCGGTCATAGCTAAAGATGAAACCATAATTTACAATGTTGACCCAGTTGTTCCTACAGCTTATATTGAGAAACCACCTTTCCCTGTTAGGATAAAGGAACATGCTAAAGTTTCAACTGTGGTTTGCAAAAGTCATATTAGAGCACCTAAACCTGCTGAACAAATTAAAGTAGAACCTAGTGTTGCTATGGTTAAAGATCTCTTGGTAGAAAATATTGATGGGCATGTTATTTACTTATGTGATGAAGCTGCTAGAATTGCTAAACCTGATGAAAAAGATAAACATAGACCTGTTGTTGGCATGCCTGTTGTCTCAATTAAAATAGGAGATCACTGTTATCATGGTTTATGTGATTTATGTGCTAGCGTGAGTGCTATACCTTTTACCTTACATCAAGAAATTATGAATGATATAGCACCCGCTGAAATAGAAGACTTAGATGTCACTATTAAACTTGCTAATAGAGACACCATCACACCACTTGGGCTTGTTAGAGATGTTGAAGTCTTGTGTGGGAAAATAAAATACCCTACTGATTTTCTAGTCCTTGGTTCCCCACAAGATGACTTTTGTCCCATTATCTTTGATAGACCCTTCTTGAACACTGTCAATGCTACTATAGATTGTCATAAACAAACTGTCAGTGTTAGCTTTGGTGATGAGTCTCATGAATTTAATTTTTCCAAGTTTAATAGACAACCTCATAAGAAAGAATTGCCTAGTAACGATGAAATAATTGGTCTTGCTTCTATTGACGTGCCTCCTACTGATCCACTATAACAATATTTGCTAGACCATGAAAATGATATGCATATGCATGAAAGAAATGAGATAGATAAAATTTTCTTTGAACAACGACCTCTGCTCAAACATAATTTGCCTATTGAAACTCTAGGAGGTCATCCTCCAACTAAGGGTGATCCTGTGTTTGAATTGAAGCAATTGCCTGACGCTTTGAAATTTGCTTATCTTGATGAGAAAAAGATATATCCTGCTATTATTAGTGCTAACCTTTCTGAACATGAAGAAGAAAGATTATTGAAAATTCTGAAGAAGCACCGTGCTGCTATTGGGTATACTCTTGATGATCTTAAGGGCATTAGTCCCACTCTCTGTCAGCACAAGATTAATATGGAACCTGATGCTAAACCCATTGTTGATCATCAACGACGATTGAATCCTAAGATGAAAGAAGTGGTAAGAACTGAGATATTAAAACTTCTGGAAGCAGGTATAATCTATCCCATAGCTGACAGTAGATGGGTAAGCCCCGTTCATTGTGTCCCTAAGAAAGGAGGTATTACTGTAGTTCCCAATGATAAAAATGAACTCATTCCACAAAGAATTGTTACTGGCTATAGAATGGTAATTGATTTTAGAAAATTAAATAAAGCTACTAGAAAAGATCATTACCCTTTACCTTTTATTGATCAAATGCTAGAAATATTATCAAAGCACACTCACTTTTGCTTCCTAGATGGATATTCTGGTTTTTCTCAAATACATATTTCACAACCTGATCAATGGAAGACCACCTTTACTTGCCCTTTTGGAACTTATGCTTATAGACGTATGTCTTTTGGTTTATGCAATGCACCTGCTACCTTTCAAAGATGTATGACTGCTATATTCTTTGATTTTTGTGAAAAGATTGTTGAGGTTTTCATGGAAGATTTTTCTGTATATGGAACTTCTTTTGATGATTGCTTGAGCAGCCTTGATTGAGTTTTGCAGAGATATGAGCAAACTAATCTTTTCTTAAATTGGGAGAAGTGCCACTTTATGGTTAATGAAGGTATTGTCTTGGGGCATAAAATCTCTGAACAAGGTATTGAGGTGGATAAAGCTAAGGTTGATGCAATTGAGAAAATGCCATGTCCTAGAGATATCAAAGGTATTCGTAGTTTCCTTGGTCATGCTGGTTTCTATAGGTGGTTTATTAAAGACTTCTCTATAATTTCTAGGCCTATTACAAATCTTTTATAGAAGGATGTTCCATTTGTTTTTGATGATGATTGTGTAGAAGCCTTTGAAACACTTAAGAAAGCCTTAACTTCTGCACCTATTGTTTAACCACCTGATTGGAACTTGCCTTTTGAAATTATGTGTGATGCTAGTGATTATGCTGTTGGTGCTATTCTAGGACAAAGAGTTGATAAGAAATTAAATGTCATTCATTATGATAGCAAAACTCTAGACAGTGCCTGATACGTCTCCAACGTATCTATAATTTTGGATTGTTCCATGCTATTATATTATCTGTTTTGGATGTTTTATATGCATTAATATGCTATTTTATATTATTTTTGGGACTAACCTATTAACCTAGAGCCCAGTGCCAGTTTCTGTTTTTTCCTTGTTTTTGAGTTTTACAGAAAAGGAATATCAAACGGAGTCCAAACGGAATAAAACTTTCGCGATGATTTTTCTTGGACCAGAAGACACACGTAGGACTTGGAGAGGAAGGCAGAAGAGTCCCGAGGGCTCCACAAGCCGTCAGGGCGCGCCCTAGGGGGGCGCCCCTGGCTTGTGGGCCCCCCGGGAGTCCTCCAACCCTAATCTTTGGCCTATAAATTCAGAAATATTCCCAAACGACCAGAAGGGTCCACCAAAATACTTTTCTGCCGTCGTAACCTTCTGTATTCGTGAGATCCCATCTAGGGGCCTTTTCTGGCATCCTACCGAAGGGGGATTCGATCACGGAGGGCTTCTACATCAACTCTATTGCCCTTCTGATGAAGTATGAGTAGTTTACCTCAGACCTACGGGTCCATAGCTAGTAGCTAGATGGCTTCTTCTCTCTCTTTGATCTTCAATACAAGGTTCTCCTCGATGTTCTTGGAGATCTATCCGATGTAATATTCTTTTGCGGTGTGTTTGTTGAGATCCGATGAATTATGGATTTATGATCAGATTATCTATGAATATTATGTGACGCCCCTGACTCAATCGTGCACTAATCATACACGCAAACGTGCATGATCAAGCACAGGGACTCACGGGAAGATATCACAACACAACTCTATCACAAATAAACGGAGATCCACGAATATTACAGACCAGGGATCACGAGGATCCGAATACATAAGTCAGTCATACAAATAATATCTGGGTACAGACATAGTTAGACAAGGTTTGCCTTAAGAAGGCTAGCACAAACAATGACTCTACATCGAAAGGCGAAGGCCTCCTGCCTGGGAGCCTCCGATCCTACTCCTGGTCGGCTGGCTCGATCCAGTAGTACGTGCCGTCGGCACCCATCTGATAGTAAGCTCCTGCAGTGGCATCTGGCTCCTGGGCTCCATCGTCTGTTGTATCATCAAGTAGGGGAATATAGGGAAAAAGAGGAAGCAAAGCAACCGTGAGTACTCATCCGAAGTACTCAGCAAGCAAGGATCTACACTACATATGCAACATTATCAAAGGGGAAAGGCTGTATATGTGGACTGGGCTGCAGAAATGCCAGAATAGAGAGAAGGCCTAGTCCTATCAAAGACTAGCATCTTCAAACATCTTCACGAAGCCACCAGCTTGCAGCAATAGAAGAGAGTAGAATAGCATTTTATTAAGCAAACATGTTGAAGTAAGCCTAGAGATCCTTCCTCGACTCCCAGCCAGAAAGCGACCCCGAAGCTTCAATTAATTAAACAAGTATTCAGTTCAAGTAATAGATCGGGATACCAAACTGAGCGTCCTTTACCGTAGGACCGGCTATCGATAGATTATTCTTCCCTGCAGGGGTGCACTACTATTACCCAACACACTCGATCACCTCTGGCCGGACACACTTGCTGGGTAATGCCCGACCTTGGGAGATCAACACGAAGTAGCGCCCTACCTAGGCTCAGCAGAGAGGTCAGCACGCCGGACTAACCTATGCACCTAGAGGTCTTGGGCCATCGCCCTGGGCACCCTGCGCATTGCGAGACTGGCCAGGGAGCAGGCACGACACTGAACTTGTCAGTGAAGTATCCAGCCCAACCCCAACAATCAGCCCGCACGGTGAACCGTGACGTCTGAAGAGCTTTCGGGAGAAACGTACGACGTACAGGGCCCCATAAACCATTATCCCGCGTGGTGGTAGTGCGTATAGGGCACGTCGACCCACTCAGATCAAATACCCAAATCCGATATGCTCATTTAGTAACACGCGAAGACAATCAGAGTTTCTGAAGCTCCGCCACAATATCACACTCGAGTGCCCTTCCGGCACACCCGACATCATAGATCCCCTGCGGGTACCCATCAGGGTCGACCCGCCTATAACAAAGGTCAAAGTAACCGTGTGGTCATAGCATCAAGGGGGAAACCCCGAGGAATCACCCTCGATGAATTCCACTTGATGAAATCATCAGGGCGAACGTATGAGGCATCACCATTGAGGTTCACACTAAGGGGTTGCACGACAGAGTCGTATCGGAAGTGGTGAAGGAGGAATCACCCTCGATGACCACGACCAAACAGCTACACTGCAGAGTATTCATCAGGAGTGCGTTACGAGGTATCACCCTCGGCACTCGATAGTAACTATGCAGAGTCGTACAACTAAGGGGGGTGAGGTGATGTGTCGGTCTCTGGTCGTCGATCACGTTGATCGAGTAGTCGACGATGAAGCAGAGGAAACAAGGGTACAGTGATGGGGGTCTCTGATGGTTCATTACCAACCTATACTAAGCAGTTTAACATAGGCAGGTAAGGTAACAATAAACAGGTTACAAAAGCAGGCTATGCATCAGAATAGGAACAAACAGTAACAGTAGCAAAATCTAATGCAAGCAGGAGAAATTGAATGGGCGATATCGGGATGCTCAAGGGGTGGGCTTGCCTAGTTGCTCTAGCAAGAAAGAGGGGTCGTCAACGGGCTGCTCGTCTGGAGCGTAGTCGTACTCAGCTGCAACGGCGTCGGTCTCAGCGTCTATCGAGAGAGAAGGAGGGGGAGAGAAACAATAAATTCACGGCAAAAATGCAAACAATATGTATGACATGCCTAAATGCTATGCCGAGGTGTTCTACTGCCTATCTAAATGATTTAGTTAATTTAGGAATTTATTTGGATTTATTTAATTAAAGTTGAGCACTATTCATTTACTGAAATCGGTCTAAAAGTTCCATGTTCATATATCTAGGGGCATCTGACAGATGAACAGACCACGCATTCGGATTCGTCTCGAAATTCTGAGCAACTTTCATATATAAATTATTTTTATCTGAGTTACGGTTTATTTTATATGATTTTATAAAGATTTAATCATTTTCTGGAATTTAATTATTTAATTAAATTCGAATTATCCAGAATAGTAAATGATGACATCAGCATGACCTAGGTGTGACGTCAGCAGGTCAAACCTAGCTGACCAGAGTCAAACCTGACAGGTGGGTCCAGTGGGACCCACATGTCAGCCTCTGTAGCTAATCAACAGGGTTAATTTAACTAATTAACTAAATTAGACGATGGGGCCCAGCAGTCAGTGGGTGATTAGTGCTTAAACTAATTAATTAACTAATTAATAGATTATTTACTTATTTTAATTCGTTTAACTGGGCGGGACCTACATGTCAGTGAGACAGGGGCGCCCAGTCAGCAGTTGGTCCAGTCAACTGGGTCAAGTGGGGCCAAGGGGGCCCGCGGTCAGTGACACAAAGGCGGGGCCCACCGGCGCCAGGTCAGCGCGGCGGCCGAAGCAACGCCGGCGACCAAATACACGGCGGCGCGACCACGATCCTCGTCGGAAAACCGCTGCGGTGCACCTTTCGACGTGGTTCTACTTGCGTTCGATCGAGCGCTCGATGCTGCATCGATCTACAGTGGTGGCCCGGCCGGAAGTGGCCGAAGACGGTGGTGGCGAGCGGCGGAGCGGGCGCCGGAGTTTGGGCGTTACCGGATCCAGCGCTGCACGGCATGGGGAGGTACGCTAGGGGTTTCGTTGGACTCGCACGAGCTCCAGGAGCTCGATGCGAGGCTCGGCTGCGCGTGATGGTGACGACGGCCATGGTAGCTAGCCTATCGGCGGCAGCAGGTTCGGGCGCGAGCGAAGCAACAGCTATGGCACGAACTAGAGGGCCTAGAGGGCAGAGGAGGGAGGCAGCTCACCGAGCGGCACGCACGATGGACGGTGGTGGTTTAGTAGCTGCAGGGGCCGGTGCCGGAGACGAAGAAGAACGGCGGCGATCGAAGAAGGGGACGGAGGAGGCCCGGTGCTGCAGCGCCTCCAAGCTCCAGATAATGCCACCAGACGACGAGGAGGACGATGGCCGAGCGATCTGGCATGGCGGCGAGGCGCAGGGGCTACAGTGGCCGCGAGGCTACGGCGGCGAGGCCATGGCGGCGTCGGGCGAAGTGGGGGAACGAGGGAGAGGTGCGAACGGGGCGGCTAGGGTTCACCAGAGGGGCCGAGAGGGGTCCCTCTTATTCTCTATGCGCGTGGCAACGCACTGTCGAGCGGCGAGCGAGGGGGGCCGGGTGCGTGCGCGCGTGCGCGTGCGGGGTGTTCGACAGCGGGGCGGCATGAGCAGTGCGGGAGGAGGGAGGAGGTGCGGGGGTGGGCTGGGCCGCGCTGTAGCATGCAGGCCTGAGCGCACAGTAGGCCTTTGCCCTATTCTCTTTTCCTTTTACTTTCTGTTTCTGTTTTGTTTTACTATTTTCCTTTTTCTGTTTTGCAAATAGTTAGGCCACAAAATGACTCTAGCAAAATATGTGACTTGTACCATTAAATGCTATGTATTATCTACTACTGCCAGAAATTGGTTTGGAGACAATATGATTTCATTTGTAATTTTATAAAACAAAATGGGATTAAATATTGCTGTTTTGACACTGTTAGAGTCACTTAATTAATTTATTAAATGTTGGTTAAAATTTTAGCATTGTCTCTGGAATATTTGTTATTTAATGAACATTTTAGCTTCTATTTTGAATAACTTTTATTTTCCACTTTAATTTAAGTTGAAGATTGAATTAGGAGTTTGAAATGCAATATGATGCAAATGATGATTAGGTACTGTTAAACTTGCTGACATGGCATTAACTAAGGGTGATCACTGTTGTTTATTACAGGGGGTGTCACAATTCTCCTCATCTAACAAGAATTCTCGTCCCGAGAATTAAGAGGTAGGCTGAAAGAAAGCGGGGTATTCTTCGCGAAGATGATCCTCGCGTTCCTAAGTGTCTTCATCTTCAGAATGATTCGACCACTGAAGTTTAAGGAATTTGATTGACTTCTGACGAGTTCGACGCTCAACTTGATCAAGAATACGGATGGGATATTCTGGATAAGACAGATCTTCCCGCAATTCAAGCATTTCATGATCCACAGCTCGAATAGGATCCTTGAAGCAGCGACGAAGTTGGGATACATGAAAGACATCATGCACTTGAGAAAGATTTGGCGGCAATTGCAACTGATATGCCACTTCTCCTCGATGGGCAAGAATACGGAACGGGCCAATGTAGCGAGGAGCTAACTTGCCCTTGATTCCGAACCGATGAGTGCCTTTCAACGGAGTGACGCGAAGGTAAGCTTGCTCGCCAGGCTGATAGACCATTTCCTTGTGCTTTCGGTCATAGTTGCTCTTCTGACGAGACTGAGTAGTTTTCAGATGTTCACGGACAATGCGGACTTGTTCTTCAGCTTGCTGAATAATGTCCGGTCCGACGAGTGAGCGTTCCCCAGTTTCTGACCAATTCAGAGGGGTTCGACACTTACGACCGTATAGAACTTCAAATGGTGCCATCTTCAGACTAGCTTGATAGCTATTGTTGTAAGAGAATTCAGCATACGGGAGAGATTCCTCCCATTTCTTACCGAAGGAGATGACACAAGCTCGAAGCATATCTTCGAGCACTTGATTAACTCGTTCGACTTGACCCTGTGACTGAGGGTGAAAAGCGGTGCTGAAGGACAGATGAGTTCCCATAGCTTCTTGGAAACTTGCCCAGAATCTTGAGGTAAAGAGGCTGCCACAATCCGAACTGATCTCCAAGGGAACACCATGGAGTGACACAATTCTGGAAACATACAAGTCCGCTAACTGACTAGCAGTGATTGTCTCCTTAACTGGCAGAAAGTGAGCAACCTTTGAGAATCGGTCAATGATGACAAAAATAGCATCATGACCCTTCTGAGATCTAGGAAAACCAGTAATGAAATCCATTTGGACCTTGTCCCATTTCCATTCAGGAATTTCAAGGGGTTGCAGAGTTCCAGCAGGTCTTTAATGTTTTGCTTTAATGCGACAGCAAATGTCACACTCAGAAACATAACGAGCAATGTCTCGCTTCATATTAGGCCACCAGTATCTCTGACAAATGTCACGGTACATCTTTGTGCTACCAGGATGAATTGACAGAGGAGTGTGATGAGCTTCTTTCATAATGTGTTCCCTCTCATCCTTGAATTTGGGTACGAAGAGACGGCGTTGGAAGAATAGGATCCCATCATGATCAAGATGGAATTCTAACGGCTTTCCTTTTTCGAGGTATCGCTTAATCCTTTCAACTTCAGAGTCATACCATTGCATAGTCTTAATGCTGTGTTCTAAATCTGGTTCCACAACCAGGGTATTGAGATAACCCTGTGGAGCAATATGGAGGTTCAATTTGCGAAGCTCTTCATAAAGAACAGGTTGTGCTTCCTGAACCATAAGATTGTTGCAATAAGCCTTGTGACTCAAAGCATCGGCCATTACATTAGCCTTGCCAGGGGTATATGAGATATTCATATCATAATCGGCAATTGTTTCAAGCCATCTTTGTTGACTAAGGTTCAGATCTGGTTGAGTATATAGATACTTCAAACTCTGATGATCCGTGTATATCTCGCAACGGTTACCGAGAAGGTAATGTCGCCATAGCTTCAAGGCATAAATAACCGCAGAAAGTTCGAGATCATGCACTGGGTAATTTTCTTCGTGAGGACACAATTGTCGAGAGGCATAAGCAATCACTTTGCGCTCTTGCATTAGGACACAGCCTAATCCTTGACAAGATGCATCACAGTATATCACGAAATCCTTGAGAGTATCCGGGGGTGCTAGCACTGGGGCAGATGCCAACTTATCTTTTAGCATCTGAAAGCTTTCTTGACATTCTTCTGTCCACTCAAATTTAACACCTTTGTGGAGCAGGTCAGTAAGTGGCTTTGCAATCTTGGAAAAGTTACCAACGAATCGACGGCAATAACTAGCGAGTCCGAGAAAACTCCTGACTTGCTTAACATTCTTCGGGGGAGTCCAGTCAAGAATAGCCTGAACTCGCTCGGGGTTAACAGCAATGCCATTCTTGGAAATCACATGACCAAGACAGGTCACTTCAGATAACCAGAGCTCACACTTGGAGAATTTAGCATACAACTGATGTTCTCGTAGCTTCTCCAATACAAGCTGAAGATGTTCAGTGTGTTCCTCTTCATTCTTGGAATATATAAGGATATCATCCAAATAAACCATGACGAATTTGTCGAGGTAATCCATGAAGATATAGTTCATCAACCAGGAGAAGGGTGCTGGAGCATTTGTTAAGCCAAATGACATGACAGTGTACTCATAAGAACCATATCGAGTAACAAAGGCAGTCTTCGGAATATCCTCTTCGCGAACACGGATCTGATGATAACCCAACCTCAAGTCGAGTTTCGAGAAGACAGAGGATCCAACAAGCTGATCATACAGATCATTGATCTGGGGAAGTGGGTATTTATTCTGGATTGTGGCTTGGTTAATGGGCCGGTAATCTTGAACCAATCGGTTAGTTCCATCCTTCTTCCTAACGAAGAGCGAAGGTGCTCCCCAAGCAGAGGAACTGGGGCGGATGAAACCTTTCTTAAGTGACTTGTCGATTTCTTCCTTAAGCTCGAGAAGGTGGTGCGGAGGCATCTTATAAGGATGCTTCGCAATAGGGGTAGTGCCAGGCTTCAAGTCGATGACGAACTCGACAACTCTAACTGGGGGTATTCCTGGAAGTTCTTCCGGAAAGACGTCCGGAAAATCTCGAACGACAGGAACTTTCTCGATTCCTTCCAGGGGTGAGGCGTTCAAAGCATTCAGAGCATATATCTGAGCTTCAGTATTTCGAGTAATTCGGGCGGTGTAGTTCACTATCTCATCGGAGGGGTGAAGAAGTTGGATGACTTTAGTGGCACAATTGATCGAAGCTATAAGAGCCTTCAACCAATCCATTCCGAGGATGAGGTCTATGGTGGAAGATTTCAAGATGATGGGTGAGGCAAGGAATTCCAACCCTTTAATTTCGACGGTAATGTCAGGTGCTATCACGTCAGCATGACAATGACCTTCGGGAGTTTTAACGACTAACGGAGTATGCATCTTCTCATATTGAATGCCATGCATGAATGCAAATTTTCCAGAGATGAATGAATGTGATGCTCCTGAATCAAATAAAACAGAAGCAGGTACTGAGTTAACAAGAAGGGTACCCATCACAGTAGCAGGTTGATCCTGGACTTCTTCAATATCAATGTTGTAAGCGTGTCCATGACCATGAGCAGCAGACCCAGTATTATAGTTGCGGGCCTGATTGTTCCCACGACCATTGCCACGGCCAGTACGAGGGAAAGCCAACTGATTCTGAGTCTGGCGGCAGTCCTTAGCAAGGTGTCCTGGTTTGCGGCACTTGAAGCACAAACCATCTTCAGGACGAAGAGGAGCATTGGGTAGAGCAGCCTGAGCTCTTGGCTGCCTCGGTGGTGGAGGAGGCAGACGTGGTGCAGCATAGTTGTTCTTTGGCGCAAGGGCAGCTGAACGGAACACATTGTTGGGAATCCAGACTCGACGCTTCTGTGCTGAGCCCGAAGATGAGCCAGCATCACGATAGCACTTCTGCGAGTCCTTATGCTTCATCTGAGCGGTCTCAACCAGAATAGCCTTGTTCACAAGAGTAGAAAAGTCGTTGAAGTCTTGAGCAGCAAGTGCAAGCTCGATGTCTGGGTGGAGTCCACTACGAAACTTCTCTTGTCTACGGGCATCCGTGGCGATGTCTTCCTCAGCATAGCGGGACAGGTCAAGGAATTCTCGCTGATAAGCTTCGACAGTCTTGTTGCCCTGAGTGAGGTTGCAGAACTAGGTTTTCATCCGATCCATAATTCCCTGAGGAATATAACGGGCACGAAAAGCAGCTTGGAACTCAGGCTAGGTAACTACTATTCCAGCAGGCAGTGTACGCTTGTGTGTGTTCCACCATTGAGCAGCGGGACCCTTTAGGAAAAAGGATGCGAAGGTGACAAAGTTGGCTGGGGAGACATTTGCAGACTCCATCTCGTGAGTAATGTCGTGAATCCAGTCATCAGCATCCAGTGGCTTGTCAGAGTTGCGGAACTGAGTGGGGTTAAGACGCACAAATTCCGACATTGTTATTGTAGCAGGGTTGTGGTTCTGGTTGTTCTAATGCGGAAACTGAGCCGTGATCCCAGTCATGAACTGACAGTTGAGCTCCAATTGTTGCATCATAGCTGCCATATAGTCTGGCGGTGGTGGGCGTTCAGGGGCACGACCACGACCACGACCACCTGGTCTAACCATCCTGCTAAGTATCAATAGGGGGCAGTTTAGTAAAAGAAATTGCGAGTGTTTAGCGGCAAGCATGATGTAACTCGACAACAATTAAGCAGTGTAACAGATACTTAACAGTAGTCAATTAAGACATACAGATCCATACACAGAGTCGGGTACATGCGGACAGCATAACAACAAAAATTTAAAAACTAGACATGCTAGGCGGCGCGCAGGCACACGGTAAGGAAGTACACAACGAGACATAGCAAAGGCTACATAAACGTCGGAGAAAACCACTGAAACGGGGTAACTGCAAGTGCGGGCGACGAATGTTCGTCGCGGAAAGGATCTTGCGCTCCATGTGCACTCTGATGCAGAATCCGGTCTCGTCAAATGACAATGAGGAGTATATTGCAACTCGGAGAGAAAGGTTAAACAAAACAATGGAAAGGAAAATGATTATCAGACTAATCAGATCAATGGTAAGGAAGTAAGCACAGATATCCAGCTCTCCGGGTAGACAAGATTTACGAGATCCTAAGTGTCGGTGTTAGTAAAATTTATTTAACCTGAAAAGAAGAGAGATCAGAGTCCCAGAGTATAGACGAGGAATAAAAGATCCTAATACCACCCAATTGGAGACGTGGGCCCGTAAGCCACACAGCCAAGTTAGTAAATTAGTTTTTCGACCTCTAGACTCAACTTCAGCCAAGGAATTGGAAGGGAGCTTCCTACAGGCAGTCGGCTCTGATACCAACTTGTGACACCCCCGACTCAATCGTGCACTAATCATACACGCAAACGTGCACGATCAAGCACAGGGACTCACGGCAAGATATCACAACACAACTCTATCACAAATAAATGGAGATCCACGAATATTACAGACCAGGGATCACGAGGATCCGAATACATAAGTCAGTCATACAAATAATATCTGGGTACAGACATAGTTAGACAAGGTTTGCCTTAAGAAGGCTAGCACAAACAACGACTCTAAATCGAAAGGCGAAGGCCTCCTGCCTGGGAGCCTCCGATCCTACTCCTGGTCGGCTGGCTCGATCCAGTAGTACGTGCCGTCGGCACCCATCTGATAGTAAGCTCCTGCAGTGGCATCTGGCTCCTGGGCTCCATCGTCTGTTGTATCATCAAGTAGGGGAATATAGGGAAAAAGAGGAAGCAAAGCAATCGTGAGTACTCATCTGAAGTACTCAGCAAGCAAGGATCTACACTACATATGCAACATTATCAAAGGGGAAAGGCTGTATATGTGGACTGGGCTGCAGAAATGCCAGAATAGAGAGAAGGCCTAGTCCAATCGAAGACTAGCATCTTCAAACATCTTCACGAAGCCACCAGCTTGCAGCAATAGAAGAGAGTAGAATAGCATTTTATTAAGCAAACATGTTGAAGTAAGCCTAGAGATCCTTCCTTGACTCCCAGCCAGAAAGCGATCCCGAAGCTTCAATTAATTAAACAAGTATTCAGTTCAAGTAATAGATCGGGATACCAAACTGAGCGTCCTTTACCGTAGGACCGGCTATCGATAGATTATTCTTCCCTGCAGGGGTGCACTACTGTTACCCAACACACTCGATCACCTCTGGCCGGACAAACTTGCTGGGTAATGCCCGGCCTCAGGATATCAACACGAAGCAGCGCCCTACCTAGCCTCAGCAGAGAGGTCAGCACGCCGGACTAACCTATGCACCCAGAGGTCTTGGGCCATCGCCCTGGGCACCCTGCGCGTTGCGAGACTGGCCAGGGAGCAGGTGCGACACTGAACTCGTCAATGAAGTATCCAGCCCAACCCCAACAATCAGCCCGCACGGTGAACCGTGACATCTGAAGAGCTTTCGGGAGAAACGTACGACGTACAGGGCCCCATAAACCATTATCCCGCATGGTGTAGTGCGTATAGGGCACGTCGACCCACTCAGGTCAAATACCCAAATCTGATATGCTCATTTAGTAACACGCGGAGACAATCAGAGTTTCTGAAGCTCTGCCACAATATCACGCTCGAGTGCCCTTCCGGCACACCCGACATCATAGATCCCCTGCGGGTACCCATCAGGGTCGACCCGCCTATAACAAAGGTCAAAGTAACCGTGTGGTCATAGCATCAAGGGGGAAACCCCGAGGAATCACCCTCGGTGAATTGCACTCGATGAAATCATCAGGGCGAACGTATGAGGCATCACCCTCGAGGTGCACACTGAGGGGTTGCACGACAGAGTCGTATCGGAAGTGGTGAAGGAGGAATCACCCTCGATGACCACGACCAAACAGCTACACTGCAGAGTATTCATCAGGAGTGCGTTACAAGGTATCACCCTCGGCACTCAATAGTAACTATGCAGAGTCATACAACTAAGCGGTGTGAGGTGATGTGTCGGTCTCTGGTCATCGACCATGTTGATCGAGTAGTCGACGATGAAGCAGAGGCAACAAGGGTAAAGTGATGGGGGTCTCTGATGGTTCATTACCAACCTATACTAAGCAGTTTAACATAGGCAGGTAAGGTAACAATAAACAGGTTACAAAAGCAGGCTATGCATCAGAATAGGAACAAACAGTAACAGTAGCAAAATCTAATGCAAGCAGGAGAAATTGAATGGGCGATATCGGGATGCTCAAGGGGGGGGGCTTGCCTGGTTGCTCTGGCAAGAAAGAGGGGTCGTCAACGGGCTGCTCGTCTGGAGCGTAGTCGTACTCAGCTGCAACAGCGTCGGTCTCGGTGTCTATCGAGAGAGAAGGAGGGGGAGAGAAACAATAAATTCACGGCAAAAATGCAAACAATATGTATGACATGCCTAAATGCTATGCCGAGGTGTTCTACTGCCTATCTAAATGATTTAGTTAATTTAGGAATTTATTTGGATTTATTTAATTAAAGTTGAGCACTATTCATTTACCGAAATCGGTCCAAAAGTTCCATGTTCAGATAGCTAGGGGCATCTGACAGATGAACGGACCAAGCATTCGGATTCGTCTCGAAATTCTGAGCAACTTTCATATATAAATTATTTTCATCTGAGTTACGGTTTATTTTATATGATTTTATAAAGATTTAATCATTTTCTGGAATTTAATTATTTAATTAAATTCGAATTATCCAGAATAGTAAATGATGAGATCAGCATGACCTAGGTGTGATGTCAGCAGGTCAAACCCAGCTGACCAGAGTCAAACCCGACAGGTGGGTCCAGTGGGACCCACATGTCAGCCTCTGTAGCTAATCAACAGGGTTAATTTAACTAATTAACTAAATTAGATGGTGGGGCCCAGTAGTCAGTAGGTGATTAGTGCTTAAACTAATTAATTAACTAATTAATAGATTATTTACTTATTTTAATTCGTTTAACTGGGCGGGACCCACATGTCAGTGAGACAGGGGCGCCCAGTCAGCAGTTGACCCAGTCAACTGGGGCCAAGGGGGCCCGCGGTCAGTGACACAGAGGCGGGGCCCACCGGTGCCAGGTCAGCGCGGCGGCCGGAGCGTCGCCGACGACCAAATACGCGGCGGCGCGGCCACGATCCTCGTCGGAAAACCGCTGCGGTGCACCTTTCGACGTGGTTCTACTTGCGTTCGATCGAGCGCTCGATGCCGCATCAATCTACAGTGGTGGCCCGGCCGAAAGTGGCCAGAGACGGTGGTGGCGAGCGGCGGAGCGGGCGCCGGAGTTCGGGCGTTGCCGGATCCGGTGCTGCACGGCATGGGGAGGCATGCTAGGTGTTTCGTTGGACTCGCACGAGCTCCAGGAGCTTGATGCGAGGCTCGGCTGCGCGTGATGGTGACGACGGCCATGGTAGCTAGCCCGTCGGCGGCAGCGGGTTCGGGCGCGAGCAATGCAACGACGCGAACTAGAGGGCCTAGAGGGCAGAGGAGGGAGGCATCTCACCGAGCGGCACGCACGATGGCCGGTGGTGGTTTAGTAGCTGCAGGGGCCGGCGCCGGAGACGAAGAAGAACGGCGGCGATCGGAGAAGGGGACGGAGGAGGCCCGGTGCTGCAGCGCCTCCAAGCTCCACATAAGGCCACCAGACGATGAGGAGGACGATGGCGGAGCGATCTGGCACGGCGGCGAGGCGCAGGGGTTACGATGGCCGCGAGGATACGGCGGCGAGGCCATGGCGGCGTCGGGCAAAGTGGGGGAACGAGGGAGAGGGGCGAACGGGGCGGCTAGGGTTCGCCAGAGGGGCCGAGGGGGGTCGCTCTTATCCTCTACGCGCGCGGCAACGCGCTGTCGAGCGGCGAGCAAGGGGGGCCGGGTGCGTGCATGCGCGTGCGGGGTGTTCGACAGCGGGGCGGCATGAGCAGTGAGGGAGGAGGGAGGAGGTGGGGGGGTGGGCTGGGCCGCGCTGTAGCAAGCAGGCCTGAGCGCACAGTAGGCCTTTGCCCTATTCCCTTTTCCTTTTACTTTCTGTTTCTGTTTTGTTTTACTATTTTCCTTTTTCTGTTTTGCAAATAGTTAGGCCACAAAATGACTCTAGCAAAATATGTGACTTGTACCATTAAATGCTATGTATTATCTACTACTGCCAGAAATTGGTTTGGAGACAATATGATTTCATTTGTAATTTTATAAAACAAAATGGGATTAAATATTGCTGTTTTGACACTGTTAGAATCACTTAATTAATTTATTAAATGTTGGTTAAAATTTTAGCATTGTCTCTGGAATATTTGTTATTTAACGAACATTTTAGCTTCTGTTTTGAATAAATTTTATTTTCCACTTTAATTTAAGTTGAAGTTTGAATTAGGAGTTTGAAATGCAATATGATGCAAATGATGATTAGGTCCTGTTAAACTTGCTGATATGGCATTAACTAAGGGTGATCACTTTTGTTTATTACAGGGGGTGTCACATATTATTTGAATCTTCTCTGAATTCTTATATGCATGATTTGATATCTTTGTATTTCTCTTCGAATTATCGGTTTGGTTTGGCCAACTAGATTGGTTTTTCTTGCAATGAGAGAGGTGCTTAGTTTTGGGTTCAATCTTGCGGTGTCCTCACCCAGTGACAGTAGGGGCAGCGAGGCATTTATTGTATTGTTGCCATCAAGGGTAAAAAGATGGGGTTTTCATCATATTGCTTGAGTTTATCCCTCTACATCATGGCATATTGCTTAAAGCGTTACTTTGTTCTCTTGAACTTAATACTCTAGATGCAGGCAGGAGTCGGTCGATGTGTGGAGTAATAGTAGTAGATGCAGAATCGATTCGGTCTACTTGACATGGACGTGATGCCTATATGCATAATCATTGCCTTGGATATCGTCATAACTTTGCGCTTTTCTATCAATTGCTCGACAGTAATTTGTTCACCCACCGTATGTTTTCTTTCAAGAGAGAAGCCTCTAGTGAAACCTATGGCCCCGGGTCTATTTTCCATCATATATTTTCAGATCTATAAACCAAAAAACCCAAAAATACCTTGCTGCAATTTATTTGTTTTTATTTTGTTTTACATTTTAGTAATCTTTTATACCTATCTCTATCAAATCTCACCTTTGCAATTGACTGTGAAGGGATGGACAACCCCTTTATCGCGTTGGGTGCAAGTGTTTGATTGTTTGTGCAGGTGCATAGATTGGAGACTTGCTTGTACCTTCTACTGGATTGATACCTTGGTTCTCTAACTGAGGGAAATAATTATCTCTACTTTGCTGCATCACCCTTTCCTCTTCAAGGGAAAAACCAACGCAAGCTCAACAAGTAGCAGTGCCCAAAGAAATTATTCTACTACTGAAAAAGAATTTTTAGCAGTTGTGTTTGCTTGTGAAATATTCAGATCTTACATTGTTGATTCCAAAGTAATTGTTCACACCGATCATGCTGCTATTAAATATCTTATGGAAAAGAAAGATGCTAAACCTAGACTCATTAGGTGGGTTCTTTTGTTACAAGAATTTGATTTACATATCACTGATAGGAAAGGAGCTGAGAACCCCGTAGCTGATAACCTGTCTAGATTAGAGATAATCCTTGATGACCCACTACCTATTGATGATAGCTTTCCTGATGAACAATTAGCTGCAATAAATGTTTCTCGTAATACTCATTGGTATGCTGACTATGGTAATTATATTGTTGCCAAATACATACCACCTAGTTTCACCTACCAACAAAAGAAAAAATTCTTCTATGATTTAAGACATTACTAATGGGATGACCCACATCTTTATAAAGGAGTAGATGGTATTATTAGACGTTGTGTACCTGAGCATGAATAGGAACAAATCCTATGGAAATGTCACTCCGAAGCTTATGGAGGGCATCATGTGGGAGATAGAACTGCTCACAAGGTATTACAGTCTGGTTTTTATCGGCCTACTCTCCTCAAGGATGCCCGTAAGTTTGTTTTATGTTGTGATGAATGCTAACGAATTGGTAATATCGGTAAGCGTCAAGAAATGCCTATGAATTATTCACTTGCTGTTGAACCATTTGATGTTTGGGGTTTTGATTTTATGGGACCTTTTCCTTCCTCTAATGGGTATACTCATATTTTC
The DNA here is from genome assembly GCA_011799875.1 of Thinopyrum elongatum. Taxonomy (NCBI): domain Eukaryota; kingdom Viridiplantae; phylum Streptophyta; class Magnoliopsida; order Poales; family Poaceae; genus Thinopyrum; species Thinopyrum elongatum. The sequence goes on from CM022303.1 coordinate 535,531,235, forward strand.
GTTGCTGTTAATTATGTTACTAAGTGGGTAGAAGTTCTACTTCTTGAGCTTGTGTTGGTTTTTCCCTTGAAGAGGAAAGGGTGATGCAGCAAAGTAGAGATAAGTATTTCCCTCAGTTAGAGAACCAAGGTATCAATCCAGTAGGAGGTACAAGCAAGTCTCCAATCTATGCACCTGCACAAACAATCAAACACTTGCACCCAACATGATAAAGGGGTTGTTAATCCCTTCATGCTCGATTGCAAAGGTGAGATCTGATAGAGATAGGTATAAAAGGTTTCTAAAATGTAAAACAGAATAAAAACAAATAAATTGCAGCAAGGTATTTTTGGGTTTTTTGGTTTATAGATCTGAAAATATATGATGGAAAATAGACCAGGGGGCCATAGGTTTCACTAGAGGCTTCTCTCTTGAAAGAAAAACATACGATAGGTAAACAAATTACTGTCGAGCAATTGATAGAAAAGTGCAAAGTTATGACGATATCCAAGGCAATGATTATGCATATAGGCATCACGTCCGCGTCAAGTAGACCGAAATGATTCTGCATCTACTACTATTACTCCACACATCGACCGACCCCTGCCTCCATCTAGAGTATTAAGTTCAAGAGAACAGAGTAATGCTTTAAGCAAGATGACATGATGTAGAGGGATAAACTCAAGCAATATGATGAAAACCCCATCTTTTTACCCTTGATGGCAACAATACAATACGTGTCTCGCTACCCCTACTGTCACTGGGTGAGGACACCGCAAGATTGAACCCAAAACTAAGCACCTCTCCCATTGCAAGAAAAACCAATCTAGTTGGCCAAACCAAACCGATAATTCGAAGAGAAATACAAAGATATCAAATCATGCATATAAGAATTCAGAGAAGATTCAAATAATATTCATAGATAATCTAATCATACATCCACAATTCACCGGATCTCGACAAACACACCGCAAAAGAATATTACATCGGATAGATCTCCAAGAACATCGAGGAGAACGTTGTATTGAAGATCAAAGAGAGAGAAGAAGCCATCTAGCTACTAACTATGGACCCGTAGGTCTGAGGTAAACTACTCACGCTTCATCAGAAGGGCAATAGAGTTGATGTAGAAGCCCTCCGTGATCGAATCCCCCTCTGGCAGGATGCCGGAAAAGGCCCCTAGATGGGATCTCACGGGTACAGAAGGTTATGGCGGCGGAAAAGTATTTTGGTGGACGCTTCTGGTCGTTTGGGAATATTTCTGAATTTATTGGACAAAGATAAGGGTTGGAGGACTCCCGGGGGGGCCACAAGGCAGGGGGCATGCCCCTCGGGACTCTTCCGCCTTCCTCTCCAAGTCCTACGTGTGTCTTCTGGTCCCAGAAAAATCATCGCGAAAGTTTTATTCCGTTTGGACTCCGTTTGATATTCCTTTTCTGTAATACTCAAAAACAAGGAAAACAAAATTGGCACTGGGCTCTAGATTAATAGGTTAGTCCCAAAAATAATATAAAATAGCATATTAATGCATATAAAACATCCAAAATAGATAATGTAATAGCATGGAACAATAAAAAATTATAGATATGTTGGAGACGTATCAAGCATCCCCAAGCTTAATTCCTTCTCGTCCTCGAGTAGGTAAATGATAAAAACAGAATTTTTGATGTGGAATGCTACCTAACATATTTATCCATGTAATTTTCTTTATTGTGGCATGAATATTCAGATCCATATGATTCAAAACAAAAGTTTAATATTGACATAAAAACAATAGTACTTCAAGCATACTAATAAAGCAATCTTGTCTTCTCAAAATAACATGGCCAAAGAAAGTTATCCCTACAAAATCATATACTCTGGCTATGATCCATCTTCATTACACAAAGTATTAAATCATGCACAACCCCGATGACAAGCCAAGCAATTGTTTCATACTTTTGATGTTCTCAAACTTTTTCAACTTTCACGCAATACATGAGCGTTAGCCATGGATATAGCACTATAGGTGGAATAGAATATGGTGGTTGTGGAGAAGACAAAAAGAAGGAGATAGTATCACATCAACTAGGCGTATCAACGGGCTATGGAGATGCCCATCAATAGATATCAATGTGAGTGAGTAGGTATTGCCATGCAACGGATGCACTAGAGCTATAAGTTTATGAAAGCTCAAAAAGAAACTAAGTGCGTGTGCATCCAACTCACTTGCTCACGAAGACCTAGGGCAATTTGAGGAAGCCCATCACTGGAATATACAAGCCAAGTTCTATAATGAAAAATTCCCACTAGTATATGAAAGTGACAACATAGGCGACTCTCTATCATGAAGATCATGGTGCTACTTTGAAGCACAAGTGTGGTAAAAGGATAGTAACATTACCCCTTCTCTCTTTTATCCCATTTTTTTGTTTGGGCTTCTTTTGGCCTCTTTTATTTTTTCGTAAAGTCCGGAGACTCATCCCAACTTGTGAGGGAATCATAGCTTCCTTCATCCTTTCCTCACATGGGACAATGCTCTAATAATGATGATCATCACACTTTTATTTACTTACAACTCAAGAATTACAACTCGATTCTAGAACAAAATATGACTCTATATGAATTCCTCCGGTGGTGTACCGGGATGTGCAATGATCAAGAGTGACATGTATAAAAAATATGAACGGTGGCCTCGCCACAAATACTATGCCAACTACATGATCATGCAAAGCAATATGACAATGATGAAGCGTGTCATAATAAACGGAACGGTGGAAGTTGCATGGAAATATATCTCGGAATGGCTATGGAAATGCCATAATAGGTAGGTATGGTGGCTGTTTTGAGGAAGGTATATGGTGGGTTTAATGCACCGGCGAGAATTGCGTGGTACTAGAGAGGCTAGCAATGGTGGAAAGATGAGAGTGCGTATAATCCATGGACTCAACATTAGTTGTAAAGAACTCACATACTTAATGCAAAAGTCTATTAGCTATCGAAACAAAGTACTACATGCATGCTCCTAGATGATAGATTGGTAGGAAAAGACCATCGCTCGTCCCCGACCGCCACTCATAAGGAAGCAATAAATAAATAATGCTCCGACTTCATCACATAACGGTTCACCCTATGTTGGGGATATAGCTCCGAGGTGTGACCCGCCCAGGAGGGGCCGGGTTACACTGTTGGCGGTTTAAAATGAAGAAGGTCCAAGGAGGCCCAAGGAGGTGTGAAGACAGTGGCTCATGAAGGCAGGCCTGGTGAAAGCCCAAGACCTGGGCCTATGAACCGCCGTACGGTGACTTGCTCTGTAAGGCATGACTAGTTAGAAACCGAGCCAGTCACGATGTGCGAGCCGGACGGGACTCTGTAAGCCTCCGGGTCTCAACCTGTGTATAAAGGTGAGACCCGACGACGGGTTAACTCAAGAAACAACCAATCGAGAACTAGGTTAAGCGTATTCGCTCCCTTGTAATCGAAACTCAAGTAATACAACTCAAAGCAGGACGTAGGCTTTTACCTCGTTGAGAGGGGCCGAACCTGGGTAAGCTCCTTGTGTCCTTTGTCCCGTTCAACCCCTTTAAGCTAACCTACGTGCGATGGCTCCACACCTAAGTCCTTTCACGAGGGCATCTGCCGTGACAAAACCACGACAGTTGGCGCCCACCGTGGGGCTTGAGCACGATGGTTTTGAGTTCTTGAAGGGCAGCTTCTCAGGGATCAAGGGATATGCCATGGGCCGGATGACCAAGAGCCGTCGCAGCAAGATCTACATCGACGATGCTAGCTGGGGTCCCGAGGCCGATTCAATCGAGTACGGGTACCGGGTCCCCTTCGGCGGAATTCACGTCTTCATCGGCAAGATTGGCGAGTCGGAGCCCGAGCCGGACACCTGCACCGATACTATTGAGATGGCTCGGCGCACATGACCTGCCAAGGTCCAACCCGCCCGGAAGTGTGCTTTCGTTGGCTTTGTTCATGGGGCGGATCTTGAGGAAGGTTCTGTGTCTGGTGGAGAGATAGCCATCTATTCAGGTGATGAGTCTTCAACCAGTGAAACCGAGTCTATCTATCAACTACAAGACGGCGGGCTTAGGGGCTACTCTGATGGTGACAGTATTCCGGACCCCTATGAGCCACCGAGAAGGCCTGCTATCTTCATGGCCGGTGCGCAGCAGATGGTGAATTCATCAACCGCCGTAGCTATGACCTCTGGTTCGATGGCTGCTGCAACGGCTGGGGCGAGCGGCTCTGCGCGCCCGCTGGCTCAAGTCTTATCCGAGCTTTTGGATGCTTTGGCGACTCTGTTAGCTGCAGAGGTGACTCCGGCGAATCAAACACAGCATAATGCGGAGGTCGCAAAGTTGCGAGACAAGGTGGCCAAGGCCCGAGAGGATCTTGAGGCAGAAAATGTCAGGATGGCTGCAGAACGGACCGCCCTAGAGGCTGAGACGCAGCGGGTAAGGGCCGAGGCTTTTCGTTTAAGTCTGGACCAGAACGCATCAAATGCTGTCATGCGAAGGAGGCACCAGAGCCCTTTCCCACCACAGTTTGAGGGGAGGAATCTTTTTACCACACCCGGAGCAGGGCCGAGTAACCCGCCCGGTGAGACCCGGGCTGCTGAGGCACCTGCGACTGGGGCGGCGGCTCAGCCTTGTATAGCGGACCCGCCTCGTGTGAACTTGACCCCGCCTCAGCGAGTGCCAACACCTCCGGGTCATTACTCCAACCCGCTGGATAATATGATTGCTGCAGCCTCGCGGCTGGTGGCTCTTCCAATTGAAGGTGAGTCACTAGCTGCGATAGAGGCCCGGAACACCGTGGAACTTCTTAAGACGGCCGTGACCCAGCAAGCGGCTTACTCATACAGCCGTGAGCGAACTCATTCAACTCCGCGCCATAGTCGAAGGTACAGCCAGCGTGTTGAGTTGCCGGCGGTTTCCAGTAGTGAGCGGCGTTGTAACCCGCCCCATGGGCATGACCCACCCCTCGATTATAACAATGTTCAAGCCATCAGGGATCAGGCGAGAGCACGCCAAGAGGCAGAACTGGTGGCTCAATTAGCGGCTCATCAGCAACTTCAACGAAACCCTTCAACGTCTGTGGAGGCCGGGATGACTTCCAGGGCGGTAGGTGTGCCATGTCTAGTGCCAGCTCTGCATAATGAGCGTCTGCCTAAGGATTTTAAAGTTCCTCGGAAGGTACCTAATTATACAGCTGATCTTCCACCCGAGGCTTGGATCGAGATCTACGAGCTGGCCATGGAGATGCTGGATGTTAACGATGCTGTATGTGCCAAATACTTCACCATGATGCTGGATGGGCCGGCTTGAACTTGGCTGAAAGGGTTGCCTGCCAACTCCATCAACTCGTGGGCTGAGTTGAAGGCGTGTTTTATTCAGAATTTCAAAGACACGTGCATGCATCCTATGTCGATCATCGACCTAGACGCTTGTGTCCAGTGCGAGGATGAGTCGGCCCACCACTGGGTGCGCCGGGTCTCGGCTGTTATTCACTCATCGGATAGCATCAACGCCGGTTCTGCTGTTCTAATTCTGGAGAAAAATTGCCGTTTCCTCCCCCTCAAGCAGAAGTTTGGGCGGCTTAAACGTCACTGCAATGACATGGGAGAGCTCATGGCGGCTCTCATCAAATACGCCAACTCAGACAGCACTAAGGACCCTGGGTCCGATGAGGAGAAATCCAGCAAGGGGAAGAAGAACGGCAATGGAAAAGGACAGCAGCAAAATATGACAGGGCATAATCAAGGCAATAACGGTAAGCACAAGCAAACTGACGGCGGGTCTGATTTTGTGGCCAATACCAATGCACAGAATAACAATCAGCGTCGTAAGGGAAAGCCGCCTCACTTTAAAGGACCAAAGCTTAACCTGGAAGCGATGTTGAATGAGCCTTGCCCAAAGCACAGCCTTCCGAATAGGCCTTCGCGTCATTTGTGGAAGGATTGTTTCATCATGAAGGAATAAGAACTCCGGCTTTTATCAGGACCATAATAACAATAACGGCCCGCACGGCGGGTCAGGATCAGGTTCACAAGGGCCCGGCTTTGGGAGCGGCGGCTCAAATTCTGAGTATCAAGGGCAAGGTAATCAGAGTGGTTATAATCAGCAGCCCATTCAGAATAACTAGCAACAGCAGTCAGGGTATCAGAGTAATCGAAAGCAGCTTAATAGTGGCCAATATCATGTTTTCACCACAAGCCTTTGCAAGCGAGATCAGAAGATTCATAAGCGTGCGGTTAACACAGTTGAGCCGGCGGTACCTCGATACTTAAGGTGGTCATAGCAGCCAATTGTATGGATCCGTGAGGATCACCCGCCCCGGGTTGACAATCTGGGTCAATTGGCATTGGTGGTAGCCCCTCAAGTTGGGGGTTATAAGTTTACTAAGGTGCTCATGGATGGAGGCAGCAACATCAATATCCTTTATTATGATACTTTCCGCCGTATGAATTTGACTGGCAAAAGCCTTAAGCCGTCTTCTACAGTCTTTCACGGTGTGGTACCTGGTAAGTAGGCATACTCGATTGGTAAGATTGCCTTGGAGGTAGCTTTTGGTGATGACCATGATTACAGGGCAGAGACATTGTGGTTTGAGGTGGTTAAGATCAAAAGCCCCTATCACACTCTGTTTGGACGGCTGGCTTACGCCAAGTTTATGGCACGGCCCTGTTATGTGTATCTACAGCTCAAGATGCCAGGACATAAGGGTACCATTATAGTCCATGGTAATAGAAAGATTGCTTTGGAATGTGAGGAAGGTGATGCTGCTTACGGTGAGTCTGCCTGTGCTACAGAGGAACTTAAGTTTTATAAGGATAATGTTGACCCAGCTGACATGACTCCGTTAAAGAAGCCAACCATAGAGCAAGACCCTTTATTGAAGTTTAAATCGGCGGATGATACCAAACAGGTCAACTTTGTTCCTGGCGACTCGTCTCAACAGTTCACTATCAGTACTAATATGGATCTGAAATAGGAAAGCGCGCTCATCGAGTTCATCTGTGAGAACCGGGACATCTTTGCATGGAAGCCTTCGGACATGCCAGGTGTATTGAGAGAACTCGCTGAGCACACTCTCAATATTGATCCTAAATTTAAGCCGGTCAAGTAATTCCTTCGTCGTTTTAATGAAGAGAGACGTAAGGCCATTGGAGAAGAGGTGGCCCAGCTCTTAGCGGCCGAGTTCATCATTGAAGTTTTTCACCCTGAGTGGTTGGCTAACCCGGTGCTGGTACTTAAGAAGAATGTCACTTGGCGTATGTGTGTGGATTATACAGACCTCAATAAAGCTTGTCCAGCTAATCCTTTTGCTCTTCCCTGTATCGATCAGATCATAGATGCTACGGCGGGTTGTGAGCGTTTGTGTTTCTTGGATGCTTATTCTGGTTACCATCAGATCAAGATGGCAGTCAAAGACCAAGAGAAGACTGCTTTTATCACACCTTTTGGAGCTTTTTGCTATGTGTCTATGCCTTTTGGGCTCAAGAGTGCCCAGGTGACTTATCAGCGTTGTGTCCAAAACTGTTTTCAGTCAGATTGGACATAATGTTCACGCTTATGTGGATGATATTGTTGTGAAGTCTAGAAAGAAGGAGACTCTGTTGGATGACCTGAAAGAGACCTTTGATAATCTCCGGGTCTACAAAATGATGCTTAACCCGGCCAAATGCATTTTTGGTGTGCCTGCAGGCAAGCTCTTAGGTTTTTTGGTCTCTGAGAGAGATATCGAAGCTAACCCGAAGAAAATCAAAGCTATCACTTCGTTGGCTAAGCCGGCGTGCGTCAATGATGTCCAGCGTTTGGCGGGTCGTATTGCAGCTTTAAGCCGGTTTATAAGCCGCCTGGGAGAGAATGATATTCCTCTATACCAGATGATGAAGAAAATAGATCGCTTTGTTTGGAGTGATGCGGCTAATGAGGCGTTTGAGGCGCTTAAAAAGCAGTTGGCTGAGCCGTCGGTTCTTGCAGCTCCTGTTGAGAAGGAGCCTTTGCTCTTATATGTGGCTGCTAACAGTAAGGCTGTCAGTGTGGCGATTGTTGTGGAGCGCAAAGAAGCGGGTATGGAATACCTAGTCCAGCGGCCGGCTTATTATGTCAGTGAGGTGTTAATTGAGTCTAGGCAGCGATACCCACAATGGCAGGAGCTAGTGTATGGGGTGTTCATGGCCAGTCGTAAGCTGAAGCATTATTTCTTTGGTCATCCCATTACTGTGGTCAGCTCTGCTCCATTAGGGGATATTATTCAGAACAGAGAGGCAACGGGCCGAGTGGCCAAGTGGGCCATTGAGCTCGGGCCCCATGGTTTGAAATATATGCCAAGGACAGCTATCAAGTCTCAAGCTCTTGTGGATTTCATCAATGACTGAACAGAATTGCAGACGCCTGAGGAGAAGCCGGATAACACTTACTAGACAATTCACTTTGACGGGTCTAGGCAGCTGGAGGGCTCGGGGGCTGGAGTTATTTTGACTTCCCCACGAGGTAACAAATTTTGCTATGTTTTAAGGCTAATGTTTCCTTGTACTAATAATGCAGCTGAGTATGAGGCTCTGCTCCATGGCCTTCGGGTAGCCAAAGAGATGAATTTAAGCCGGGTCAGGTGCTTTGGCGACTCAGATTTGGTGGCTCAGCAAATTTCAGGCACTTCGGATTCTAAAGACCCGCTCATGGCGGCTTATCGCCGAGTGGTTGATAATATTGCTGGTCACTTCAAAGGTTATCAGGTGGAGCATGTTGACCACAGAAGGAATGAGGCGGCTGATGCTTTAAGCCGGCTGGGGTCTCAGCGTAAGCCGGTGCCCCCTAAAGTTTTTCTTGATGTATTGAATAGTCCTTCAGTTAAGTTGCCGACAGAGGAGGATCTTGCTATTCCTGACCCAGAGGCACAGTTGGTGGCGGCTCTCCATGCTATTCCTGATTGGACGGTTCCATACTTGGCTTATATGACCCGGGGCGAGTTGCCTAAGGACGAAACTTTGGCCAGGCAGATAACCCGGCGGTCTAAATCTATGACCATTGTCAATGACGAGTTACACCGATGCAGTGTCACAGGCGTGTTCCAGCGTTGTGTTTCTCTGGAGGAGGGCCGTGAGATTCTAAGGGAAATCCATGAAGGTGATTGTGGTCATCATGCCGGCTCTAAATCTCTGGTGGCTAAAGCTTTCCGTCATGGATTTTATTGGTTGACGGCTCATGCTGATGCAGAGGACCTTGTTAGTAAGTGTGATGGCTGTCAGAAATTTTCTCGACGGGCTCATGTGCCAGCTCATGAATTAAGGATGATTCCAATCACTTGGCCATTTGCAGTCTGGGGGCTTGATATGGTTGCACCTTTCAAGAGGTCTAATGACAAGAAAACCCACCTCTTGGTGGCGGTTGACAAGTTTACCAAGTGGGTTGAGGCAGAACTGGTCAGCAAGTGTGATGCGGCAACGGCGGTTCAATTCATCAAGAAAGTAATCTTCCATTTTGGTTTTCCTCATAGTATCATAACTGACAATGGTACCAATTTATCCAAAGGTGCTACGAGAGAGTTCTATCAAAAGGATCATATTCATCTTGATGTCTCATCAGTAGCTCACCCACAGTCTAATGGTCAAGCTGAGAGGGCCAATCAAGAAATCTTGAGAGGTATAAAACCTCGGCTTATGGTTCCATTGCAGAGAACGCCGGGTTGTTGGGTTGAGGAGTTACCCTCAGTAATTTGGAGCATCAATACTACTCCCAACAGGTCAACAGGTTATACGCCCTTTTTCATGGTTTATGGGGCAGAGGCGGTTCTTCCAAGCGATATCCGTCATGACTCGCCCCGTGTGGCGGCTTATGTTGAAGCTGTTAATGAAAAAGCACGCCAGGATGCACTTGATGTGTTGGATGAGGAGCGTGACCTTGCGGCGGCTCGTTCGGTGATATACCAGCAAGACCTGCGTCGCTACCATAGCCGCCTGGTTAAGACCCGGGCTTTTCAAGAAGGCGATTTGGTGCTCCGGTTGATCCAAGATCAGACAGATATGCATAAGCTATCTCCACCCTGGGAAGGACCCTTTGTGGTCAGCAAAAACCTGAACAATAGGTCATACTACCTTGTTGATATTCGAGAACGCAAGGATTCACGTACATCGAAGGAGGAGACCCGCCACCCTTGGAACATCGCTCATCTTCGGCCTTATTATACATGAGTCATTGGCTCTTGTAATTGTACATACATCTATCCATGTATATATTATGATCAATTTAATAAAGCCGGCATACCCTGATAATTCAGGGCCTCTGTCGTTTTATTTCAAAAGCATCTGAGTCTTTGTTAATTGTTCATAAGGTCATTTGGGGGCTTCCAACCCAACGGGTTTAGCTTTAACACCCTCTTGCCCAGGCATAAAACGCCAAAATCCGGGTTATCCTGCCTGTATGCACGATGCTTCTCCACTAGGTAATCCTGAATGACCCGCCGTACTCTTAACAGTCAATCTTTTAAATAAGACCCTAAACTTGTTAAGGTTAAAACGGTGGTTTGTCATGTGAGGGCCGGCTTATGGATAGCGAGGATAAACCAAGGCTGTTAAGCCGCCTTCATTGAAATTTGGTTAAACCTACCTGTTTGCAAGATGCTACTCCAAACCCCGTGTACTCTTGATAAGTCAATCTTTTAAATAAGACCCTGAACTTATCCAGGTTAAAACATCGATTGGGTCATGTGAGAGCCGGCTTACGGAAAGGGAGGATAAACCAGTGGCTATCATGCTAGTTTCATTGAAGTAAGATTTGAGTTTGAGCTTTGGGTTTGGCGGCTTATAAAGACTTGTTTTTTCTGGATTTCTGTCCTTCCTGAATATTTTGGATTTACATCGCTCTTATTTCTATATGGTTTTCACAATTCAGGCCAAGCAGCCCTGACTATGTCTCATATCTGAGCATCTTTGGGTTTCATAACCTGCCCTGATAGCGGACTATAAGTCGCCAAGATGTTTGCCTTGAGCAAATTCACATCATGATATTTCATACCTACGGGTCAAATACCCACTCTGGATTCTCATTATCAAGGTATCATCATGATATCAATCTACAGGTATGTCCTTCAACAATTATATGAATATTCGGGCTTTCGTAACCCGCCCTGGCTTTCGACTTTAAAGTCGCCAGCAAATTTCTGGCTTAAATGGCCTTTATTCTAGTCTTTTTATCCAATATTTCAAAGACTATTATGTCAGGATTTGTTACCCGCCTTGGCTTAAACCGCCAGGGTGCATACTGTTTACCTTGTGTGCAGAAAATATGAAAACATCGATCTGCCCCACATGGATGGTGATACTATGAAAAGGAACATCGACGAATCACAAAACAATTCTACTGGCGGTTTAACAGTTAAATGGCTAGATATGCGCGATGGCATAACAGATCATTGTTTGCAAACCTAGGCTATTACAAGGCCGCAGTGGACCTGCCAAATAGAAAGTGTTTTTTGAGCACATTGTGCTTATGTCCTGGTTTAAGAGCCGCCTGGACTCAATTGCCTTCGTCGCGGCGGGTTGAAGACTCCGGGTCATCCTGCTCCGGCTCATCCTCTTCGCCCATCTGGAGGTCAGGTGACGTCCTGTCGATGCCAGTTAAGGCTTCGAATACAGCTTCATCATTCATAATGGGGGACGGATCAACATCAGGAGCAAAAGTATGCTTACACGTTCGAGGGGTGAGATCCACGACATCATAAGCCGACGCTTTTACTTTGGTATTCTCCATGGTGTAAGCCACCTGATATCTGGATAAATCAGCTTCCTCGGCCAGCTTGCATGCCAGGGGACGCATCTCCTTTACGCACTTTGCAAAGTCTGTCTGATCAAAAGGAGACCCATCTTCTTTAAGGCTTGGACAACCGGTGGCCATGTCCTCCGGGTCAAGTTCTGATTGCCATGCTTTGGCTCGGGTAAGAGCTGTAATGGCGCCAGCACGGGCGGCTGAGCGTTTGATTTCTTCGAGTTTTTGGGGCATGACACACAGCTTATCTAGCACTTCCCTGAGAAGGGTCGGCGGCTCTTTACCATTGGAGCTAGCCACAAGAGCCCGTTGTGTGCCTGTGTATAATTGTTCCACCAGAGCATACACGGCTTTGAGCTTCAGCAACATATCTTGGCCAAGATTGGTGCTCCTGGGGCCTATTGAGTAAACATGCCGGTGAGTCGCCAGGCGGGTTAAAAATTGAGAAAATTTTGGAAAGGTTGAAACATTCCGAACTGCTTACCAAAGATAGTAGATGTCATCTATGAGATATGGCATTTTAAGCCGGTCAGCTTCGCAGTGGTCTCCTTCAAGGATGACTCAGCATCTTCTGCCCTCTATAGTAAGGTGGTTTTCTTCTTCTCCTAGCCGGCTCTCTGTGGTAAATCCGGCTTTGAGCTTCTCGTTTTCATCCAGGCTAAACTTAAATTTGGAGTCAGATTTGCGTGTTTCAGCTTCTTGGTGTTCAAGTCTATTCTTTAGTTCCACCAATTGGGACTCATTCCGGCTTAAGACATCCTGCAAATAAGAGTCAAAGGATATAAGTATGTCAGTCAGGGCATGGTTTTCACGCAAGTCCCAAGTACATTGCAAGCAATACACTTGGTACTTGGGGGCTAATGTACGAGGAAATTCTTTTCAAATTATATTGCTGAAGAACCGGCTCATCTTTCTCAGATAAGCCGGCCCTTGAGGGCTAGGAATTGAAGCTATTCTTTCGACTGAACAAGAATAACCCGGTTCATCTTTCTCAAGATAAGCCGGCCCATGAGGGCTACGACTTGAAATTTGCATAGGTATATTGATAAGTCTTACACCATACTCAACATATTCTTTCCTATGGATAAGACTTGGGGGCTGGATGACTATATATACAGGGAAGCAGAGATTCATACCTAGTATTTCTGTTGCATTCTCTTAACTAAATCAGCTTCCAAGTCACGACTGGTATGCAGGCGGCTCAGATAGCCGGAATATAATTCATTGACATCCAAATTTGAATAGCTCGCAATGTCATATTTGGCTTTGTTCTTCTCAGAAGCAAGAAGTTCATCCTTGGCAGAATGCTTGGCCAAGACCGTGGGGTTTCCCGGTTCTATGTAACCAGTGCCAGTAACCATGACATCCTCAGTGTCTTCTTCGGCAGGCTTGATAGGGCTTGGCGGCTTAGCACTGGACGGGTCAACACCCATTGGATCCACTGGAGTGTCATGAGTTTTTGGTGGCGGGTCATTGGCACTGGTTTCGGGATTCTGATGTGAAACTTCCGAGGCTGGCGTCTCTTTTTCCGGCTCATTGACCTTGGGATCTTCGGCCGGTTTATCTATCTTCAACTTCTTGCTTGGTTTGGCTATACCACTGAAAATGAGACATATGGGGATGTGAGTATATCAGTTTAATAAAAGTATTAAAACAAAGAGGTCAAATGTTCTTACCTAGGGGCAATCTTGAAGGGGGGCATCTGAGTCCCAGTAGAGTCGCCAGAGGATGAGTGAGAAGTTCCCTGATAATTTGAGTCGGAAGGGTTAAGTGGCTGACAGATAAGACCCGCCTTTGGAAAGGACAGGACTGAGATCTGAGGCACCTCTTTTTGGCGTTTACGAGGCGCCGGCGTGTTGGGTAAGCCGGCAATAAGATCTCCGCCTCCGCTGTTCCGGGTTCTGCGTCGGGCTTCATGCTGTTGTTTCTTCAAAATAAAGTTTGGATCCAAGTAAGCTAAAGGATGAGAAAACCTTACTTTCCGGGTCACCTGCCGAACTTTCTGTCTTGGCAAAGGCTCTGAGTCGGAGGAAATAATAGTTACCTCTTCAACATCTGCCTGGCTGGTCTCCGCGTCATCCTGAGAGTAGCCAGCATCAATAAGATGCACAAAAAAGGAGCCAAGAGATTCAAGTTCTACCTTCAACTCATCATCTAGGGAAAATAGCTCTGTTGCATCTGGTTTCTTCTTGGATTTCTTCGGGGCCTTAGTTTTTGCCCTGGCCTTTTTGGCCGGCTTATCTTGCAGTTTCTTGCTCCAGAAAGAAGAGTCAGCCTGAAGAAAGCAAGTGATGATAAGGAGTGTGCAGTTTATGCGAATACTGAATAAAGTAAATTGGATTGAAACGCTTACATCTGGAGCTGGATTAAGAGCGCAGAAGGGATTCAACCCCGTCTTGCTACAGCTTTCTAAGCTTTCCCCGAGCAGCATCTTAGTCATCTCATTGATCTCTTTATCTTCCAGACGCACTTGACAGTGACGCTGTGGATCTTTGACATCGCAAGTGTATTCACACATTAAGCCAGGCTGGCGGCTCAAAGATACGATCCTCCAAGCGACCCAGCATCGGACAAAATCAACTCCGGTTAATCCATTAGCCAGTAAGGCTCTTACCTTCGAAAAGGTAGGCATATACTTAGCTCGTTCAGCGGTGCGGATCCGGTCAGGAAGTGGGTCTTTTGGGCTAAGCTGGCAGTCGCGGAAACCCGGTAGAGGATTTTCACCAGGTGGAGATGTATCTTGGCAATAAAACCAAGTTTGGTTCCAGTCTTTAGGATGACTGGGAAGTGCGGCTCCAGGGAAGATAGCATCTCTTCGTCTTTGAATTGAAATTCCACCAAGTTCTAGGCTGGGCCCGTCTGTAAACTCGGTCTGGCGGTTCAAATAAAAGTACTCTCTGAAAAGATCAACGTTGGGCTCTTCCTGAAGGTATACTTCGTAGAAGACTTGGAAATAGCAGATGTTGGAAATGGAATTGGGTCCAATATCTTGGGGATGAAGTTGAAAGAAGTGCAGTACATCGCGAAAGAATTTTGAGCCGGGCGGTGAGAAGCCACGGATCATATGATCAGCAAAAACTATGACTTCACCTTCCTTTGGCTGAGGTCTCACTTCTGTCCCTGGAACTCGCTAGTGGATAACATCTTTGGCTGCCAGGATGCCCACTTGAACATATTTGTTAAGGGTTTGCTCCGTAACAGTGGAAGCGACCCAGTCGCATGAGGTGACAGTCTTAGTCATTTTTTGTCGCGAAAAGCCTAGAGCGGAAGTATTGGCGGGTAAAATTCATGATGGTAAGCCGCCCAATGGTTAGAGAAAGCAAGTTTATTATGCAGAATTGGTTATGTGTGGAGAATGATTGCTATTAAAGAAGAAAATGAATGACATGGCTAATCGGCGGAGCACAGACGAGTAATATTAACATTGGATAAATACTGGCGGTTTAAAAATTCATAAGTAAGCCGGTTGGTGTTTGGCGGGTTACAAAGTATCGTTTGAGCCGCCCATACAACAATGGTCAAGCAGGCATTTACAGATCTGGATTTGAGTGAAATTTCACCAAGTGCTAAACAAACAAGTTTCACAGGTTCTGCTTATAATTTTGGATCTACGGCAGTTCGAAAACAGGCGGAAATTGTTAAACCTAAAACATGGAGGACGAACTACTGCATTGGGGAACGAATCTCAAGAAAAGGGAATAGATCTGTGGTTAATGGAGGATACTAAAATAATCAAAGAATGACTTCGGCATCGCGTCAGGGCTCGACTAAGCAACATGGCAGATGAACTACGTGCACGCGTGATGAACCTCGATGAACACTGAACAACTGGGGAACCCTAATGCAGATTGGAAGTGAAAGGTACCTATCCCCTTTCACTTCCAATCTACATTAGGGTTCCCCAGTTGTTCAGTGTTCATCGAGGTTCATCACGTTGATGCAGCGGCCAAGACAAAGCTGTTGACTCGGGCGGCGGTGCTCCGGTGGCGTCGGTCGTCGCAAGGTGGAAGAAGAAGAGGCAGAGGTAGGGGTAAAAGAGAAAAGGAGGCCCCCCTGTCCCTATTTATAAGGAGGTGATAAGATGGCATGCGCGGAAATCAAGGAGGTAAAATGATTATGTTAGCCATGCGGGCGCCTTGATTTTCGGGAAACCCATTAAAGATAAAGATCCGTTGAGATATCCGGGATCTTGTGCGGGATTAATGCATATGACGTCATGGCGGGTTATAGCGGTCTGCATAAAGTTCGGCACTGTTGCACGGTTTGTTAAGTTAAACAGGTGAAGATTGACATGAACAAGTTCAAATCAACCTGGGGCCTAATGCTGGGGATATAGCTCCGAGGTGTGACCTGCCCAAGAGGGGCCGGGTTACACTGTTGGCGGTTCAAAATGAAGAAGGTCCAAGGAGGCCCAAGGAGGTGTGAAGACGGCGGCTCATGAAGGTAGGCCTGGTGAAAGCCCAAGACCTGGGCCTATGAACCATCGTACGGTGACTTGCTCTGTAAGGCATGACTAGTTAGAAACCGAGCCGGTCACGATGTGTGAGCCGGACGGGATTGTGTAAGCCTCCAGGTCTCGACCTGTGTATATAAAGGTGAGACCCGGCGGCGGGTTAACTCAAGAAACAACCAATCGAGAACTAGGTTAAGCGTATTCGCTCCCTTGTAATCAAAACTCAAGTAATACAACTCGAAGCAGGACGTAGGCTTTTACCTCGTTGAGAGGGGCCAAACCTGGGTAAGCTCCTTGTGTCCTTTGTCCCATTCAACCATTTTAAGCTAACCTACGTGCGATGGCTCCACACCTAAGTCCTTTCACGAGGGCATCTGCCGTGACAAAACCACGACACCATACGCCCATGCTACGGGAATCACAAACTTTAACACAAGTATTTCTACCAATCCACAATTACTCACTAGCATGACTCTAATATCACCATCTTTATATCTCAAAACAAATGCAAGGAATCAAACTTCTCATAGTATTCAACGCTCTTTATATGAAAGTTTTTATTATATCCCTCTTGGATGCCCATCATATTAGGACCAAATTCATAACCTAAGCAAATTACCATGCTGTTTAGAGACTCTCAAAATAATATAAGTGAAGCAAGCGAGTTCAACAATTTTTATAAAATAAAGCCACCGCCGTGCTCTAAAAAGATATAAGTGAAGCACTAGAGCAAATTGCCTAGCTCAAAAGATATAAGTGAAGCACATAGAGTATTCTAATAACTTCACGATTCATGTGTGTCCCTCTCAAAAGGTGTGTACAGCAAGGATGATTGTGGCAAACTAAAAAGCAAAGACTCATATCATACAAGACGCTCCAAGCAAAACACATATCATGTGGTGAATAAAAATATAGCCTCAAGTAAATTTACCGATGGATTGAAGACGAAAGAGGGGATGCCATCTGGGGCATCCCCAAGCTTAAATGCTTGGTCGTACTTGAATATTACCTTGGGGTGCCTTGGGAATCCCCAAGCTTAGGCTCTTGCCACTCATTATTCCATAGTCCATCAAATCTTTACCCAAAACTTGAAAACTTCACAACACAAAACTCAACACAAAGCTCATGAGATCCGTTAGTATAAGAAAACAAATCACCACCTTTTAGGTACTGTTGTGAACTCATTCTTTATTTATATTGGTGTAATATCTACTGTATTACAACTTTTCCATTGTTCATACCCCCCGATACTACCCATAGATTCATCAAAATAAGCAAACAACACATATAAAACAGAATCTGTCAAAAACAGAACAGTCTATGAAGATTTGAATAGTTCGTATACTTCCGTAACTCCAAATATTCTGAAAAATTAGGACAACGGAGTAAATTTGTATATAAAACTTTTTTAAAAACTTCAGAGTTTTTCCTCACTTATGTGAATTACTAAAATTCTTCAACTGGACAAAAAAGTTTCTTTTTTCAGCAAGATCAAATCAACTATCACCGTAAGCCATCCCAAAGGTCTTACTTGGCTCAAACACTAATTAAAACACCAAAACACAATTAATAAAGAGGTAATAATGTGTATTTATTGAAAATAGAACCAAAAACAAAACACATGGAAATAAAATTGGGTTGCCTCCCAACAAGCGCTATTGTTTAACGCCCCTAGCTAGGCATAAAACATAGATCTAGGTATTGTCATCTTTGGTATGAAATCCATAAGTAGCTCTCATAATAGATTCATATGGAAAATTAATTTTGTTTCTTGGAAAGTGTTCCATGCCCTTCCTTAACAGAAATTGAAATCTAATGTTTTCTTCTTTCATATCAATAATTGCACCAATCGTTCTAAGGAAGGGTCTACAAGAATAATAGGACATGTAGGATTGCAATCTATATCAAACACAATGAAATCTACGGGCACCTAATTCCTATTTGCAACAATAAGAACATTATTAATCCTTCCCATAGGTTTCTTAATAGTGGAATCCGCTAGATGCAAATTTAAAGAACAATCATCAATTTCACGGAAACCGACCACATCACATAAAGTTTTTGGAATCGTGGAAATGCTATCACCCAAATCACACAAAGCATGGCACTCATAATCTTTAATTTTAATCTTAATAGTAGGTTCCCACTCATCATAAAGCTTTCTATGGATTGAAACTTCTAACTCAAGTTTTTCTTCAAAAGATTTTATCATAGCATCAACGATATGTTTGGTAAAAGCTTTATTTCGATTATAAGCATGAGGAGAATTCAACATGGATTGCAACAAGGAAATACAATCTATCAAAGAACAATTATCATAATTAAAGTCCTTGAAATCCAAAAGCGTGGGTTCATTGCTACCTAAAGTTTTGACCTCTCCAATCCCACTTTTATCAATCTTATCAAATTTTTCATTAAGATCTTTGAACTCCGAATCATTGCGACGCCTTCTAGCTAAAGTTGACTCATATACAGTCCCATATTTATCAAGATTTATATTGGAAAACAAAGATTCAATAGGATTCACACCAATCACTTTAAGATCTTCATCATTATTATCACGAGAAATCGAAGAACATGCTTTTACAAACCAATCTCGCTTAGCACGCATCCTATCGGTTCTTTCTTTACACGCATCAATAGAAATTTTAATAGATTTTAGAGATTCATTAATATCATGCTTGGGTGGCATAGGTCTAATTTTCAAAGAATCAATCTCAAGCGAAATTTTATCAATGTTCCTAGCCAAATCATCAATCTTGAGCAATTTTTCTTCAACCATAGCATTGAAATTCTTTTGAGAATTTATAAAATCTTTAATATTGTTCTCAAGATCAGAGGGCATCTTATTATAATTTCCATAAGAATTGTTGTAGGAATTACCATAATTATTAGAGGAATTATTAGGAAAAGGCCTAGGGTTGAAATTTCCTCTATATGCGTTATTACCAAAATTGTTCCTACCAACAAAATTCACATCCATAGATTCATTATTATTATCAATCAAAGAAGACAAAGGCATATCATTAGGATCAATTGGAGCACTCCTACTAGCAAACAATTTCATTAATTCATCCATCTTTCCACTCAAAGTATTAAGTTCTTCAATCACATTCACTTTTTTACTAGCGGAAGATCTTTCGGTATGCCATTGAGAGTAATTTGCCATAATATTATCTAGGAGTTTAGTAGCTTCTCCCAATGTTATTTCCGTAAAAGTACCACCCGCGGCGGAATCCAAAAGATTTCTAGATGCAAAATTCAATCCCGCATAATTTTTTTGTATAATCATCCATAAACTTAAACCATGCGTAGGGCAATTTCTTATCATCAATTTCATCCTCTCCCAAGATTGTGCAACATGTTCATGATCAAGTTGCTTAAAATTAATTATATCGTTCCTAAGGGAGATGATCTTAGCGGGAGGAAAATACTTGAAAATAAAAGCATCTTTACACTTATTCCATGAATCAATACTATTTTTAGGCAAAGATTAAAACCAAGTTTTAGCACGATCTCGTAGAGAGAACGGAAATAGCTTCAATTTAACAATATCATTATCCACATCTTTTTTCTTTTGCATATCACATAATTCAATGAAAGTATTTAGATGGGATGCGGCATCTTTACTAGGAAGGCCAGAAAATTATTTTTTCATAAAAATATTCAACAAAGCGGCATTAATTTCATAAGATTCCGCACTAGTGGCGGGAGCAATCGGAGTACTAATAAAATCATTATTATTAGTGTTGGGAAAATCACACAACTTGGTATTCTCTTGAGTCATCGTGACAAAGCAAGCAATCTAGCATACAATCAACCAAAAAGCAAACAAAAAGATGAACGGAAAGAGGGCTAATAAAAAGGCAAATCTTTTTGTATTTTTCTGAAAATCGTTTTAGAAGTGGGGGAGAGGAAAACGAGAGGCAAATGACAAATAATGTAATGCAAGAGATGAGAGTTTATGGTGGGTACTTGGTAGGCTTGATGTAGACCTCCCCAGCAACGGCGCCAGGAATTCTTCCTGCTACTTCTTGAGCTTGCGTTGGTTTTTCCCTTGAAGAGGAAAGGGTGATGCAGCAAAGTAGAGATAAGTATTTCCCTCAGTTAGAGAACCAAGGTACAAATCCAGTAGGAGGTACAAGCAAGTCTCCAATCTATGCACCTGCACAAACAATCAAACACTTGCACCCAACGCGATAAAGGGGTTGTCAATCCCTTCACGGTCAATTGCAAAGGTGAGATCTGATAGATAGGTATAAAAGATTTCTAAAACGTAAAACAAAATAAAAACAAATAAATTGCAGCAAGGTATTTTTGGGTTTTTTGGTTTATAGATCTGAAAATATATGATGGAAAATAGACCCGGGGGACATAGGTTTCACTAGAGGCTTCTCTCTTGAAAGAAAACATACGGTGGGTGAACAAATTACTGTCGAGCAATTGATAGATAAGCGCAAAGTTATGACGATATCCAAGGAAATGATTATGCATATAGGCATCACGTCCGTGTCAAGTAGACCGGAATGATTCTGCATCTACTACTATTACTCTACACATCGACCGACTCTTGCCTGCATCTAGAGTATTAAGTTCAAGAGAACAGAGTAACGCTTTAAGCATGATGACATGATGTAGAGGGATAAACTCAAGCAATATGATGAAAACCCCATCTTTTCCCCTTGATGGCAACAATAGAATACGTGCCTCGCTACCCCTACTGTCACTGGGTGAGGACACCGCAAGATTGAACCCAAAACTAAGCACCTCTCTCATTGCATGAAAAACCAATCTAGTTGGTCAAACCAAACCGATAATTCGAAGAGAAATACAAAGATATCAAATCATGCATATAAGAATTCAGAGAAGATTCAAATAATATTCATAGATAATCTGATCATAAATCCACAATTCATCGGATCTCGACAAACACACCGCAAAAGAATATTACATCAGATAGATCTCCAAGAACATCGAGGAGAACCTTGTATTGAAGATCAAAGAGAGAGAAGAAGCCATCTAGCTACTAATTATGGACCCGTAGGTCTGAGGTAAACTACTCACGCTTCATCGGAAGGGCAATAGAGTTGATGTAGAAGCCCTCCGTGATCTAATCCCCCTCCGACAGGATGCCGAAAAAGGCCCCTAGATGGGATCTCACGGGTACAGAAGGTTACGACGGCGGAAAAGTATTTTGGTGGACGCTTCTGGTCGTTTGGGAATATTTCTGAATTTATAGGCCAAAGATTAGGGTTGGAGGACTCGGGGGGGGGCACAAGCCAGGGGCGCGCCCTCCCTAGGGCGCGCCCTGAGGGCTTGTGGAGCCCTCGGGACTCTTCTGCCTTCTCAGCAAGTCCTACGTGTGTCTTCTGGTCCAAGAAAAATCATCGCGAAAGTTTTATTCCGTTTGGACTCCGTTTGATTTTCCTTTTCTGTAAAACTCAAAAACTAGAAAAAAACAGAAACTGGCACTGGGCTCTAGGTTAACAGGTTAGTCCCAAAAATAATATAAAATAGCATATTAATGCATATAAAACATCCAAAACAGATAATATAATAGCATGGAACACTCCAAAATTATAGATACATTGGAGATGTATCAAGAAGCTTATCCAACTTGTAGTGCTGATCATAACACTTCCCTTAAAATGCTTAAAGAAGTTATTTTCCCAAGGTTTGGAGTCCCTAGATATTTAATGAATGATGGTGGTTCACACTTTATTCATGGTGGTTTCCGTAAAATGCTAGCTAAATATGATGTTAACCATAGAATTGCATCACCCTATCATCCTCAATCTAGTGGTCAAGTTGAACTTAGCAATAGAGAAATAAAATTAATATTACAAAAAACTGTTAATAGGTCCCGAAAGAATTGGTCTAAGAAGTTAGATGATGCACTTTGGGCCTACAGAACAGTTTATAAAAATCCTATGGGTATGTCTCCCTATAAAATGGTTTATGGAAAAGCCTGTCATTTGCCTCTAGAGTTAGAACATAAAGCATTTTGGGCAATTAAAGAACTCAACTATGATTTCAAACTTGCCGGTGAAAAGAGGTTATTTGATATTAGCTCACTAGACGAATGGAGAACCCAAGCTTATGAGAATGCCAAACTATTTAAAGAAAAAGTTAAGAGATGGCATGATAAAAGAATCCAAAAGAGAGAATTCAAAGTTGGAGAATATGTTCTTCTATACAACTCTCGTTTCAGGTTCTTTGCAGGTAAACTTCTCTCTAAATGGGAAGGACCTTATATCATCGAGGAGGTTTATCACTCTGAAGCTATTAAAAAAAATAATGCCGAAGGTACGAACCCGAAGGTGGTCAATGGGCAAAGAATTAAACACTATATCTCAAGTACGCCTATTAATGTTGAAAGCAATATTTTTCAAACCATGACACCTGAGGAACACATAAAGGAAACCTTCCGGAACACTCCAGAATAACTAAAAAGGGGAGGTATGTGATACGGTAAGTAAACGGACTCCGAAAAATCCACAAAAATATTTTCTGTCAATTTTGGAATATTTTAAAAATTAGGAAAATAAGAAACAACCAGGAAGGCACCCGAGGGGGGCACAAGACACCAGGGCGCGCCTGGGCCCCTTGGCGCGCCCAGATGGGTTGTGCCCACCTCGGGAACCTTCCCGACTCTGTTTTCCTCCCGTTTGCTTGTTTCCCAAGATAAAAAATCTTTATATACCCCCGAACGTATTGACCACCGCATCACAGAGAAATCTCCTGTTCCTCTTTCTTGCCGTTTTTCTGTCAGGGTTTCTCAAAGCCATGCATCATGTCTTCTCCCTCATCCAACAAAGTAGAAGAAGATGCTTGGTTGATGAAGATGGAACTAAAGAGAGAAGGACCAAAGGAAGCTCTCCAGGGGGAGAAGAGCAAGGAAGCTGTTGGAGATCAAGCTCCAGCAATAGAGCAGGCCTTGCCCGTGGAGGAAGAAGAAGGGGATATCCTCCAACCATATTATGAACTTCTTACCCCCACTGAAATTGAAGCTTTTAGGACCATTGAAACGGTTCGTGTTCAAAACAAATATCTCACTCATGAAAATATTCTATTGCAAGAGCACATCATTGCCCTCTAGAGCGTCATCCGTAGATTGGAGTATCTTTCGAGCCTGAAAGATAAGATCGCTACCTCATCACCACCACCACCTTCTTCATCACCAAAGAAGACTTGAGTTCATGGTATGGACACTCCCCTTGGCTTGTGCCAAGCTTGGGGGAGGTGTCCCAGTATCGTATCACCACCACTATCTTTGCTTTATCTATTTTAGTTCGATCTTTAGTTTTCCTATGATTTAGTTGAATAAAAGTTTAGTTCGATCCTTTCTTTTCGAGTGTTTGCTTAGTGACCTATCTATCAACGTAATCGTGTGCGAGATATATAATAAAGTTTAGTTTGTGTTTTGCTTCTTTACCTTTTTCTCTCAATAAAAAGAAAGGAAAATAAATGAAAAGATCATATGCTAATCTTATGGTAAGTAATGACATCACATAAGGAAAAGTATAAGTGGTAAAATTTATTGGAGATTGACAAACATAGCATTGTTCAATGGTGCAACTCATGAAAGAGTTAATAAGGGAAGAGAAGATTCACATGCAAATACACTATCTTGGACATCTTTTATGATTGTGAGCCCCCATTAAATATTTTGTGCCAAAATAGTTGACGTTGGACAAGGAAGACAACTTAATGATTTATGTTTGTTCATATTCACATAGAAGTTATATTGGCATAGATCCTTTAACATGTGGTGCTTGCTCAATACGTTTTCTAGCCAAAAATTTCGCACTAAGTAGAGATATTACTTGTGCATCAAAAAACCCTTAACCCAAATCTTATTTTGAGAGTCCACCATACCTACCTATGGATTGAGTAAGATCCTTCAAGTAAGTTGTCATCGGTGCATTAAGGCAATAAAAATTGTTTCTAAATGTGTTGGATCATTTAGTGTAAGAGAAAATTGAGCGTTGTACGAACTTGTGATGGCAAAGAATAAAAGCGACAGACTGCATAATAAAGGTTGCTATCATAAGGGGCAATATAACGTGACGTTCTTTTGCATTAAGGGATTTGGCATACAAACAAATAAGCGCATGACAATATCTGCTTCCCTCTGCGAAGGGCCTATCTTTTATTTTTATGCGCATGACAACCTCTGCTTCCCTCTGCGAAGGGCCTATCTTTTATTTTTATGCATTTACCTTTATGTTAGAGTCAAAGTATTCTTCCCTATTCCTTTTTATTTTCTCTTTTTGCAAGCACCATGTGGTGAGGAAAGATCTAGGCACCTATATCCAGTTGGATATGAGTAGGCATGAGTTATTATTGTTGACATCATCCTTGAGGTGAATATGTTGGGAGGCGAAACTATAAGCCCCTATCTTTCTATGTGTCTGGTTGAAACTTTTTGTTCATGGGTATGTTGTGAGTGTTAGCAATCATAAAAGGTTAAGTGATGGTTGATTATGTGGACTTGCCAAAGGCTCCGACACGTGACCCTTCCTTAAAATATGATGAATTGTAGTTGCAAAGTTGACTGAGAACATAGTTTGTTGGTTTTCAATAAGGTTTATGCTTTATACTTCAATGTTGTGATGAATTGTTACTTGTTCATGGGAAGTTATATGATAGGAGTTATTTGATAAGGTATTATATTTCTTTGTTGTTATAATAATATGCATGATGCATCTATGTCCGTATTTTGTTTTTATCGACACCTCTCTCTCTAAGCATGTGGACATGTTTTTCGATTTCGGTTTTCGCTTGAGGACAAGCGAAGTCTAAGCTTGGGGGAGTTGATACGTCCATTTTGCATCTTGTTTTCCTACTATTATTTATAATGTTTTTATGCATAATACTGCTTTTGGGAGTAATTCTAATGTTTTTTCTCTCATAATTTGCAAGGTTTACACAAAGAGGGAGAATACCGGCAGCTGGAATTCTGGACCTGAAAAGGCACGTCAGAGCTACATATTCTGCATAACTCCAAATAAGCTGAAACATCACGGAGATTTTTTATGGAATATATAAGAATTATTGGAGCAAATAACTACCAGAGGGGGCCCACCAGGTGGGCACAACCCACCTGGGCGTGCGAGGGAGCCCAGGCGCGCCCTGGTGGGTTGTGCCCCCCTCGACCCACCTCCGGTGCCCCTCTTCTTGTATATAAGTCATTTTGACCTAGAAAAAAAATAAGAGGAGGACTTTTCGGGACGAAGCGCCGCCGTCTCAAGGCGGAACTTCGGCAGGAGCACTTTTGCCCTCCGGCAGAGCGATTCCGCCGGGGGAACTTCCCTCCCGGAGGGGGAAATCATCGTCATTGTCATCACTAACAACTCTCCCATCTTTGGGAGGGCCATCTCCATCAACATCTTCAATAGCACCAACTCCTCTCAAACCCTAGTTCATCTCTTGTGTTCAATCTTTGTACCGGAACCTTAGATAGGTACTTGTGGGTGACTAGTAGTGTTGATTACATCTTGTAGTTGATTACTATATGGTTTATTTGGTGGAAGATTATATGTTCAGATCCATTATGCTATTTAATACCCCTATGATCTTGAGCATGATTATTATTTGTGAGTAGTTACTTTTGTTCTTGAGGTCACGGGAGAAGTCATGTTGTAAGTAATCATGTGAACTTGATATGTGTTCGATATTTTGATGATATGTATGTTGTGATTCCCTTAGTGGTGTCATGTGAACGTCGAGTACATGACACTTCACCATATTTGGGCCTAAGGGAATGCATTGTGGAGTAGTTATTAGATGATGGGTTGCTAGAGTGATAGAAGCTTAAACCCTAGTTTATGCCCTACTTCGTAAGGGAACGATTTGGATCCAAAAGTTTAATGCTATTGTTATATTTTATCTTAATACTTTTCTCGTAGTTGCGGATGCTTGTGAGGGGGTTAATCATAAGTAGGATGTTTGTTCAAGTAAGAACAGCACCTAAGCACCGGTCCACCCACATGTCAAATTATCAAAGTAGCGAACACGAATCAAGCCAACATGATGAAAGTGATATGATGAAATTCCCGTGTACCCTCAAGAACGCTTTGCTTATCATAAGAGACCGTTTTGGCCTGTCCTTTGCCTCAAAAGGATTGGACTACCTTGCTGCACTTTAGTTACAATTACCGTTATTTACTTGTTACAAATTATCTTGCTATCAAACTATCTGTTACCGACAATTTCAGTGCTTGCAGACATTACCTTGTTGAAAACACTTGTCATTTCCTTCTGCTCCTCGTTGGGTTTGACACTCTTACTTATCAAAAGGACTACGATTGATCCCCTATACTTGTGGGTCATCAAGGCTCTTTTCTGGCGCCATTGCCGGGGAGTGAAGCGCTCTTGGTAAATGGAAATTGGTAAGGAAAAATTATTACTACGTGCTGAAATTTATTGTCACTTGTTACTAAGGAGAACCATCCTTTGAGGGGTTTGTTCGGGGTATCTTCGCCTCGACCAGAACCAAAATTAGTTACCCCTCAACCTACTGCACCTACTGAAAATATTGGTTATGAAATTTCTTCGGGTATGATAGAACAACTGATAGCTAATCCTTATGCAGGAGATGGAACCGAACATCCTGATATGCACTTGATATATGTGGATGAAATTTGTGGAATTTAAGCTTTCAGGTTTGCCCGGAGATGAAGCTAAGAAGAAGGTTTTCCCTTTATCTTTGAAGGTAGAAGCATTGGCATGGTATAGGCTATGTGATGATATTGGATCATGGAATTGTAATCGATTGAAATTGGAATTTCACCAAAATTTTATCCTATGCATCTAGTTCATCATGATCGGAATTATATATATAATTTTTGGCCTCGTGAAGGGCAAAGCATCACTCTAGCTTGGGGGAGGCTTAAGTCAATGTTATATTCATGCCCCAATCATGAGCTCTCAAGAGAAATTATTATTCAAAACTTTTATGCTCGACTTTCTAGTAATGATCAATCCATGCTCAATACTTCTTGTGCTGGTTCTTTTATGAAGAACTCTATTAAATTCAGGTGGGATCTTTTAGAAAGAATTAAACGCAACTCTGAAGATTGGGAACTCGATGAAGGGAAAGAGTCAGGTATTAAGCTTGAGTTTGATTGTGTTAAATCTTTTATGAATAACGATGCTTTTCACAAGTTTAGCACTAAATATGGACTTGACTCTTAGATAGTAGCCTCCTTCTGTGAATCATTTGCTACTCATGTTGATCTCCCTAAAGAGAAGTGGTTTAAATATCACCCACCTATTAAAGAAGAAGTTAAAGAACCGGTCATAGCTAAAGATGAAACCATAATTTACAATGTTGACCCAGTTGTTCCTACTGCTTATATTGAGAAACCACCTTTCCCTGTTAGGATAAAGGAACATGCTAAAGTTTCAACTGTGGTTCTCAAAAGTCATATTAGAGCACCTAAACCTGCTGAACAAATTAAAGTAGAACCTAGTGTTGCTATGGTTAAAGATTTCTTGGTAGAAAATATTGATGGACATGTTATTTACTTCTATGATGAAGCTGCTAGAATTGCTAAACCTGATGAAAAAGATAAACATAGACCTGTTGATGGCATGCCTGTTGTCTCTGTTAAAATAGGAGATCACTGTTATCATGGTTTATGTGATTTAGGTGCTAGCGTGAGTGCTATTCCTTTTACCTTATATCAAGAAATTATGAATGACATTGCACCCGCTAAAATAGAAGACATATATGTCACTATTAAACTTGCTAATAGAGACACCATTACACCACCTGGGATTGTTAGAGATATTGAAGTCTTGTGTGGGAAAATAAAATACCCTACTGATTATCTAGTCCTTGGTTCCCCACAAGATGACTTTTGTCCCATTACCTTTGGTAGAACCTTCTTGAAAACTGTCAATGCTCATAAACAAACTGTCAGTGTTAGCTTTGGTGATGAGTCTCATGAATTTAATATTTCCAAGTTTAATAGACAACCTCATAAGAAAGAATTGCCTAGTAAGGATGAAATAGTTGGTCTTTCTTCTATTGTCGTGCCTCCTATTGATCCACTAGAACAATATTTGCTAGACCATGAAAATGATATGCATATGCATGAAAGAAATGAGATAGATAAAATTTTCTTTGAACAACGACCTCTGCTCAAACATAATTTTCCAATTGAAACACTAGGAGGTCCTCCTCCACCTAAAGGTGATCCTGTGTTTGAATTGAAGCAATTGCCTGACACTTTGAAATATGCTTATCTTGATGAGAAAAAGATATATCCTGTTATTATTAGTGCTAACCTTTCAGAACATGAAGAAGAAAGATTATTGAAAATTCTGAAGAAGCACCGTGCTGCTATTGGGTATACTCTTGATGATCTTAAGGACATTAGTCCCACTCTTTGTCAGCACAAGATTAATATGGAACCTGATGCTAAACCTGTTGTTGATCATCAACGACGATTGAATCCTAAGATGAAAGAAGTGGTAAGAACTGAGATATTAAAACTTCTGGAAGCAGGTATAATCCATCCCATAGCTGATAGTAGATGGGTAAGCCCTGTTCATTGTGTCCCTAAGAAAGGAGGTATTATTGTTGTTCCCAATGATAAAAATGAGCTCACTCCACAAAGAATTGTTACTTGCTATAGAATGGTAATTGATTTTAGAAAATTAAATAAAGCTGCTAGAAAAGATCATTACCCTTTTCCTTTTATTGATCAAATGCTAGAAAGATTATCAAAGCACACACACTTTTGCTTCCTAGATGGATATTCTGGTTTTTCTCAAATACCTGTTTCACAACCTGATCAAGAGAAGACCACCTTTACTTGCCCTTTTGGAACTTATGCTAGACGTATGCCTTTTGGTTTATGCAATGCACCTGCTACCTTTCAAAGATTTATTCTCTGATTTTTGTGAAAAGATTGTTGAGGTTTTCATGGATGATTTTTCTGTATATGGAACTTCTTTTGATGATTTCTTGAGCAACCTTGATTGAGTTTTGTAGAGATGTGAGCAAACTAATATTGTCTTAAATTGGGAGAAGTGCCACTTTATGGTTAATAAAGGTATTGTCTTGGGGCATAAAATCTCTGAACGAGGTATTGAGGTGGATAAAGCTAAGGTTGATGCAATTGAGAAAATGCCATGTCCTAGAGATATAAAAGGTATTCGTAGTTTCCTTGGTCATGCTGGTTTCTATAGGAGGTTTATTAAAGACTTCTCTAAAATTTCTAGGCCTCTTACAAATATTTTACAGAAGGATGTTCCATTTGTTTTTGATGATGATTGTGTAGAAGCCTTCGAAACACTTAAGAAAGCCTTAACTTCTGCACCTATTGTTCAACCACCTGATTGGAACTTGCCTTTTGAAATTATGTGTGATGCTAGTGATTATGTTGTTGGTGCTATTCTAGGACAAAGAGTTGATAAGAAATTAAATGTCATTCATTATGCTAGCAAAACTCTAGACAGTGCCCAAAGAAATTATGCTACTACTGAAAAAGAATTTTTAGCAGTTGTGTTTGCTTTTGACAAATTCAGATCTTACATTGTTGATTCCAAAGTAATTGTTCACACCGATCATGCTGCTATTAAATATCTTATGGAAAAGAAAGATGATAAACCTAGACTCATTTGGACTCGTTTACTAGATCGGTTTGTTGCCACCATGTCTGAATCTGGGGAGTTTATCGTTGAAAAAGATAGGAATAATCTTGACGAAGGTTTTAATGATTTTGCCAATAATGATTCTCATGAAGAACCCACTATTATCCATACTAAAAAACTCCATGTGGGTAGCGGTAATATTATTGGAAAAGGGGTGATTCAACATTTCTTTACTTGTGTCGGTACGCTACCTACGCTAGGAGGTTCTATTCTTAATAAAACTAATAGCCTTGTGGATGCAATAACTTTGCTTATAATTGAACTTGAAAGACAATTTGTTCATATGCATCCATGCATACAAAGGATTTTTCTAGAGTTCTCCAATATTCAGCATTCTTCTGTTAAGCGTGATGCCACTATATTTCTAGCTCATGAGTTTAGATTCATTATGAAAGAAGCTAGTGAAATTTTTGCACATTATAAAATAAATGGTGGTTGTCCCCCCATAGAGGAGATCATTTTTAACCAAGAGGAAATAATGAGATTGTAATCTCCTAACTATGCTACCTATAATGAAAATTTGAGAAAAAGTGTCCCCACCGAGGTTTTGGTTGATAAGATTTCCGAACTCAATGATAATTTTGCTATACAAAACATTGGATTAGGGTTTGTATTAAGAGATTTGCTTATGATGTTCCACCAAAGGAACGCTTATAATGATGAGTTGATTATAAAATACAAGGGGCCGAAGGAGGAACCTATTCCTCCCAAACTTGATCTTAGGGATCCTTATCCCATTAAATTTATCCCTTTTGATTATTTTTGCTTACCACAAAGGAAACTTGTCGCTGAAAGAAGGGAGTATCGGATGAGCATGGATGATCTCCCTTATTATTATGACAATACCTAGATATATGTTTCATGCCTAGTTAGGGGCGTTAAACAATAGCGCTTGTTGGGAGGCAACCCAATTTTATTTTTATGTTTTTTGTTTTTGGTTCTGTTCTTGAATAAATACACATTATTACCTCTGTAGTAATTGTGCTTTAGTGTTTTAATTAGTGTTTGAGCCAAGTAAGACCTTTGGGATGGCTTACGGTGATATGTGATTTGATCTTGCTGAAAAACAGAAACTTTTGCATCCAGTTGAAGAATTTTAATAATTCACAGAAGCGACGAAAAACTCTGAAGATTGTACACAAGATTGATATACAAATTTCCTCTGTTCTCCTAATTTTCCAGAATTTTTGGAGTTACATAAGTATACGAAATATTCGGATCTTCACAGACTGTTCTGTTTTCGACAGATTCATTTTTCTATGTGTTGTTTGCTTATTTTGATGAATCTATGGGTAGTATTGGGGGTATGAACCATGGAAAAGTTGGAATATAGTAGATATTACACCAATATAAATTAAGAATGAGTTCACAATAGTACCTAAAAGTGGTGATTTATTTTCTTATACTAACGGATCTCATGAGTTTTCTGTTGAATATTGTGTTGTGAAGTTTTCAAGTTTTTGGTAAAGATTTGATGGACTATGGAATAATGAGTGGCAAGAGCCTAAGCTTCGGGATTCCCAAGGCACCCCAAGGTAATATTCAAGGACAACTAAGCATCTAAGCTTGGGGATGCCCCGGATGGCATCCCCTCTTTCGTCTTCAATCCATCGGTAAATTTACTTGAGGCTATATTTTTATTCACCACATGATATGTGTTTTGCTTGGAGCATCTTGTACGATATGAGTCTTTGCTTTTTAGTTTGCCACAATCATCCTTGCTGTATACACCTTTTGAGAGGGACACACATGAATCGTGAATTTATGAGAATACTCTATGTGCTTCACTTATATCTTTTGAGCTAGGCAATTTGCTCTAGTGCTTCACTTATATCTTTTTAGAGCACGGCGGTGGCTTTATTTTATAAAAATTGTTGAACTCTCTTGCTTCACTTATATTATTTTGAGAGTCTCTAAACAGCATGGTAATTTGCTTAGGTTATGAACTTGGTCCTAATATGATGTGCATCCAAGAGGGATATAATAAAAACTTTCATATAAAGAGCGTTGAATACTATGAGAAGTTTGATTCCTTGCATTTGTTTTGAGATATAAAGATGGTGATATTAGAGTCATGCTAGTGAGTAATTGTGGATTGGTAGAAATACTTGTGTTAAAGTATGTGATTCCCGTAGCATGCACGTATGGTGAACCGTTGTGTGATGAAGTCGGAGCATGATTTATTTATTTATTGTCTTCCTTATGAGTGGCGGTCGGGGACGAGCGATGGTCTTTTCCTACCAATCTATCGCCCTAGGAGCATGCGTGTAGTACTTTGTTTCGATAGCTAATAAATTTTTGCAATAAGTATGTGAGTTCTTTATGACTAATGTTGAGTCCATGGATTATACGCACTCTCACCCTTCCACCATTGCTAGCCTCTCTAGTACCGCGCAATTCTCGCCGGTGCATTAAACCCACCATATACCTTCCTCAAAACAGCCACCATACCTACCTATTATGGCATTTCCATAGCCATTCTGAGATATATTGCCATGCAACTTCCACCGTTCCGTTTATTATGACACGCTTCATCATTGTCATATTGCTTTGCATGATGATGTAGTTGGCATACACCCTAAAAAAAGACACATCCGTGGCATTTTGGGCCGAACAAATTTTTTTTCTGTCATGCTTATGACACTTCTATGACGATAATTGTGACAAAACCCGGTATCATCATAGATGTGGTGGGCTCCTACTTCTATGACAAAAAATCATGACAGAAAATGGGCTTTTTGTCCTGGGCGGGCTGAAGACGCAGCTGCATGACATTCTTTGGGCCGCCCATGACGGAAAAAAACTGTGGTAGAAGCAAGGGCGAGGAAAATATCGGGGAGTTCCCGGTTATGGTGGGTGGTCGGGGCCGAGCGATGCACGGAGGGATTGCACGTTTCTCTCGTACACGTACGCGCATGGGTGCGAGGCATTGGGCTCTAACTGAACCCGAGCGAGGCGTTCGCCTACTGAACCCGAGCAATTGCACTGGCTACGCGTTACTGAACCCGAGCGATCGATCGATCCCTGGCTGTTAACTGAACCCGATCGAGCGATTCCTTCGCTACTGCTGCTAACTGAAGCCAATCGAACATGCTGTCTCTTGATGAAAAGTGAGCGTTGTTGGGGGTTTGATGAATGGTTCCCAGTGGGGGTTGGATGAACAGGACCCCGTGGTAGTAGAGGCTGTTGCTGCTGGATGAACAGGACCCCGATCAAGCCGGTTGGAGGTGGATGAACAGGTCCTCGTGGAGGGCTGGTTGAACAGTAGCCGGTGGAGGGCTGGATGAACAGTAGCCCGTGGAGGGCTGGTTGAATAGTAGCCGGTGGAGGCTGGATGAACAGGAGCCCGTGGATGAATTGTAGCTGGTGGAGGCAGGAGGGAGACGCCGTGGATGAACAGTCGCAGGTGGAGGCTGGAGGATGTCGACAGTGGATGAACAGTAGCCCGTGGAGCCTGGAGGGAGGCAGTAGACGGTGGATGAACAGTAGCCCGTGGAGTCCCGTTTTGCGGTACGCCACACCCCTCCCGATGAACAGGACCCCCCGTTTCGACTGTAGGAGGTCGAATAGATGTCCGTTTCCTCTGTTTTGCGGTACGCCACACCCCTCCTGATCAACAGGACCCCGTTTCGACCGTAGGAGGTCGAAGAGAAGTCCGTTTCCTCTGTTTTGCGGTACGCCAGACCCCTCTCGGTGAACAGGATCCCGTTTCGACCGTAGGCGGTCGAACAGAAGGCCGTTTCCTCTGTTCTGCAGTACGCCAGACCCTTCCCGATGATCAGGACCCCGTTTCGACCGTACGCGGTCGAACAGAAGGCCCGTTTCCTCCGTTCTGCGGTACGCCAGACCTTGTTTCAGCTGTTTCGTCCAAGCCGGTTGGCTCCCGATGAACACGACCTATTCCATTGCCTCCCGATGAACACGACGCATTCCGTTGCCTCCCCATGAACACGACGCAGTTTCTCTGTTCCGACCCAGCCGGTTGGCTTCCGATGAATAGGACGCCGTTGCTGCCGTCCGTTGCCTCTCCAAGTACACGAGCCCTGGTCGTACAAATGCGCGAGTAGGCGTTCAAGACCCCGCCCGTATGTACGTACGTGGCCGTATTTTTTGGCATCTGGCTGTACATACGTGTACACGGTTTTGACTGGACTGCCTGAACTGCTACGTTGGGGGCTCTACTACTACACGTGCCGCTGCTTGCTCGGCCACGGTTCATCGTTGCAGAGAGACCGATCGACCAGTATGTACGTACATGTTCGCGACCAGAATGACAATGCTACATACGCTTCGACCAGGTGGGTCCCAACTGTCAGGGAGGATAAGGAGGCACTTCCTTGCGTGCGAAGTTATTGATGGTGGGTCCCAGCGGTCAGGGGGGAGAATCATTTTTTTTGCCCATATTATGGATGCACTTCCTTGCGTGTGAAGATGTAGCTGGTCGGTCCCAGCTGTCAGGGGGGAAATGTTTTTTTCGCAAAATACAGAGTCCCTTCCGGTGGGTCCCCGCTGTCAGCCGGAGGAATAATTATTTTATGCGTAATAAGGTTGCACTTCCTTGCTGCGGCCATGGACCCAGCTATCAGCCTCTCCACGTACAGTCCTCTTCCGATGGAAGTCGTTCCTTGACCACGTTGACCACGCCGCGCCGAGAGCACCAAGGCGGTGGACGACGGCGAGGCCTGGAAGGGGATGACGCGGAGCCGGGGAAGACGCGGCAGTGGATGCCCACGCGGAAAGGAGTACGAGGGTCGAGTGGTTCGGCTGCGGTGTGAGGCTGCCGTGGACGCAGAATAACATGGGTTGTGGGTGAGTAGACAGTAGAGGGATGGCCTGGCCAGCGGTGGGAGTAGGGTGGGGCGGTGAGGCCTGCGCGACAGCACAGCCGGCCAATGGAGGCAGGAGCAGGCGGTCTCGCCGGCGCTGGTTTGGGCGGCTAGTGCAAGAAGAGCAGCGATTGAAGAAGCAGCAGGACCGTTCGATTAAAATCCAACGGTCACTGCTGCTAGAATCGTTTGTTGACTAAGTTGACAAAGCCCTGCGTACGTGTCAACTTAGTAGGCCCATAGGTCAGCCTCCGAACCGGTGCGCCCCAGATGTCAGTGGGAGGAATCTTTTTTTTTCATGTAATAAGGCGGCAGTTGCTTGCGTGCGGCCATGGACCATGGGGGTCCCTACTGTCAGCCTCTCCACGTACATCCCAGTTCCGATGGCTGTCGTTTGTTGAATGTTGAGCATGCCGCTCCTAGAGCACCAACGCGGTGGACGACGGTGAGGCCTAGGAATGGAACGACCCAAAGCCGGCGAAGACACAACAGTGGATGCTCACGCTGAGGAGAGTATGACAGTTGACTGGTTCGGCTGCGGCGTGAGGCTGCCGTCACCGGAGAATAACTGGAGGTGCGGGTGGGTAGAGGGATGGCCGGGCCAGCGGTGGGAGTAGGTTGGGCCGGTGAAGCCTGTGTGGCATCACAGCCGGCCACAAGAGGAGGGAGCAGGCAGTCCCGCCAGCGCTGGTTTAGGCGGCTGGAGCAGGAAGATCAGAGATTGAAGAAGCACGTCGTCCGTTGGATGGACATCCAACAGTCACTGTTGCTAGAATCGTGTGTTGACTGACAAAGCCTTGCGTAAACAAGTCAGCCTCGAAATCTATGGCGTGTACAGCCCATTTGCTATTATTTTTATAATTTACTGCCCATTTGCTAATTCATATGGAATTTATTGCAGCCCATTTTCCATTTTTAGAATTGCTGCCCATTTTCTGGTCAGTGCCAGGGTTAAAAAATTGAACTAAAAAATATGCAAAATTTAAAAAATTCACATATTTTTGCTGGGGAACAAAATATTCTTAATCCAAAAATTAGTAGCCATACTAAAACAAATTTAAAAATAAAGTAGTACTATGTCACGTTAAAATCCACTGAAATATAAAATATCAGTGAAGAACAAAAACAAAAAAATGAAACTAATTGCCCATTTGCTATAATTTTTTTTGGAATTTGCGACCCCTTTCATATTACTTTTAAGATATACTGCCCATACTCTTTGGCCAGGCCGGAATGCATCCCTCCTCGTCTTGAAAGATTTGCAGCCCAGTAAGTCAGAGAAAACAAATAGGCCTAGCTTGGGTATTCTTCAAAAAGAAATAGTGGGCTATCTATTTTCCCAAAGAAAAAACTGTTCGGCTGGTCATGTTGTTAGATGGGCCACAGAGACCGCACAACCCAGTTTATAGCCTGCTCCTCCGAACAAATTCTAAAAAAAAAGTTGTGCAATTCTGTCATTAATTGACTATACGTTGACAATGATGTGGGTCTCAGATATCAGCAGGGTGGATTAGAGTAAAAAAAATGAAGGGTGCATCTGAGTAGTAAAAGAGGCGCTTGCTTGTGTTCGGGAGTGGACCTGGTGGGTCTGTACTGTCATACTCACAACTACAGTCCTCTCCCGATTCACTATGTTGACAGGGCCGGACGGCGGCGCCGCGGCGAGCGCACCAAGGCGGAGGATAAAGTGGTGTCGCCAATGTGTTGGGTTGGGTTGGGCATTCTTATGAAAAAATAATAATGGACCGGAACTATTTACGACGTTGACTACGATTTGCATGGGTCCGCTGGTTGCAGGAAGAAAATGGTGGGAGAAAAAAGACTGGTCGCTATCTTTGCCTAAGAATAATATCGACTGAATGTAATGACACTCTCATAGGAAATAATATCCTCCTGTTAAAATTTGACTTTTCAAATCATGAATTTAAAGAACTGGTGCATGAGCATTTAGCTTTTATTTATTTATTTATTTACTTATTTATATTTAGGGGACCATGAGCATGTACCTGGGCCGGATTCATGTGAGAGCCTCCCTTCTAGTTAATTATGGGCTCCTCTATTGGGCCTTCATCAGTGGGCTGCATGTTATCGACAAGTGAAAAATGTGTCCCGTACCAAAAATAGTACGCGCTACGTACGGTACGGGGCACTAAAGGATCAGACCGTGCAACGACTTCCAAAACATTGTGTTTGTCATTCTAACAACACATTTATTCAACCAACAGATGAAATATACTACTGATTGTACATTGAAAACAACATCAGCAGCAACCAGGGCTGGGGGTGCAACAGAAGTAGTAAGCAGGCCAGAAGAGTAAAGACACAGCTCTCTCTTCCAAACCAAACATCAGCCATCATTACAAAAGGGCTACCAAAAAGAATAAGTGTATGCATCAAACTAAAAAAAGATCCTACTACACCAAGTGTACGCATCTAACTAACTGGCTCAGTTAGACGTTACTATTTATTAAGCTTTGGAGATTGGCTGACGGCTTGAACCAGATGGGTGCCTGACGGGGGAAACTCCAGCCAGCAGGTCGAAGTCTGATACTTGCGACCCTCTCTCGTACTTTAGGCTGCAGAGCGTGGCGGCACATATCAGGGTATGGTGCATGGAGAGACGCATGGTACGCTGTGTACACACAATTTTGCCTGATGAACGAAACCGCACTGCCATCATGATCCTTGTCGTCGGTTATCTCCTGGTTAATTGGATAATTCAGTCCGAGAAACAGAGAGCGTGTACCAAGGCTACTTACCAGCCTCCAGTCAAAAATTCCTGAAGGCCCGGAGAAGCTGGGATCCTGCTCAAAGACCTTGCAGTGACTGTGATTGTATTCCGCGAAACAACACGTCCGGTACGTGCGAACGAGCATCAATCGTTCGCCGTCGTCTGATCGAGCCAGGAACCACCTGCAACTGCCATGCCGCTTTTCTTTGAAAGGTTCTGGGATTAGGAAGGGTAGGGACACCAGGCGGCCTACAACATCATATCAAGTTGGTGTCAAATAAAAAAGGGCTCATACTGTAGTCAATCTTAAGAACAGCATGTTATGAGCATGAATATTTTTTCAGTAAATGTTGACAGTAATATAAGCAAGCCATCATGATATCATAGGAAAGTAACATACTACTGTAACAGCCATTTGTAGCGATGACTGGAGTAGACCAGCAATACGTCCAGCCATAGAACGAGTCCACAACATAAATGAAGCCCTTGTGTTCAATGGCATCAGAGAACCATGGAGGATGTATGATCCTATGACGGACGTGCAGATTTATCCACTTACCGCAGTGACCTGTCAGATAGGCTAGACCGCGGTTGAAGAACGCAATTAGCCTGAAGTCTTTATAATTCGCAGATCTTGTGGGCACTTGGCAGATTACAACCTTGAGCAAATCAAACTTCGTATCATGTTGGCTACTGTAAGATTCCGAGTATTCTGGGCCGAAGTGCCAAAGCAGTGCAGTGTTAATCGAAGGAAGGGGGATCAATCACCGGGTGTAGAGCTCCACGAGCATCCATCTGCCGCGACCGTCGACGAGCACCATCCAAGACGTGTTCATGCTGACCCAGTACATACCGTTAATGTAGTTGAGGGTGACGGGGATCGGATCGCAGTCGAGGGGGTTGATGCTCGCCACCCTACGATCGTTATTCTG
This sequence comes from Thinopyrum elongatum, assembly GCA_011799875.1. NCBI lineage: Eukaryota > Viridiplantae > Streptophyta > Magnoliopsida > Poales > Poaceae > Thinopyrum > Thinopyrum elongatum. The sequence continues at coordinate 535,569,580 of CM022303.1, forward strand.
CGTGACACGCCGTTTCTAAAGATCAGGCGACATCAGCAAGCAAGGAGCTGGCTTAAAAAGCTCCGGCCTAAGGGCTTTGAGTAAACGGTACAGCCCCGACGAGCACGCGGCGAGCGGCATGGTACTGAGATTGTCCACACGCGAAACAATCAGCTTGATTACCTCTGTGGGGAGCGAATTCCAGCCACTCCTTCGGCGGACGCTGCTCGGTTCTGCCATTGTTAGTGCTTGGGTTTCGGAAGAGGGGGGAGGCGCCTAAACGGTACAGCCTCGACGAGCACATGAAACAATGTGCGAATGAAGATGGAGAAGCGAATATGTGCTGCGGGAAGTGGACAGGTGATGATGACAACAGAACGCCGCTTGACTTACGAGACACATCCCAGGAGCGTAAGGTCATATCGATGCCAGACAACTTTCTTGAGTGATCACAGTACTAGTACTCCCTACAGTACCTACCACTATGCCCTAGTTTGTATATAGTGGAGTAGGACTCTGCTCTACTACTAGCACCAGAGGAGTAGTATATTCTAAAATAGTTACAAACTTCAATGCCCGAGCGTGGAACGACTATGAACCGCCATCAGTGCTAACTCCAATCCCCAGCAAACGTTCACTGGGAGACATGGCAGTTGCAAACTCCCGCAACGCAGTTACAGTACTTGTGTAAGGGTGGCAGTTTTGTCAAATACTATGCCTTAAAAACAGGCCACCGTCGGATGGAAATCTGACGGTTACGTGGGATTCGCCAGGATTGAGCTCGTGGCGAACAATCGCCAGATATCATTACTAAAAAAAAGGTTAAAACACCCGGGGCTATAACTTGCACCGGCTGACCACTAACAATGATACTAACATAGATGTAAAATGGTCAAAGAACGTGTCTACGTGGTGTTTGGAATTATATGCAAACTAGCAAGATGCCCGTGCATTGCACGGAACATCAAGATGCATTTTTTTACAAAACACCTGTTGTGATTGACCCATGCAGGAGTAATCACATGTGTAAAAACTAATGATATCTCGAGAATTTTATCAAAAAAACGTATCTCGAGAATTTCAACGAAAACATGATATCTCAAGAAAGATGAGAGATAAGGTGAGGAGGAGTGGGGCGTGGTGGTGACTGGTGGTGGGACTGGGCGGAGGCATGGGGATGGACGGCGCCGGCAGCGGCCACCATGCCAGATTGTGACCTACTGCGCTCCATTCGGCGAGCGCAACGTCCCCTACAGCTACTCCCTCCTACGCTCCATTCGGCGGGCGCAACGTCACCTACAGCCACTCCCGTTTCATGGACGGCCTGGTCGATGCCTGCAAGGTGCCCTGCGTCTACAAGAGTTTCGGCTGCGAGAGGTACGTCGACCAGCACTCGCTGGCGGAGCATAGTTCTAGATGCGCGCACGCGCCCTGCTACTGCTATGAGTGCACGCCGGCGTTTGAGGGCTCACCGGCGAGCCTCGTGCATCACCTCATGGCACCGTCCGTCACTCACTACTGGTCCACGGCGGTGAACATCAAGTACGAGGCGTGCTACCCGTTCGCCATGCCGGAGTCACTGGAGGATCACCGCTGCCTGCTAGTCGCGGAGGAGGATAACAACGTCTTCCTCTTGGATGTGGGTACCGGCAAGGCCCACGCAGGCCGCCACCCCATCTTTGTAGTGTGCGTCAGGGGCAACGCCGCTGACGCTGACACGAGGCCGGTGTACGGGTGCGTGCTCACTGTTACTGCCCCTCCGAGGTATGAGGGCGCCCACGCCGCCTCCATCACGCTGACTGGGACTGTGCCGAGCTACTCCGTTCCCGGCAATGTGGACATGGAAGACGCCTGGTATGATTTTCACCCCAAGATGGTGAACGGGGACTCCAAGGAGGTTCACCTGGTCATATGCATTACCAAGTCGAATGTTCATCATTAGTCTTCGCTCAATGTAATCCGCTGTCTAAGCATGTGGAGACTTCTTATTTATATAGTATAGAACCTTCCATGCATGATCTTGCTCTATTAGAGTATCGCGCTTGAATAAAAGTGTATCCATTTATGGTTTAGTCCAGAATCTTCCATGTATGCTTTTGCTCCATTAGAGTTCTCGCTTGCCATTTATGAGATTAATTGAGAATTTTTACTACAGTAATGGTGAAAGACTTATGGTGAACCATTTCTTACATCTCCTCTGCCCCCTTCCAAGTCATCCTGATTTAATCCCTCCGTCTAGGTGTATAAGAGCATGGTTAATACTTAATAGTATAGCCAACTGTTGACTATAAGAAAGTGCCATGTCATCTATAGCCAACTTATAGCCAACATGTATAACAATTAGCTATAAGTATGTGCTACTTTATTAATACATGGCCCACTTTTCACTCTCACATAGTGCCTAGGAGCACGTGCTGCAGCTGGCTCTTGCATGAGAGCCCGCTTACATTCTCTCTCCCATCCTCTCTCCTCCAACTAAGCATTAGAAATATTACTTTACTTCTTACAGCCTGCTGACTGTACCTTATTGTACTCGCTCTAAGTCACCTTACGAAAACCAAATAATCCCAAAACACTTAGGCGCGGTGCATTAACTCCCACCTCGTTTCTTGTTTCTTGACATATCAACCAATAAGAGATGTGGTGTGTGCATGTTTTCAATGACTCAAGACTACCAAACACGGCATGCAGTGGTTAGTTCATTGCATGCAATGCTATTAATTAGCAAATAAACATTAAGTTCTCTCGTTAGGCATGTTAACTGATAAAATGTTAGTGCATGTCAACAAAAGTTATATAATTTTTGGTGACATGCATAAACATTTCATTAGTTAAATTTATGGTCAAAATTTGACACAGATTACAATGGGGACCAATAAACCAGGACGGAGGTAGTAGTTATGGGATTACTAATCTAGAAGCCTAAAAGAACTGGCCCCTGGTACTCCTAGTAGTAGTACTCAAGTTGGAATTCCAATTGCACGGCACAACTTGTTAGGCAAAAAATTCGATACAGGGTGTAGGAAGCGGTTTGGGAATTTGCATGCCTTCCCGACCAGTGAGATACTCTGTACAAAGTACGATAGAGAAATAACCACACAGAAGGAAGCTAAAAGTAAACAATCAAACGAGCATGTTTGCATTTCTTTTGCATTGAATCGTTTCACAAGCTTGACTAGTGCTGTTTTTCTACTTTTACAAAAACCGCATCGTAATGTTAAAACGTGCATTTGCACGTACATAAGTAATAGTAGTAGCATAGTCTGCAAGCATATATAGAGAGAGACATGTAGTGCGATATATAGTTAAGTTTGTGCTATATGCACGTACTTACAAAATGCGTACGGATACACAAGGTTTCCAAACTTTTCCTTTTACATACTTAATTAAGGACGCTAATAATTCCCGAATGTTCGGGATTTATCATTTGCGTCCCAAAACTAATGAGATCGCCTTATGAAACTAAATTATTCCTAATAAAAGCCACGACGCTCGCAGGAGCGCTTGCGGCGCGCCACGAGTGCCCTGGTGCGCGGCCGTTTCCCAGCGCACCGACACAACGCCTCTTCCTCAGCCTCGCAACTCGCTAGGTGCTGATTGGCGGCTTGCCGGCGGGCGAGCGCGATCTCACCGCTGTGGTGATCCGGCGCCAACAGGTACTCCTCCTCGCTGGAAGCATGCACCCGGTCCACGTACCACCAAGCGTAGATGAGGCGCTTGGGCCCGACTGCACTCAGGGCTTTGGCATGGGCGTCCTCCGCCACCCTCATGGCCCTCGCACGAGCCTTCTGCCAAAGAGCCAATTGCCTGACTCTCTCAGACGCGACATAGGCCTGCCAGGCAGCATGCCTCGCGGCGCGCTTCTCTTCCTCGGCCTTCTTCTCCGCCTCTATTTTGGCGTGCTCTGCCAGAGGCAAAGCCTCCCACAAGGTGACCTCCATTTCTTTCCAAAGCTCCTCAAGGCTGGGGGGCTCGGCGGGCGGCGCGATGTTCTCCTCGTAGCGGGGAGCCGACGCTTCCTTCGACGCGCGTGCTGGCGAGACTGGGAACGCCGACGCGTCCACCTCGACGCGTCGCGGCGAGGAGCGGAACGCCGACGTGTCCTTCTCGACTAGTGGCGACGAGGAACGGAACGGCGACGCGTGACCCTCCGCGCGGTGCAGCGAGGGGCGCCTAGGGCTTGGGAGGGGCGAGGCCATGGTGGTCGACGTGGGAGGGAGGGGGAGGAGATAGCGATGAACATGAGCGTTCTTCCGAATGCCGTGGGAGGCGCAGTATTTATAGCGAGCAATGGCACACCTACGTAAGATATGTTGTGTGATTAACGTAACAGCTATGTGGGCATATTTGTTGGAGTAAATTACGGGGAAGGGAAGGGGTGGAAATATTGCTGGTCACAAGGGATTGGACGAGCGCGGGGGGAGGAGAGTCATGCATGCAGATTTTTTCCACACGGGGTGGAGTGGTGGGACTGCCGGAGGGAGAAGGAGAGTCAAGCAGGCAGATTGTTTTCACACATGGAGAGGAAAAGATTTGGAGACGAACGGCCTTCCTGCAGGTATGGGGAACGGTGCATAATAAGTCATCTTGCATGCCGGGCTAGGTATAGTCTCAAGTCATTAAAAACATACACGCCCCACACATGTTCAGATTTCAAGGTGCACTAAATTATTGCATGCGATGATTAAGGTTGGCCATAGTGGTGGTATCTTAGCTGGTATCATGCACACAGGAATAGAAAACATGCTGATGTGGCAAAGAATTAAAGAAGAGAGGGGGGTTAGAGTAACATAGGCAGATACCGTATCATGTTAAATACTATGCTACTTTGTGTCATACATGGCACTATAAAGGTAGTCCCGTATCATACACTAGTATCATGCACATGATACTAGTATATGATAGGAGTACTTTCCACTATGAGTAGCCTAAAGAGAATATTAACTAATGCATGTAAAAATATTTGTTATTTACTAGTGTTCATGCATGCATGCAATGCGATAATGCATTGGTAAACACATTTTTTTGTGAAGAACGAGAGCATTAATTGAGTAATTTTGCAGACTACAAAAACTATTCCACCGCCTCTATCTTGGTAAGAGTAGGTGAAAATTTTGAATCGAGCCCTTTAAACTAGAAGGGAGGTGGTAGTACTCTAATAGCTAACCTTGTTGTGATGACTAGATAGGACATGGCACGCACCTGGACGGAGGAACTAGTCTGCATTGTGCATATAAGTTTTGTCTGAAGTCAATGTACCTCTACTTTGACCAAACTTATAGAAAAATATATCAACATTCACAATGTCAAATCAATATTTTTATACTCATTATGAAATGTAGTTTCATAAAATATATATTTGGTATTGTAGATATTGATATTTTTAGTATAAATTTGGTCAAAAACTTTGCAAACTTTGACTTGACACAAATCTTACGCGGAGTAAAAAGGACCAGTGGGAGTATCATGCATGCGAAGTAGGCAAAAAAATTGCTCATTTATAGCGGTCTGAAGTCTCAAAGGGCGCGACCGCGCGAGGGAGGCGAAGGTCATGGGAGGCGCGACGGTTGACGGAATTAAGTGAAGTTACATGCACGCGCCGGCATGGCGTGAGAACACGCAGAAGCTATACCGTCAGGCCTACGATATGGGTCTAGTAGACATGACATCTAGTGGGTCCTGCATAGTACTCGAGAAATCTTTGGGGGCATGCAGACGTTTATCCACCGGGCAAGCCACCACCCCACATCGTTCGCACGCCCTACTCGTCCCCGTCTTCTACCTTACAACAGTTCGCTCCCAGTCATCCCGTCCTTTCACATTACACCAGTTCAACTTCTCCTAACCCGCCTCCAAAATCCATGGCCTCCCAAATCTCCATGATCGCCGCTGAGTACCAGGTTAGAACCATCACCGGCGATGAGTTCATCGTCATCTACACCCATAGATTCGCGACGGTGGAAGCATGCCTTGCTCGCTTCCTACGCATATTCAAAAGTTCAAAGGATGAGTGGGTCGCTGGGCTAGATGTTGAGTACACCACAGTCCTGGAAAGCGAGAAGCTTCTAAAGGAGGCAGAGAAGAAGAAGCCCGCCGTGATCCAGGTTTGCGAACATAACGTGTGCTTGGTCTACCACATATGCCATGCCAACGTTAGGTGCCAGGAATTTGAGTTCTTCCTCAAGGACAAAAGAGTAAAATTCATTACTGTAGACTTTACGAATGACAGGAGAGTCCTGGGTCGGATAGGCCTCATTGTAGGCCTGCCCTTCGATCTCCAAAAGGCAAGCCTGGTGTCCTCCTCTCAGCCTTCAATGCTGACCCTGGCAGCAGCCATGATTGATCCTTCGTACGCTGAACTGAAGAAACCTCACCCGGAGTTTCATCGTGCATGGGAGTCGAAGACAATAGATGAAGATCACATCGTGTACGCATCAACGGATGCCTACCTTTGTTTAAATATCTACAAGGGTTGGATGAAGAAGCAAAGCCCAGTGTCCAGTTCAAGCAAAGAAGTGTCGGCGAAGAGGAAGAGGAAGAGGGACGAGGACGGAGTCGAGGACGTGGACTCAGACTCCGAGTAAGGTGGCAGTGTCGTTGCTCATGTTGGTTCTACTGCAGTGTCAAGCGGACTGGTTGCTTAGTTTTATTTCAGGGGTGTGTTGTGCTGAGCCCCCAGCAGAACTATGTTTATGTTCTTTCTCGTTATTTGAACTCTTTAGTATGTATAGTAGTACTAGTATGTCTTACTACTGTTCTTCTTGTAGTTGGTACTACTGCTCGTATCTTCGCGTTCCTACTGTACTTTACGTACTAGTAGTATAATTTGGGTCAGTCGATTTGTGAAAGAAGTTCGACAGAGCGAAGGAAGAAGACGGCAGAGAAGCTACCCCAGTATCTATATTAGGGTGGCATGGTGCCCATGATCTATCTTATGAGTGTTGGGTGTGGAATGCAGTTCACCGGAAAAAATGGATCGTGCCCGGGGTTAAACGAATGGCGGGGGTGGGGGGGAGCATGGCGGTGGCAGGCGGTTCAGGGGAGGGCGGGGCGGCAGCGGCAAGCGGTTAGGCCTGTGGCGGGCTGGCGGCTCGATGCCCGAGAGAGAAGATGAACAGTGCATCAATTTCGGAGGTTGAAGAAGCCCTTCTGGCCGTCCATATTGCATCCAACGGCTCACAAGTGTCGACTGACCCAAATTGTTCCTTCAGATTGCACGATCCACATGGCATTCAAGGTCTCGAAGGTAGATTCCACGTCCGCACCCAGTTTGCGGGCTCGGCGCGGGCGCGACCGGCTTCCGCCGCGAAAGCCACCATGCGCGCCTCATCCGCGCGGGCGGAGACGACAATGACATGCTAGCTCCTCCTCGCCGGTGTGCTGGAGCACGCGCTTGTCCTCCTCTTTGTACGCTGCGGGCTTAGACGTGGCTCCACCAGCTGCTCGCGTGCTTGGCAGCGCGGCGGCATCGCGAGGAGGGACTGCAGACGACGTGAGCAGGCGAGCCTTTGGCTTCATGGCATAGGGATGGCGGGGACACGGCGGTGATGGGCGAGAAATGGTCGGCCGAAGCAGGCGGGCGCCGGCATGCGCAACGGCGGCGGCGGCATATTGATGAGTGCGCGTATGGGAGCTTAGTTTAGTTTTATATAGGGTTGGTCAAACTTAAAAGAACACCGTACTAGTACACGTAAACATTAGACTGAGGCAGCGCTTATACTACCATATTAGTTAGCACAACATCGATACGGAATCCTGTGCAAGCACGTGCACCGCGGCCGCGTGGTCGATCGAACGGTGAGTCACCGTGTCGCGCTCGAAGGACATCCATCGAATCTTTTTGTGTGTGTGAAAACAATCCCCGAATATTACTCTACTTTTTTTTCCTGAAAAAGTTCTTCACGCTACAATATTTCCATATATTTGAATTTAGCTTCAGTTCATGCTTATTTGGATTTGGACGTTTTAGGTGCGTCCTAGTTTTTTTTTAATACTAATTCTGTGTGTGTGACTGAGAGTGAACGCGTGTATGTGTCCATATGTGTGTTGTGGCGGAAGGGCAATGTGGAGACAGTGTGCGTGTGATAGAGAAATAGAGAGGTGTGAATGTGCAATTGATCATGCATGAGTGAGACTTAGAGAGATGCCGATACGTTGTGTATACATGAGAGAACGGTCTTCTATTTGTACTTGTGTGTGTGCGAGAGAGAGAGAGAGAGAGAGAGAGGAGCATCCGTAACACAACAACCATCTCTCTCGATTCGTCCGTCCCTCTCACGATCGCATGTAACACATGCATCAACGCACACATTTTGACACCCTCACCTGGCCCCTGCCCACCTCAAGGCCCGCACATCGCTCTCTATCTCGCACGCACAATCTCTTCGTGAAAACCCTATTTAACATGTAGCTTTCCATCACATACACACACATTCTCTCCATAGGTTTGATTTCTCTCAATATCTGACACACACACTCACACACACTGCACACACACTCCCCCCTCCCTCGAGCACACAATTCATCCCCATCCAAGGTTATATGGCGACCGCTCTCGCTTGTGCTTCTCTGCACCCCAGCATGCACACCACCTCAATCTTCAAAGAGGGCATCGAGGAGATCGAAGACGGCGACCACACTGCACTAGAGAATGCGGGGCCATTTGGAAGCAGTATGATGTGATGACGGCTGACTGACTCCCCCCCCCTCTCTCTCCCGCACAAAATTATCAATCCCTCAACCCACGAGATCCTTCCCCTCTCGTTGATGTTTTTCCAGCTCTCTCATCAAACCCGTTGTCACTTCTCCTTCCACGTGTACAAAATCCGGATGCACATGCATCTCACGTATATTACATGTCTCCATCTTTCTCACAGACCTAACTTCTTCCTCTCTCTCTCTCTCTCTTTCTCTCTCTCTCTCTCTCGTTAGGTTTGTCTCCTACTCTCTCGCCCACATACATACAATCTTTCCCGCCCTATCTGCTCCATCTTCGCAAGCTCTCTCTACACGTTTCATTCACACATTGGGATGTGTTCAAAATGTTGCTTTTATAATGGATCATGTCGAGTTATGGTTGGTTTTGTTGGATCCTACAAAGTAATAACTATGAAATGCATTTAGATTTTCATTTGACTGGGATTATGTGAGTTTGAGCATATTGTGAAGTACTATAGACCTCGTATACATCTTGGAGTTCAACAATGATTCTAACTATTGAATTGTATAAACCATTACATTCGAAGTCAGTAGCCTAATATATTTATTTCATGATTACAACAAATGATTAATTCCACTACAAACTAAGAAAAGAAATGTGTACTCCCTCCATTTTTATTTAAGTCCGCGTATTAGCATTGGTCAAAGTCAAGTTTTGTAAACTGTCACAAAGTTTATAACAAAAATTATTAACATATACAATAACAAATAAATACCATTAGATTCATTATTGAATGTACTTTCACATCATACATATTTGTTATGGTAAATGTTTATATTTTTCTATAAACTTGGTCAAACTTTAGGAAGTTTGACTTCGGTCAAACCTAATATGCAGAGTTAATAAAAACGGAGGGAGTACTAGTAGTTACTAGTACTACTAACTACTAGTACTACTCACTAGTTGCTTAGCCCAATCACCCAACACGCCAAACTGGGAGTTCAGTCTTATAAAATTTTGAGGTCGGCAGGAAAATCTCACGCGACCCTGATTCGAGCAGTGCGAAGTTACCATCATACCCTTCGGAACAGGCCTACGGATGCTGGTTGGTATGGGGCTGTTTTGGGAACTTCAGGTTCACCATACCCTGCCAACCCCACCCCGGCACCCAGAGTAGTACACCTGAATACTCCCCATTTTCTATCCCCACCGCAAAATAGACTTCTCCACGGCACCGCAGCCTTCGTGCTCCTCCCCTTCTACATCGGCGCACTCGTCCATCGCAGCGCATCTGCCTCATCGACGATGTCGTACGCCGCACTGGAGCCGGTCCACCGTCGTCGTCGTACACGGAGCCTCTTCCCCGGCACCGTCTTCCACGGTCTTGGATCTGCTTCCCGGAAGCCGATGCCAAGCGCAGAAGCACCACCGTCATGGACAATGAACTGACTCCCGTTTCCGACCATGATGCACAGAGGCCGCCGCGACCATCGTACTCCTCCTCGATTGGTAATGTGTGTATTGAATCTCTTAGCAGTACATGTGCAGTTCCAATTTTGTTCATACCTACCCTTCAAATTTCCGGGTTGCTATTGTTCCCGTAAAAGTAATTGGTTATAGCTTGCATTGTCCAACAGAATATCACCTTGTAATTGTGAGTCGCTCCTGTATTGTGCTGTGCTTGGGTAGGTTCTTCATCTGCAACCAGTAGTGTGGCAAATGATGGAAAGCTTTTTAGGACTAGCAAGATGCTCATGCGTTGCACGGAACAGCAAGATGCATTTGTATGAGTAGTTTATCTTGTGGGAGAAAAGGATGAACAAGGAAAGGCCTTATTTGCAAATGTAGAGAGGGGTGTGGGTATCTTTTTGCAAAATTGCCATAGTTTCCTTCCTATCCGTCAGATACAAATCGGACGGCCTATATTGCAGGATGGCAGGCACACCATCATCACCAACTCTGTTTTTTATAAGAGTAGTAGATATATATAATATATATATAAGAGATATATAAGATATAAGAAGTAGTGATAAATATAAATATAAAATAAATACATAATATATATATAATATATATCACTGTTCAAAAAATCGCCCGAGTAGCCGATTAATCGGCCGATTAATCGCTACTCGGCCATCCACCTTGTAAATTACATGTATTCGCTAGTGTTATTCGGCCTGGGGATTAATCGTCTGACAACCGATTAATCTGCCACAGACCGATTAATCGCCAGACTCACAGGGGGGCACACTGTAATATTTTAGCCTCCCTCGTCTCTCTCCTCAATTCTCACCCGTGGCCTGTGTGGGTTAGGTTTGGCAGCACTACCCACCCCGCGCCGCCGGCCAATGGATCAAAATAAATGAAACATAGAAGTTATTCGCCTTGCCGATACGAGTAACTTTCATGTTGATTTTTTTTCATATTGGATACTTAGTCATTTGAGGCCATTTAAATTACATTTTTGCGTGGCCAAAATCTGGTCTCAACACCGGGATTCTGAGATTTATAAAAAAAACTAACCGATTAATGCTCGACCGATTAATTCCGATTAATTAGCCAATTCACGATTAATCCCTACTCCCTAGCTGACCGAGCAGTTACCGATTTCCTGAACATTGATATATATAAGAGTAGAGAAGAGAGTAGAGATAGCAGGGACGTCGGGAAAGGATCGCACGCGCGCGGGAAAAAGCGGCCGGGCACGCGCTAGTTTTGGCAAGCGGCGTCCAGCGCACTTTATAAAATCCAACGCCCTCCCACCACTCTGTGCCTCGCCACCGCTCTCTCCCCGCTCTTTCTTGCCTCGCTGCCGCCGCGCCACCATGCCGCCGCGCCGCCGGAAAACTTGGCGCTACCGCGGCGTCCGCGCGCGCCCCTCCGGCAGCTTCTCCGCCGAGATCCGGTTCCGCGAGATGCGCCTCGGCCTCGGCACTTTCGACACCGCCCACGAGGCCGCCCGCGCGTATGACACAGCG